>CM070561.1:17644819-18244819 GCA_036346405.1 Phyllostachys edulis | reverse complement strand
AGGTAGTAGTACTACTAATTACAGCGACGAGCAACAAAAGCTAATTTTTTAAATAATATTATTTTAAAACATAATTACAAAAATATATCGTCTCTTAAAAAATTACAGAAATGTGTTCCTATCGCCAGTTGAAATGGCGATAGGTCCTCGTCGCTATTTCAATCGGCGACAGTTCACGCCGCCATTTCAATTGGCATGTGAAGCCCATCCTTATAAAAAAAACCCAAAATTCAGCGCAGGACTCATTCTTATTCAGAAAAAAGAGAAGGAGAGAAGAGTAGAGGTGAGGAGAGAAGCTAACGAAGCGCTGTCCGTCGGATTGCCAACCTCTCAGGTAATTTTTTTAACCGAATGGATTACATAGTTTTAGATGTACTGACACGTAATGCGATATAGTTTTACATAATACTTTTCGATTGGGTAGTATAGTTTTAGATATATAGTTAATCGTGGAAATGTTCTTTATGGTGCAAGTCGTCAAATATGTCCGACTCCGACATAAATCAATTTCAAAATTTACTATGGTCAAGGGACTATTCTAGAAGGTCCCGAGGGATTGATTTGCATTATTTCCAATCGGCAACTGCGTACCCTAGCAAGACCGAGCGGCGTACATGGGGTATTTGTGATGCGATGGTTGTTCCATACATTCCAAGTGGACCGTGATGTGTACGATCTGAGATTGAGTTGCCTTTCCCCACGGAGAGCACAACCGACATATTGGGAGTTAGTGCGACTTGGGACCAAAATCATGGCGATCATATGTACGCATCGCGAGGAAGCGGTGGAAATTGGTCCTTCTCGTCCAAGCATATGCCAAACCCACTCCTCCACCATGGTGAACAAGAAGGAGGTGTCGAGGTCAAGAGGAAGTGGGGCTAGCGACCCTGTTGGCGCACACAATTCTTTGAAGCTCCGGAGTTCTTGATCTTTGTCGATGAAGACCTGCGGAAGTAGCTCCTCTGACCATGCAAGCTCTTGGTCTTCCGACGAGGTGAGGAGGTTGAAGCCGTAGTGCAAAGGATGGATCTCAAGACCGAGACTACATGGCATTGTCTCGAAAATGAAGGTTCCGACGACGAGGATAAAGTTGACGGCAGCGGTTCCATCCGATTGGAACATATACCGATTCGACAATCTAAATAAATCAACGAAGGCTCCGTGTGCCGTGGGAGTACGACTAGAGTGAGGTCGACTAGGAGCTATGTACAAATGCAAGGAGGCCGTGCGCAGATGCGGTCAAATTCGGGCCTTGTCGGTGCGGCACACATTGAGTCGTCAAGTCGACCCCAATATTCTCTGACGTGAAGTGCGGCATAGAGGATGCCCTTGGCGAGTGCGCATTTCACCAAAGTGGGACACCCTTGGAAGTGCTTTATAGTGGTCCCTCACATGCGTCGTTTACGAAGTCAATCTGATCCACCGAACTGTCATCGAGCTTCATCGCCAACCTTATGTACAAAGTGAGATCGTGGATAATCTAGATTTTGAGCCACGATGCATCATTGGGCGATTGAGGCAAGGTTCCAATACACAATCGCCTATGCGAAGGCTTGGAGGGCAAAAGCGAAGGTATTGGAATTAAGGTGGGGACGCTCGAGATTCCTACCACAACCTCCTGCGCAACCGAGTCATACAAGGCGAAATCTCGGCACCCATATCGATATTGAAGGCATACGCACGAAGTGGACCAATAAGAGGGTATTGCAATGAGTATTCTTCGCGTTTGGTCCATGTATCAACGCATTCCCCTTCGCCGTCAATCTTGTGCGTAGATGGCACATTTTTGATCGGGAGGTACAAGGGCCGACATCGACTACAATAGCGACGAGCGGGAAAAATCAAGTTCTTCCGTGGCATTACGCTTCGTTGAAAGCGAGAACACGGATAGCTGGTTGTGGTTCTGAAGAAGCGTGAGGATTTACATTGTGCAAGACCGTCTCCAACGTGTGCCTCATACATGATCGGCATGCGAACTGCTGCGTGCAATAACCCGGTTGCAACAAAGAGAGAACGTACCACTTCCATGGCGGATCTGCAGAAGCGGTGGTGCATGAGGCACTTGGGTGCAAACTTCTACAAGCAGTTCATAACAAAGACTTGATGAACATATTCAAGCGGTACAGGCAACCGTAACCAGCAACAAAGTTCAAACACTCTAGAAGATTCTAGATGAGCGGACCAAGACACACGAAGGGAGGCGGCGAGAAGGGTCGCCTAAGCGTGACCAGTGCCCCAAGCATTGCTAGAGATACCCACAGATACTCCCGGATTGACGAGGAGGACGGGGCGCAGTGAGATGCTTCTCGGGTGGATTGAGCACGAGCCTAAGGAGAAGTGGTCGTTGCTCCATGACAGGTGGCGCTCGATATGGTGTCATGACAACTAATCTAGCCGAGGTGTACAAGCTGGGTCATCGCGGTGCAAGGTGCCTCCCTTTGGTGGGTATTGTGGAGGCCATACTCATGATGCTGACAAGTACTTTGTTGTGAAGCAACAACGCATCGCCGCCATGGCAAATGATGAGAATCTTGTACTCGCCATGATCACCAAGTATATGGAGGAGAAGAGCAAGAAGGGTGAGGCGAGGGCATTCAAGATGGGCACAAGGGAGCTTCGCCGAGGTGATGTCTGAGGATAAAGGGCGTCGCGGGATCGAACCGTGAGAGGGTTACCCATGAGTGCACGTTACGCCGCCGCTAGTTGCACATGCACTTGCAACAAGCCACTTCTTCGTGATAGGCCCTGCTCCCATGTCATAGCCGCATGTTTGACGGTGGCGCAAACATCCGGTCGATACCTCTCTGTCTATTTCACCAAGGAGGCGGTGATGCAAACTCGGACCGCAGAGATATATGGTTCTGTTGTGGTTGGCCATTTCACCGCCATCCGACACAGGAGCAACTAACTGGCTGCGGACATTGATAGGCTCAAGGAAAAGTTGAACGGCGGCAGTGCACGGCGATCAGAACGACATGGACGGCGAAACCGGACGTCAGTCGAAGAAGTGCTCTATTTGCGAGTCTGGGCACACCTTCAAAAATGTCTCACGAAATCCTCAAGACAAAGGAGACATCGCCACTCCGGACGTCCACAATGGGACCTCATCTGGTCACCTAACTCGAGACGATCCACGGGGGACGTTGAAATTGCGACCAATGTTATTACCAATGTTACAATTATGTTATTGCACGCATAAAGTAGTAACATGTTATTGCCAATGTTCGAATTATCATTTTAATTAAGTGTTATTATGTTTTTTGAATGTTATGTAATATCGGTGCTATTAAGTGTTATGATGTTTTGCTATGAATGATGTTTTGTCAATGTTATGTAATTATCGTAGTTTTCATAGTAATGGCAAGTTCACATTTGTTTCCTTACATAATATGCGCTTCATGTACATAAGCAAGCGTATTAATTCATTTGGCGATCGCAATATCACTTACCTTTCTACTTACGAATCGTTCATATCTCAATATTTCTCGTAAAATTCTTCGTAAATTCATCGCACTAGAACAACATACAACGATCAAAAAATGTTATTGCGAGTCTAACAGATTTTGCACCGTTAAAAACGTATAAAAATCAAAAGGCGGCAAACCTAGCTAGAGAAGGGGCAAATTTGGCTTGCTTCCTGTCACTAGTTGAAATGGTGACAGGTCCCTGTCGCCATTTCAATTGGCGATAGGTGGCCTGACCGGCGACAGAGGGGAGAGGGTCCTGTCGCCATTGAAATGGCGATAGGTCCCTCGTCGCCATTTCAACTTCATGACGAACACATTCTCGTAATTTTTTGGAGAGGCGATATATTTTTGTAATTATATTTTAAAATAATATTATTTAAAAAAAAAAATCGCAACAAAACAACAGCAAAATTAGGAAAGTAACTGAAAAGCCAGTACCTCCAGTCTAAATTACTTCTATTTTGTTGCCAGCTCTCAAGTCCAAATGTGAAAAGTACTCGCCGTTCTAAATTAATTTCCTAGGTTACATCTTTCTGAAGCGCTCTTTTCTAACTTGTCTACACTAGTAGATATTGCTTTAGCCCTGAACATATATAGAGCAAGACGATACAAGTAGTCCAACGATCACACTGCTCCTGTTTAATACGGGATTTCGTTGTTTTGGACTTTCGGTGTAAACTAATTAATAGTTGGCCACAAGATCCAAATGATCGAGTAGGCCAATTGAGAGATCAGTGCGACATTCTCCCACCAGTGATAAATGCGACATGGACTCAGCATTAATTCTTACAAATACAGTCATTTGACATTCGCCACTGCTTTGGAGCCGAGCACGGATTCTTCACGACATTTTAAAAATATATGACATCCGAGGACATGCGTAATTAATCTTTTTAAAAATTTTGACTATTAAAACATAGAAAATATCTAGATTGTTTACGTGAAAGTGATACCATTAGATTCGTCACAGAAAATTCTTTCTAATATAATATCCTATAGCTCTCTAGCTAAATATTACCATAAAAATTGATAGTCAAAGTTAAATATGGGAGACGGAGTAATGCCTAAGGGCTAAGGGCATGGCATAATCGGTGTATTAGGGTCGACAAATATTGTTCTAAAAAATAGTTTCCTTTTGTAACTTTGTATGATAATTGCACAATAGTCCCAAAGGGAGTAGATAACTAAAAGTTCACAGCTGCATTATCGCATCCCTGCCAAATCTAATGAACATGCATGCACTGTTTTTTCTAAGGAAAAAAGAGCTTTGTTAATTACTCCAAATATGTTACGTTCATGAGCTTAGTTAGGAACTTGTCCTCAATGAAAGAATGAGATGAACAACCGAAGCCGGTCCTAACACTTGAATACCACAGGCCACTCGCCAGTCGCCTGTTCCCTTTTTTTCACCTTCTAGAACGGCGCCGCACTTCAGACAGCTCAACAACAGACGCCTTGGCCTCTTGGTGATGAAGCTTGTGCTTGTGCTTGTGCTTGTGCTAGTGCTAGTGCTAGACCGATTCTCTTCTTGGTTGTATCAAAGCTGCATGCAAGGGCTCCCTCTGCATAAGTGCTTTCTCAAACGGAGTGCGCCACGAGGATCGACAGAAAGCACATCACTGCTTTCGTCATAGGTGACGATTCTGACACCGGCCTCACCTGACCGCTCTGTAAACGCTGCAGCTCCATTAATTCCCCCGTTTGACTCATCCCAAGCGGAGGAGGATTCACCCAAACCCGTGCTTCAACCCTTTGGTGTCATCTGTTCCTGCCTATTGTCACGCGGTGAACAGTGACTCAAGGTAATTTTCGATCAATTTCACTGATCCTTGAACGGAGACATCTCCGTTACTGTGAGTGCTATTGTTCCGCACCTGCCACATCCTTCATAAAATTGTTAGTAGGAATCGGGGCACCTTCCTCTTGTAAGAGTCCATCAAGTATCATTAACAGCCAGCAGGGACCTGAGTACCTCAGCTATGGCCTAGTAGAGACTGTTGACTGCTAACAGCCACTACTCACTAAGGTGCCTGCTAGCTCCATCACAATCTCAGGAACTGCACACAAAATTAAAACCGCGGGGACTAAAAGACATGAATGCTGCTGTACTGCAACAAAATCCCCAACTTCTAGCAGCCTATGATAGGACTTGAAGGGTGAAGACAGAATTTGAAGCAGATGCCTGAAGCATCTGCCATCTGTCGGATTGATTAGTCGGAACTACAGCGCGGCAGTATATACCGGTATTTTTTTACTTCATTACAATACAGACCCTGTGCAAATTTTTTTGCGTATACGGCCGTTTTTCAATCCGTATTTACAGATTTGACCACTGTGAGGTAGTATTTGCAGAATAGCCACGGGCAAGACGGCCACCGTGGTGCCAAGACCGCCACATGCGCCACGTGTCCGCCGGGCGAGGGCTGCCGGCGCCCACACCGCCTCGCCACCGCATGTCCCGCTGCGCCCGCCCACCGCCACGTCGACCCATGGTGCACGGTGGCCATGCGCCCAGCCCGCTGGCGTATGGCCACCCTGCGCCAACTAATTAGGTAGGTGGTGATTAGTAATTAGGTTAGTTAGGTTAGTCAGGGTAGAAATTTGGAGGAATTTTAAAATATACCAAATGAGTTCAAAAAACTATGAGTTTTTTTTGGAGCCTCATGACAACGTGTACTTGTTTGTGTAAATTTTTCAAAATTTTATTAATTTAGAATTTTTATCTCTATTTCATATAAGTGTCCTGCTCGTATGAATCAATAAATATAGAAAATAAGCTCGAAAAATCATAAATTTTATTTTGAAGGCTCCTCATGTAGTGTACTTAATTGTGTAATATTTTAGCAATTTTATATGTGTTCTGGTATTGTCTCGAAAATTTAGGATTTAGGTCACGAACATTTCGATTTTAGGTTTTGGAAATTAGGGTTTTATGATTTCATGTGACTTGGAATGTAAAAAAAAAAACTGTATTGCAACTCCATTAGAGATGTCGATATACAATATGGCGCTGGAGTACACACGTAACAACTAAAATACGCATACAAATATAGTAAAACAAAATCACATAACACGCGGTACTATATGGCTCACTCGTCTGAGTCACTACTCTCTAGCTGCTGCGGCTGCGTCCGCATGTGTGGCCTTGTTTTGCGTTGTGCACGACCCGTGGAATACGTCCACCGGTCCGGAGAACGTGTGTCGGTTCAGAGGGGGTACGGAGACCGTTGAGGCAGAGGTGGACCAGTAGACTGACTCTGTAGCAGAGTCTGGTAGGTGTACATGTCGTCGTGATGAGCCATGCCGACCTCGAGGACACCTCTGAGGAATTCATCCACAACGGAGGCTAGAAAACCACTCTAGGGGTACGACACCTGCAACTCCGGTTGTGCGGATGAGCTCTAGCCTTGGACGTATGGGGGTTCCCGCGTACCCGGAGGAGCTCTGGCCTGGAATGAATCATGGGGTACCGAACCCGGAGGACATCTGCCCTTGAACGTGCGGTGGGGTAGCGAACCCGAGGAGCTCTGCCCTGTGTACGCTAGAAACCCTGGCTGCCATTGTCCGTGCCCTAGCATCGTGTACTGCTCCTTGGTAAGAGCTGGGAGGCCCGTATCCTCGTCATTAGTCGATGTGAACTGGCCATCACCCCCACGGCCGTCACCCCCACGGGCAACTGAAGGCTACAAGACAAAACGATGTTAGTACAAATAAACACTCTGGATGTAAATAAGAACCTCGTACCTCTCGAATGTGCAGTGCAGATAACCGAGGGGAGCGCCAGTGTGTGTACCAGGTCCGGACGACATAACTGATTGATTCCGACGGACCTACGGTGAGATAACGGAATGATGTTAGCGGAACGTAAGGCATAACCAAAAAAACTGAACGTAAATTTGTACATAGCGACTTACCTCCGTGGCGACCTAGCCTGTGGATGGTCGATGGGGAACTCTACGACGCCTGCCAGACTCACTAGGTCATGGTGACCTAGCGGGTGAGCACACCCCCCCACTTCGTGCCCGATGCGCAGGACGTCGTCCCTCGAACGACCACAGCTCAAGTTCTTTATTATCTTCTTCATCTCCGCCGAGATGTGCTTCAAAACTTTTTTATATACCGCCGGGGTTCTATCTGGGCTGCGGAGGGCGTCGTCCAATGCGCTCTGGATGCGCAGCGCCTGCTCCAACTGTAGTGACATACGTAATAGGTTCATTAACAAAAAGTACGAATGTCATCAATGAAACTGCGAACCAGAGGTTTTAAGTGTCGTACGGTGTCGTCATGTCACGAAGCGCTGTGATGGTCGTACGTGCGGTGGAAGCTCTCGTGGTGCGTCTGCTCTGTCACCTCCTCTGGGTGCTCTGGAGGAGGAATGGTGAGTCTTGCGCGCGTTCGTGGCATGTACCACTCCATGTACGCACCGTACGACTCAAGGTCGTACGGACACAGCTCATGCCAGACATCCACGTGCACCCTGTTCATCCATGTCATAATCCACTATTGCTGGTGCATTTGCTAGTCCTGAATATGCCCACCCGCCCTTGATTGCCTGCATTTTTGGAAAGATTAATGTTAGAAAAGAAGACGTAAGGACTGCAAACATTACTTGGATGAAGTTTGACTCATAGGTGTACGGCTCGCTCCAGGAGCCTGCCGTCTGGGGGGGGGCACCAACTGGTACCGACCAAACTGTCGCATTACACACTACGGTGCGTGAGGCTCCACCATATGTGAGAACACTAGGTGGCAGGTGGTTGTCCATAGTAATGCGTCCATTACGCATTGTACAGATAGCCCATGCGGCGCTATCGCGCACAGGAAATCAGGATACCAGGGGCACCAGATGATGTCACTCTTGTGCAACGACTCGAACTCATTGTGGTACAACGAGTAGTACCTCGCCGGTCTTCCGCTAGCCCAGCGCAGATGGGCAGCAGTCCACCATAAGCCCATGGTGGGCGTGTCTATGTGGTCATGTGGGAGAGGGTATGGGTGCGTCGCTATCTCGATGGTCGGCCGCCCAACAGGGAAGTGCTCCCAACTCCATAGCTGTAGGAGCACGTAGCAGATGACCGGGTTGGTACCAGCGCTGCCGCGCCGCGAAGCATCATACAACCCCCGGTATGTGGTGCAAAGGACGGCTGATCCCCAGCTGTACTCCTCCATCGGCCCCGCATCAACCAAAGACTCGGCGACGCGGATGAAGCTGGGGTTCAAAAAATCGCCCTTTGTGGTTGGAAATAGGACCCAACCAAAGAGCTGGAGAAGGTAAGCAACAAGGTGCGTCCTAACGACCTCGTGAGGTGCACCCTGCGGGCATTATTGAATCGCCTCACCAAGCCCGGGACGCCACGTGCACCCTTCGGGAGAGGTTGTCCAAACCGCTGCTCCAGCCTGGCCTTCCAGTCCCCACTCGGAGGGCCTGGAACAAGCGGCACACCCCAGATCGGGAGACCGGTCAAGAACGAGACATCCTGCAGGGCGATTGTCATCTCACCCCACCGAAAGTGGAAGGTGTGCGTCTTGGGCCTCCACCTGCCGACAAGTGTGGACAGCAAGCTGTCATCTAGGGTGAACTAGCGTCCGACGGAGACCATCCTCGCAAAGGGCAACAAGCCCGTGTCCTAGAGGATTAGGACGTAGCGATCGTCCAGTGCCCAGCAGTCCCTCCCCACCCGAAGCGCCAGGGGCGAAGGGCCATCCACGTCAGCAGTGAGCCACAGCTTGCATCGATGGTCCTCATCGTGGAATTGTTCTAGTAACTCCGGTAGAGACATGGCTTGCAATACATGAAATAGAGAGAACATTAGTGAGAAGGTGGCTAATAAACATAAAAGATTGTAAATTAATTGCAGAGTAGTTTTCCTAGGGTGATAAGCTAGCTTAATTAGATTATGCTCCTCTGTTCTTCGATGAATGCATTTCTTATTATTTGATTTCACTTTACGACCAAACTAACACTACAAATTAATGTACACTACTTAATTAATTACTACTAATTATTTCGTAACTTATAAACACTGTAAATAACATACACAACTTAATTAATTAATTACTACTACGTGCGAATGACGGTGGTTAATTACGTTGAAATGTCCACAAAAATATAATCGACAGAGCAAGAGAGCGAGCGAGCACGAAATGAAATGAATGAGCGGAAGAGCGAGCGACTGTGATATGAAATGAACTAGCGAAAGAGCGAGCGAGTGACTATGAAATGAAATCGCGCTCACTCCCTCTAATTTATAGCCACTACTCTCAAAGTGAATCCTTATCCCGCACGCTAATTAAGCCATAGATGTCGGCGGGCAAGGATTCGATGGATGAGACACGGAGGTGACGGGATAACGACTGATTGATCCTTTTGGTGAAAAATTATAGCAAATGGAGGGAGGGCCTGGTTCAAATCTTTCGACAATCAACACATGGCATAGACATTTGTTAATTTGTATGAACAGGACACTTATACGAAATAGCGATAAAAATTCTGAATGAATAAAATTATGAAAAATTTACACAAGCAAGTACACGTTGTCAAGAGGCTCGACAAAAAATTTCATAATTTTTCGGACTCATTTGCTATATTTTAAAATCCATTAAAAATTTCAGACCCTAACTAATTACCTAACTAACCAAAATAACCTAACCACTAACCTACCTAATTAAGCCCTAATTGGCTGGCGCATGGCCACCATGCGCCCGCGGCTGGCGCATGGCCACCGTTTGCCAGCCGTGTAACGTGGCGGGGCCGGGGCTTGGCGGTGGCGGGAACATGGTGGGGCCGGGGCTTGGCGGTGGCGAAGCCGAGCTAAGGTGGCGGGGCCGGGGTTTGGCGGCTGAGGTGGAGGGCGCTGGCGCACGCTGGCCATGCGCCAGTGCCATTGGCGCATGGCCACTGCACGCCCAACTTACCATTTTTGCAAATACACTTTCCATACTGTCATTTCTGCAAATACGTTTTCACAACGTGCCAGATTAGCAAAAAATTCACCATATGCTAGTGACATTAATGGGGTCATACAAATTCCTAGTTGTATGGCATATGTTTCATTGAACAACAACCATGATGACATTAATTACTGGGATAGCACCACTAAGCGGTACATGTCTATCAACGACCATGATGACATTAATGAAGGGATATAGGGTAGGCTACACTAATTCGTAATTCAAAAATTCTACCATGTAAACCAGGAAGCCATGTAAGTAAGAGATCATAGATCGTTACCACTAGAAGCGCAGTGCAGTGGAAGTAGAGCTGGAGCCACCTGATCCAACACTGAGCGCATCGATGGAGTGGTCGTAGTCGATCATCCAGCGTCCTCGATGCCAATCCTCTGTTCTAGCAACCAATTGCGTTCCTTGTGAAGATCGTGGATCGTCCTCGTTTAGCACAACAATCGCAGCAGTGCCTCTACGGTATCCACACGTCTAAGGATGGAACATCGTATGCCGGTGTGCTAGCACCAACTCGCACGGTAGGGCCCTCGAGATGATGCTGGCTAGTGTTTCAGTGATGCAACTCACGTCGTCCGTCCCAACAGCCTCATGCATCCCCTTATAAAGAGCCCATGATGGATCCTATCCAAACTCATTTGTTCCAACCCGTTTAGTGTGTAACCCTGTAGGTTCATGTGTAATCGGTTGTGACTCGAAAACTCTTTTTCAACCATGAGTCGTTAGCGGTTCCTAGTAGGACATAACGATTCCCGAATATACCTAAACTATATCGGACGAACCTTAATGCAATATGATCTACGACTAGGTCCTTATCACTTACTGAAGGATTACGGTTAGGCTATGATAGCATAAAACAAAAATTCTACTACACAACCAAGGAACCTCCGCTAGTAATAGATCACGGGATTTCCACTAGACGCGCCGACTCGTAGCAAAAGTAGAGTCGATGTAGCAAGTTGATGTAGTATAGTCATACTCGCCGCACGTCTTCTCCTCCTGCTCCTGTAATTGTCACGAGTAGTGGATCATCCTAGCACTAATGCTTCGCAACAACACCTCCATGGTATCCACAAATACAGGGCAGGGATACCACGCGCTGAAGTGCTAGCACCGACGACGGGGTATTGGATGAGGAATGCGTGGCTATTAGGGTTTCAGGAATTCTTCAAAAAAGGATCACCGCACCCCATGCCACTGTCCCTCTATATATAGGCATCCATGATGGGTCTCGAACTTAAGGCCCATTAGGAACTCGTGGCCTACAAGAATTTAGATCACCATCCAAATCAAATCATAGCCCTTTAAGTATGTGACCTTATAGGTTCATGTGTAATCGGTTGTGACTCGGAAACTCTTTTCCGACCACGAGTCGTTAGCGGTACCTAGCAGCACATAATGATTCCCGAACACACATAGAACATATCGGACGAACCTAAATGCAATATGATCTATGACCAGGTACTTATCACTTACGACTAGCTCGTATCTAGTCACGACCAGTCCATACTTAGTTACGACCATTTTGTAACTCCTTACGACCAATTAGTACTTAATTATGACCAGTTCAGAACTCCCCACGCACCGCTAGTGATTATGTTCGAAAGGCCTATGACCACTCAGATCTCCATCTGACCGCTTCTTGACTATGTTCAACTAGTTCGTATCTGGTCCAACTGAACGACCTGCTTGTGTATTCTCCCTTTGCCTCACGACATCTGGTTGAACTCTAGGTGAGATAATTTGTCATCCATAGACTGTTCAATACTTTATCGATCAAGTGTCGAATAACTTCATGTGGTCGACACTTCGACCACTAGTGGCATGGCCATGCACTTTTTTTATCCGACCACAACGAGGGGCCCGGAGACATCTCTCCTATTATGTTAGGAGGGGCAAATCCTATATCCGACCAGCCACATTCCTCCGCATGTTTCATAGCATACCCGAAAGCTACCTTTGTAATTACCTAGTTACGAGTAGCGTTTGGCAACCCCTAAGAGTGCTATCACACATGTTGGAAACCATGCTGATCTCAGGTCTAAGGATTATACATCATCATTGCTTGAGACCAACTAATAACACATAGAATCATAACAATCTCAATAGTGTCTCAAGGTGGGTCTTATCCAACATCATGTTCTCTAACATGTGTCCATATTATTGGTTTGATATCTCCATATCTATGACCTGTGAAACATAGTCATCAACCAAAACATATGCTAGTCTATTTATATGTGTTCTCATATGTTTTCGACTAGGGAACGTTTAAGAATAATCATCGCAGAAATACAGAGTTTCACAATCAAGTCACATACTTGATAATAAATATTAACGGTATTATTCTAAGAACAAGATAACAAATTATCCAATATTATGAACATAACGAAATATAATCATCTTTATGATTGCCTCTAGGGCATATTTCCAACACTTACGACCAGCTCGTATCTCTATATGACTAGTTCGACCAGTCTATGACCAGCTCATATCTCCATACAACCAGTCTGCATCTGGTCGAATTGAACGACCTGCTTGTGTATTCTCTCTTTGCCTCACGATATCTGGTTTAACTCAAGGTGAGATATTTTGTCATCCATGGACTGTTCAACACTTTCTCGATCAAGTGACGGATAACTTCATGTGGTCGACTCTTCGACCACTAGTGGTATGACCATGCACTTTCTTTATCTGACCACATCGAGGGGCCAATAGATATCTCTCCGACCAGTCACATCCCTCCATATGTTTTATAGCATAACCGAAAGCTACCTTTATAACTAACCGGTTACAGAGTAGCGTTTGGCAACCCCTAAGTGTACTATTACACGTGTAGGAAACCATGTTGATCTTAAGTCTAAGGATTATACATCATCATTGCTTGAGACCAACTAATGACACATAAAATCATAACAATCTCAATAGTATCTCAAGGTGGGTTAATCCAACACCATGTTCTCTAACATGGGTACATATTATTAATTCGATATCCCTATATCCATGACCGGTGAAACATGGTCATCAATCAATACACGTGCTGGTTGATAAGTCACTAGTGTTTCGACCAGTGTCATCCGATCAGAGATACATTTAGAATGACATCATATAAGTTAAAGAGCTTCACCAATAAGTCACATACTTGTTAATCTTTGTAACTGATAATTCATTCAAGGAACATAATAACATTTATTCTATAACTCATTAACATTGACGTGATACAATCACCTCTATGATTGCCTCTAGGGCATATGACCAACAATTAAGTACAGAGATAACGCCACTAAGCTGAACATGTGTTGGACCGAAACGGCGGCTAGGGGGGTGAATAGGAGCACTACCTATTTTTCACCTTAATTAGATTCAACTTAATTCTTACTCCAATAGCTATGAAAGCAATGAAGATCGAAGTACAAGCACAGTAGAAGTCTTGTATTGAATCCAATCCAAACCCCGAAGCACAATAACCAAAAACACCGAAAACTCAAATCAAAGTGAGTTGGGCGGTCAGACCTCTCAATATGGGTGATCTAAACGGTGGCCTAGTGGTCGGACCTCTCACCAGGGGAGGTCTGACCTACAGCACAATGAATAATGAAATCAGCATGAAATCAAAATCACAAATCGACTCAACTTTTGATCCGGTGATCGAAATCCCCTCAAATTTTAATCATAGCTTATCATAAAGGTCAGGAACCTATTCCACTTGACGATCAGGAAGATCAAGGCTAAGGTTCCATGAATTTCATAGGTGAGGGAAGGAGGGCGCAAGAACCTAGGAAAAATCAAACTTTGATCCTAAAACTTGCTCGTGAGTAAAAGATGATCAAGATGGTCCTAGATACATTCCCACATGTCACAGCAACCAAGATCACAACAAGAAACCAAAGGAAAACCATAGGATCACCAAAAACCCAAAAGTCACCAAAGAGAGCAAGAACAAGAAGAGACTTATCTTGAAGCAATTTGGTTGGATTGATTTGAGATAGATGTTGGTTTACAGCCACTCCACCATAGAGGACAAAAGCTCAACACTTGAGCACACAATCAATCTATCTCCCACAAACCCTAGCCTTGACTACTCCAAAATCTCCAAATCACAAATTAGTGTTTTTCTCTTGGAAGGACTTGAGAACCCTACATCTGGACATTCCCTTTTATAATGGAGGCTACGCTAAGACAGAAGACCCTAACAGGCACCCGTTAAGCCCACACACAAACTGGTCTACACTCACACACGCTTCTCAAAGCGGACGATGAACCGAGCTTCCTGAATCCGTTTATTCGTTATCTTTATCTTCATATGACCTAAACCGCCTCTCTTTGTGCTGTATTCTTCCACAGTTTAGCCAAAGGACTCCAAGACAATTTTTTGGTGAAGTTACCAAAATACCCCCTGTCTCGATCCTTTTCCAAAGATCGAGTTCAATCTTCACGAATCAATCCCATGCTTTGCCAAGTGTAGGTTGATCAATGACTCTCTTCAGTCGGTAAGTCTCTCCCATCTGGCTCCCACTGAAACCACTATGGCACTTGCATCGACCACTGCGCCGCTTGATGCAACCCGTCGCACCAAACTTCCCGTTCGGTCATCCCTGTCCATTTTGTGCCATGCTTGAGTCGACATCCTAGATGAGTTCCTAGATATCCTAGCAAGCTACATCTAAGCATGAATCATACTAGAACAAGGTGAAACCAAGAATCACCAAGAGTGCAAGAAAATGAAGTAAGAAGAAAAGTAAGACATGGAGGAGCAAGTTTGATCTTCTACTACCACTGGGAGATGAAGGATTATAGCCACTCCACCAGGAGAACAAAACCCTTAGGGTAGCACCTAGCTCTCTCAATAAAACCCTAGTTTCTCTATTGGAGTCTTGATTGCACAACCACCTCTAATGCTCCTTTATACAGTGGAGTCTCATAATAAACACTAACCTGGTCACAAAGTGGATCACATCCACTACATACACCCACATGAACTGGTTAACCCATTAGACAACCAAGTTTTTTACTCAACACACTTACACACGCTTTTCAAAGCGTTGTCTTCATCCTTAGCTCCAATAGCATAAATTCATCATGTTTTGTTCGCCATGAAGTCTCCTTGACCTAACCTGCTTAAGACACTGTCGCAGTTTTACAAACCACTCACTTTTCCTGTTTAAGGCAATATACCAAAATGTCCATCTACCAACATTTTCTCATTCCTTCGCCTTGAAGCCTCGCTCATGCTTTGTCATCATCCATGTGGCCCCAATGACTTGCCGCCAAGCCTCTAATGCATCTGAATCCCAATGAACTATCCTCACTTGCAAATGGGTCAGTTGGTGCACCACATGTCCCGCTTGACCTTGACCTTGACCAATTGTGTCTTCTATGGCCTTTGTCCATCTTGCACCTCGTGTGAGTCCAACTATCTCTCCCGGTCTCTATGACCACTCTGAACATTGGTTCTCCCAACCAAGTCCTAGTCCATCGCCATTGACCATATTTGACACCGGAACCACCGCACAACAATAGACCAAACAAATAATTTATGGGCACAAGTTCGTTACAACCTAACCCTTGCCATTCCATAAATGCACAATGCAACCCATATGCACTAAACTCAAACTTGTAGGACATTCTCAATTTCAGCTCACGACCACAACCAGTCTGACCGCCCTCACCATGCCTGTCAGACCGACAATGATCTGACCAGTCTGGCCCCTTAACTACACCTGTAAACACCCTCTCTAGAATTTTCAATTATACTCTATCTAGGTTCAGGTTCAATTTCCATCTACAGTGACACCTAGTGTAAACACATACCCAAACAAGGATACATAAGTGTTTGATGTCTATTTTCCAAAAACTCATATGGCCGGTCTGACCGCTCCCACTGTGCCGGTCATACCTCCCCTTATAGATTTTGCCTAGGACTCATGGACCGGTCTGACCGGCCCTACAGGGCAGTCAAACCACCCATGCCCAGTGGTCTGACTAGCTTTGCACAACGGTTAGACTCGCTTCAGGCAAATAATAACTCCACAATTGCAAACTCCTAAAACCAAACTCAAACTTCGACAACACATGCAAACCATATTCAATTTCTCATCACAAGTCATGGGTTGACCTCCACATGGTCCCAGAATCTCCTCCATGATGAGTAAATTGAGAAACACCCAAAAGGCAAGAATTTGAGTTTGTTTTTTTAATGAAAAGAAAGAATTTGCAAAAACCACACATGGTCCAATTTAAAGAGAAAGAAATGAACATGACCATGTGCGCAAGAAATGAAGTGGGGGAAAACACCTAGAAAGAGCAAATTTTCCTCAAATGCTCCGAGCTCCCTCGCTGTTACCTGGTCTTCCACCCCAACATACCAAGCTCCACTGCCGACCGCCTGGTCTGAGGTTGCCCCCCCAACCCCACTCGCGCTCGGGGATGGCCATCTGCTTAGCTGGAGCACGCAGTTACCTATCGCTGCTGTGAGTAGAGCTCACTGGATCTGGCAGGGTTGAGGCCAAGGAAGCGGTATCCCAAACGGCAAGTGGAGAATAGGCAGTCAAGGGATGACGATGCGGTGGTGCTAGGGTGACCTTGCTTTGTCAGATCTGGACTCACCGGTGATAAGGTCCGATGGGGATGTTGTAGATGTTTTTACATGCGGCTCAAATCAGAGAGCCCTAATTTGTAGGTGATTTGGCCCGATCTTTCACGGTACGTTCAATGAACAGCAGCCAGCTCCCATGTCCTGCGCACAGCGTGCAGAAAAAGCAGTTGATAGAGGTATGTTCACCAACACCGAATCTCCAACTTGTCCTGTCTTCCTCACGGCACATGCAAACAGGGAACAATTCACTTTGGCTTGTTAAGGTAGCAACGTGCACTACTACAAAACAAGCTATACTGGACGTCTCATCACAGATGGTTCCAAAGGAACCATCTGTGTTATACTTATCATAGACGGTTCCTTAAGAACCGTCTGTGATACGTAACTATCACAAACGGTTTGTTAATAGAACCAACTATAATAATTCATAGACGGTTCTTAATAATAATTGTCTGTGATAATCCCAGACATCACAAACAGTTCTATTTCCAATCCGTCTGTGATATTCGCAGACATCACAAACAGTTCTTAATAAGAACCATTTGTGAATTATCATAGACGGTTCTATTAATAAACCGTCTATGATAGTTCAACATCACAAACAGTTTTAAATAAGAACCATCTGTGATATGCAAGCATTATAATTACCCAGCCATCCCGACAGACCCCCCTGCCCCTAGCCCCTCCACCCCTTCCCGTTTGAGCCGCCACCACTACTGCCTCCTCCCTCCCCCCATTGCGCCACCTTAGAGAGGAGAAGGAAGGGAAGGAAGGAGGTAGGGAGGTGAAGGAAAGGAGGAAGCTAAAGAAAGGAGGAAGGGAGGAGAAGGAAGGGAGGAGAAAGAAAGGGAGGACGTTCTCGTGGGATATTTGAGAGTTTCATCATGAGCTCCGAGGGTAACCATCTATAACCCTTTATATTTGCTCTAGGTTAATCGCTAACCAATTTTAGTATTTTTGGTCAATAGGAAGAGTACGTGTGATTTATTAATCTAATTTAACACTAATTTGTTACGTGCGTAGCGTAGATGGACCGAAACTGGATGTACGGTGCAAACCGTGTGAGTGAAGAGTACATTACTAATGGGTCTGCTTTTAGAAGAGCCACCGAGCAAGATATGTTGAAGAAGGGGATAAAATTTATGTACTGCCCATGTATTGATTACGGTAATCTGAAGATATTTAACAACCTAGCACAGATCGAAGCGCACTTGATTCAAAGGGGTTTCAAAAAGGGGTATACAAGTTGGACCAGTCACGATGAAGAGCAGATTATACAGAAAGTTAACAATAATGACATCACCAAGGAAGTCAACGATATGCCGGATGTGGACTGTACTTTTGATGAGGATAGGTCGCATGATGATAATCTGGACCAGATGCTACGTGATGTAGAAGGGAACTACAGTGAGAGAGAGTTTGGTAAATTCGAGGGCTTAATGGAGGACTCGGAGAAACCTTTGTTCCCTAGCTCCAAGCCGGAATACACATGGTTGTCATCCATACTTAAACCGCTAAAATTGAAGGCAAGCAATGGTTGGTCTGACTAGAGTTTCACGGCATTGTTAGGTCTCCTAACGGACGTCCTTCTGGAGGGAAACGTATTGCCTAGCACCTGCTACCAAGCCAAGAAGGTTCTTTGTCCATTGGGAATGGAAGTAGAAAGAATACATGCATGTCCGAACCATTGTATCCTCTACCGTAAAGAGTATGCAGACATGCATGTATGTCCTGTGTGCAAAGCATCCCGGTACAAGCATAAGAATACTGCTACGATGAAGAAAGGACCTCCTGCTAAGATGTTGTGGTATCTACCTGTAATCCCACGTTTGAAGCATTTATTTGCGAAGCGAAAGGAGGCAAGATTACTACGTTGGCACTCAGAGGAGCGTAAGAAAGATGGAAAACTAAGACACCCTGCTGATTCTGCCTAGTGGAGAACTTCGATCGAAGCTTCGAAGAGTTCGGTGCAGAATCGAGGAACATAAGGTTAGGGTTGAGTACAGATGGAATGAATCCTTTTGGTAACATGAGCAGCCGACATAGCACCTGGCCCGTGAATCTATGTGTACATCCTTCCTCCTTGGCTGTGTATGAAGCGGGAGTACATTTGGATGTCACTACTTATCCAAGGGTCGAAGCAACCTAAGAAATATTGATGTGTACCTAGCACCATTACTAGAAGATCTTGTGACACTATAGAACGAAGGCGTACAAGTATGGAATGTATACAAATGAGAGAACTTCAATTTACGCGCCATGTTGTTATGCACCATCAATGATTTTTTTGCCCTTGGTAACTTGTCAGGGTTTAGTACAAAATTAGCCAAAGCCTGTCCGCACTGCTTAGATGGTATCGAGAGTGTATGGTTGAACAACTCACGCAAAACTGTGTATATGCGTCACCGTAGGTTCCTTCCTAGGATTCACCCATACCACAAGATGAAGAAATAATTTGACGGAAATAAGGAGGGTGGTTCAGCTCCAAGGGCTTTTAGAGGGAAAGAGGTCTATGATATGGTTAAGGATATCGATGTTGTGCTTGGGAAGGGACGTAAATTAAGGACCCGTCAGACGAACATCTGGAAGAAGTGGTCAATTTTTTGGGACTTGCCTTATTGGGAGCATTTAGAAGTTCGCCACTTCATCAACATCATGCACGTGGAGAAGAATGTATGTGATAGCTTGATCAGTCTTTTGCTGAACATTAGTGGCAAAACAAATGATAGTATTAACGCACGGCGTGACTTGGTTGATATGAACATAAGGACCAAGTTAGCACCGAAAGAGACCACTAAAAGATGAACGTACCTTCCCCCACCTTGCTACACTCTGTCCAAGGCCGAGAGAAACGAACTATGCTAGAGCTTGCATGGTGTGAAAGTTCCGTCCGGTTACTCCGCCAGCATTAAGAAACTTGTTTCTGTGGGAGATTTAAAATTAATTGGTATGAAGTCTCATGATTGTCATGTGCTGATGACACAAATGCTTCCTGTTGCAATTAGGAGTATCTTGCCGAAGAAGGTCCGAGTGGCAATCTTGAGGCTGTGTTATTTCTTTAACTCAATTGCTCAGACGGTCATCGATCCCTAAGGACTAGATGCTCTGTAGGGCGAGGTGGTGATGACTCTATGTCATCTTGAGATGTATTTCCCTCTATTATTTTTTGATATAATGGTCCATCTTGTTGTTCACCTTGTGAAAGAGATAAAGATACGCATCCCTGTGTTTCTACGTCATATGTACCCGTTCGAGAGGTACATGGGAATTCTCAAGTCCTACATACATAATCGATCTCAACCGGAGGGCAGTGTCATCGAAGGTTATGCAACCGAAGAGGTCATTGAGTTCTGCGTCGATTACAGGGCTCAGGTGGAACCGATAGGTGTGCCTCTATCTCGTCATGAGGGAAGACTAGAGGGTATCAGGACCATTGGAAGGAAAGCACTCTTTCCTGATCTGGATACATATGCTCAAACACATTTCACGGCCTTGCAACACATGACCCAAGTGGCCCCGTACATCGACGAGCACAAAGACATGGTACGCTAACAGAATCTAGACCAGTCGAAGGTTTGGATCACAAGAGAGCACAACCGTCGGTTCAACGAATGGTTAAAGGTGTGATTCATTGGGAGGTCATCAAGTGATGATACGCTGCTATGGTTCGAAAAAAGGGCCAAAATTTACAATTGTGACAAGGCAAGGATACGACATAAATGGGTACACATTTTATATGATAACTCAGGATAGGAAGAGCACAGTCCAGAACAGTGGTGTCCACACAGATGCGTTTCACGAGCAGTTCAATATCGCCGAGCCACGTGGGTTGAAATCCTACTATGGGTTCATAGAGGAGATTTGGGAGCTCGACTACGTACTTTTCAAGATCCCCCCTGTTTCGATGCCATTGGGTTAAACTTCTGTAGGGTGTGAAGGTTGACAAGTATAGCGTCACCACTGTGAACCTCAAACGTGTCGGATGCAAGGATGAACCATTCGTACTCGCTAAGAAAGTTGTTCACATTTTTTATGTAACGGACCCAGCAAATAAGAACCATCACGTAGTCCTTCATGGAAAAAGAAGGATTGTCAGAGTTGAGAATGTCGTGGATGAGGAAGAGTACAATCAATTTGACGAGTTAACTCCTTTTGGAGATGGCATCAGGCTCGAGGAAGAACCAGTGAGGAAGCTTGCTATATGCACGTCGATCATCATGAAGGGCTATATTTCAATTAAGAATTTCTTCCATTGTAATTTCTTCCATAACATGAGACATGATCTGTGTTTTCTACTCTTGGTTATTATTTCGCTGTCAATGTGGACTTACCATGTGTTATGTACTTGTAATCTCTTATTTTGATGTCAATGTGGAATTGTCATGTGTTAATGTGTTTTGGACTTGTCATCTCAGATTTTGCTGTCAATGTGGACTTCATTGTAATGTGGAATGGTAATTGACGAGGATATAATAATCCTCACTTTATCTTTTATCTATATTTCTTATTAAAGGTAAATATGACGTCATATGGTCCCTGAGTATACCCCTTAATGTTATAAGGGAAGAGCCTATTGGGTGGTCGTAAGTTCTTCTACGACCACCCCCATAGTCGTAAGATATGCTACGACTACCCCATAGTCGTAAGTCTTGCTACGACTACCTCATGGTCGTAAGTTCTTCTACGACTAGGTCACCTACGACCACCTTATGATCAATTAAACCTACAGACAAGTGGGCCCAATTGATTAAGGAATTCAAACAGTCATCATACGCTATTACTCTGCGAAGTAATAGCACATAATGCTCCATTATCTCTAGTATATTGCTGTTAGGCGACGTGAAGGAGTTAATACGCCGGTGATTACTATTAACGTGCGCCCGTTACGGGATGTAATGAGGTGCCGCTTCACCTGGAGAAACTGTCGCTCCTTCACGTTCTATATAAAGGCGGCAATCAGAGAAGGAAGGGCGGATCAATCGGTCCATCAGGAATACAAGCACTATCTGTAATAGTCTTAGTTTTTCCCCTGATTGTTGAGAATACACTCAATACCATACACACACAGGAGTAGGGTTGTTATTCTCTCCGGAGAAGGCCTGAACCTGTATAAAAATCCATGTGTCAATTTCTCTGCGTGATTCCATTCTAGGAGACCCCCCGAAGCAAACAATCTTTACGTAAGTTCGGTTCTAAAACACTGACAGTAATATTATACACTTGTATCACCTATGTCTCATGTCCTAATATGTCAAATATGATGGACTTAATGTACGTCTCCCTACTCTTGTATGGCTTATAAAGGTATAGAATGAACTGTCACATAGTAGATAGGGTGGCATATCACAGACCATTCTATTATGGAACCATCTGTGATATACGCCATATCACAAACAATTCTATATCGGAACCGTCTGTGATTACATATCACAGACGGTTCCATAATAGAACCATCTATGATATTCCTTTATAAGAAGGGCATCGCTAAGGTTTGCGTCCTTACTCATCACTTCCCCTCCCCAGCGCCTTACTCAGTCACCCATTTGCCTCCCCACTCGAGTGCACCAGACGTCGACACCGTCGCTGCCTGAAGCCTCCTCACCACCAGCTCCGGCCACCCCCTGCTTCATCGCCAGCTCTAGCCACCCCTGCTATGTCGCCATACCTGATTCCCCTTCTCCCCATCGCCGACGCCCCTGCTGCTTCTCGGGAGCGACTCACCTTCAACGCTGCTCCTGCTTCTAGCCCCGAGCTGCGAGCCTCCTCCTTCCCCCTGTCACTCCTCCTCCCCCACTGCCACCCGAAGCCCCAAGGTACATCTCCCCTCCCCCTTGTCGCTCATTTTCCTGGTAGTGCTTAAGCATTTGTGGTCATTTCTTCTTGTATATCGGGTAGATAAGGTCACTAACCCTAATGAAATGTGTAGAACAAACAATGTTTAGGTGTAGTCCTCTAATTTAGTACTCTCAGATCTGAGATACCATTTAAGCATGTGAATTATACTTCTTTATCACATTTGATAGTTTGTATATGATGGATGTCAGATTTGTTGGAAATAATGTTGACTCATTAAGATTGTATTTGCACTAAGTACTTTGAGCATGTGTGCATGCATAGATGTGCTAGTAGAGCACGTCTTGGGAGTAATTTACATGTTAGACATTGCTAGTTGAGAGCCGCGCATGTAGATGCATGCCCAAGTAGTTGCCTCCTACATGTTATTTTGTAGTCTTACGCACGTGCCACATTTAATGGTGCAGGTAGCTTAATGCTTTGAATATGTAGTCAAGATTATTCACATTTTATGGATATAAGACTATACTAGCAAATGTAAGAACATTTAAATTATATGGTTCACGAAAGTATGTTGAATCCCCCAAACTCAATTGCTCTTGTGACGCTTTGTGTTTATCTTCCCATATGCCGCTTGTCTTTCGGTGGACATTTTCAACTCCTTTTAAATTATCAGAAGTAACATAACTGTGTTGGTGCAAATGACATGGTTGAGTAGTACTTACTTGATACATATGTGTTAGATATATTGGAGACTTCCTTGAGTAGTTTGTACTATATATGCTTTCATTTGTTGTGAATGTATTGTCTATTGATGTGAATGTATCATTTGATACTATTTGAGTAATAGATACTATTTGTTTATATAGTTAATTGGTTGGGTAACTTCTATTTTTTCTGTATAAAATATGTTTCCAAGGGAAATTATCTTCTAAAATACCTATTGGATATCAACTTGCAATCCATTTTATTTAAACTCTCAGCGTTTTGAATTCTGTAATTTTAGTTCATTGCGTATGTAACTTATATAGATAGCAAGTAACCGAGATGGTGTCTGCACCGTCTTCACCGCCATCATCGATGTCGCCGAATGCGTCTGGATCTCCGAGGAAAGTGGTACGTAGGTGAAATGGCAGAGGAATATCGAAATTGCCTGCGGGGTGGATGACCATCATGAAGGTCAGTGCTGTTGGGGTCCCTCTGAGTCCCAAGAAAGCAGCGGCGAGATTCCGGACCATCTGTGGGATACTTGGAAGGGAACGGGACCCTATCGTCACACCAAGCTGGAAGTCTCTGACGGATGTAGAGAGATGCCAGCTGTGGACTGAAATTTCAATCTCGTTCACTATCCCAGAAGCAGACCAAGCACACGTGGAATGGCAGGCGTTGCTCGCGATGGGACATGCGTGGAGGATCTTCAAGATCATGCTTGTCATGAAGTACGTGAACACAGGCCGGATGCCCTTCACGAAATATCAATTATTGTCATGGGATATATGGGATGCCTTTGTGAAGATGAAGACTCTATAGGCACAAAACACTCACCCCCACAAACTTGGCATCGCTGGGTATACGAGTAAAACCATGCAATGGGCGACGGAGGACGAGAATGCAACCCGGCCATTTGTTGAGATCACAGACGAGCACGCCCGAAGTTGGTTAAGAGCGAGGGCATCAGCCACTTCTTCGGGCGGAATCTCTTTCACAAACCCGACAGATGAGGAAGTGTCCCAATGTCTGGTAAATATGCCGACCTACCTAGTTGTTAATAAGTCCATAACTTCATAGTGTCTAAAATAATATGATGACCTCTTGCAGCAAGCATTGACTACCGAATCTTCCCAATGCTCCTTCGAAGCAGTCATTAAGAAGGATATACTATGCACAGCCCTGGGAAACAAGGAGTACCCGGGTCGCACGCGAGACGTTGGGGTTTACGTACCTTGGAGGGACCGATTCCCGAACGACTCCTGCATGTATAGGAGTAGGAAGAGATCCAAGGGCGAGCGCAAGGACCGGTTGGTAGAGGAGATTAATGTGAGGCTTACTGCAAAATTTCAAGGACATATAAAAAGATTGCAGGATCAAATGAATCAACCCCTCAATCAGTCGCAAGCCGACCCCATTATTTTGGCAGCCAGTCCTCCTCAGCATCGGAGTAGCGTCGTGTCTACACAAAATTCTCAACATGGTGACGTCCAATTACCTATCGACGACATCAAGGTAATATACATCTTTGGAATGCTCCAAAGATAGACCTATAGGACACCTTAGCTAATTATGTATCGTTTTGTAGGAGCTGACGCTCTGCAAGCTCCAAGTGAGGATGGTTGTGTCCATTTCTATTGAGGCTGAGCGGGGGATGGTGTATCCATGCCAGAAAGGGATAGTGCAGCACAATGCCCAACTGGCGTAGGGTTACACCAAGGTCTAGGTGGACATGGTACATGACAATTTCATGGCCGTCCCGCTGGAGATTCGTCCGAACGAAGACATCAGAATACTAGCGAATGCTATGTACACTTTTATCCTGTGGCCCAAGAAGGACATCGCCCTGGACCCTACAGTGCCACGATCTCGACACGACCACGCCTCTCCAACAGGACCCTTGATGACTCCACCTCAACTTTCGCTTCAGAAGGCCGCCTCATCTGTTCCCGTGGAGAAGATGCTGAAGGAACAAGAAAAGCGTGTCACCGTATTAGTTCCCGAGTCGTCTCATGGGAAGATGCATAGTGGGCGAGTCATTAAGGCCAAATTGAAATCGGCGAACATTAAGGCACCTCCCAAGCTCGGGAAATACTCCCTCAGAAGTCTGTTGGCCCCCGACATAGTATTAGTCCGCGCTAGAGTAGGTTGCCAGTCTTTGCATGTCTGGTACATGTGGAAGGCCAAAGAGAAGGGATGCGATACTGAAACATCGTCAGATAGACGAACGAGCGTTTCTTCGACGAGCCGGGCCTTTCTTCGATGAGCCGAGCCACTTTGTCGTGGGCTTCGATGACTTATTCGACCTATTCAACCTCAATGCCCTCGACGCCTCACTTCTACAATGCTAGACACTATAAGTGTGTACAATCAAGTTCTACATTCACGTAGAAAATGTGTGTTTTGTAGTGGCATTTTAGGTGTTTGGAAACTTTGTAATGACATATAATTTTTTTTTCTCACTACAAAGTTGAGTTTTCAAATGAACAAGAGTGGTTCATTTGACCAGCACATCAGTGTGAGTACTAGGTATTGACAACGATCTATGCATGCGACTAGAGGCTAGAGGTAGTAGTACTACTAATTAAGCAGCACAGGCAACAAAACAACAGCAAAATCAAGAAAGTAACTGAAAATCCAGTACCTCCAGTCTAAATTACTTCTACTAGAAGATAACCCGCGCCAATGGCGCGGGTGGTTTTTTTTTTCTTTTTTTGTTTTTTGGATTTGGCAAATAGTGGTGTTTGGTAAAGAGTGTAAATGTTGGATACTAATGAGAGTAAGTATGGGAAGCAATATTCTTAGTAGACAATAATATGATAGCAACGTGCAGTTGATTAGATGAAAAACAAGCAACAGGGTCTTAAAGAGTGGATACTAATAAGATGATAGCAGTGTTGCAGACTGTTGACATTGGAATATTTACATAACAGGGTTCAAAAGGAGTATGAGCACAGTCAAGGGTGATATATTACAAAACAGTAGTAGACAATAGCAACGAAACATGTAGACAATTTTTGTGGTTGCTGGTTGGGAAGTACTGGCTTTAGCGGCCACTGATGGTGCTAGCAATAAAAACAACAAAGAGTATTAGTGAGTTAGGTTAGATTACAGAAGTACTTTATTTTTAGAGTCTGGTAAATGTGCATTGTATTTTACCTCAAAAGGGGTGCATTCATAAAGACGTCTCTGATCATTCAATGGCCTTCTTTGTGGATGATCTAGTCTTTTTTGTCGGTGGATCAGATGTAGAATGGATAGGAGGTGATGCAGATATGCGAAGCACAATAGGATGTAATACAATTCAATGCGGAAATTACATAGATTAATGTAACTAATACTTAGGATGGTGTCAGATACATAACCTGATTGGTGAACATACCTTTTATACGGGAGATCTGGTAGAGTTTTAATCGGTGATAAAGTAGATTTGTTAGGTTGTGATTCTTTGTTCTGTGAGTATAAATAATAAAGATGTAGTAGGTATTTCGAAAGAAAGGTCTTCGAAATGATGATATGTTGTATTAAACTAAGTAAAAAAGGGAAGGATTTCAATGGTAATGAAGTTCATAGAACTATATATGCAAGGTTGTTTGTTTTAATCTGTTTGTCTGGGCCTTTTTTTTTCCCTAGCAAGGGTTATCAGTGTGCAATTACCAAAAAGAACAAATTTGTACAAAGGACGCCATTCATAGGTGCTCTGATCTCATGTGATACAGTTGCTAGAAACTGCAAATAAAACAGATGATATAAACATATAATCCATATGCATGCAAGAAACCGTAGTAACTGAAAGCACCCAAATAAATCTAACTAAAATTAAGAGCAATACAATAGATCAGTAAGCACATAAGTAACTTACATTTTTTTATTGCCGCTACTTCCTCCATTTGCTTTCCCTTCACCTACTCACTGGCTGCAAGTGCAAAGATAGGTCAGAGGGACAAACTTTATAAACTTCAATTTATGTAACAATGATAACAGGTAAGATATTTTAGGAGGAAATATAATCACTGAATGATGGCATCAGGTGTAAATTCGTGATGATCACCATGTAGCAAATCACAAGTGAGGCTTGAGAAACATAATCGCAACTAAGCTTCAATAGAATTAGTGATTATTATTTGGTGAACACTTAATAAGGAAGTAATTAACAATATCATGATCTGCAAGAGCTAAGCAGTCAGTCCAGAAAGCATATTCGGCTAGCTATGCAACTGTTATAAGCATGGATATCATATTGAGTTAAATTTTTTGAACCAAAATCGTATCTCCTCTATGTCTAACTGATTGACACTCCACTAAAAAAACTAACATTTGGTGCCAATAATGAAGTTCAGATCATTTTATTATCTTCTAAATATAAATCAGGAGTGTTAGCCCCCTATATGCTTCCTCCTTTACATTTGGACAACAACATCAGCACATTCATAGAACAACAAATCAGCAATATTGATAACATAATTGCTCCTCCATGTTAGATGTGAAGAATTTGGCGGGCTTAGATGTTTGATAAATGTAATAACTTAAAGGGACCTGTGAACAAAGGTTACTCCAGTAGTCCAATTCAATTGTCAACCTTTGAATTTATGGAAGAATATACAGATATTTGCAGTTATCAACAATTGGATGCGAACTACTATCTCAATGCCTAACCTCATATAATTTGAGTAGGAGCTAGAAATTTCTACGATGAGTAAGGATAACTCAAAACTCCTCTAGCTAGACATAAATATCGATTTCTTTCATTAAAAAAAACCATCAATGCAAATGAAAAGCTCTTTTCTACTTATGGCTAACACACAGTGACTTCCACAGACAACATTCTTCTCTTCAAAACTACATGTGTGCAATACATAATTTCAAAATTTGAGAGAGGCAAATTGCATGAAGCAATAAGATTAACTTATCTACTAAGAAAATCCTGTAGCCTTCTTGACATAAGTAGTGTGCTACCTTTTTGACCCCTTCATGTATCTAACAGGCCAGACTCATTCAAGGCCATAGTTTAGTGTGTTCTCAAGTCCACAAAATAAATAACGAAACAAAAATAAGATTATCTAACCATTGTGAAAATTGTAAGACTTAACATAAGTAGTGTGCTACCTCAGAGTTTTGACAAATTATCCAGATTATTGAAGAAGGGCAGTCTTTGGGAAAACTTGACCCGATAGTCTAATTCAAAAAAGCTGGTGCAAGGATTTGTCACAATGAATGATAGATGTTAATGGAGTTAGAGTTCAGAACTCATCAGCCTTTTTAAGAGAGGCAAACTGGCCAAGAAAGCACTTTATAGTGCTTTGAGATCTATCAGGTTATGAAACAGTTTTTTCAGGTTGTGTTATCTTGTGACATGCGTATGAAAAAGAGAGACATTACAGCTATGTACCAGTAGCTTGGAACCCAACGATAATTTTGTGTATCTAAGGAACTATATAAAAGGGTATAACGCTAACGAAAGTAGAGTAGCTATAGATATAAGTGATAGTCGGTCTCTTTTTGATTGAGATTTTATTGATTGCGTGTGCCTGGTGCATGAAATTTAGAAGATGGTATTGTATTGCGTAGCTGTAATAAGTTGTAAAGAATGAGTAAGTGTAACATAAAAGCGTCACTATTGTGAGATATTCTAAGGATATAGCAAATAAGCGTCTATAGTTGCTGATGGACATTTATGATTTTGTAGGCTAAGAACCGTATTAACAACAGATACTCTAAAGAAATTCAAAGAGGGTCAATTCAGGTAAGTTGTATATATAATTTGTATGTAGGATTTTCTGAGGCACACCTCTGTGTCCATGGAATGGTCTGGAGCTATGCAATCAGAGAACATGCTTCTATGAATAGGATGTGATTGAGAGTTATGTTGTGTTCTGCACAGAACATTAAATAGGCATGGTATTATATTCCAAAGAATGTTGCTGGAAAGGATAAGTTGTTGGAAATAATAAATCTAAATGTACTGAGACAAAACGAAAATACCCGGAGGGAGTGTATTTTGTTGGTAGCTGTTTAATTGCCGAAGGCGGTGCTGTTTGGGGATGATAAGAGCCAATCTTGTATATTGTCGAAGCATAAAGCTTTTACAAACAGTTAGTAAATAATTGAAGAGGAGCATTTGAAATGATAGCAATCTATAGGAACTAAAAGTAGGCAAGAGGTACAAAAATATACGAAGTAGTTAGGGGCATTTCGAACTTGTAATATTACTGTAGGTTTGACCGTGGTACACTTTGTCTAAAATGTGCTAAGGAATAGAAATAGTTCTGGTGGATGTTAAATTTTGATTGATGATCATAAAAATAGCCACAGGGACAGTTGCGTAGCTATTCTGCGGAAATTATAGTTACATAAACGGGTCAGTATTATTGTGGGATTAGCTATAGAAGTACGCATTTTTTGTATTGCCTTTTTCGGAGCATAAACTGATAGCACATAAATGCAGTATCCAATGGAACCGTATATCTATCCCAGATATATGACAGATACAACAAGTACGGTAATGATATTTGTACAAAGATAACTACATGGAAGCATGTAATATACACGATAGTAGTGTGAAATGCTGGACGTAGGATGGACAACGAGTTCATTGGACAGATAACGCTAAAGCTATTTTGTATGAAAACGCTGCGTATTGTAATATCAAATTAGAAATAGAACAAAGTGAGGTATAACGCAGTGTTTGCTTTGTGGTGCGTCAATTGCTCTGGCAGCGTAGATGTGTGTGGATGCGTGGAGTTTTGGAATGATGGTATGTAAGCTAGATGATAGTAGCGCACTGTTTAGTTGTAAGCAGTTACGCACAGTGAGTAAACGTAACATTGGAGAGGGTTTGTTTTTAGATAATGTAGAGATGCAGCAAATAAGTGACTATAGGCGTTGCTGTAAGCAAATAGTGACAAAGATTTACATGCGCTGCAATATTTAAAATGGGAAAATAAAAAGAAACAATGATGGTGTATATGGAATTTTGAGAGGCGATTTATAAAAAAGGACATAGAGATAGATACGCAATTATGGTGCAGAAGTTAGGCAGTGACATAAAAAGACAATGTATTATGCTGTGGTAGGTCATAGAAGGACACACAGGAGAGATAAACTAAATATTTAACAGAAGTGCACATGTATTCGTAATAAGTGACATATACAGTAGTTACAACAATGGAATATGTATACACACAATTATATAGCAGCACGTAACAGGTACAACAACGAAAGAGACACTAAAGGGTATGTAGAATTTTATTTTGTACTTAAGAGGGTAAACCATCTTGATATAACATATGTATAACACAGTCAAATAGTTGTCAGCCTGAGGCATTGATTAGAACGTGGCACAATTCTATGCAGGAGACAGTAGACTACAACGTCGAGTAAAATGTGGCACAATAAGAGAATATGAATACGAACTGGCAATCTATATTCAAAAGACAATTTGACGGAAAGATTAATCAATAAGAGAGGCATGTTTGATCTCTTAAAATTGGCCATGAGTTTGGATTCTCACTTTTACTATAGAGAACATGGATACTGCACAATCATAGCTGCAAAAGTAAATAAATTGAACAGATTTATCCATATGCAACATATAATGTGATACTGCACAATCATAGCTGCAAAAGTAAATAAATTGAACAAATTTATCCATATGCAACATATAATGTGTAAAGTTTGGATTCTCACTTTTACTATAGAGAACATGGATACTGCACAATCATAGCTGCAAAAGTAAATAAATTGAACAGATTTATCCATATGCAACATATAATGTGATACTGCACAATCATAGCTGCAAAAGTAAATAAATTGAACAGATTTATCCATATGCAACATATAATGTGTAAAGTTTGGATTCTCACTTTTACTATAGAGAACATGGATACTGCATAATCATAGCTGCAAAAGTAAATAAATCGAACAAATTTATCCACATGCAACATATAATGTGATGTTTACATTCATGAAAGGGGAAATGGCAGGGTATTAATTAAGCATACATGCCAATGGTTTACAAGCGTACCGATGTAAAGGGGATAAAAATTAGCATCAGATTCAGATACCAACCTCTCAGAACGTGGCACACTTAGTTTATGTGAGAGAACGACCTAACAATGTATATGAAAAAGACAATTTGACGGCAAACCTAATAAATAAGAGAATCATGCCTGGGCTCTGAAAACTAGTTAGGAGCTCGAATTCTTACTTTTCGTATAGAGGATCTACATCCTCAATAAGCATAGCTGCAAAAGAAAACCAAGTGAACATATTTAGCCACACGCAACATATAGCGTACTGGTAACATTCACGAAAGGAAAAACGGCAAGGTACTAATTCAACATACTTGGCCATGGTCTACATGTGTACTGATGTAAAGGGGACAAAAATTCCCATCAGATTTAGAAAACAACCTCTCTGGTGGTTGAAATGCTTTTGCTTTGAAAGCAAAGCAGTAGTCTTCAGCCTGATCAACCTCTCCAGTGGTGGAGCTGGTTTTGATGCCAAAGTCAAGCAGTAGTCATCAACCTTATCAACCTCTCTGGTGGTGGAAATGGGTTTGCTACCAAAGTAAAGAGGCAGCCATCACCCAAAATCACCCAAAAAGCTATCTAAAAAATGTATATGAAATTTGGTAATAACCCAAGATGAATATATTCATGCATAACTGCAAGAACAATTGGATTATTAGTTAGCAACAACGCTAAAATTCTCAAGAAAAACATAACCTTGAATCCTTCATAGAATCACAGTGACGAAAGCAGTAGTCATCAACCTTATCAACCTCTCCGGTGGTGGAAATGGGTTTGCTGCCAAAGTAAAGAGGCAGCCATCAGCCAGAATCACCCAAAAGGCTATCTAAAAAATGTATACGAAATTTGGTAATAACCCAAGACGAATATATTCATGCAGATTTGCAAGAACAATCGGATTCTTAGTTAGCAACAACGCTAAAATTCTCAAGAAAAACATAACCTTGAATCCTTCATAGAATCACAACGACGAATAGGAAAAAAAACTGCAACCTGGCGGGAGACCAAGAGGATGGCGAGGGAGGAAGAGGGAGGGAGGCAGAGAAAGGAGAAGAAGGGGAAGGGGAGGCGGATCGGGAGAGGCCTGCGGCCACGCGACACTGGAGGGAGGACTGGCAGTGGAGGTAGGGACGGGAGGTGAATGGGAAAAGGAAGAGGAAGACGGAGGGAGGTCGAGGGGGCGACGGGGGAGGAAGGGGACGACGCAAGGGGAGATGAATAGGGAGGGAAGGAGGGATCTGCAGCGGCGGGGAAGGAGCCGGAGGGAGCGGGAGGCAGCGGCGGTGGAAGCAGCTAGGGGAGGAGCGGTGGCACAGGACGGCGGGTGAAGCAACCCAATGGAGCGGCGGGGAAGGGTAGGATCGAAACTGCGCAAGGGGAAAGGAAGGGGGGGGGAGAGGAACAGGGAGGGAGGGATCTTCTTGCTGCTGAGGGAGAGGCAAGGCGGCTGGGTCGGACGCAGCGGGAGAGGAAGAAGGAGGGCCAGGAGGCGGAGGGGGAATGGAGCGATGGGAACGGCGGCGCACAGAAGGGAGCAAGTGAGGACACGGGAGGAGCGAGGTGGGTGGGAAGGTTCCAATTCGGAGCAACGAGTGAGCGACGTGTCCCACTTCGCAGCAAGCGCAGGCACTCATCTCTGTGCCATCCTGGCCGTCCGGTGTGCATCCAACGTGAGTTTTTTTTCGGGGTGACGTGGCCAGGGCTGGAAGCCCCCCTTTCCACCAAGGTTTAATTTTAGTAATTTTGTTGCCAGCTCTCAAGTCCAAATGTGAAAAGTACTCGTCGTTCTAAATTAATTTCCTAGGTTACATCTTTCTAAAGCGCTCTTTTCTAACTTGTCTACACTAGTAGATATTGCTTTAGCTCTGAACATGTATAGAACAAGACGATACTATACAAATAGTCCAACGATCACACTGCTCTTGTTTAATACGGGATTTCGTTGTTTTGGACTTTCGGTGTAAACTAATTAATAGTTGGCCACAAGATCCAAATGATCGAGTAGGCCAGTTGAGATACCAGTGCGACATTCTCCCACCAGTGATAAATGCGACATGGACTCAACATTAATTCTTACAAATACAGTCATTTGACATTCGCCACTGCTTTGGAGACGAGCACGGATTCTTCACGACATTTTAAAAAATATGACATCTGAGGACATGTGGAATTAATCTGTACTACTTAAAAGAACCAATTGGTGGTGGTCCGTCCCTTCATACGATGTGAGCTGTTGAATCTATCTTTCTTCATATAATGTAACCGTTGGATCCTTTTGATATATGCACTCCCACGCACAAAAAAAACCGTCTCACCCAGCGCATCGTCCCACCTCCCCATCGTCCTCGTCGCCCTCGCCCCACCTACACGAAAAAAACCATAGCCAATCGTGTACGACTAGAGCCACCGAACCACTGTCTGACCCTCACCCCTGCCCTTCTTCCTCGCGACGACCGTCCAGTACCACACCCCACCAATAGCCCTATCCTCTTGCGCTGCCGCCTTCCTCCACTTCTCCCTCCCCTTCCTCCGACCCGCGCCTAGCCGCCGTCTCCCTGCACCGCCCCCGCCCCCATGAGACCTTGCCTTCCCCTTCATTCCTCCCCCTTCCCCACCACCACCATATAATGTCGCCACTGCTACCGCATTTGGAGCCGAGCCTCGCAGGGTCCCGATTCATTTCGCTTCGCATGCGGTAGTCAGAGTCGCCGCCTCGAGCCATGAATCCTCACGAACGGCGGAGCGCGTGCCCATGGATGAGTAACGGCCGCGCTGGTCGACGGCGAGCGAGCGGTTCATCGGGATGTTGTCGTCGCCGTCGACCTCGTCGTCCCCGACGGAGCCCTCGTTCATCGCCGGAGATGACTTCCACGAGGACGACTTCCTCTTTTCAGCCTCCCCCGCCGCTTCCTTGGACGCACCATAGATACCGTGGTCGTGTTTAGGCCACAGATGCTGTGGTCGGCGGCACTGGTCGAGTCGCTGTGCGACACGGCGGCGACCGGATGGAGGCCGATGGCGGGGAGCTCCGACTCGCGCCCTTCGGCGACACTCCGCGCTCGCCGCTGCTCGGTTTTCACCGCCTCGCATCGCCTTCAAGTTCGCCGAGATCGAGCACGCCGCCAAGGTGAGCACCCTCCGTCTCCGCTTGCCGCCGATATGGCTTATGGTTGTTCTTGTCAAATTTTGCGTTTTTTCGATCGTTTGCTTTGCTCGTGCCATTTCTTGGATCTTTGGGACAAGTTTCAAGATTTCACAGCTTACAACGCCCCTACCCCGGGAATACTGTCTTAGTGTATTCCCATTCAGCACCAGTTCCTCCCTGCATAAATCATAACCAAACGAGCAAATCTATCTTATTAACACATTATTAGTTAATAGCTCTCAATTAAATGAAGCACGTGAGGCTCGGTTATTTGTTGGCCTAGAACAACATTTTTCAACATCAACAACCAGTTGCAAAATGCCAGTAAGGCTTGGTTACTTGAGCTGCACAATTCTCCCTACAACATGTAAAATCGCAGTACTGCCAGGTGCCAGCCAAAACACCAAAAGGCGAAAGGGCCATGGTAAAAGAGTGAAGATTCGAAGGATTTACAAGGTTATATAATCCATTCATATAGGACCATATGCGTAACTCCAAGCTAAATGGACTCCCAATGATGAGACCGTGAACATGTAAGATCTGACTAAAATAGTTAAACAGCCCACGAAAGACCTAATGGACCTAATCTGCTTGAAGGTAATGTTGTTGTCTCAATTTAGTATTAGAGGGCTTACAAAACAATCAAAGATGAACATTATCAATTGAACAACAAATAGCCTCACATTCAAATGATGAACATGACAATGGACATTTACATTTTATAAATCTGGTATTTTATTTGACCCACCAAAGCGTAATGTAAACAAAACTAACGAATGGTGACGATTCTTGGCAGTGTCAAGTGTTGAAGAAAATAATCAGCACAAGTGCATGACATCTATTATTCTATCTTAACACATCTCAAACTCTTGTATCTCAGCTGGTCAATGCATAGAACCTACGTCGAACCTAGTTTATGTGCCTGGATGGTCTATTTGGTGGGTACTGGGTAATACTCTATCGGATCAGAGGGCTAACAAGGTAAGGCAGACTACTCAGAGTAAGAAAGATACACATGTAGGAGTGCAATATCCTTCTGATAGCAAACATGTTATAAAAACTGATGCCGCGTAAGTTGAAAAATATATGCTGAACTGATGTAGGGTTGGCATGAACTATTAATTATGGGTTCATCAAATCAATATCTTTAGCAATTTGTAGTTGTCTTTCATGTTAAAGTAGTTTATGGCTTTCTGCATGCATCTTCACAATATTATTTGTATCTAAAATACTGCACAATGGTTCTGAACTTTTCAGTTCAGGCTGTCAGGGTCAGGGATGAGAAAAGAACAAGATCTGTTCATGCAGTAGTTGAAGATGCTAAAGGAATACTGTACGTGGAGCTGCTTCAATTCACCCAAAATGCCATTTCAGGACTAAAGAGGAATGCTAACATTGTGAGGTGACCATTAATCTACTAATTAGCTGTCAAACTTTCTTACTGGTTGTCTATGCATTAAGTTGAACCCTCCTTTTCCATTTCTCTATGCTTGGAACATCTGGAAAGCACAAAAGAGATACCATGGTGCTTTTGCCTCTACTTTTTTTGGTAATTAGTAGCGCTTCTTTTTTTGTTACCTAAGATGTGTATTTCACTTCAAGATAGATGCTGAAGCCGTAGAGTCGTAGAAGAAACTAGATGAGAAGGAGGTATTATGGGTTCAATAAACTCAAGATCCTGAAAAAGTTACGAAAAAGACTGTTGTTGCGATCGTTGAGGTGTTGCCTTTGTCAAATATATTATAATTAAGTAATTACATTGGTTTGTTTATTTTTATTATTATGCAATTTGTCAACTGGTGGCTAGATATTCATAGAGGCTTTCTAGATTTAGCTTAGTCATCGGACTATAGTGCCATTACAGTGTTTTGGGCTAATTGGATTTGTGTGCTATTTGTGTGTTATGGTATGATATGTAGCAATGTGTTATTCATAGCAACAGTGATGAGTCCATACAGACCTATAATGATTCTTGCGGGTATGATCGCTTGATTCAAAGAACATCTAAGGGACTGAGTTGTAGAATTATTTGGATTTTAATGCTTTGGTTATTGGTTCAGTGTGCCGTTTGTAGGTTGTTACTGTTGGTTAGTTTTGAAGTAACGTGTTCATGGCAACGTTGGTGAGTCATTACAGACCCGTAATGATTCTTGCGGAAATGGTCGCATGATTCGAAGAACATCTAAGGGACTGATTTGTCATGAAGCATATGCACTTTATTTTTGTAGTCCATGTTTGTCACTTTATGAATGCGACATCACTTATTTTGATGTATTCTTTGTTTCAGTGCTGTTGATTCTCATAGTGAGCCATAACTTATTTTGTAGCCGTGCCGTCCAGAGGTTTGCTGTGAAGACCAATAGGACTCTTGAGAATCTATCTTCACTTAACATCTGTGCACAAAGTCATTCTGTTTTTAATTAGGAAGTATGGCCTCAATAGTCATGAGATGTTAAGACATTGCACTAGGTTGACATGATTAATGACCAATGAATATATGACTTATATATGTCTGTGCATGAATGTTTAACCTGTCAATCTACTGAAAAGGAAATTTGATAGATGTCATACTTTACCAATTGTTTCTGCACATGCAGTTCTAAAATTGTAAAACAACTAATACTATGCATGCTGCCTTAATGCTGATGTAGAGGGTCCTCTCTATTCAGTGTCCCCCTTTAGTAATACAAACTTATGAATGGAGTTTGCTCAACTGATGTACTCTGAATTCTGAACTTAATACCTATCATCAGTTATTACACGAATATTTCCACACTAAAGCTATTTTCTTCAGATGATAGTTCTGAACCACAATACTAGACTTGGTAATATGCAAATCTCTAGTTCTTGTGAATTGCGATGTCAACCTTTTCTCCTATGGCTTCAATCGATCTGCACATTGCTCGTTTGGTGCAAAGCTAGAAAACTTCATTGGGCTAAAGGATATTCTTGTTGAAATGGCCATATATTTTCAGATACATGTATGCTTTTCTTTGATGAAACCTTATGTTGATGTTGGTTTACCTTTTGCTTTGACTATTATGGTACCTTTGCAGGATGACTACTTGGACTGTTTTGCTAACCCCCAATGCCATAGGCAAGGTAACTGCAGAGATCAAAATAAATTTCTGAAACTGATGCAACATCTAACATCTGATACTGTTCTGCATTGTAGATTGGAACTGACATTAAAGATCACAAGTGTTCCTGGTTAATCATACAAGCTCTCAATCACGCTGATAGTAATCAGATCTCTACCTTTTAGTTGAATTGATATTGAGAAATTATTGATATCTAAATTATGTTTTTTGTTGGCCATTTGATAGTATGGTAAAAGCTGAGAGCTGAATAGTTCAAGAGTCATTCATCAATTATGTGCTTGTAACATTTGCATCTGTTTTCTCAAAAGACCTTTGTATTTATAGGTATTAGGTTGTTCAAATGTGCTCCATCCTTATCAGAACTGCTTGAAATGCTCAGAAATTATAGGTATGTTAAGCACATTGTTCAGAAATTTTTGGTGCAAAGTATGACTTTTCATTGCAACGCACGGGCACATAACTAGTCTTTTTTAAAAAAAATTGACTATTAAAACATAGAAAATATCTACATTGTTTACGTGAAAGTGATACCATTAGATTCGTCACAGAAAATCCTTTCTAATATAATATCATATACCTCTCTAGCTAAATATTACCATAAAAATTGATAGTCAAAGTTAAATATGGGAGACGGAGTAATGCCTAAGGGCATAGCATAATCGGTGTATTAGGCTGGACAAATATTGTTCTAAAAAATAGTTTCCTTTTGTAACTTTGTATGATAATTGCACAATAGTCCCAAAGGGAGTAGATAACTAAAAGTTCACAGCTGCATTATCGCATCCCTGCCAAATCTAATGAACATGCATGCACTGTTTTTCTAAGGAAAAAAAGAGCTTTGTTATTTACTCCAAATAAGTTACGTTCATGAGCTTAGTTAGGAGCTTGTGCTCAATGAAAGAATGAGTTGAACAAAGACTTGAATACCACAGGCCACTCGCCTGTTCCCCTTTTTTCCACCTTCTAGAACGGCACCGCACTTCAGGCAGCTAAACAACAGACGCCTTGGCCTCTCGGTGATGAAGCTTGTGCTTGTGCTTGTGCTAGACCGATTCTCTTCTTGGTTGTATCAAAGCTGCATCCAAGGGCTCCCTCTGCATAAGTGCTTTCTCAAACGGAGTGCGCCACGATGATCGACAGAAAGCACATCACTGCTTTCGTTCTAGACGACGATTCTGACACCGGCCTCACCTGACCGCTCGGTAAACGCTGCAGCAACATTAATTCCCCCGTTTGACTCATCCCAAGCGGAGGAGGATTCACCCAAACCCGTGCTTCAACCCTTTGGTGTCATCTGTTCCTGCCTATTGTCACGCGGTGAACAGTGACTCAAGGTAATTTTCGATCAATTTCACTGATCCTTGAACGGAGACATCTCCGTTACTGTGAGTGCTATTGTTCCGCACCTGCCACATCCTCCATAAAATTGTTAGTAGGAATCGGGGCACCTTCCTCTTGTAAGAGTCCATCAAGTATCATTAGCAGCCAGCAGGGACCTGAGTGCCTGAGCTTATCCTCTTATCCTCAGCTATGGCCTAGTAGAGACTGTTGACTGTTAACAGCCACTACTCACTAAGGTGCCTGCTAGCTCCATCACAATCTCAGGAACTGCACACAAAATTAAAACCGCGCGGACTAAAAGACATGAATGCTGCTGTACTGCAAGAAAATCCCCAACATCTAGCAGCCTATGATAGGACTTGAAGAGTAAAGACAGAATTTGTACCGGATGCCTGAAGCATCTGCCATCTGTCGGATTGATTAGTCGGAACTACAGCGCGGCAGTATATACCGGTATTTTTAGCTTCATTACAATACAGCCCATATGCTAGTGACATTAATGGGTCATACAAATTCCTAGTTGTATGGCATATGTTTCATTGAACAACGACCGTCGTGACATTAATTACAGAGATAGCACCACTAAGCGGTACATGTCTATCAACGACCATGATGACATTAATGAAGGGATATAGGGTAGGCTATGTTAGCTGGTAATTCAAAAATTCTACTATATAAATCAGAAAGTCATGTAAGCAAGAGATCATAGATTGTTACCACTAGACGCACAGTGCAGCGGAAGAAGAGTTGGAGCCACCTGATCCTACGTTGAGCGCATCGATGTAGTGGACGTAGTCGATCGTCCAACGTTCTCGATGCCAATCCTCTCTTCTAGCAACCAATCATGCTCCTTGTAAAGATCGTGGATCATCTTCGTTCAGCACAGCAATCGTAGCAGCGCCTCTACGGTATCCACACGTCTAGGGATGGAACACCGTATATCGGTGTGCTAACACCAACTCGTACGGTAGGGCTCTCGAGAAGATGGTGGCTAGGGTTTCGGTGATGCAACTCACGTCGTCTATCCCAACAGTCTCATGCATCCCCTTATAAAGAACCCATGACGGATCCTATCCGAACTTGTTTGTTCCAACCCATTAAGTGTGTAACCCTGTAGGTTCATGCGTAATCAGTTGTGACTCGAAAACTCTTTTCCGACCACGAGTCGTTAGTGGTTCTTAGCAGGACATAACGATTCCCGAATACACATAAATTATATCGGGCGAACCTTAATGCAATATGATCTACGACTAGGTCCTTATCACTTACTGAAGGATTACGAGTAGGCTACGATAGCATAAAATAAAAAATTCTACTGCGCAACCAAGGATCCTCCGCTAGTAATAGATCACGGGATTGCCACTAGACGCGCCGACTCGTAGCAGAAGTAGAGTCGATGTAGTGAGTCGATGCAGTACTAGTCGTACTCACCGCATGTCTTCTCCTCCTGCTCCTGTGATCGATACGAGTTGCGGATCGTCTTAGCACTGATGCTTCGCAACAACACCTCCATGGTATTCACACATACGGGGCTGGGATACCACACTCTGGAGTGCTAGCGCCGTCGATGTGGCATTGGATGAGGAATGTGTGGCTATTAGGGTTTTGGGAATTCTTCAAAAAAGGATCACCGCACCCCATGCCACCGACCCTCTATATATAGGCATCCATGATGGGTCTCGAACTTGAGGCCCATTAGGAACTCGTAGCCCATAAGAATTCGGATCACCATCCAAATCAAATCCTAGCCCTTTAAGTGTGCGACCCTATAGGTTCATGTGTAATCGGTTGTGACTCGGAAACTCTTTCCCGACCACGAGTCGTTAGCGGTACCTATTAGCACATAACGATTCCTGAACACACATAGAATATATCGGACGAACCTAAATACAATATGATCTATGTCCAGGTACTTATCACTTACGACCAGCTCATATCTAGTCACGACTAGTCCATACTTAGTTCTGACCAGTTCATAACTCCTTACGACCAATTAGTACTTAGTTATGACTAGTTCGTAACGTCTTATGACCAGTTAGTGATTATGTTTGAGCAGTCTACGACCAGCTCGTATCTCCATACGACCAATTCGTGACTATGTTTGACCAGTTCATATCTGGTCGAACTGAACGACCTGCTTGTGCATTCTCTCCCTTTGCCTCACGACATCTGATTGAACTCTAGGTGAGATAATTTGTCGTCCATGGAATATTCAATACTTTCTCGATCAAGTGTCGAATAACTTCATGTAGTCGACACTTCGACCACTAGTGGCATGACCATGCACTTTCTTTATCCGACCACAACAAGGGGCCCAGAGACATCTCTCCTGTTATGTTAGAAGGCGCAAATCTTATATCTGACCAGTCACATTCCTCCGCATGTTTCATAGCACACCCGAAAGCTACCTTTATAACTACCCAATTATGAGTAGCGTTTGGCAACCCCTAAGAGTGCTATCACACATGTAGGAAACCATGCCGATCTCAGGTCTAAGGATTATACATCATCATTGTTTGAGACCAACTAATAACACATAGAATCATAACAATCTCAACAGTGTCTCAAGGCGGGTCTTATCCAACATCATGTTCTCTAACATGTGTCCATATTATTGGTTTAATATCTCCATATTTATGACCTGTGAAACATAGTCATCAACCACACATATGCTAGTCCATTCATATGTGTTCTCATATGTTTCCGACTAGGGAACGTTTAAGAATAATCATCACAGAAATACAGAGTTTCACAATCTTGTCACATACTTGATAATAAATATTAACGATATTATTCTAAGAACAAAATAACAGATTATCCAATATTATGAACATAACAAAATACAATCATCTCTATGATTGCCTCTAGGGCATATTTCCGACACTTCTGACCAGCTCGTATTTCTATACGACCAGTTCGTAACTTCTTATGACCAGTTAGTGATTATGTTCGATAAGTCTATGACCAGCTCATATCTCCATACGACCAGTCTGTATCTGGTCGAATTGAATGACCTGCTTGTGTATTCTCTCTTTGCCTCACGATATCTGGTTGAACTCAAGGTGAGATATTTTATCATCCATGGACTGTTCAATACTTTCTCGATCAAGTGACGGATAACACCACTAAGCTGAACATATGTTGGACCAAAACGGCGACTAGGGGGTGAATAGGAGCACTACCACTTTTTCACCTTAATTGGATTCAACTTAATTCTTACTCCAATAGCTATGAAAGCAATGAAGATTGAAGTACAAGCACAGTAGAAGTCTTGTATTGAATCCAATCCAAACCCCGGAGCACAACAACCAAAAACACCAAAAACTCAAATCAAAGTGAGTTGGGCGGTCAGACCTCTCAATATGGGTGATCTAAACAATGGCCTAGTGGTCTGACCTCTCACCAGGGGTGGTCTGACCTTCAGCACAATGAACAGTAAAATCAGCACGAAATCAAAATCACAAATCGACTCAACTTTTGATCCGGTGATCGAAATCCCCTCAAATTTTAACCATAGCTTATCGTAAAGGTCAGGAACATATTCCACTTGACGATCGGGAAGATCAAGGCTAAGCTTCCATGAATTTTATAGGTGAGGGAAGAAGGGCGCGAGAACTAGGAAAAATCAAACTTTGATCCTAAAACTTGCTCGTTGGTAAAAGATGATCAAGATGGTTATAGATGCATTCCCACATGTCACAGCAACTAAGATCACAACAAAAAACCAAAAGGAAATCAAAGGATCACCAAAAACCCAAAAGTCACCAAAGAGAGCAAGAACAAGAATAGACTCGTCTTGAAGCAATTTGCTTGGATTGATTTGAGATAGATGTTGGTTTATAGCCACTCCACCATAGAGGATAAAAGCTCAACACTTGAGCACACAATCGATCCATCTCCCACAAACCCTAGCCTCAACTACTCCAAAATCTCCAAATCACAAATTAGTGTGTTTCTCTTGGAAGGACTTGGGAACCCTACATCTGGACATTCCCTTTTATAATGGAGGCTACGCTGAGAGAGAAGACCCTAACAGGCACCAGTTAAGCCCATACACAGACGGGTCTACACTCATGCATACTTCTCAAAGCGGACAACGAACCGGGCTTCCCGAATCCGTTTATTCGTTATCTTTATCTTCATATGACCTAAATCGCCTCTCTTTATGCCGTATTGCGCTGCAGTTTAGCTAAAGGACTCCAAAACAATTTTTTGGTGAAGTTACCAAAATACCCCTCTGTCTCGATCCTTTTCCAAAGACTGAGTCCAATCTTCACGAATCAATCCCATGCTTCACCACATGTAGGTTGATCAACGGCTCTCTTCATGTCGGCAAGTCTCTCCCATCTGGCTCCCACCGAAACCACCATGGCACTTGTACCGACCACCGCGCTGCTTGATGCAACCCGTCACACCAAACTTCTTGTTCGGTCATCCTTGTCCATTTTGTGCCATGCTTGAGTCCACATCCTAGACGAGTTCCTACATATCCTAGCAAGCTAAATCTAAGCATGAATTATACTAGAACAAGGTGAAACCAAGAATCACCAAGAGTGCAAGAAAATCAAACAAGAACACAAGTAAGACATGGAGATGAAGGATTATAGCCACTCCACCAGGAGAACAAAACCCTAAGGGCAGAACCTAGCTCTCTCAACAAAACCCTAGTTTCTCTCTTGGAGTCTTGATTGCACAACCACCTCTAATGCCCCTTTATACAGTGTAGTCTCACAATAAACCCTATCCTGGTCACAAAGTGGATCACATCCACTACACACACCCACCCACATGAACCTGTTAACCCATTAGACAACCAAGTTTTTTACTTAACACACTTACGCATGCTTTTCAAAGCGTTGTCTTCATCCTTGGCTCCAATAGCATAAATTCATCATGTCTTGTCCGCCATGAAGTCTCCTTGACCTAATTCACATAGGACATCGTCGCGGTTTTACAAACCACTAGCTTTTCCTATTTAAGGCAATATACCAAAACGTCCATCTACCAACATTTTCTCATTCCTTCGCCTTAAAGCATCGCTCATGCTTTGTCATCATCCATGTGGCCCCAATGACTTGCCGCCAAGCCTCTAATGTGTATGAATCCCAACGAACTATCCTCACTTGCAAACGGGTCTCTTGGTGTGCCACATGTCCCGCTTGACCTTGACCTTGACCACTTGTGTCTTCTATGGCCTTTGTCCATCTTGCACCTCATCTGAGTCCAACTATCTCTCCCGGCCTCTATGACCACTCTGAACATTGGTTCTCCCAGCCAAGTCCTGGTCCATCGCCATTAACCATAGTTGACACCGGAACCACCACACAACAATAAACCAAACAAATAATTTCTGAGCACAAATTCATTACAACCTGACCCTTGTCATTCCATAAATGCACAATGCAACCCATATGCACTAAACTCAAACTTGTAGGACAAATTCTCAATTTCAGCTCATGACCACAACTGGTCTAACTGCCCTCACCATACCGGTCAGACTGGCAACGCTCTGACTAGTCTGGCCCCTTAACTACACTCGAAAACACCCTCTCTGGAATTTTCAGTTATACTCTATCTTTGTTTAGGTTTAATTTCCATCTACAATGACATCTAGTGTAAACACATACCCAAACAAGGCTACATAAGTGTTTGATGTCTATTTTCCAAAAACTCATATGGTCGGTCTGACCGGCCCTACAGGGCAGTCAGGCCATCCATGCCTAGTGGTCTGACAAGCTTTGCACAACGGTTAGACCTGCTTCAGGCAGACAATAACTCCACAATTGCAAACTCCTAAAACAAAACTCAAACTTCGACAACACATGCAAACCACATTCAATTACTCATCACAAGTCATGGGTTGACCTCCACATGGTCTCACAATCTCCCCCATGATGAGTAACTTGACAAACACCCAAAAGGCAAGAATTTGAGTTTGTTTTTTTTAACGAAAATCAAGAAGTTGCAAAAACCACACATGGTCCAATTTAAAGAGAAAGAAATGAACATGACCATGTGGGCAAGAAATGAAGTGGGGGAAAACACCTAGAAAGAGCAAATTTTCCTCAGAAGCTCCGAGCTCCCTCGCTGTTGCCTGGTCTTCCACCTCGGCATACCAAGCTCCACCACTGGCCACCCAGTCCGAGGTTGCCCCCCCCTCACGCTCAGGGATGGCCATCTGTTGTAGCTGGAGCACGCAGTTCCAAGGTGCAGCTGGGCTCGTCGTACCTATCGCTACTGTGAGTAGAGCTCACCGGATCTGGCAGTGTTGAGGCCAAGGAAGCGGTATCCTAGATGGCAAGTGGAGAATAGGCAGTCAAGGGATGACGACGTGGTGGTGCTAGGGTGACCTTGCTTTGTCAAATCTGGACTCACCAACGATAAGGTCCGATGGGGATGTTGCAAATGTTTTCACATGCGGCTCAAATTAGAGAACCCTAATTTGTACGTGAGTTGGCCTGATCTTTCATGGTACGTTCAATGAATAGCAGCCAGCTCCCATGTCCTACGCATAGCCTACAGAAAAAGCAGTTGACAGAGGTATGTTTACCAACACCGAATCTCCAGCTCGTCTTGCCTTCCTCACGGCACATGCAAATAGGGAACAATTCACTTTGGCTTGTTAAGGCAGCAACGTGCACTACTACAAAACAAGCTATACTCGACGCCTCATCACAGACGGTTCTGTGTTATACTTATCACAGACGGTTCCTTAAGAACCGACTATGATACGTAACTATCACAGACGGTTTGTTAATAGAACCGATTGTGATAATTCATAGACGTCTCTTAATAATAACCATCTATGATAATCCCAGACATCACAAGGTTGTCATCCGTGCTTAAACTGCTAAAATTGAAGGCAAGCAATGGTTGGTCCGACAAGAGTTTCACAACGTTGTTAGATCTCCTAGCGGACATCCTTAGAAGGAAGCGTATTGCCCAAAGACCACTACCAAGCCAAGAAGGTTCGTTGTCCATTGGGAATGGAAGTAGAAAGAATGCATGCATGTCCGAACGATTGTATCCACTACCGTGAAGCGTACGCAGACATGCATGTATGTCCTGTGTGTAAAGCATCCCGATACAAGCGTAAGAATACTGTTAAGGTGAAGGAAGGACCTCCTGCTAAGATGTTGTGGTATCTACCTGTAATCCCATGTTTGAAGCATTTATTTGCGAACCGAAAGGAGGCAAGATTGCTGCGTTGGCACTCCAAGGAGCATAAGAAAGATGGAAAGCTAAGACACCCTACTGATTCTGCCTAGTGAAGAAACTTCGATCGAAGCTTCGAAGAGTTCGGTGCGGAACCGAGGAACATAAGGTTAGGGTTGAGTACAGATGGAATGAATCCTTTTGGTAACATGAGCAGCCGACATTGCACCTGGCCTGTGAATCTATATGTGTACAACCTTCCTCCTTGGATGTGTATGAAGCAAAAGTACATTTTGATGTCACTACTTATCCAAGGGCTGAAGCAACCTGGGAATGATATTGATGTACCTAGCACCCTTGCTGGAAGATCTTGTGACACTGTGGAACGAAGGGGTACAAGTATGGGATGTATACAAACGAGAGAACTTCAATTTACACGCCATGTTGTTCTGCACCATCAGATTTTCCTGCCCTTGATAACATGTTGGGGTTCAGTACAAAAGGAGTCAAAGCCTGTTAGCACTGCTTAGATGGTACCGAGAGTGTATGGCTGAACAACTCGTGTAAAACTGTGTATATGAGTCACCGTAGGTTCCTTCCCAGGATTCACCCATATCGCAAGATGAAGAAACAATTCGACGAAAATAAGGAGGAAGGTTAAGATCCAAGGGCTTTTAGAGGGAAAGAGGTTTATGATATGGTTAAGGATATCAATGTTGTTCTTGGGAAGGGACGCAAATTAAGGACCCATCAGAAGAACATCTGGAAGAAGCGGTCAATTTTTTGGGACTTGCCTTATTGGGAGCACTTAGAAGTTCACCACTGCATCGACATCATGCACGTGGAGAAGAATGTATGTGATAGCTTGATTGGTCTCTTACTGAACATTAGTGGCAAAACAAAGGATGGTGTTAATGTATGGTGTGACTTGGTTGATATGAACTTAAGGACTGAGTTAGCACCGAAAGAGACCGATAAAGGACGAACGTACCTTCCCCCAGCTTGCTACACTCTGTCCAAGGCCGAGAGAAATGAACTGTGCCAGAGCTTACATGGTGTGAAAGTTCCTTCCAGTTACTCCGCCAGAATTAAGAAACTTGTTTCTATGGAAGATTTGAAATTAATTGGTATGAAGTCTCATGATTGTCATGTGCTGATGACACAAATGCTTCTTGTTGCAATTAGGAGTATCTTACAAAACAAGCTCCGAGTGCCAATCTTGAGGCTGTGATATTTCTTTAACTCAATTGCTCAGAAGGTCATCGATCCCGAAGGACTAGATGCTCTACAGGCCGAGGTGGTGACGACTCTATGTCATCTTGAGATGTATTTTCCTCCATCATTTTTCGATATTATGGTCTATCTTATTGTCCACCTTGTGGAAGAGATAAAGATATGCGGCCCTGTGTTCCTACGTCATATGTACCCGTTCGAGAGGTACATGGAAATTCTCAAGTCATTCTTATGAAATTGATCTCAACCGGTGGGCAGCATCATCGAAGGTTATGCAACCGAAAGAGGTCATTGAATTCTGCGTCGATTACATGGCTCAAGTGAAACCGATAGGTGTGCCTCTATCTCGTCATGAGGGGAGACTAGAGGGTATTGGGGCCATTGGAAGGAAAGCAATCAATCCCGATCTAGATACGTACACTCAAACCCATTTCACGGTCTTGCAACACATGACCCCCAAGGGTCCCCGTACATCGACGAGCACAAAGACATGGTACGACAACAGAATCCAGACCGATCGGAGGTTTGGATCACAAGAGAGCACAACCGTCGGTTCAGCGAATGGTTAAAAGCTGTGATTCACTGGGAGGTCATCAAGTGATGATACATTGCTATGGTTGGAAAAATGGCCAAAATTTACAATTGTGACATGGTAATGATATGACATAAATAGGTACCCATTTTATACGACTATTTCCGGGATAGGAAGAGCATGATCGCAAGCGGCGATATCGCATAGATGCGTTTCACGAGCAGTTCAATATCGTCGGGCCACGTGGGTTGAACTCCTACTATGGGTTCATAGAGGAGATTTGGGAGCTCGACTACGTACTTTTCAAGATCCCGCTATTTCGATATCATTGGGTTAAACTTTCGCAGGGTGTGAAGGTCGACAAGTACGACATCACTACTATGGACCTCAAACATGTCGGATACAAGGATGAACCATTCGTACTCGCTAAGCAAGTTGTTCAAGTTTTTTTTATGTAACGGACCCAGCAAATAAGAACCGTCACGTAGTTCTTCATGGAAAAAAGAAGGATTATCGAAGTTGAGAATATCGTGGATGAGGAAGAGTACAATCAATTTGATGAGTTGCTGTCTTCGGAGATGGCATCAGGCTCGAGGAAGAACCCAGTGAGGAAGCTTGCTATATGCACGTCGATCATCATGAAGGGCTATATTTCAATTTAGAATTTCTTCCATTGTAATTTATTCCAAAGCATGAGACATGATCTGTGTTTTCTACTCTTGGTTATTATTTCGCTGTCAATGTGGACTTGTCATGTGTTATGGACTTGTAATCTCTTATTTTGATGTCAATGTGGAATTGTCATGTGTTAATGTGTTATGGACTTGTCATATCAGATTTTGCTATCAATGTGGACTTCATTGTAATGTGGAATGGTAATATTATACACTTGTACAACCTATGTCTCATGTCCTAATATGTCAAATATGATGGACTTAATGCATGTCTCCCTACTCTTGTATGGCTCATAAAGGTATAGAATGAACTATCACATAGTAGATAGGGTGGCATATAATAGACGGTTCTATTATGGAACCATCTGTGATATACGCTATATCACAAACAGTTCTATATCGAAATCGTCTTTGATTACTTACCATAGACGGTTCTATAATAGAACCGTCTGTGATATCCCTTTATTAGCAGGGTACCGCTAGGGTTTGTGCCCTTACTCGTCACTTCCCCTCCCTAGCGCCTTACTCAGTCACCCATTCGCCTCCCCACCCGAGCGCATTAGACCTCGACGCCGTCGTTGCCTGAAGCCTCCTCCCTGCCAGCTCCAAGCCTCCACCCGCTTCGTCCCCAGCTCTAGCTGCCCCTGCTACTTCACCAACCCTGATTCCCCTTCTCCCCGTCGCCGACGCCCCTGCTGCTCCTCGGGAGCGACTCACCTTCAACACTGCCCCTACTTCTAGCCCCGAGCTATGGGTCTCCTCCTTCCCCTTGTCACTCCTCCTCCCCCACCGCCACCCGAAGCCCCGAGGTACATCTCCCCTCCCCCTTGTCGCTCCTTTTCCTGGTAGTGCTTAAGCATTTGTGGTCATTTCTTCTTGTATATCGGGTAGATAAGGTCACTAACGCTAATGAAATGTGTAGAACAAACAATGTTTAGGTGTAGTCCTCTAATTTGGTACTCTCATATCTGAGATACCACTTAAGTATGTGAATTATACTTCTTTATCACATTTGATAGTTTGTATATGATGGATGTCGGATTTGTTGGAAATAATCTTGACTCATTAAGATTGTATTTGCACTAATACTTTGAGCATGTGTGCATGCATAAATGTGCTAGTAGAGCATGTCTTGGGACTAATTTACATGTTAGACATTGTTAGTTGTGAGCTACGCATGTAGATTCATGCCAACTAGTTGCCTCCTGCATGTTATTTTGTAGTCTAACGCATCTGCCGCATTTAATGGTGCACATAGCTTAATGCTTTGAATATGTAGTCAAGATTATTCACATTTTATGCATATAAAACTGTACTAGCAAATGTAAGAACATTTAAATTATATGGTTCATGAAAGTATGTTGAATCCCCCAAACTCAATTGCTCTTATGACGCTTTGTGTTTATCTTCCCATATGCCGTTTGTCTTTCAGTGGACATTTTCAACTCCTTTTAAATTATGAGAAGTAACATAACTGTTGTAACACTGTAACACCCCAGCTCAACATTGAGTCTGGAATGCTACTAAAATAAAATTAAACAAATCTAAGCTAAGCCCATTTACCAAATTTTTCGGCAGAACCTCCTTTGTATAGTTAACTATACCGAGGTTCCAGCAATTAAATATATCATTAACAAAACTCAACATCCAAATTCATTCAAGCATGCAAAATAATATATTCCGCAAAAGCATTAATAAGCATAATCAAAATTTGCTACTCTCATTATTACAATTAAGCCAAAACATTCAACCATTAGCCGTATGTGATTCCCAATCAGTTTGCTTATTATTAGAGTATAAACTAAATGATATTCTTCATTTAGGACGAGTGGTAGTGAGTGCATCCAAACAAGACTACTCCCTCCCATGCATGCCGTTCTTGCCAGTGGTACCTAAAAACACAACAAAGCAAGGGTGAGCCCAAAGACTCAGCAAGTATCAATAAAGAAACACTAAGCTCACAGTTATAGCATCAACATACCAAAAGAAGCATTACACTAAATACAACTCCCATACTTATGTAATGCAAACATGCAATGCATCTTTTTATCTTTATCTCTTTTCGTATTTTACCGGTAATGCGGGGTATACAACCGTTGATGTATACCCTTGCACATGCCCTCAGACACGAGGACCAAAGCCTATACTCCAGTATAGGGACCATTGCCCATCATCTTCATGATGGGGACCTCTATTCAATGCCCACATTCCACAAATGTAGGGACCACAAGCCCGTCATTTACATGACGGGAACCTCAACTGCATATACTTGGTCACCACGTGACCAAGTCTCAGGTATGCTCTCAATATGCGTAAGTACTAGGACTCTATCTTTCAATAACATATGAATCGACAAGTACATACCAAAATCTCGGACCTCAAATAACATGTAGGGCATTACCAACATACATAGGTAATCTTTAGCCATAAACATGCATTCACCAAGTTTTATTCATACTCATCACGCTATCACTAAGTTCTTCCTCCTATGGCCGATCTACCTCCCGAGCGTTCCTCCTTCTTTCTCCTTGACACCGGCGTGGGAGCACTTTCCTTGGCGCAGAGGGAAGAACAAGCGAGGAGGAGGTGTAGGAGACCAAGGGTGGCGCCAAGGTGTGGGGAGAGGGGTGGCGGCTACCAAGGGAAGAGTGACTATGGGGAGGCGGCTAGGGTTTGGGGGGAGAAAAGGGGTGCCTCTGCCCATGGCCAGCCACCTTGAGGCTTCATGGGCCAAAGCCCAGGCCCAAGTTGTAGTAAAAACGCTATATTCACCCTCTCTATCTGCTGAATTAAGTAATTTCTATTTGGTCCTTCTCTTAATTCAATTTAATCTCTCCCGAATACCGAATACTCTTTCGAATATTCTCGAATACTTTTGGGGTATTACATTCTATCCCCCTTAAACAGAATTCGACCCCGAATTCTAATCACGCTTGACATCAAGGAACAATCACAGCTAGAATTTTACCACAAAACCACGCACCTGCTATGATCAATACCGGATATGTATGCGAGACTCCAATTTCCAAGTCGTTCTCCTCTCGGAATAATGGGACCACCGCACATTGACATAACTGACGAGTTACGCCTTATTACTCATCCCAACCTCTCACGTGTCACTCCACGGACATGACTCTAAAGCACTCATGGGTCAACGACCCTAACGAAACTTCACACTCCATATGTCTCCCTCGATACTAGGTCATACTAAACGATCTGTGCACCACGCCGGGACTCAAGACGATCCTAGCAATACACTATCTTTGGGCCAACATCCTCTTTGGTACCAAACGACACAACCTGCACAAAACACATAGAACTCTTGTTCCTTGTATCATTCAATCTCTTAACTTTAACAGTGGGTACCTCCTTTAACCATAGATGTTCAATAGAACTCGTTTTAAACAAACTCTCTTAGAAACAGAACCCAACTGAAATAGATGATTCTCATCGCAAACACGTATTACCATTTTCCCACCAAAAGAGTTAATTCCAAAACCAAAAGATTCATCATAAAACTCTTCCACTTTCTAAGTAGACAACTTGCCAATGAACAACACATAAGCCAAAGACGAAATCACTCAAATGCCCAAAACAACCTTCTTCTTTCTTTTTCTCAACCAAAAAGAATCACGCAAACCAAGAAGAACCAACTCAATTTATAATTGGCACCTATCATAGAGACAAGGCTCAAATAAAAACCTGGAGAACATTTCATTATCCGAGAATACAACCTTTTCCTCAAACTTTCTTTTAAGAATTCAACTTTCTCTTAAACCATGAGATTCCCAATAATCGCATAACACACTAATTCATTTCTTTTAATTTGGTAATCTGAAAACTATGCTCAAATTGAACACAAAATCCACACCTATGTAGAGAGACTCTTCCAATCCACAATAACATACTCTGATCAACTTCTCTACCAAAGGAATTATTTTGACAAATAATTCCCAACACTCCTCAATATTGATTTCATCCACAGTCACATTACCTCAATCTTTTATGGGCAATCAACTTGAAATTCACCACATTCACACTCATTTAATTTACCCAAAGTATTCTATCAAAGATCAACACACTATTGAAAATTCGCTTCTGTTCATCCACCTCTACACATAATATTGGGTCTTCAAGGTCCTAGCATAATATGCAAAGCCCCAAATGTAACCTCCAAGTCTCCTACCTTGAATTTCTAGTATAATTGATAGGAAATCCTCAAATTCGTTTACTAAAATTTCACACAGCTCAACAATAACCTCAGTTATTAATATCAACATTCCTCACTAATCAAATACCACTTAAAGCGATTCATTTCACCAACCTTAGACTCTCTCTAACCCATATCAATCAAATTCAGCTACACGACCACAATATACCCAATCACCATACTTTAACTGATTGATCAAGATTCAAACGTACTCAGTCACTAACATCAATAAATAAATATATTCTTGACCAAGCTATCTTTAGAGATAATCTAACTCCCATAGGGTTAATCACTGAGGCCAAGTCATACTTGACAATTACTTAACAATCCTTGCTATCTCATCATTTGACACGACTATTAGATTTCGCTACACCGCTACTCTCATTAAACTACACCGTCATAAGTCTTCTACACAATCTTAGTGAGTACCCAATTGCGATACTCTAATAAACTAGTCAAGATTTCCATACTTGCTAATTCTAATGTTCGGTCAAAAAGAACACCAAATCTTGGTCCACATCTTGCTATTGGTCCTACTAGTTGCGACGAAAAAATCTATTAGCTCCAAAGACCAACATTCTTTTTAAATCAAATCCTCTCCAAGGATTATTCTATTAAATCAACTTATTACTCAAAACCTCACAAACAACCTGACACCTAAAGATTCTCAAAACCATCTACTAGACTACCACTATCTTGATGCCAGAACACAACCGAAGAGACTTTGCAATACAGCTCGGTTAACCCTTTCTTAGAAGTTGCAAATAGAAATAAATTTCAGCACTAGGGAAAACTTTACCACTTGGAGTAGTTACAAGATCAGGAGAAATAACCAATTAGCAATTATCTCGGAAAACAAAAGATGTGATCATAGTTGAGGACACACGTTCCACAAGCAGAGAGCAACAAACCTGAAACGAGAACAAAACATTACTTTTGGAATTCAGGAAACTCTGATGGTCAAAACAGAAAGTTTAAGCAAAATTCGATAAACTGTAAGTTACAAAACTTGACTTCAATCTCAAATACTTCTACTTCACTCTTACCTTTAACAAAGAAAATGACTTTTGTTGGTTACAGCATCACCATGCCAACTCTAACAAGAAGAGATTTGAAACCACCCATATAAACTACTTAGAATCTATTAAAACCTCTCAACACGTCACTTTGCTCAAAACAATTTCAACTACCTCATCAACATGAGGTCTGAAAGATCACAAATGCAAAATTAAAAACATTTTCACTTAATCAATATCAGGCGAGTGATCCAATTCCTTTATACAAAACATTCAATATTATCATCATAATCCCCTACTGACAATCACACTAACAATGAAATAATACACTCCTAGCGAGAATCATCATAGCCTCTTATCCCATCATAAATCTCTCCAAAAGAAACACCAGCCACAAGGTTGAAACAAACTTCTTTTAACAAGATCATACTATCGAATAACAACTTCACCATGCACGTTTTCAGATATCACCTATTCATTCATCCATTCAACCATTAGTGCTGCTCAACACACACTTCAACTATCATTGACAATTGACAATTGTATTTATCACGTATGCTCATAGGGTTCTACTGCTATTTACAGTCACCTATCTATTTATAAACACAAAGTCAACATTCCACTTTATGCTGAGCGTTTAATTAAAGATTTAATAACATCATCTCCTTTAATCACCGGTTTTCACAGGGTACTACCTCAACATTCATCTAATTCGATATACATGGTTCAATCTAGCAATTAAGTATAATCATCAAGTAGTCAACTTATGAAAATTACTGGACTAATATCCTCTAAGTCATCGTTCAATCACATCCTTATCATAATCATCACTAATAGGTAGACAAATCCATTGAGATACTTTACTCTGAATTATCCAATAAATCTATCGAATTCCATCATCTTAATGATCAGACCAAAACATCAATATAGCACACCTCTTAATAAGTCTTGGATTCCTAGTATGAATGGTCACACCATTTAACAGAGTTCATCATGTAACTACTCCATGACAACGTCAAATCTATCAACTTCACTTCCAAGGATCCTGGTTAAGATCGATTATGCACCAAACTACAGACCCAACTTGATAACTCATACATTATCAATTTATCTTTTGTGCTTAAAACCTCTCGCATAACACAACAAAACATTTCAAAATTAGTTTTGATACTTTCTTTCTCAGAGAAGATGCACTAAACTTCAACATTCCAACTACTCCAAAAGAAGTGCGTAAAAGTCGAAAGCATGCTTGATGGAGTTTGTAAATGATACTTTCCGTTATCTAAAACACCAAGCAAATAAATGGGTCAAGTTTGCCAACAAGAAGGTAGAACTCTCATGACAAGGAACAATATTACCAATGACGACGTTTACAAGTAGCAAGAATAGCTCAAGAGTCAGAAAAGACAATATTTGCTCTATAAAACAAATACAAACCAATTGAAACCCATCAACTGCATTGTAACCACTATCCAAAGAAGGTTCATCAACCGCAAGTGGCTCAACAGTTGGAAAAACAATGTTTGCTTTAACAGGTCAAATTAAATAAATGGAAACGCATCAACTAGAAGGAACTACTAAACCAAGAGAAATTCATCAAGCACAACTGAACCAGAGTTGACCAAATCAGATTTAGGGAAGAGAACAACCTCTCCAAAGATACTCACTATTATCATACTATGAACAGTGGTGTAGCCTGGTAAAGTCCAAGGCCACAACCACGACCCCAACCTCTCAGCATGGGTTATCCCCATACATAATAACCATAGTATTATAATATAGATATATCAAATCATCTCACCACAGGAATCATCAATACAACATAACAGAAGCGTAAATGCAATGCAATAACCCAAACCCACCTACTGTGCTTAGTGTGTCAAGTTTAATAATTCAAATACCACGGACCTACAGCCCACTCTGATACGAAGTGTAACACCCCAGCTCAACATTGAGCCTAGAATGCTACTAAAATAAAATTAAACAAATCTAAGCTAAGACCATTTACCAAATTTTTAGTGAGAACCTCCATTGTATAGTTAACTATCTGAGGTTCGACAATTAAATATATCATTAACAAAACTCAACATCCAAATTCATTCAAGTATGCAAAATAATATATTCCTCTAAAGCATTAATAAGCATAATTAAAATTTGCTACTCTCATTATTACAATTAAGCCAAAACATTCAACCATTAGCAGTATGTGATTCCCAATCGGTTTGCTTATTATTAGAGTATAAACTAAATGATATTCTTCATTTAGGATGAGTGGTAGTGAGTGCATCTAAACAAGACTACTCCCTCCCATGCATGCCGTTCTTGCCGATGGTACCTAAAACACAACAAAGCAAGGTGAGCCCAAAGACTCGACAAGTATCAATAAAAAACACTAAGCTCACAGTTATAGCATCAACATACCAAAAGAAGCATTACACTAAATACAACTCCGTGCTTATGTAATGCGAACATGCAATACATCTTTTATCTTTATCTCTTTTGCATTTTACGTGTAATGGGGTATACAACCATCGATGTATACCCTTGCACATGCCCTCTAGCACGAGGGGCAAAACCTATACTCCACAGTATAGGGACCATTCCATCATCTTCATGATGGGGACCTCTATTCAATGCCCACATTCCACGAATGTAGGGACCTAACCCGTCATTTACATGACGGGGACCTCAACTGTATATACTTGGTCACCACGTGACCAAGTCTTAGGTATGCTCTCAATATTCGTAAGTACTAGAACTCTATCTTTCAATAACATATGAATCGACAAGTACATACCAAAATCTCATACCTCAAATAACATGTAGGGCATTAACAACATACATAGGTAATCTTTAGCCATAAACATGCATTCACCAAGTTTTATTCATACTCATCACACTACCATCCAAGCATGGCTAATATGATTAAAACGCAAGCAATCACAATCAAACAATCGTATGTATACTACAATCAGGATACTTGCCTTAACCGTGCGAAAACGGTGGACGCGAAGAGGGCGCTGCCCCTGGGACCAATCCCCCACCTAAATATAATTATAAACCAAGCCAAGACAATCATACTGGACCAAAGACATATTTAATAGCACACACGAACTCGCTAAACTATCAAGAGCCTTCCAAACTTCCAACTTCTAACGACCGATCTGTCCCCTCTGTGGACAGCCAACTTCTAAAATCCATAACTTTCACTACAGGGGTCCAAATAAAGTGTTCTTGGACTTTCTAGAAAGGTAATTAAATTCCCCAACTAAATCTAGGTGAGGGGTCCTTCTGAATCTGCCATCTAATACCCTTACCAAGCCAATATAAAAGACATCAATTTCACGTCGGGTTCTCTGTACAGTACACTAAACACACCATAACTTTTACTACGAGTGTCCAAATCTCGCGTTCTTTAGCTTTGTGGAAATCTATGGAAATTACCTACATTTTTCGTTATATCAAGATCCTCTAATTTCTTCTTTAGCTAATCGCTTAAGCCAGGTTTCTACAAACTGTCAGGATGTTGACAGATTAGCAAGACAGCAGCACTGTAAAAATCATATCTCGCTGACCGTTAATTGGATTTGGGCATTCTTGGCGGCCACAGAAAGATAAGGACATAAACCAACTATCTCTAAGAGATGGGATCCACAGAATGTAATATCCTATATAATTAAGATAGAAAGAGAATAATTTAATAGAAAAGGTTAAGAGGACGAAGTAGGCTACTAGCCTAGGGCCCAATCTGAGTTCATCACAAACTTGGCAAGAGGAGGCCCGTAGCTGGCACATAAAAGGAGAAGGGGGAAGGTAGCCGGCCCTAGCTCCCTTCCCTGTTGCTCCCAAAAACCCTATTCGCCCTACTGACTCCCCAAGCCGCCGCCTCCCCATTCTATTCCTTCTCCAGGCGCTGCCCCCTCCAGAAGATGGCATCGTTCCCCCTGGCGCTGCCTCCCCTCCATGGCGCCTTTCCCTCTAGCGCTGCCGGCCTGGGGCCCAGCACTTCTCCTCTTGCCCTGCAACTCGGTCGCCGCCTCTACCCGCAGCTCACCGCCGGCCTAGGGCCCGGCTCTGCTCCTCCTGCCCGTGGCTCAGCCGCTCTCCGCCCGCAGCTCGCCCGCATCGACTTTGCCTCTGCCCGTGGCTTGGCCGCCGTCTCGCATGCCTTGCCTCGCATCAGCGCCGCCTCCCCAGTTGGCGCCTCTCCGCCCGTGGCCTTGGTTCTTCTGGCGCCGAGTTGTCGTCCGCGCCGTGGGAGGGCCTTCTTGCCCGCTGACGCCCGAGGAGATCCAACGGATGATTTCTTTTTGTCGATGGCCGATCCGACTTCCTTGGATTGATTTCACTTTGATCTGGTCATTTCTATAGCGTGAGCAAACAAATCCAAATCGAGGCGTCATAAAGGCGACACCAAGTAAGAATCTCGTCCTTGTTTGGTTAGGAGGAATTCGCATGGAGTTAAGGAGAAGAACCCCAAGGATAAGCTTTGTTCTTCTTTGTTGCTGCAATTGTCGCACTTCCTCTGTTGATGGCATAAGTGGTGGTACTTTCATCAGCATTCCAAAGCCTCTAGCATCCTATGTTGGAGTAGCAGTCCTAGAGCTAGTTGTGGTGAGTGTGGTTGGAGGTGGGTGGTCTTGGCTTATATTTTGCTTTGTTATCGTTTATGCATGAAGGATGAGCTGAGACTAGTGGACTGTGTTGCCTTTGTGAATTCTATCTGTAGTAACCAGAAATTTCAGATAATTGCTGACGTTAATTGTGCATTGTAATTGTGAGAACCCTCTGTGCTTTTAGGGGTATAGCCCGATTATCATGCCATACTGAATCGTTATTGCGACGGAGTGAATAACAACAGTGATGTAGTTATGGTTTGTAATGTCCAGCTCCAGAAATACTCTACCTTGATGATATCGTAGTCCGTAGTACCTTCTTACTTTAGGTGCTAGAGTGCTATATATATATATATATATAGGTTTATTTTGCTATCGATGCCTAAGGCGATTGTGATCTATAGGACCCTTTTTCGTGGCGAAGCGGCATCTTTGCATGAAGCTAGATCTTGGTGAATCTCTTGGTTGATCTTTGTGGAGGGCAATATATAGTATATCCTACCTCCCGTATATGCTATGTGGAAATAGAGAGGTATTGAACACTTGGCGAGTTAAATTAGTGAGTTGATCATTTGGATTGATTCCTTTTACTTGTGCTGATTGATGCTTGGTTGTTGCGCATGTTTGATGGTGTGGTACGTGGGTTGCTATTTGCTTATGCATGAGGGGAAGGGTGGTGGTGGTGTTTTGGCTGTGGCTAACATTGAGGTGGTGGCAAACCCCAAGGCTAGAGTTTTTCATCGTTGTCTTCCGTCTCACGGTTGAGGCAAGTACAATTGATCTGTCTTGTTTGTGGTTTGTTTCACTTGATTGATGAATACGAAATGGGTAATTTTGGTACTCCTCGTCTCCCTTCATTGTTGTTATACCCTGATTCTTCGATAATGTGTTTACGTTCAACATATACATTCGTTCTTTCTTTCGTGTTCACCACTGAAATGGGTAGTGAAGTCTCGCCATTCCAACATGGACAAGTACTTGGATGTTTCGTATAATTAGAAAATGTTGAATGCCCGATGTTGGTATTGTGCTTCTAAGATCTATGTCATTATTTAATGTTCATGTTCCCTCCATCTGTGTTACCTTCATGATTATAGAGCAAGTCTTTTCAATATTCATATTACATTCCATGCATCCATTATTCATGTTTCATCCACGAGAGTGGATTAAAAGGACCCATCAATTCCAGTATAGGCACGTAAGACCCACCATTCCAATGTGGGCAGTTTGGGACACCCGTATGAAACGTTCTTCATACGGGACTTGGATCCCCGTATTTTGTTAAATGCGGGCTTAGGTGAACACCGACGGGTGTGTCACCAGCAATACCGGTATGTGCATGTGTGTAGTCCCTTCATTTCATCCAAGTCATACATTCGATTCATTCAAATATTCGTTCCGTATTTATTTCACAGTCTTCAATGATGTTATCATGAACATGGATGTTGTATGTGCAATTTATTTACTGTACTTGCTGAGTCTCAGACTCACCCTTGCATTGTTTGTTTATTTTAGGTGATTGCTGACGATGGTCCTATTGGGAGGGAGTAGACACTCACACCCGTCCACTTCACCATACTCAAAATTAATTAATAGAGATTGATTCTATCATTCATTTGATAATTAATGAACTGTAATAAATAAATTTGGGCGTGGTTGATAACTTCTTCCCCATTATGATTTGTTGAGTCTTGCGGATGATCTTGATCAACCTTTTGATGTAAATGCTTGAATCTTGAATATATTCTTATGATGTTCATGTTACTTAGTGATTCCTTTATTGACTTGTTATATTAGTAGATGACGAGGGGTTTAAGTCGTGGTTGTAGCATTGGGTTGCCAGGTTGCACCACCGCTTGGGGCTTGAGATTAATGGAGTGGTTACCTCGAGTCAACTAGTTCCAGGTGCTGAGTATGACACTACTACAGGAACCGACATCACAGACGGTTCGGAACCGTCATCACAGACGGTTTCCGAACCGTCTATGTTTGTTGGATGCGTGATAACGAGATATTATCACAGCGGTACAAAACCGTCGTGATACGAAATATCCTGAGCGGTTTTATTAAAAACCGTCGTGAAGTCAAGTATCACGAGCGGTTTCAGCGAAAACCGTCGTGATCGAGAATATCGCGAGCGGTTCTAAAGAAAAACCGTGCGTGATAGGAGAATATCACGAGCGGTTCTAAATAAAAACCGTCTGTGATTTCTGAATATCACAGACGGCTTTTGTGTAGAACCGTCTGTGATATTCTCCTATCACAGACGGTTTGCAGTCGAAACCGTCTGTGATACTTGCCTTCAGAGACGGTTTTAACAAAAAACTGTTTGTGATAGCTCGTACCCCCTGCCCACAATTTGCTGTTTTCCTGGCTAGCCTCAGGAATTGCTAGCCATGCCCTCTGAAAACAAGCATTCACAGAAACAGATTCAAGCATTCACAAAAACAGATTCAAGCATTCACAAAAACAGATTCAAGCAGCCATGACAACTCAAAGTGATCATTACTCAAAATAAATTACAAAAGATCGCATTTGTTCAAGTATTGTCGCTATAGTTACAACTAGATTACAATTGTTTGCGTTGAGAGGTTTTAGTGGGGTGATGCTACGGGTTGGCGGACAAGTGAAACTCTCCGTTGTCGTTAATGATTTACGTGTTGATAAAGGCGCAGAGCTTCCTCGAATGTCCTTGATCTCTTCCGCAAAGAGTGAATCACATTGTAAATTCAAGGCACATCGCTAGCAAGAGTAAAGTGGTAAGATATATATATTTAAATTTATAATTAGGAAATAATTATTTCGAGATTGACAAACCTCGGGATCCTTCTTCCTAGGCTGTAAGGATTAGGCGCATATGATAGCGAGCGTGGGTGCACATAACTCATCATCTTTTTCTTGGTGGCCTTTGCAAAAATAGAATTACATATATAGGTATAGTCGGTTAGAGACGCGTTATTATGAAGTATGATATAGGATTATCGTGTTGTAGCGGCGTCTAGGAAAATCCATCTGTGTGTTAGTTAGGCGCTCTTTCCATTGTATATTCCTTTGTTGGCAACATAATTGATGAACAACCTACATGATTGAAAAGGTTATCCTCGGCCATTTCAAGCGAATGAAGACTACAATAGAGTTATGTAAGGAGGAAATGAGCATACCTCTCGAGTATTCCTCTTAGAGTCTTTGAAGTCGTGCTTGTTGCGGTTTAGGGAATCAAGGTATATCACATGGTTCCTCTTGGGTATAATAACTAAAAGGATCGATGGTACCTACTCATGTATGTTGTTATAGTCATTAAACCTAAGTTCGTCTTTGCGTATAAAGTACAAATGAAATTTGTATAGCAAGTAGTGACACTTACCCACGGTTGTAGGGCACCACTATGTACTTCATGTTCATCGACGAAGCAATGACCTCGTTATGTATTTCTCGACGAAGGATGAGTCTTGTTGGATGGTTTGCAGCGATACCACATGTGGGTCGAGAAACCCTTGGTTCTTTCCATTCCGGACATTTTTCAAGCATGTATCTATACATAAGCAATGAGTTGTGATATTTATTGGTATTACATGAATGTAGAACTTGATTATGCGCACTTACGATTGTCCAACATCGTAGAAGCGAGGCGTCGAGGCCAACGAGGTTGAATAGTTCAAATAAGTCATTGAAGCCCACGACGAAGTACCTCGTCCGTTGAAGAAATGCTTGTCCTCGTATCGGCGGTGATTCGATGATCGCACCTTCTTTTGGGTCTTCGCCAAGTACCGGGCATGCAAAGCGACAAGCATATCGGCGTATTATCTTGCGTCGGAGCACAATGGTTTTCGATGATGTAGTTCCGGGTATCGCGGACTTCCGGACTTGGGAGGCGCCTATGCGTTTGTGGATTTCTATTTGGCCTTAGCGATTGGCGTCTTCTTGTGAGACAACTCGAGAGCGGATCGACGGCACACTTTTGCAGTTCGCCGGTGTCTTTTCCACGGGAATCGAAGAGGTGGCCTTATGAGGTAAAACATGAGGTGGAGTCATCGAGGTCCGTTGGAAGGAATGGTCGTGTCGGATCGCGGCCTTCTTTGGGTCGAGGCGATGTCCTTCTTGGGCCTTTGGATAAAAGAGAGGCGGCATCCCTAGTGTTGTGATCTCTTCGTTCGGGCAAATCTTGGTGGGGCGGCTCGGAAATTGACATGTACCATATCCACGGACCTGGCGTAACCGTCGCCGGTGGGTGCCCGTTGCCTTGCCCATTCCTCTCATGGATACACCATCCCTGCGTAGCCTCAATACAAAGGACCCATCCATCCTCACTTGGAGCTTCTGAGTCGGCTCCTACAAAGCGATCGCAATTAGCTAAGGCGTCCTATAGGTCTATCTTTGGTGCATTCCATAGATGTACGTTACCTTGATGTCATCTATCGGTAATCGGACGTCTTCATGTTCACAATTATCTTGTGACGCGACGCTACTTCGACGTCGAGGAGGACTGCCTCCCGAATTAGCGGGGGCGGCTTGCGACCGCTGGCTCATGAGTATATCTATTTGACTCCGCAATGCTGCCATCTCTACTTGAAATTGGTTAGTAATCATCTGTACCAACTGGTTGTCGTGCTCGGCCTTGGATCTCTTCCTAGTCCTATCGTGCGATGAGTCGTCCGCGAATCCATGACTCCAAGATACGTTAACCCCAAGGCCTCGCGTGCGACTCGGGTGCTCCTTGTTTCCCAAGGCCGTAGATAGTATATCATTCTCCCTGTCGCATGGAAGGAGCCTTGGGAAGCTTGGGCAGTCAAGTCACGCTGCAAGAGGTCATCATGTTATTATAGGCACTATGAAGTTATGGACTTATTAACAACTTAGTAGTTCGACATATTTACCACACGTTGGGACACTTCACAGTCTGCGGGTTTGTGAAGGAGATCTTTGCCAAGGCGAGACTTGTGCCCTCGCTTTTAACCGACTTAGGGAATGCGGTGCGTGACATCAGAAGCGGGTTCTCCTTCTCCGCCGCCCATTCCTCGTATTTGCAGTGTACCCAGTGGTGTCGAGTCTGTCTTGGTGAGTGTTTTCGTGTCTGGAGAGCTTTGTGCGCGCACTTTGCTCCATAAATTCGCCGTCGTTTTCATAGCCACAAAGGTGTCCCATGCTTCCGCGTCAAGAATTTGTCTTTTGCGAAGGGCGTTTGACCCGTGTTCACGTGCCGTGACAAGAATGCTCTTGAAGGTCCTCCACGATTTACCCATCGTGAGCATCGCCATCCATCGCCGCGTGCCACATGTGCTACGGAATAGTGAACTTCTCGAAAGTTCTCCCGCCTGGCGCCTTCGCTTCTTTCGTCAGGTCCTTCCACGTTGGTGTGATGATGAGGACCCGTTCCCTTACAAGTATCCCGCAGATGGTCCGGAATCTCGCCGCTGATCTCTTGGGACTCGGAGGGACCCCAAAGTCCTTGACCTCGTGATGACCATCGGCCGTAGGCATTTTTCGATTGTCCTCTGCCATCTCGCTTACGTGTCATTATAAATCGACGGTGGCGGCCTCGTCGACACCTCTTCCATCTCGGCGTCGGTGTCGGCTGACCTCGTCGGCGCCTCTTCCATCTGTGGCGTCGGTGTGGCGGCGAAAAGCAGTGCCTCTGCCATCTCGCTTACTTGCTATCTATATAAGTTACATATGCAATAAAATGGATTGCAAGTGTCCCAAATTAACATATACATTTAAACTTAATAATATGCTCAACATGTGCAATATTAGCAAATAATCATAAATAATTTCAGCATAAATATGAAACAATTAATCTCAGGAAGAAGTACAGAGGTTGACTATAGAGATCAAGATGGCAAATGAAAAGTTGAATGAGCTCATACAGAGTACTAACATTCCTTAATCCACTAGCTTCTCTAAGGAAGCCTACTTCATCGAGGCCGACACCATCGAGTGTGCCATTTGTTTCATGCCGTGGAGGCGGCATGAAACAAAGGTACACTCAAGTGTGTCAGGATCGACGAAGGAAATGCTAAGCAAAGGTTTAATCCTATAGGGCTCACCGCCTCCTTGCTCCTATTATGTGCTCTCAGAAGGAGAGTAGCTAAAGAACAAGTCTTTGCCATCTCAATCCTATTGTCTATACTCTTCATCGACCCTGACACACTAGAGTGTGCCATTTGTTTCATGCCGTGGAGGGCGGCATACAACAAAGGTACACTCAAGTGTGTCGAGATCGACGGGAAATGCTAAGCAAAGGTTTAATCTGTAGGGCTCGCCGCCTCCTGCTCCTATTATGTGCTCTCGGAAGGAGAGTAGCTAAAGAACAAGTCTTTGCCATCTCAATCCTATTGTCTATACTCTTCATCGACCTGACACCTTTGGAGTGTACCATATGCTTCTTGCCTTGGAGGATTGGCAAGAAGTAAAGGTACACTCAAGTGTGTCGAGATCGACGAAAAAATGCTAAGCAAAGGTTTAATGCTTCATATACGAAGACTAGCCTTTAATGAAGACATAGAAACAAAATAGAATCAAGTAAAATTTTCTTTTCGGATTGATGATATTACTCAGAAGGAGAGTAGCTAAAGAACAAGTCTTTGCCATCTCAATCCTATTGTCTATACTCTTCATTAAATGAATATGATAATATAAATTCAAACTATCGACTCTAAACAATACTTTGCTTAAGCGTCAAAGCGATCTCAAGCATTAGCGAAAACATATTAAACTTCCGGTCAAGCAGAGGTTGACTACAGAGATCAAGATGGCAAATGAAAAGTTGAATGAGCTCATACGAGACAACTAGAAGAATCACAAACTAGTCAATAGAAGCGATCAATTTGCAATAGAACTATGAGCTCAACCGAAAGTAACCAATTAACATTACATCATATTGACAGTAGCAAGTAATACAATAGAGCTCAAGTATGAACTAACAATCACATTCAATCTCGATTATAAGGCAGAGTTCATCACGAGCATGTCAACAAAGCCCTTGATCTTGTGATCTTTGCATAGATAGAAACTAGTGATACAAATCTTTTGCGAGCCTATCTTTCGAGCCTACTTCATCGACCACGACACCTTTGGAGTGTACCATTTGCTTTTGCCTTGGAGGATTGGCAAGAAGCAAAGGTACACTCAAGTGTGTCGAGATCGACGAAGAAAATGCTAAGCAAAGGTTTAATACTTCATGCACAGAAGACTAGCCTTTAATGAACACATAGAAACAAAATAGAATCAAGTAAAACTTTCATTACGGATTGATGATATTATGTGCTCTCGAAGGAGAGTAGCTAAAGAACAAGTCTTTGCCATCTCAATCCTATTGTCTATACTCTTCATTAAATGAATATGATAATATAAATTCAAACTATCGACTCTAAACAATACTTTGCTTAAGCGTCAAATGATCTCAACATTAGCTAAAACAGATTAAACTTCGATCAAGCGAGAGGTTGACTATAGAGATCAAGATGGCAAATGAAAAGTTGAATGAGCTCATCTGATTGCTAGAAGAATCACAAACTAGTCATTAGATTACCAACGAAATGGCGAATACTCACAATGAGGCGAACATGAAGAATCGAATAACTAGCTTTCAAGCGAAAGTAACCAATTAACGATACATCATATTGGCGGTAGCAAGTAATACAATAGAGCTCAAGTATGAACTAACTATCACATTCAATCTCGGTATAAGACGAGTTCATCACGAGCATGTCAACAAAGCCCATCGATCAATTTTGCTTGAGCGATGAGCTCAACGAAAGTAACCAATTAATGAGAGATCATATTGACGGTAGCAAGTAATACAATAGAGCTCAAGTATGAACTAACTATCACATTCAATCTCGATATAAGACGAGTTCATCACGAGCATGTCAACAAAGCCCAGCGATCAACAAAGCGAGCGCCATAGAGGAGCAATACTCACAGAGAGGATGCGCACAAGAACTCACGGTGCAAGGAGGAGGCCGACACGGGAGGAGGGCGGTCAAGGGAGAAGGCCGGTCGAGAGGAGGAGGGCGGCGTGGGGAGAAAGGCGGTGCTGAGAGGAGAGGCCCCACAGGAGGAGGACGGGCGGCGTCGAGGTTGAGGCGGCGGTCGGGGCTTCTGACGAGGAGGTGAGCAGGCGCCGTGGTCGGCGGCGGCGGCACCAGGTCAGGCGCGAGGTCGGGCGGCGGCACGAGGTTGAAAGCGCCGAGGTCGGGCGCCGAGGTTGAGGCGGCGGCACCGAGGTCGGCGGCGGCACCGAGGTTGTAGTCGGCGGTGAACTCTGAGCGAGCCCTAAACCCTAGAGGAGGCGAACGGCGAGAGCCTAAAGGGCGGAGAGAAGTAACAAGTGAGAGCAAAACCTAGCGTTTCTGCCTTATTAAAGTATATCACAGACGGTTTCTGCGAGAAATGCAGGATATCATGACGGTTCTATAAAGAACCGTGCGTGATATAAACGTATCCTGACGGTTTTAACTACAACCGTGCGTGATATGGGCAATATCCTGAGCGGTTTTAAATAGAACCGTCGTGATTCCTTTTCCTGACGGTTATACAACGGAACCGTGCGTGATAACTCTTCATTTTCCCGCGTGTCTCTTCTTCTTCATTTTCCTGCATGTGTCTCTTCGTCTCACGATCACACGGTAGCGGCTTCATCTCTTCATTTTCCAACGTCGCTCTGACTCCCCAAATATCTCTTCGTCTCCGTTCGGCTTTAGAACTTGTTCTATATATAGATGTGTCCTTCTACAATGTATTTCACACAACCTCCTTGATCCCTTTCTCCACAAAAATGAAATGGGTGCCTCCTCTTCATGCAGCGACCGTGACGCGCACCTCTCTCTCTTTGTCACGTTGAATCGTCTTTGCGGAAGAACACTATTTCAACAATGTCTTCACTCCTGATCTGTTCAAGAATTTGCAAGCGGTGGCAGCCACCTTCCGCCGTCTTGACATTCTCCTCCGCCGTGTCTTCGGGTGATCTCCCACTTTCGGCGAGTTTACCGTGTCGTCGACATGGTCCTCCAAAACGACGTTACGTCTCTAGGAGGCTTGTCGTCACTTGGATCTTAATCGAGGCGTGAAGCGATCGAGTCGACCGGGCGAGACCCCTCAAGAGAAGAGAGCCTATGGGCTCAATTCTTCTTAGTTCAACGATCCGATGGTCTTGGGACACACTCGAAATGGAAGCGTCGTGGTGGGCGCATTTCGAGTTTCGTTCGATCATGAACCGTCCGCCCTCGATGCCGCCGCCTACGAAGTATTGAAGATGGAGATAGCAGCCTACCTCCGCCACTAGATAGGTTTCTAGTTTTTTAATCTTTTTGTATCGCCACGTTGTTTGGCTATATATATATGAAAATTCCAAAATGAAAAAAAAGTTTGGAGGTGAAGTTACTATATCTATTTGCCCATAGTAAGAGCTCCTTATCCCATCGATCTTGAAGTGTGTAGGTATGTTGATCCGGGCAGCCGGAGGGCGGCCGGGTTGCTCCACTGCTGGCGGTGGCGCAGGCGGCGTCATCGCGGCGGTGTGGCGATGGACGCGAGCCTTGATCGCAGAGAGGATCGATGTCTTGGGGATATCCGCGAGCGGTTCTTAATAAGAACCGCTGCATGATAACTAAATATCACGAGCGGTTCTAAATAAGAACCGTGCGTGATACTACGACGATTGTAACGTAAAACAAAAATGCGTGATTAGAGATTATCACGAGCGGTTTGTGAATAGAACCAAATGCGTGATAATTCCTGACGGTTCTATTTCTCAGCCGTCGTGATAGATGACTATCCTGAGCGGTTCTAAAAAATACCGTCTGCAGTGATAGTTGTTCGCGCCGACGCATGAGTTGAGTGACCCAACACGAGGCGGTTCCAAAGGAATAAATGCGTGATGAAGCGTCTACTATAGCTTTGTTTTGTAGTAGTGTGAGTCTCCTTGGGAAGATTTTGTCTTCTTTGAGGTTGGAATGGTTGTTCTGTTCAAATCGCGATCGATGAGTTTTCTTGGATTAATGGTTCTATCTTTGTTGAGAGGAGTTCATCGGTCTTTGTTGGTTTTCTTAAAGTAAACCTTTGATCTTTTATTTGGAAGTTCTGTCCTTCTTGTTGGGAAGCACCACTCGTTTAATCGCTTGGTACTTTGGTTATTGGAAGCTTTAATTTGCATGTTATTAAATGCGTGGAAGCTTTTGGCCCTAATGTATTCTTCTCGGGGTACTTTGAGTTTTGGGTTTTAAGGCTTCCCTTTTATGTGGGGAAGCGTCAAAGTTCATTTGCATTGTCCTGCCTTGGTTAAGTCGGAGCAATTGTTATCTTTCCGACTAAAGGGCTATCTTTGCTTCTTGCAAACATCGTTATTGACAAGATTGTTCTCTTTCGTGGATGTCCTACCTTCCTTGTTGAAAAAAAAAAAAAAGGTGATCCGGTGATTCGTTTGGTATTTCGGATAATGGAAAGTATCGTTTATAAACTTCATTGAAGAAAGTTTTGACTCTACTCACTTCTTTTGGAGTAGTGGGAGTGTTGGAGTTTAGAACCTTTCCTTTGAAAATAAAAGGTGTCAAAACCCTTTGCAAAGTTTTGTGGTGTTAAGTGAGAAGTTGTAAGTAACGAGAATAATTGATAATGTTTATGACGTCAAGTTGGGTCTTTGGCATGATGCATAATTAATCCTAACTGATGTCCTCGGTAGCGTAGCCGGTTAATTTATTGCTATCTTGTAATGATTACTTGACGAGATGTGATTTAGAATACATTTATTCTTGATTAGAATCAACAGGATTCTAAGGAGAGTGAATTTTAATAAGAAGCAAACTCGTAAACATCTATTTGATGATCTTACATAAATGCTAGATTTACCTAATTCCTGATGTGCTAAAATTGTTGAAACCTGTATAAAGGACTAGATGGTTGTTGGTGTATCAATATTTGAAGCCTTGTCTTATAGAAAGTATGTTAGTAAATCTTTAATCATGTTTTGAATAGGTTTCTAAACGTAAGATGAAATGTTAAATCTATGTTTATAAATGGTTATGTGATTGCAATTAGAATTAGCATTTTTATACACACATGTTTAATGCAATGGTCAATTGTTTACGATAAATTTGGAGTTGGTGTTGAGCACACCAACCGAGTAGATGAGATAAATAAGTGGTCCTTGATAAGCGTGCCTTGTGAAATCTATTTGTTGCATAGTATGATCTTGTTAGAATAAATTTGTTTCAACCTTGTGGCTTGTGTTTCTCTGGGAAAGCTTTAGAGTGGGGTAATAAAGTTTGATGATTCACGGCACTAATGTGATATCGATGCTATTAAAATTGTCACAATGTGAGATTGATGTTAATTCTCATGATAAATTTGATCACCTATGATGATATTGCTTAAATGAGAATATTTCAAGTTTTGCTTTTCGTGTTATCCAAAGCGAAAAAAAAAATGTTTCGATTTTTTACGGCCGAGATTATTTGGATCTCATGGTTTATGTGGAAGTTGAATTGTTAGAGCGAATGGCGTGCTTAGAAGGATTTTATTGGTTCTTAAGAGGTTCTTGCGGTTTAATTGAAGCGTTCTTAAATTTTCGTTAGTCTTCCGCAAGCTTTGTCGAGTTTCACTAGAAATATTTTATTCTTATTGGTTGGTATTTGCCATTCTCTTTTGAGGGTGTACCCTCAAGCTGTGATCGATTTTGTTTTCCAAGATTATTGCTATTGGATTATTTCTTTTGGTCTCGTGCTCACTGAGAGGAGCAACGTTTTTCTTTGTGTCGAATCGTCTTTTGTTGCTTCTCCTTTCGAGGAAGGATTAACCGATTTGTGTTGCAAAGTTTTGTTAAGTGTAAATTGGCAACCGATGGTGGTGGTTAAGTAATTGTAGTGGTGCGATTTTGTTACCAAGCTATTGGAGGAGTAGTAGAAGATGAATTGGTTTCTATCTGAACCTTTTCGAGGAAATTTGATTCAAATGGAATGATCGTCGTTGAAGTAAAACTACATAGTGTTACATCTAAGCAGAACCTATGGTGGAGTGTAGTCCAAGAACCTTAGTTAAGATGGAATGATGGGATCATCGAAAGTATGGAAACCTTGATCAAGTTTTAGAGAGACGCGATTGGGTTGTTATTGCGAGGTTGTGTATGTGATTCATGATGATGAGATTTAATGGGATTTGAACTACAAAGTAAATTAATGGTGACAATTAACGAGATAGTAGGATAGGTTGAGTTAATGTTAAGAATGACTCGGTCTTATTGAGTAACCCTCTGAGAGTAATAGCCGTTGTAGAAGTAATTTGGTCAGGAAAATGTTTCCATGATGCTGTTAATGAGTGATTATCTTGGAGTTGTGGGGATATTAGAGATTTAACCCGATGATTCATCTATCTGTTATAAGAGAAGATCGTTGTGGAGGTCTTGGAGGTGAAATTTGGGCTTTGCAGGTTATGCTAGACCTTTGGTCGTCCAATGATTGTGTGTAGAGGAAATAGAATAATAGCGTTTCCTGAGCAGTGGAATGATCATTGATAGAACCCTTCCGATGTAGTACATGAGCGTGTGTATTGAGGATTCTGAATTGTCTATTCTTAAAAGTTTGAGGGATGTGATTGCGTGAAATCTATTTTGAGGTGCATTGGGAGCCACCTGTCGAATTAATGTCGTCAGTAGCAGGAGTTGTCTGGAGTGTTTCAGTGGGATCAATAGAGCCTTTTCACGAAGGTGTGGATGATGTATTGTGGATTGAACATAATTTTGAGGATGCTAATTTAATAGATTTGAACTCTTGTAGTGTGTGATGAGTTCGAATTCCAAGGTTTGAGAGGAATTTTATTCCTAAAAGAGAAATAGAGAAAAAAAGAATGTTTCCTCGGGTAGTGAAGAGTTTTCTTGATTCTCGTTTGTGTTTTGTGTTGTTGACGGGTGTCTTTCGCAATTTGAGTTGGCTTTATGTTGGCATGATGGTTCTTTCCGGTTCAGGAAAATAAAAGAAGTTTGCGGTTTGGACTTTCGATCGACTTCTCTTTTGGTGTACGTGGAGTTTATTTACAAGCTGCCTAATTGGAAAGTGGAAAAGTGTTCGTGATGAATCTTCGCTTTTGAGTTGACTTTTTTTTGGGGGGCATAAGACGTCGGTATCCGTTGAGGTGCCTTGGGCGCACCCGTGTTGAGCGTGAAGAGACCTGGGGGCTGGGGTCTCGCATGCGCGAGCCATTTTCGGGTGTGTTCACATCCGGAACACGTTAATTGTTGTTTTCTTTCTGTGGCAATTGTTCTTGTGTTCCTTTCGTCGGTTAGAATTCGGGGTCGAATTCTGTTAAGGGGGGTAGAATGTAATACCCTATATAATTAAGATAGAAAGAGAATAATTTAATAGAAAAGGTTAAGAGGAGGAAGTAGGCTGCTAGCCTAGGGCCCAATCTGAGTTCATCATAAACTTGGCAAGAGGAGGCCCGTGTAGCTGGCACATAAAGGGAGAAGGGGGATGGCAGCCGGCCCTAGCTCCCTTCCCTGTTGCTCCCAAAAACCCTATTCGCCCTACTGACTCCCCAAGCCGCCGCCTCCCCATTCTATTCCTTCTCCAGGCGCTGCCCCCTCCAGAAGATGGCATCGTTCCCCCTGGCGCCGCCTCCCCTCCATGGCGCCTTTCCCTCTAGCGCCGCCGGCCTGGGGCCCGACACTTCTCCTCTTGCCTGCGACTTCGTGCTGCTGCCTCCACTGGCACTCGCCGCCCGGCCTAGGGCAGGCTCTGCTCCTCTGCCGTGGCTCATCCGCTCTCACTTGCGCCTTCTTGTCGACTTTGCCTCCTGCCCGTGGCTTGGCGCCGTCTCCGCCCGCCACTCGCCTTGTCAGACGCCGCCTCCCGGTTGGCGCCTCCCCGCTTGCCGACGCCGGTTCTTGCTGGCGCCGAGTTGTGCGTCACGCCGTGGGAAGGGACGCACCGCCGCCTGCGCAGCCGCCCGAGGAGATCCAACCGGACTGATTTCTTTTGTCGGTAAGCCGATCCCGACTTCCTTGGATTGATTTCACTTTGATCTGGTCATTTCTATAACTGTGAGCAAACAAATCCAAATCCAGGGGCGTCGCCAAGGCTGACACCAAGTAAGAATCTCGTCCTTGTTTCGGTTAGGGAGGAATTCCGCATGGAGTTAAAGGAGAAGAACCCCAAGGATAAGCCTGTTGCTGCTGTTGCCTGCAATTGTCGCACTTCCTCTGTTGATGGCATAAGCTGGTGGTACTTTCATCAGCATTCCAAAGCCTCTAGCATCCTATGTTGGAGTAGCAGTCCTAGAGCTAGTTGTGGTGAGTGTGGTTGGAGGTGGGTGGTCTTGGCTTATATTTTGCTGTTATCGTTTATGCATGAAGGATGAACTGAGACTAGTGGACTATGTTGCCTTTGTGAATTCTATCTGTAGTAACCAGAAATTTCAGATAATTGCTGACGTTAATTGTGCATTGTAATTGTGAGAACCCTCTGTGCTTTTAGGGGTATAGCCTGATTATCATGCCATACTGAATCGTTATTGCGACGGAGTTAATAACAACAGTGATGTAGTTATGGTTTGTAATGTCCAGCTCCAGAAATACTCTACCTTGATGATATCGTAGTCCGTAGTACCTTCTTACTTTAGGTGCTAGAGTGCTATATATATATATATATAGGTTTATTTTGCTATCAGTGCCTAAGGCGATTGTGATCTATAGGACCCTTTTTCGTGGCGAAACGGCATGCTGCATGAAGCTAGATCTTCAGGTGAATCTCTTGGTTGATGCTGTGGAGGGGCAATATATAGTATATCCTACCTCCCCGTATATGCTATGTGGAAATAGAGAGGTATTGAACACTTGGCGAGTTAAATTAGTGAGTTGATCATTTGGATTGATTCCTTTTACTTGTCTTTGATTGATGCTTGGTTGTTGCATGTTTGATGGTGTGGTGCGTGGGTTGCTATTTGCTTATGCATGAGGGAAGGGTGGTGGTGGTGTTTTGGTTGTGGCTAACATTGAGGTGGTGGCAAACCCCAAGGCTAGAGTTTTTCATCGTTGTCTTCCGTCTCACGGTTGAGGCAAGTACAATTGATCTGTCTTGTTTGTGGTTTGTTTCACTTGATTGATGTATACGAAATGGGTAATTTTGGTACTCCTCGTCTCCCTTCATTGTTGTTATACCCTGATTCTTCGATAATGTGTTTACGTTCAACATATACATTCGTTCTTTCTTTCATGTTCACCACTGAAATGGGTAGTGAAGTCTCGCCATTCCAACATGGACAAGTACTTGGATGTTTCTTATAATTAGAAAATGTTGAATGCCCGATGTTGGTATTGTGCTTCTAAGATCTATGTCATTATTTAATGTTCATGTTCCCTCCATCTGTGTTACCTTCATGATTATAGAGCAAGTCTTTTCAATATTCATATTACATTCCATGCATCTATTATTCATGTTTCATCCACGGGAGTGGATTAAAAGGACCCATCAATTCCAGTATGGGCACGTAAGACCCACCATTCCAATGTGGGCGTTTGGGACACCGTGATAAGCGTTCTTCATACGGGACTTGGATCCCCGTATTTTGTTAAATGCGGGCTTAGGTGAACACCGACGGGTGTGTCACCAGCAATACCGTATGTGCATGTGTGTAGTCCTTCATTTCATCCAAGTCATACATTGATTCATTCAAATATTAGATTCGTATTTATTTCACGGTCTTCAATGATGTTATCATGAACATGGATGTTGTATGTGCAATTTATTTATTTGACTTCTTTGAGTCTCGAGACTCACCCTTGCATTGTTTGTTTATTTTAGGTGATTGCTGACGATGGTCCTATTGGGAGGGAGTAGACACTCACACCCGTCCACTTCACCATACTCAAAATTAATTAATAGAGATTGATTCTATCATTCATTCGATAATTAATGAACTGTAATAAATAAATTTGGCTGTGGTTGATAACTTCTTCCCCATTATGATTTGTTGAGTCTTGCGGATGATCTTCGATCAACCTTTTGATGTAAATGCTTGAATCTTGAATATATTCTTATGATGTTCATGTTACTTAGTGATTCCTTTATTGACTTGTTATATATGTCTGCTAGAACCTCCGGTATAGCTAACTATACAGGGGAGGTTCTGCTGAAATTTAGAATTTTTATCTTCCGCTTTAGTTGTGTTAGCTTATTAGTTTAGTAGCATTCCAAGCTCCTGTCGGACTGGGGTGTTACACAGAATCTGCTTCTAAGGATACGAAAACCACCGTTGAAACTTCTCGACAGAATGGGATCTAAACAACCGATCTACTAACAAATTCATACACGCTTCAAATACGAAACATACAGCGAGGGAGGATCTTCGTTACCCTTGAAGAACACAGGAAGATGATGAAATACCCCTAAGAAGATGGTCTCCTCCTCTCACTTTCTTCTTCCTCCTATGGCCGATCTACCTCCCGAGCGTTCCTCCTTCTTTCTCCTCGACACGGCGTGGGAGCACTTTCGGCGAGGGAAGAACAAGCAGGGAGGAGGTGTAGGAGACCAAGGGTGGCAGCCAAAGGTGTGGGGGAGAGGGGGGTGGCGGCTACCAAGGGGAAGAGAGTGACTATGGGGAGGCGGCTAGGGTTTGGGGGGAGAAAAGGGGCACCTCCGCCCATGGCCAGCCACCTTGAGGCTTCATGGACCAAAGCCCAGGCCCAAGTTGTAGTAAAAACGCTATATTCACCCTCTCTATTTGCTGAATTAAGTAATTTCTATTTGGTCCTTCTCTTAATTCAATTTAATCTCTCCAGAATACCGAATACTCTTTCGAATATTCTCGAATACTTTTGGGGTATTACATTCTATCCCCCTTAAACAGAATTCGACCCCGAATTCTAATCACGCTTGACATCAAGGAACAATCACAGCTAGAATTTTACCACAAAACCACGCACCTGCTATGATCAATACCGGATATGTATGCGAGACTCCAATTTCCATGTCGTTCTCCTCTCGGAATTATGGGACCATCGCACATTGACATAACTGAAGTGTTACGCCTTATTACTCATCCCAACCTCTCACGTGTCACTCCACGGACATGACTCTAAAGCACGGTCTTACTCGTGGGTCAACGACCCTAATGAAACTTCACACTCCATATGTCTCCCTCGATACTAGGTCATACTAAACGATCTGTGCACCACGCCGGGACTCAAGACGATCCTAGCAATACACTATCTTTGGCCCAACATACTCTTTGGTACCAAACGACACAACCTGCACAAAACACATAGAACTCTTGTTCCTTGTATCATTCAATCTCTTAACTTTAACAGTGGGTACCTCCTTTAACCAGAGATGTTCAATAGAACTCGTTTTAAACAAACTCTCTTAGAAACAGAACCCAACTGAAATAGATGATTCTCATCGCAAACACGTATTACCATTTTCCCACCAAAAGAGTTAATTCCAAAACCAAAAGATTCATCATAAAACTCTTCCACTTTCTAAGTAGACAACTTGCCAATGAACAACACATAAGCCAAAGACGAAATCACTCAAATGCCCAAAACAACCTTCTCCTTTCTTTTCTCAACCAAAAAGAATCACATAAACCAAGAAGAACCAACTCAATTTATAATTGGCACATATCATAGAGACAAGGCTCAAATAAAAACCTGGAGAACATTTCATTATCCGAGAATACAACCTTTTCCTCAAACTTTCTTTTAAGAATTCAACTTTCTCTTAAACCATGAGATTCCCAATAATCGCATAACACACTAATTCATTTCTTTTAATTTGGCAATCTCAAAACTATGCTCAAACTAAACACAAAATCCACACCTATGTAGAGAGACTCTTCCAATCCACAAAAACATACTCGATCAACTTCTCTACCAAAAGAATTATTTTAAAAAATAATTTCCAACACTCCTCAATATTGATTTCATCCACAATCACATCACCTCAATCTTTTATGGGTAATCAACTTGAAATTCACCACATTCACACTCATTTAATTTACCCAAAGTATTCTATCAAAGATCAACACACTATTTAAAATTCGCTGTGGGTCCAAATAAGATGTTCTTTTACTTTCTGGAAAGGTAATTAAATGCCCCAACTAAATCTAGTTGAGGGGCCCTTCTGAATCTACCATCTAATACCCCTACCAAGCCAATATAAAAGACATCAATTTCACATCGGGTTCTCTGTACAGTACACTAAAAACACTATAACTTTTACTACGAGTGTCCAAATCTCGCGTTCTTTAGCTTTCTGGAAATCTATGGAAATTAACTACATTTTTCGTTCTATCAAGATCCTCTAATTTCTTCTTTAGCGAATCGCTTAAGCCAGATTTCTACAAACTGTCAGGATGTTGACAGATTAGCAGGACAGCAACACTGTAAAAATCATATCTCGCTGACCGTTAATCGGATTTAGGCGTTATTGGTGGCCACGGAAAGCTAAGGACATAACCCAACTATCTCTAACAGATGGGATCCACAGAATCTGCTTCTAAGGATACGAAAACCGCCGTTCAAACTTCTGGACAGAATGGGATCTAAACAACCGATCTACTAACAATTCATACTGCGCTTCAAATCTGAAACATACGAGTGAGGAGGATCTTCGTTACCCTTGAAGAACACAGGAAGACGATGAACTAGCCCCATGAAGATGGTCTCCTCCCCTCAGTTTCTTCTTCCTCCTATGGCCGATCTACCTCCCGAGCATTCCTCCTTCTTTCTCCTCGACACCGGCAGCAGGGAGCACTTTCCTTGGCCGGCAGCAGGGAAGAACAAGCAGGGAGGAGGCGTAGGAGACCAAGGGTGGCAGCCAAAGGTGTGGGGGAGATGGGGGTGGCGGCTACCAAGGGGAAGAGAGGGACTATAGGGAGGCGGCTAGGGTTTGGGGGGAGAAAAGGGGCGCCTCCCCCCTTGGCCGGCCACCTTGAGGCTTCATGGGCCAAAGCCCTGGCCCAAGTTGTAGTAAAAACGCTATATTCCCCCTCTCTATCTGCTGAATTAAGTAATTTCTATTTGGTCCTTCTCTTAATTCAATTTAATCTCTCCCGAATACTCTTTCGAATATTCTCGAATACTTTTGGGGTATTACAAACACCCTAGCCCAAGATGAGCCTTGAATGCTGTTAAACGAATAGAGTAACAAAATAAAACTAAGACTTTTTACTAAATTTCGGCAGAAGCTAGCTCCTTTGTATGGGTGACTATACGGGAGGTTCTAACAGATCAATATAACATCATTCAATAATCCAAACATCCAATTCAAACGAATCATAAAAGAACATCCATAATATGCTATTCAACTCTATTACAAATAATCCAATGCGTAAGCCATAATCATAATACATCTTTTAAGCAGTTTACTCAAATACTAAATCATCACCCAATTTATTCAACTGTGAATGATTCGTGACAGTGTGCAACCAATATTAGGACTATTCCCTCCCATGCGTGACGTTCGTACGAAGGGTACCTAAAAACACAAACCACAGCAAGAGTGAGTCCAAAGACTCATCAAAGTACAATTAATAAGACATTATAATACACAATTATAACATCAACATCCATCCACAAATCTTTACAATAGAACAATTCACATGCTTATGCAATGCAAATGTGCAATGCATCTTTTCTTTCCTCTTTGCATTTACCGGTAATGCGGAGTATGCATCCGTCGATACATACCCATGCCTGTGCCTTCTAGCACAGGGACCACAAGCCCACACTCCACAAGTGTGGGGACCACAAGCCCGTCATATAGATGACGGGGACATCAAATCAATGCTTGATCACCACGTGACCAAGCCTCAAACATGATAACATGATGCACATGAACAATTCTTTTATCCATCATAACCATGTATTAGTAGCAGCATTATGCATGAATAAAAACTTACTCATACTTCTAGCATTCATGATCATTGACATACATATCATTCTAGCATCCAATAATATCAAATGTATAAATAATACTTGCAAACAAGAACAATCTCTTCTAAGTAATCCATCACAAACTGTACTTGCCTCAACCGTGCGAAGATGGAAGATGCGAAAAGGGTGTTGCCCCCGGAACCAAACACCCACCTGAATTAATTTGACAAGCACTCTAAGATAGCAATTCTAGACAAAAACAAAACTAGAAGCAAATACGAATTCGCTACACTCTCCGTAATAATCCCAACTCCAAAATCCTAAACATCGATGCCCCCCCAACAGATAGTCCTTCTAAAATCCATAACTTTTCGTGCAGAGATCCAAATGGGGTGATCTCTGACTTTATGGAAAGCTTATTACATTACCTACGTAAACTTACTTGGTGAGCTTCCCAGATTTAGCAATATTCTATCCTTACCAATCAGATTAATAGAACAACAAAAACTCGACATTGGTTCTGGACAGCAAGACTAAATTTAACATATCATACAGTACGGTTATCCAAAATTCATGTTCTTTAGATTTCTGGAAAGCTAGTCAAAATGCCTACATCTTTAGTTATGGTGAGGTACTATAATTAATCAATTAACTACTTGCTAAAGGCCGATTAATATTAACTATCAGGATTAAGACAGATCTACAAAACAGCAGCGCTACAAAATTAATATCTCCTAATCCGCTCATCCAAACGACCTGATCTAATACTCTACGGAAAGCTAGAGATGTTGCCCACAACTCTCTAGGAAACGGCCAGGCCAGAATCCGTACTTAACTTCCTCAAAACCATCGGCCATTACTGACTGTCCTAAACAGATGTATTACCGACATCGCCTAATTAGTCAATTACACTACCAATCGAATGGGGATCGGGATTACCCTTGTAGAACCACTGAAGAATGTGAACACCAGCCCACGATCCCTTCCCTTTCCTCCTCCTTCCTCTTCTTGGCCAACCAAAATGCCCGGGTGATCCCTTCCTTCTTCCTCCAAGTGGCCGGCAACACCAGGGACTTCCTTCACCGGCAGCAGGAGATCTCATCGGAGGAGAAGGGGATGCTAGAGTTGCTGGGTGCAGGGGAGGCAGCAAAGGGTGGCGGCCACAAGGGGAGGGGGTGGCCGCCACAAGGGGAGGGCGGTGGGAAAAGGGGGCTGCTAGGGTTTTGGGAGGAGGGTAGTGCTTCTCACCCCCCCTGGCCGCCCAATACAAGGCCACTTGGGCCAAGGCCCAGGCCTAGATTGTCCAACTTTCGCAGAAACCCCCCCTCCTCTAATTGCGGTTAGACCTATTTTATATTTGGTCCTTCTCCTAATTCAATTAGTCTCTCCCGAATACAATTGGGGTATTACATTCTACCCCCCTTAAACGGAATTCGACCCAGAATTCTAATCACGCTCAACGCCAAATAAACATCATAGTTAAGATTTTACCATCGATACCACGTACCTACTGTGAATAATTCCGGATATCGCTCGCGCATGTGAGACTCCAATTCCCAAGTCGTTTTTCCTCTCGGACTTATGGGACTACCGCTCCTTGATGCAATTGATGCATTACGCCTCATCACTCGTACCGACCTCACCAGAACCACTCAACGGACAGGACTCGAAGATGCGGTAATTACTTGCTGGCCAACGGATCTTCTGAAGCCTTATACTCCAAATACCTCAAGCATTCTCTCAACACCGGGTCATACAAAATTTTATATACCCCGCTCCAGGACTCGAGACTGTTCTAGCGAATGGCTATCTTCCGAAATCCCCACAACTTCCAGAACAACCAAATATACTTTGGGCTATCTTTCTCTTCGGGACCAAACCACATAACTTGCATGTAAACATATGGAACTCTTGTTCCATCTTTCAGTCGATCTCTTCATCATAACAAGGAGAACCTCTATTAAGCAGGGACGCGTAACACAACTTATTTTAATCAAACTTTAATAATCAGATTCAACTGAAAACAAAGGATTCACAATGCAATTTCAACTTTCCTCCAAAACATTCAAATCCAAAATCGAAGTTTCCTCATGAAAACCTTTTCACATTCCAACTAGGTAGTTTGCAAATAAACTCCACATATGCCAAAAAGAAATCACTCGAATGCTTAAATCAAACACTTCATTTATTTTCCTGAACCACAAAGAACCAACTTTCCAACATAGAGTCAACTCAAATTGTACATGTTCTCCGTCATAAAACCCAACTCAACCAAGAACCAATAGAGCACTTCTCTACTCGAGAGAACATTCTTTTCTCAGATGTTCTTTTTAAGAAATAAACCCTTTTCCAAATCATGGGTTTCCAAATCATCACACTAACTCTTTCCTCTTAACCAACAACCCCAAAACGATCATCAAACCGAAAGAACAACCATACTTATTTAGAGAGACTCTACTAATCCACAAAAGGATTCTCTAGTCCACTCCTATACCAAAGGAATTATTTTGACAAATGGTTTCCAACACCTCAATAAAGATTGTTCACCCACAACCACATCACCTCATTCTGTTACGGATAATCAACTGGAACTTCTCAGCGCACACTCTCATTTATTGCATCAAAAGGGTTCTATCCAAGATCATCACACTATTGGAATCCACTTTTATTCTACTACTTCTACACTTAGTCATTGAGCAACTAAGGGTCTAGTATAGATCACCAAACCCAAATTCAATCCCCAAGGCTCCTATAAATATAATTCGATGTAATTGATACGAAACTCTTAAATCGATGACTAAAATTCATACAATCCAAACATACTCAATCATTAGCACCGACATGTAAACATATTATCGACCAAATTATCTTTAGAGAGATTCTAACTCCCAAAGGATTACTTACTGAAGGCAAGTCATACTTGACAACAACTCCACAATCCCTATTGTCTCTTTAATTGCCATAATGATTAGATTACTTTGCTAATTCCCACTTATTAAACCATACTATCATAAATCACCTACACAACCTCGCAAAGTTAATTACCCAATCGCGATACTCTAATAAATTTATCAAGATTCCATACTTTTGATAATCCCATCATTCCAACATGGACAAAGGTTCTTGGATTATAATTCGCCATAGGTTCCACTAGTTGTAACACTAATCAATTGTACTCCAACGACAAACATTCCATTTAAATAGAATTCTCTCCAAGAGTTATGGGTTAAAACCAATTCACTTTCTACTGTTCTTCAAATAGATTGGTTCCCAAAATCTCACCACTGCCATATACTTGTCCACCACCAACCAGTCGCCATATTACACTTTATAAGACTTGGCAACACAAGTTGGTTATTTCCTTTCTCAAAAGGAATAAACAAACAAATACAAGTTTCAACATACAAGAAAATATTGCTCCTCAGAGTGAATACGAGACCAAGAGAAACAGTCAAATAGTAATGATCTCGGAAAACAAAATACGTGTCCACAGTTGAGGGCACATGTCTCACAAGAAGGAATTTTCAAACCTCCACAAATCATAATAAAACATTGCTATGGAAACTCAAGAAACTCTTAAGCTGTAATGACGGAAAAGTTGCAGATTACAATTCTTAACTCCAACCTCAAATACTTATGGTACATATTTTCCGTTAACAAAGAAAGCAATCAACTTACTTTCTCTGTAGAAGAATCATCACCACTCCAACGCGTCACAATCTCTTGTAGACCATATTACTAATATCAAGAATAATTCACTCTTAATAAGGTTTGTTATCATCAACTCTACCTTTATAAAGTCCCCTAAGGCTTACCAAAATGATACATACCCCTTTATCATCTCATCCTCAATTGAGTGTATACTAAATTCTTACACCCTCACTACAACAACCACTCTAGTTTAGAGGGAACCTACTACACAATTTAAAATCTTATACCAAAACCCTTTCATCAAAGGCATACTATTATTCGACAATTTCACCAACATGCAAACACCAGGTCACCTATTAAATCCCATCATAAACCTTTCTTAAAGAAACACAATAAATTATTTCATAATATTTTTGTTGTCTCAATAAGATTGCAGTAGTCAACCTGTTGTAGAGTATATCTAATACACCAACCGCACTATCGGAGCAAACCACTTTTAACACGGGCATGTAGCCACAAAACATCCTCATGAAACACACGTGAATAAATCACTTTCAAATTTCAACCCTTCACCTATTCGGAATGCTCACACTAATTTAGTACACACTAATTCCAATCTAGAGGTTATCATAAATCATTGATAATTATTCAATCATGGACGAATTGATGGTACTTTCTCTATTTGTATTCCCATGAGCAAAAATAAGATCATCAAATAACCAATTAAAGAAGATTCCATATTATTATCTACTAGGACAACAGTCGAACACATCCTTATATTTCTCTTCCTACACAATTAGATTAATTCATTGCGACCAAATAGTCCAACAAGTTTAGCAAACTAAACAATTCTAATGATCAACCATTTCATCAATGTTCCACACTCCTTAATAACTCTATTGATTCTAACTAAGTATAGTCATACTCATAATCACAGCTCATCACGAACTACTAGAGGACAACATCAACTTATTCGATTTCACTCCCAAGGATACTCGTCAGGATTTATTATGCACCACACTACAGACTCAACTTGATAACCCATATCATATCATTTAATTTCTTTGATTATAACCTCTCACTTAACCACGAGAAGACATCGCTAAAGGGTTTAACATTTTCGTTCATAAAAAAGAACCATTCAATTTCAACACTAAAAATACCCAAAAGAGTTTCATTGAGTCAAAGCTTCCACATACTAAAAGACTTGCAAAAAGAAACTTTCATTATCCAAATCATCAAGCGAAATAAATGGATCATGTTTTCCAATAAGAAAGATAGAACTCCAATACAAATGTCAATCTTGACAATTAACCAAGTTCACTAGTCGCAAGAATAACTCAACAGTTGGAAAAACAATAATTGCTTTAAGGGACAAATTAAGCCAATGGAAACACATCGACCGCAATGAACTAATAAACAAAGAAAAATTCATCAACCACAAATGGACAAGAGTTGACCAAATTCAGATTCAAGGAAGAGAACAATTTTTCTAAAGGTACTCACTATCAACGCGTGTACTAAGATATCTGAGGTAACCACTTCACTATTCTCTTACTACGAATGGTGGTGTAACCTGGTAAAGCCCTGGGCCACAACCACGACATCAACCTCTCAACCTCGATTATCCCCACACATAACAATCATATAATCAGTTAATAAGCAATCATACCCAATTCATATCAGTGATCATCAATACGATATAACGGAAACGTAAATGCAACGCTTTGTTTATTCCCATCCTACTGTGCACTAGTGTGTCAATTTTTTTAAAGTTGATTAGTTAATAGCAAATTTTAATCAATCTAATCAACACGGACCTAAAGCCCGCTCTGATACCAACTGTAACACCCCAGCCCAACATAAGCTTGGAATGCTACTAAACAAATAGAGTAACAAAATAAAACTAAGACTTTTTACTAAATTTCGGCAGAACCTCCTTTGTATAGGCGACTATACCGAAGGTTCTAACAGATCATTATAGCATCATTCAATAATCCAAACATCCAATTCAGACGAATCATAAAAGAACATCCATAATATGTTATTCAACTGTATTACAAATTATCCAAAGTGTAAGGCATCATCATAATAAATCTTTTAAGCAGTTTACTCAAATACTAAATCATCATCCAATTTATTCAACCATGAATGGTTCGTGACAATGTGCAACCAATCTTACGTCTATTCCCTCCCATGCATGACGTTCGTACGAAGGGTACCTAAAAACACAAACCACAGCAAGAGTGAGTCCAAAGACTCATCAAAGTACAATTAATAAGACATTATAATACACAATTATAACATCAACATCCATCAACAAATCTTTATAATAGAACAATTCACACGTTTATGCAATGCAAATGCGCAATGCATCTTTTCTTTCCTCTTTGTATTTACCGGTAATGCAGAGTATGCATACCCATGCATGTGCCTTCTAGCACAGGGACCACAAGCCCACACTCCACAATTGTGGGGACCACAAGCTCGTCATATACATGACGGGGACCTCAAATCAATGCTTGGTCACCACGTGACCAAGCCTCAAACATGATAACATGATGCACATGAACAATTGTTTTATCCATCATAACCATGTATTAGTAGCAGCATCATGCATGAATAAAAACTTACTCATACTTCTAGCATTCATGATCGTTGGCATACATATCATTCTAGCATCCAAGAATATCGAATGTATACATAATACTTGCAAACAAGAACAATCTCTTCAAAGTAATCCATCACTAATTGTACTTGCCTCAACCGTGCGAAGATGGAACACACGAAAAGGGCATTGCTCCCAGAACCAAACCCCCACCTGAATTAATTTAATAAGCACTCTAATATAGCAATTCTGGACAAAAACAAAACTAGAAGCAAATACGAATTCGCTACACTCTCTAGCGCAATCCCAACTCCAAAATCCTAAACATCAGTCTGTCCCCCCCCCCAACAGACAGTCCCCTTCTAAAATCCATAACTTTTTGTACATAGATCCAAATGGGGTGATCTTTGACTTTATGGAACTATTATTACATGGCCTACATAAACTTATTTGGTGAGCTTTCCAGATTCGGCCATCTTCTATCCTTACCAATCAGATTAATAGAACAACAAAAACTCAACATTGGTTCTGGACAGCAAAACTAAATTTAACGTATCATACAGTACAGTTATCCAAAATTCGTGTTCTTTAGCTTTCTGGAAAGCTAGTCAAAATGCCTACATCTTTCGTTATGGTGAGGTACTATAATTAATCAATTAACTACTTGTTAAAGGCCGATTAATATTAACTTTCAGGATTAAGACTGATCTACAGAATAGTAGCGTTACAAAATTTATATCTCCTAATCCACTCATCCAAACGGCCTGATCCAATACTCTATGGAAAGCTAGGGATGTCGCCCACAACTCTCTAGGATACGGCCAAGCCAGAATCCGCACTTAACTTCCTCAAAACCGTCGGCCATTACTGACTATCCTAAACAGATCTATTACCGATGTCGCCTAATTAGTCAATTACACTACCAATTGAATGTGGATCGGAATTACCCTTGTAGAACCACTGAAGAACGTGAACACTAGCCCGCGATCCCTTCCTTCTTCCTCCAAGTGGCCGGCAGCACCAGGGACTTCCTTCACCGGCAGCAGGAGATCTCACCGGAGGAGAAGGGTCTTTGGAGGTCTTTGGTAGCAGGGAGGCAAACAAGGTTGGTAGCCACAAGGGGAGGGGGTGGCGGCCACAAGGGGAGGGGTGGGAAAAGGGGGCGGCTAGGGTTTTGGGATGAGGGTGGCACCTCCCCCCCCCCTTGGCCGGCCAATACAAGGCCACTTGGGCCAAGGCCCTGGCCTAGGTTGTCCAACTTTCGTAGAAAAACCCCCTCTCTAATTTCTATTAGACCTATTTTATATTTGGCCCTTCTCCTAATTCAATTATTCTCTCCCGAATACAATTGGGGTATTACAATTGTGTTGGTGCAAATGACATGGTTGAGTAGTACATACTTGATACATATATGTTGGATATATTAGAGACTTCCTTGAGTAGTGCGTACTATATATGCTTTCATTTGTTGTGAATGTATCGTCTATTGACGTGAATGTATCCTTTGATACTATTTGAGTAATAGATACTATTGGTTTATATAGTTAATTGGTTCGGTAACTTCTATTTTTTCTGTATAAAATGTGTTTCCAAGGGAAATTATCTTCGAAAATACCTACAGGATATCAACTTGCAATCCATTTTATTTAAACTCTCAATGTTTTGAATTATGAAATTTGAGTTCATTGCGTATGTAACTTATATAGATAGCAAGTAAGCGAGATGGCGTCCACACCGTCTTTGTTGCCGTCATCGACATCGCCGAATGCGTCTGAATCTCCGAGGAAAGTGGTACGTAAGCAAGATGGCAGAGGAATATCGAAATTGCTTGCGGGGCGAATAACTATCACTGAGGTCAGTGCCGTTGGGGTCCCTTTGAGTCCCAAGAAAGCAGCGGCGAGATTTCGGACCATCTGCGGGATACTTGGAAGGGAACGGGTCCTTATCATGATACTAAGCTGGAAGTCTCTGATGGATGTAGAGAGAGGCTAGCTATGGACTAAAATTTTTTACAACATTCCTAACCAGACAATATCCTGATTCTGGGCATAGATACCCCTAATTCCCATCGCAAGATTCTATAGCACAGTTCGACGAACTAAGACTTCCTAAACTCTACCTCCCACAATCAAATCAATCTACAGCATGATTAATCACTACCATAGGATATATTTAGGTACTACCAGATCGAAAATGACGCCGATCGGGAACTCGCGTTCTTTCCTCCTTTCCCTTCCCTTCTCTTTCCTTCCCTTCTTCTCCCTCTTGCAGTCTCCTTCCTCCTCCCTTCCCTCTGCTAGCCAATCTCCTACTAGACCTCCCCCTCTTCTTCTCACACTCATCATGCTTAACTCAACCAAGGGGTCGTCTTTATTTATCGTTATGTGATATTATTTTTGGTTCTACATTAATTAATGGCTGAAAGAAAGAAGTGTTTTGAAAAAAAGGGTGAACCTAGCTAGTCAAATAAGAAAATGTGTGTTTTGCAGTGGCATTTCAGGTGTTTGGAAACTTTGCAATGGCATATAATTTTTTTTCTCACTACAAAGTTGAGTTTTCAAATGAACATGAGTGATTCATTTGACCAGCACATCAGTGCAAGTACCAGGTATTGACAACGATCTATGCATGCGACCAGAGGCCAGAGGTAGTAGTAGTACAACAAAACAACAGCGAAATTAGGAAAGTAACTGAAAAGCCAGTACCTCCCGTCTAAATTACATCTACTAGAAGACCACCTGCACCAAATGGTGCGGGCTGTAATGGTGTGGCAATGAGTGCATTCTTGAAGAAATTTAGCGCAAGACAAGGAATCGTGTCATCAAGTTCTTGAAAATTCAGTGGAGCAACCATACTAAAGATGAAGCAACTTGGGAGCATGAAGATCGGATGCGAATCGAACATCCTGACCTTTTTCCTTCTGTCTAAAGTGCCTTCGAATCAAGAAAGGAAAGGTTAAACAAAGTATGGGAAAGAAAAATGTAATAGAAATTCCTTGTAACCTTGTTAGGATTTCTTAGCATTATCGTTGAAGGAAATCAAGATAACAGATGTTGTATCTTTTAGAACATTCTTGTCCAACTTCCGAACTACCGAGATCTCGGGGACGAGATCTTTTGTAGGGGGGGGGGGTTTGTCACATCCCCAAGTTAATTAATAATAATTATTATGCATCTCATTAGCATGCATATTGTTTTTAAAACATTTGCATATTTTATTGCACTTGGAAAATCTCAATCAAAGTTTAAACCTACACCTCAAATCTAAGCATCAAAGAGAAAATAGAAACAAATGCTTATAAAATCCTCTAGAAGATAATTTATTTAAATACTATAATATTTATGAAGAATAAATATAATTTTTCCCAAATTTTTGGAACTCAATTCGACACACGAAAATTCAAACTCAATTCAATAACCTAAGCTAGGTTTGAATTTAAGTTAAGCAATTAAATCTTGAACTATGAGGTGTAAGATTTTATATAAGTACTAGGACATCCCAGAAACCTCTCTGAATTATTTAAGAATTTTAGGATTTTATTTGCTATTTTATCTAGCCAGTCAAAGTAGGAAGGTTTGAAGTTAAAAACAGTAACTAGCCTTTTTGACTTTGGCCGATCGGACCAGTCCGAACCGCTCCGCAACATCCAAACGGACTAGGGCCAGATAGTCAGAACGTCACCGACTAAGCCAAGCACTGTTCCGACCCGAGCCAGCTTATAAAAGCCTCAGTTTTAATGAACAGTAATAAAATATTTTTCATAGCATTTTTGGTTATTTTTGAAACCTGGGCACTTTGTTACAATTTAAAAACCTCTATTTTCGCTCCAAATCTTAGCCTTGTTTTGAAACTTCAAAAGAAAATGCAATTCTATGCTTGTATTGAGATTGGGAAGTATTTTTGTCAAATACTAGAAAAATTATCTTGAATAAAAATGATTTTTGTCAAAACTTTAGAGATTATTTTGATCTTAAGAAAAATCTTTGTTCTCTAAACAAACCTATTTGGAAAAATGTATTTATTTAAGTTTTTGTAAACCAAGAATAGTGGTTTTTAAAATTTATCTAGGACATATATCATCCCAGTAGCCTCTCTACAAAATTTCGTGATTTTATAAATTTATTTGATATTTTTAAACCTCTGGTCAAACTTTTGAAGTGGGTTTTTGGGTTTAGTCAACTTTAAACTCAAACCTAGCTTCTTGGCACTGTAGCGACTCGAGCCACTTTGGTTTAAGTCCAACCGCGTGCCTTTGGAACTGGCTCTATCATGTTAGAGCTCAGCCCCAACCTCCAATGCAATCTCCACCATTCGTTTTCAATCCAACCGTACCTTTGCTTTGTTTTGAAAACCAAAATGTGCCTTCATTACTACAGAAAAGGCCTTCACAGACGGTTCAAAAATGTCATCACAGACGATTTCGTGAGTTGTCTGAGTTTATGAGTCAGTAATGACATAGGTCATCACAGACGGTTTTCGAACCGTTTGTAATACATAATATCACAGACGGTTTGTAGATGAAACCGTCTATGATAGTCGACAATCCCAGACGGTTTGTAGATGAAACAGTCTGTGATAGTCGAAAATCATAGACAGTTGCATCTACAAACCGTCTGGGATTGTCAACTATCACAGACGGTTTCATCTACAAACCGTCTGTGATATTCTTTTACATTGCTAAATCTATTTTTGTTTATTGGCTAGCCTCAGGAAATGCTAGCCATGCCCTCTGAAACAAGCACATCTAATTCGCATTCATTTCAGAAGTACATCAAAATTGCATTCATTTTAGAAACAAGCACATCCAATTCACAAATCAATTAACTAACATTAACCATTAATGTACAATAATTTACACACATGTACCATTAAGTTCAATCTTTCCCAATCAAATTCAATCTACACTGTGGAAACTCCCATATGGATTTATGACCTAACTGTTCAGGAATGACGCAAGGTGTGATCGAACTTTTATGAGCTCGCTTTGTTCCAACGCAGTTTCAGCGATGGTCGCAACCTATCGATAGGAAGATTAAATTCATGCTTATATAAATTGGTAAGTATATATGAAATAATTGTTGCAAGATTGACAAACCTGAGGATCATTGGTGATCGCGGAAGTGGTGAGTAGTTCCATGTTGTGGCAAACATAGTATCCATAGACGCTATGCTGGCGTGGCCGGTTGCACCGCAAAAACACAAATTGGTTAGTTCGAGAGGCATTATTACGAAGTGTTATATAGGATTAATGCGTGCTAGCTAGCGAGTACCGGGAAAGTTAGATCGTGTTGCAGCCACCTTCCCCTGCAATTCCATCCTCTAGCACATAACACGTCGAACACCCTACGTGACTCCAAGAAGTTAGCCTTAGCCATTACAAAGGAAGAAAAGACTACAATAGAGTTTCTATGGAGGAAATGTGTTTACCTGTTGATTAAATTCTGGATAACTGTGAAGTTGTGAGTGGTCTTCTTTAGGGAATCTAGGTATATTACCCATTTTCGTTTTGGTATAATTACAATTAGAATCCAGTGGAAGCTACATAGGTACGTCAGCATGGTCATTAAACCTAAGTTCATGTTGCTTATAAAGTACAAATTAACAAGCATAGCCAGTAGTGCAACACTTACTCCTGGTTGTAGGGCAAAAGTATGTATTCCTTGTTGCGGCGAGCCATGAAAAAATCTATAACATAATTCTCAACGAATATTGCATTTGACTCGATGGTTTGCTCGGAGACCACGTGTGGGTCGAGGAAACCTACCGGTGAATTCCTTCTTTCGGCTTCAGACATCATGTATCTATATACAAAAGCAAGGAGTTATATATAACATTTATCGGTATTACATGAACATTGACCGTGATTGTACACACTTACAGTGTCAAGCATCGTATGAGTGAGACGTTGAGCTCGCCGAGGTTGAAGAGACAGAACAATTCCTCGAAGGTCACCGTGAAGACACAGTCTTGATGCACGTGGTTAAAATGATCCTCCTTGAACTTGATGGTGACACCCGAGCATTGTTGTTCAGCCGGCTTGTTGGCCTGTTCCATGTACCATGTATGCAATGTCGTGCAAGCCAATCCTAGGGTAGGGCTGTCTAACCTCTCCACCAATGGCTCGCCTAGCATGAATTTCCGGTCCAACGGCAAGAAGGGGATATCCGAACAGGAGCCGATCGTCTTCGATTTTCCCTTGCTGCCTCGCTTTGTATAGGTCGATTTCACAAGAGTCGACTGAGAATGAGGTGTAGATGCATCTGATACACCGGGCCCTTGCCACGTCGGTGCAGGTAGCTTTGGTGCAGTCAGCTCCGGTGGACTTGATACCGTTGAAGGACATTCCCGTGAAGTTGACACCGGAGAAGGTAGCTCCAGGTAGATGTCCCCCTTGGGCCACTGGATGAATGTTCCAACGGCTTGCTCTAGAGTCATGACCTCATCATTTGGGGGAATATGCATGGGGCGGCCCGAAATTGACACAAACACTGTCCACATTCACTTTTGCGAAACCCAGCGTTAGATTTACACCGTGCACCAAAGCCCCGAGCAGGATGGATACACCTTGCCCCAAGCAGCATCTAGGGCAACAGAGGCATATCTCACTTGGAGCTTGCACTTTTCTGACCGCCTACATAACAATACAAAATTAGCTACTCCAACAGGCCTATCAATGGATCGAGCATTTCAGAGATAATAATTATTACCTAGATGTCATCGACAGAAAATCTGTCGTTGCCTATTGGGGTAGGGTTAGACGCGTAGCTACTCGGATGTTTGGGGGGGGGGGCTGGCTAGCACAGTAGGGGCAGGGGCTTGCAACTGATTTGAGATTTGCAATTCCCTAATCCTTTCCTCAAACTGTTGCGACACAGCTTTGACGCGATCATCGAGGTCATCTTTGATGGATTCAGTGATCTCATCTTTGAGGGATGCACGAATCTCCTCTCGTAGCTTTGCATCGCGGTCGGCTTTGGCTCTCTTCCTACTCCGGTACGATCCGGAGTCCGCTTGGAACCATTCTGCCCATGTAATATAAACACTAGTGCCTCTCGTGCGACCCGGATGCTCATTGTTTCCTAGGGCCGCGGAGAGTATATCTCTCTCCCTGTCTACCTGGAATGAGCCTTGGGAAGATTGTGCACTCAGCATTACCTGCAATAGCCCGACATGTCATTTCACTTCCTATGAAGTTATGGAGTAATTTCAAACTAGGTAGTTCGATATCTTACTAGGCGCTAGGACACTTCCTGATCTGTGGGGTTTGGAAAGGAGACTTCTCCCGTAGGCAAGGTACGTAACCTCCCAAATAACCACTATCGGGCACGCACATTAGTGATCTCGGGAAATGGCGGAGAGACATTCGAACAGCTTGCCTGCTAGTCCTGATCCCTCCATATCGGGATTTTACCCGCATACCCAGCGGTGCCGAGTCTGTGGTGAAGGGATACGGATAGGCTACGATAGCAACAATTCAAAATTTCTACCACGTAAACCAGGAAGCCAAGCAAGAAGATGATCACAGATCGTTACCACTAGACACGCAGAGTAGCGGAAGAAGTGTCGAGCGACTGGTCCAACGAAGAGCGTCGATGTATCGATCGTAGTCGATCGTCCGGCCCAAAGACGTTGATGCGATGGTGGTGGTCGATTGTCCGGCGTCCTCGTGAGTTGATCGTCTCCAAAGACCTCTGCAGCTCCTTGCGAAGATCGCAGATCGCCCTAAGCGCAACAACGAGAAGTGCCTCTATGGTATCCATACGCCGTGGAAGGAACAACCGTATGCCGGTGTGCTAGCACCAAATCGCACGGCAAGGCTCTCAAGAAGATGGCGGCTAGGGTTTCAGTAGGGCAACTCATGTCAACTCTCTAATCCAACAGCCTCATGCATCTCCTTATATAGTGCCCCGTGACGGATCCTATCCAAACATGTTTATTTAATCGTATTCGTCTCGGTTTATTCCAACCCGTTAAGTGTGTGACCCGTTAGGTTCATGTGTAGTTCGGTTGTGACTGAAACCCTTTCCGCCACGAGTAAGAAGCGGTTCCTAGCAGGACATAACGATTCCCTAATACACACAAATTATATGGGGCGAACCTTAATGCAATATGATCTATGACCAAGTCCTCATCACTTACGACTGGTCCTATCTCTATACGACCAGTTCAGATTTGATCACGACCAACTCGTAACTCCTCACGACTTGGTTTCACCACTCTGGATTACGTTTGACCGATCTACGACTTGCTTGTATCTCCATACGACCAAATCAGTGGTGGTCGAACTAAGCAACCTACTCATGTATTCTCCTTTGCCTCACGATATCTGGTTGAACTCCGGTGAGATGTTGTGTCATCCATGGATCTGCTCAATGCTTTCGATCGAGTATCGGATAATCTCATGTGGTCGAACTCTTGACCACTAGTGGCATGGCCATGCACTTTTTTATCCGACCACTTCGAGGGGCCGAGAGATATCTCTCTGTTATGTTAGGAGGGCAAATCCCAAATCCGACCAAATCACATCCCTCGCATGTTTCATAGCATACCCAAAGCTACCTTTATAACCACCCGATTCTGAGCAGCGTTTGGCAACCCCTAAGAGTGCTATTACACATGTAGGAAACCATGTTGATCTCAGGTCTAAGGATTATACATCATCATTGCTTGAGACCAACTAACGACACATAGAATCATAACAATCTCAATAGTGTCTCAAGGTCGGTCTTATCTAACACCATGTTCTCTAACACGTGTCCACATTATTGATTCGATATCCCTATATCCATGACCGGTGAAACATGGTCATCAATCAATACATGTCTTTGGTCGAGAGTCACTAGTGTTCACCCGGTGACTTTCGACCGAGGATACTTTTAGAACGACATCATCATAAGTTAAAAAGAGCTTCACCAACAAGTCACATACTCGTTAATCTTCATGACTGATGATTCATTCAAGGAACATATTATCAAATATTGTGAACATAATGAAATATAATCATCTCTATGATTGCCTCTAGGGCATATTTCCAACATGTGGGGGTGCTTGTTTTTTGCTTGGAGGGCCGTGTGTGCCGCACTATCACTCTTAAATTTGTCTGTCGTCTTCTTCGCCACAAACTCGGCCCAGGACTCTTCCAAAAATGGATACTTGTGGAAGGGCGTCAGATCCTTCTCCACTTAGTTCTTGACAAGCGTGCTCTTGAAGTTCTTCCACGCTTTGCACGCCTGTAGCAACGTGTGTTGTCGCACGGAGTCCAAGTGTTGTTCTAGGATCTCGAACAATTTGAGAATACCCGTTAGTAGCGCAGCTTTCAGTTCTTTCGACATCTCCTTCCCTGAATCGTAGGTGACGTTGACCCATTGCCATGCAACTATTCCGACCGTTCTCCGGAATGTGGCTGCTGCTCAATGAGGGTTGATAGGGGTCCCAGACTGATCGACCTCCGTGATGGTATATCGGTCCGCGGGCCTTTTCGATATTCCTCTTCTTCTACCGCGGTTGGATATTCCAGAGGATGGTGCATCATCAGATACATGAGGCGGCGATGACGAAGAATGAGCAGAAGACATCTTCACAAGAAAGAGAAGTTCTGACACGCATAAACATATTATCATAAGATTCAATCTCTATGTGTATGGGTATACACACCAATTAATAATAATTTCAAACCCGATTATCAAAACAATTTCAGTACAAGACTATTATGACATCATAGAGCATTCATCTCAAGCCCACCACACCACATTGCAATATATTCCAGTAGCAGTATCGATCAAAATAAATACCATATGAATAACTAACTAAAACAAATATAAATTCCTAAAACAGCATGACAGATTATTGATAGAAAGAGTGAGGGAAAGGGGCGTCGGGGTCGGCAACTCGGCATTGGTTACCTTTGGGCGTCGAGAAGAAGGATGAGCAGAGCGAGTAATCTTTCGAGCAAGCAGGTGGCATCAAGGGGAGGCGCGGGGCTGGAGGAGGGAGGAGGCGGCGGCCTCGGGAGGAGGCTTGACGGGCTCGGGAGGAGGCGCGTGGGCTCGCAGGAGGAGGCTCGCCGGGTTGGAGGAGGAGGCGGCGCCGAGGCCGGCGTCGACGGGACTCTGGGAGAAGTCGTGCGAGGCTTGAGGAGGAGGCATCGACGGGCTCGGGGAGGAGTCGCACTGGCTCGAGGGAGGATGGGGCAAGGAGTTGAGAAACTTAATCATTTCAGTGCACGCGGGCAAACCCTAAAGTCCGAATATAAATAGGGATGGACATCACGCAGCGGTTCTAAAGTAGAACCGCTCGTGATACAATATATCACTGAGCGATTCTAAAGTAGAACCGCTCATGATATGTGATGTATCACAAACGCAGTTCGACCAACAATCGCTATGCATGATATATTGTATCACAAACGGTTTTTACCAATGAACCGTCTGTGATATAGAATCACAGACATTTCGAACTACAAACCGTCTGTGATATTATTTTGTATTGGTTAATCTAGTTCTGTTTATTGGCTAGCCTCAGGAAATGCTAGCCATGCCCTTTGAAATGAGCAGAAAACACAAGTACATGTATATACATCCAATTCACATTCATTTCAAAAACAATCATATCCATTTCACAGTACAAATCAATTAACTAAAATTAACCATTCATCAGAATGTACATATACACACAATGTTCAATTAATCTTTAAAAATTAGCCCTTCATGATGATCGACGCGTATGTAGCTAGTTTTGTCACGTTCTTCTTTATCGACCTTTATGCCATTTCCGAAAGGAGGCAACTCGTCAAATTGATTGTATTCTTCCTCGTCCATTACATTCTCAACTCTGACAATCCTCCTTTTTCCATGAAGAACTACATGGCGCTTCTTATCTGCCGGGTCGGTTACATAGAAGACTTGAACAACTTGGTTAGCTAGTACGAATGGTTCGTCTTTGTATCCGACACGTTCAAGGTCCACTGTAGTGACGTCGTACTTGTCAACCTTCACCTATGGGAGATGGACCCAACGACACCGAAATAGGGGGATCTTGAAAAGCACGTAGTCGAGCTCCCATATCTCCTCTATTTGCCCATAGTAGGAGCTCCTCACCCCATCGGTACTAAATGCATCTATCACGGACACCATTGCTACGTTAGTGCTCTTTATATCCCGAGCTGTGTATAGAATGTGTCCCCATTTATGTCAGATCCTCGCCATGTCACAACTGTAAATGTTGGCCCTTTTGACAACCATGTCAGCATATCACTTGACGAGCTCCTAGCAAGTCGCTCCTTCAACCATTGGTTGAACCGTCATTGTGTTGTCTCGTGATCCAAACATCCGGACGCATACGGATTCTGCTGTCAAGCACGTCCTTGTCTTTGGTCGATATACGGGAACACTTCAGTCATGTGTTGCAAGACCGTGACATGGGCTTGAGCATACGCATCCATGTCTGGAGTGATTGCTTTCCTTCCGATGGTGAGATCAAGGCACACCTATCGGTTCGACCTGAGCCATGTAATCGACGCAGAACTCAATGACCTCTTTGGTTGCATAACCTTCGATAATGCTGCCCTCCGGGCGAGATCGATTTCGTACATAGGACTTGAGAATTCCCATGAACCTCTCGAACGGGTACATGCTACATAGGAACACGGGCCTGCATATCTTTATCTCCCTCACAATGTGAACAATAAGATGGACCATGACATCGAAAAACGACAGAGGGAAATACATCTCAAGATCACATAGAGTCATCACCACCTCATCCTGTAGAGCATCTAGTCCTTCGGGATCGATGATCTTCTGAGCAATTGTGTTAAAGAAATAACACAGCCTCATGATTGTCTCTCGGACCTTGATCGGCAAAATACTTCTAATTACAACAGGGAGCATTTGTGTCATCAGCACATGACAATCATGAGACTTCATGCCAATTAACTTTAAATCTTCCATCGAAACAAGTTTCTTCATGTTGGCGGAGTAACCGGACGGAACTTTCACACCATGCAAGCACCGGCACAGTTCAGTTCTCTCGGCCTTGGACAGAGTGTAACAAGCAGGGGGAAGGTACGTTCGTCCTTTATCGATCTTTGTTGGTGCTAACTCAGGTCTGATGTCCATATCAACCAAGTCAAGCCGTGCGTTGACACCATCCTTTGTTTTGTCACGAATGTTCAGTAAGAGACCAATCAAGCTGTCACAGACATTCTTCTCTACGTGCATAACGTCGATGCAGTGGCGAACTTGTAGGTGCTCCCAATAAGGTAAGTCCCAAAATATTGATGTCTTCTTCCACATGTTCTTCTTATGGGTCCTCGATTTACATCCCTTTCTGAGCACAACATCTAAATCCTTAACCATATCATAGACCTCTTTTCCGCTTAAATGCCTTGGAGCTGAATTATCCTCCTTCTCTCCGTCGAATTGTTTCTTCATCTTGCGGTATGGGTGAGCCCTCCGAAGGAACCTACGATGATGCATGTACACGGTTTTGCGCGAGTGATTCAGCCACACACTCTCGGTATCATCTAAACCGTGAGTACAGGCTTTGGCCCCTTTTGAAATCTATCCCGACAGATTAGCAAGGGCAGGATAATCATTTATGGTGCAGAACAACAAGGAATGTAAAGTGAAGTTCTCTCGTTTGTACGCATCCCATACCTGTACCCCTTCAATCCACATTATTTTTAGATCTTCCATCAATGGTGCTAGGTACACATCAATATCATTCCTAGGTTGTTTCGGCCCTTGGATAAGTATCGACAGCAAAATATACTTCCGCTTCATACACAACCAAGGAGAAAGGTTGTAGATACAGAGCATCACGGGCCAAGTGCTATGTCGGCTGCTCATGTTACCGAAAGGATTCATTCCATATGTACTCAATCCAAACCTTATATTCCTCGGTTCAAACCTTATATTCCTCGGTTCTGCACCGAAGTCTGCAAACCTCCTATCGATGTTTCTCCATTGGGCGGAACCAGCAGGGTGTCTTAGTTTTCTGTCATTCTTACGCTCCTCTGAGTACCAATGCAGCAGTTTTGCATTCTTTGGGTTCGCAAAAATCTACTTCAAATGGGGAATTACAGGAAGATACCACGCCACTTTAGCAGGAGATCCTTTCCTCACCCCGATTCCCTCGTCGTCATCTGATTGATTCTTACGCTTGTATCGGGATGCGTTGTACACCGGACATACATGCATGTTTGTATACTCGTTACGGTAGAGGATACAGTCATTCAGACATGCATGTATTCTTTCTACTTCCATTCCCAATGGACAAAGAACCTTCTTGGCTTTGTAGGTGGTTTTGGGCAACTTGTTTCCCTCCGGAAGTATGTCCGCTAAGACACCTAACAACCCCGTGAAACTCTTGTCGGACCAACCGTTGCTTGCCTTCAATTTCAGCAGTTCAAGCACGGATGACAACCTTGTGTATTCTGGCTTGCAGCCCGGGAACAAAGGTTTCTCCAAGTCCTCCATCAAGCCCCGAAATTGAACATACTCCCTCACATCACAGTTCTCTTCTTCATCGCGAAGCATCTAATCTAGATTGTCATCGTGCAGCCTATCCGAATCGGAACCACAATCGACATCATCAGGTGGCATATTGATATCGTTGACTTCCTATATAATATGCTCTTCACTGTGACTGGTCCAACATGTATAACCCTTTTTGAAACCCCTTCGAATCAAGTGTGCTTCGATCTGCGGTCGGTTCTTAAACTTCTTCAGATTCTCACAGTCAATGCATGGACATTACATATATTCTGCCCCCTTATTCAACATATCCTCCTCGGCAGCTCTTGTAAAAGCACACACGCCATTAATGTACTCTTCACTCACACGGTTCTCAGCGTACATCCAGCTTCGGTCCATCACACAGTTCGTATTGAAAGCCCTGGAAATAAATAAAAGGGTGACTTTGAAAGCGTATTTTTTGAGGCTTAATTACGCTTTCCAACAAAGAAAGTGTATTTTTCTCTGAACTAAAGGTGGCTTTTTTCATTTTTTTTATTTTTTTAGATTTTATTAACTTACATGTGGGCCCTACTTGTTAGTGACTCATTTTTTATTTCATGATTTTATTTATAAAATATGGTGGTCCCACATGTCATAGACTCGTTAGTTTATTAACTAAATGATTAAAAATAGTAGGATTTGAAGCTCAAATTGGGCTTAGGGTGACATCACATTGCTAATAGTCGTGGCTCGGGGCCCTAATATCGCCTGAGGCGAACCGACGGTGTTGTCCTGTGGCGGCGCCATGGGCTTCACTAGGGATTTCGGCGTAAACGCCTGAAACTACTCAAATTAAAGGATGCTTATGCTCTAGTAGCTCTCCTCGATCACGAGGAAGTTGTCAATGAAGTCGGCCGGGGAAGGTCCAAGGCGGCTGGTCGTCGATCAGTGAACAGAGGCAACGGTGGCAAGCTCCTCGGCGACCACACGAGCGGGCTCAGTGAGATGAGGCGATACTCAAACTGGGCACGGAGTGGCGATCGACTCACTGGGCTTGGAGATCTCCTGCGGTTACCGTAGCGCCAGAGATGGAGATCAAGAAGAGTCTGTTGGGGAGCTATATATATACACTTCACCGTCTGTGATGGGTTAATTATCACAGATGGTTTTCAACAAAAACTGTTTGTGAAGAGGTCATATCACAGATGGTTCATGTTTAAAACCATCAGTGAAGTATCATAGACAGTTCTGACAAAAAACCGTCTATGATATTGGGTAATATCATAGGCGATTTTGGTCGAACTGCTCAGGATACTTCACGCACGATTTTAAACAAGAACCGTCGTGATATGACCTCTTCATAGATGGTTTTAGCGCTGAATAACACGTACGGTGGGTAAACAAAAAGCATCGACATTGTGTTTATCTGAGGCGGTTTCGATGAACCGCTGCGTGATCAGCGTCTAGTATTAGCATTTACGTAGTAGTGCTTACACTCGAGACCATTGATTTAATCTCAACGGACCAGATCTTGTGGGCGCTCGGACCTTCGAACGCCGCCATGCAATCTTGGCCATTGGATTTAAATCCAACGATGCGCAATTTATCGGGCCATACCATTTTCAAGTGGTAAAACCCAACGCACACGTGAGCCCTTGGATTCCAAATCAATAGCCATGATCAATTGGGCCGTTCGGACTGTTTGAACGCGCCTCGATTGTGAGCCGTTGGATTCAAAATCAAGCGCTTGGATCAATTGGCCTATTCGGACTGTCCGAACCACCCATTGATCTCAACCGTTTAAATCAGGTCCAACGGTGCAACTTTTAACACGTTTGAAACTCAAAACACGCAGTTTCGCTTGGCCGTTGGATTTCGATCGTATGGTTCACATGAGTTGGGCCGTTCGGACCATTTGAACTCCCCACTCAATCTGGGCCTTTCAAATACGATCGGACGGTCAATATTTGTTTGAGCTCACTACTGTGCATCTTCACTGAGGCTGGCAGTGGGGCCCACATGTCAGTGGCTTATCGTCGTCCCCTTCGGCGCTTTTATGCCAGCCGAAGCTTCGTCGTCGTTCGCGGTGGCGTTCTTATACCAGCGCTTGGTAGCATGCATGTGACACTTGGCACCCTTTTGCTGCTAGGAGGACACGCATGAGCTTCATTGTCTTCTCCAGCGAATTGGGTATGAAAACCCTAGCTCTCGCTCACGGCCATTTTTGTTGCCGCAGCGATTCTTCTTTGTCTCTGGCCTAGCTCTCTCGTTCTTGAGCTCTTGTTTATCTCTTTCAATGCTTTTGCTCACCCAATTAATGGGAGTCTTTGGCATTGCTTGCAGATCAAGAATGCGAGCTTGTCATTTATACTTGCCCGAAACGCATGGGAGCGTTGCCATGGTGGTTTTTTTTGCTCTAGTGAGCTTTTGTTTGGTTCATTCGCGTCACATTGTGCCTTGTGAGCTCAGGAGAAACACCCCTTAATAAATTTATTTGTTGATTCACAGGATCACTAGGAAATTGGATTTTTCCCTTTTTAGTCAACATCGGTTCTAGCTTCCTCAAATCCTAATTGGTGAGCCATTGATCAATTCCTTCTTTTTTATGCATCTAGGAGCTTTTCTTAAGCTATATTGATCACTCACTCTTTGAATCCTTGATCAGATTACCTTGTCGTGGTGAATCTCTTTATTGTCGTTTCGGTCTTTCTTATCCTCGTCAAGCCCTAGTTCTTCTCTGGTCATTTTCTAAGTCCAGGTAGCTCCCTTTTTAATCCTAGTAGCTTAAGCACAAGTCTCTTTGCTTAATATGCTCTCAAGTCGACAAGTCCTTTGTAGCTGGTTCTGTTGCTAGTTTAGTAGTACAGAACTGCAGTTCATTCTTAGCTTTTAATTCTTGTCGGTTAGTACTAGCAAGTATTAATCTAGGTTATTATCTTTACTAAAAATATTTGTAGCTTAAGCATTTTGCTAGTTGCACATTAATACTTTGAGCATGCATCTTTTTCGGTATTTTGAATCTGGTATGTTTCTGGATTTTCATTTTCCATTTTTCTGTTTAGGATCTGATTTATCCGACGTGAGTGAAATTGTTCCTGAAGCTCCCGAAAGTGAACAAGTGGTTTATTACCAAGGCAAGCATCCTCTTGCACCATGTTGATCTCAGATTTGATACTTTAGGTTTTTAAAATATAGTGATACTGTTTGCATGCTATTTTCTAAAGTATTTATCTATGAGTAGTTAGTTAAATCCAAATGATTGTGGCTTATCCTGGATTAAACTCATACACTTACACTTAAGTTAGAATTCTTGTACTAGTACTTGGTTCTTTAGATCTTTGCTTAGCAATGCAGGTCTGTAGAACGTTAGTGATTGACAAGCTTCTCTTGTTAGTCATGGGAAACACCAGTTAGCTTTTACTTTTGGTTCTTTTATTTAGTTTGGGTGAAACTGAATTTGAGTTTGTCTTTTTCTGTTCGATAGAATTTTGGTTTAAATCTGGACAAGTGGTTGCTAGTGATGGTGCTTTTCGCACTAGATTGGGTAATGTGGTAGTCTTGTCTGGATCTTTAAGGACCGAACTTTGACCCTTCAATTCTAGTACCTTGCGTACTTCCACTCGCGGTGTATGGGCACTGCTTGGTTAAGTAAGGGGATGATGTTATTGAGTTGAGGAACTGGTGGAGTGAGGGCATTTGTAAAGTTTACGTGTTTGTAGGGTGCCGAGTTCGATTCTATATGTGCAGGGAGCACAATTTTATTTTTGTTCATTGAATCGGCATTCCCAGCACAACATGTGTGCCTGGTTAGCAGATGCTATCTGTCATTTGTACTAAGCGGGATTAGTCACACATGGGCGATTCAAGTCAATAATGTCATCTTGCTGAAAAATACTGAGTCTTGGTTTACCTAGCCAGCATACCTAAGGTAGTGTGCTGTTATCCGGAGGCTTACAGGCTGACCAAGTCGTGTGGGTAAAGATGTACACATTTGCAGAGTTAAAACTATTCGAATAGCCGTGTCCATGGTTACGGACAACGCTGGTATTGTTGGTTATCAATGTATAGTCTCTGTTTTAAAATTTTTGTTTTGGATACTGGTTGCGGCATGAAGGGTATTCATGCTTGTTATTTGGTCAAAGTGGGGAGTCACTTTGATCTTGTTATGTTTGTTGTTACTTTCTATCCTCCACTCAGTTGCCTGAGGGTTATGAGGGCACACTCGGTGGCTTTTGCTGTTTATAGTTTTGTTTCTGCTGCTTTAACTCTGTTATTCTGTTGTTCTTCGGTTGCTTAAGTTGGACCAAACCAAACTTGTGAAGTTTTGTATGTATAAGTGTTATCTGCATGCCTTGTATGACATGGTACAATGTTGTTTAGGACATATGTGCAATAGTCTTTGATCTTGGGAACTATTGTAAGACATATATCCGGGAACCTGGCATTGGGTTTATTCCTTGTTGAAAATTATGCTTTCGGGTGTAATTATTTAACCTGGAATATATCCAATACCAGGTTTCCTTACACAGCTGATCAAACCGCACCAGCTCGCCTTGTGCCTCTAACCGCCCAGGCCCACGCGTCAGCGGCGTCTTCTTCCTCGCGCTGGCATAGCAGGGCTTGAGCACCACAGAGCCACCATGCTCTGTGCCGCTCCATCGATGGCATGAATCCACCGCCCTTCGTGACCAGTCCTAGGGCTCCGCTTTTTCACGCCGCTTTGTTCTCTGTCCTTCATTGCGAACAAAACCGACTCCTTGCCTCTCCACTTGCTCACTTCTCTTCCCGGCTGTGGGAGAGAAGGACGCTCTAGACGCCGTCTTCATTAGGTAAGCTTCAACCCACCTTGTCCCTTGGTTTTCTCTATCTCCACCATCCCCATTTTCTCTAACCCGAGCATCCGCTTGGCTTGTAGCTCCCGGAACACGCAGGCCATCCTCGCCACCGGTGGACACGCACCAAATGCCATCATCGTGTCATTTCCTCTCCGGTGAGCCATTACATATCCTTTGCACGTCACTTTGTGTTCTAGAGTATAAGGATTTCCCCCTCAATCAATTTGTTGGATGCTTCACAGGAGCTTGGGAATTTAGAAGGTTCTCCTTTGTCGGTCAAAAACCCTATTCATCTTCTTCCACTCTGGTCGGTAAGACATTAACTAATTCCATTCGGTTACACCATCTCCTTAGCACCCTTGAGCTATCCTGGCACTTCTTGGTTCTTCTCTTTGCACAGAGTGCCTTCCCCGCGTGGAGCTCTTTGTCGCCGACGGCAAGGAACCTCCAAGCATCTTCAAGCCTCTTCCTCGCTCAGGTAGGATCTCTTTGACTCATAGAAGCTAGTGCATGCAACCTTTTGCTTTGAGGGTGGCCATAGTGTCACATGCACATGAGCCATAGAGGCACTGTCGCCCTTCTCCGGTGTGCCACCGGCACACACCGCTGTGAGCCTCGCCACTTGTACCATTAGCTTCGCATGATTACTAGGATTCTATTCCTACCCTTAGATGGCACCGACGTGGATCACAGCGCTGGCAAGCCACCGACCAAGCTCGCAGGCGCAAGAGCTCCGCGGTTGGAACGGTCGACAGCTTCTGTAGTGACCTCATTAGGGTTAATCGCTGTCATTTAAAGCTAATGATTACTTAGATTCTAGTAATGGTTGTCTTAAAAGGTGGGTGTGTCGCATACACGCAGGCCCCACACTTGAAGTGCATAGTAATCTGGACGATGAACCCGTGGATCGAGCTCATAGACTTTCGGTCCATGTCCTATTTGCATGGACCGAGTTAATGACTTGAGGGTCCCACCTATCGGTTTTAATCGAAAATTAAAAGGAAAAAAGAAAAACACACTATGTGCTAGACCCCACAAGTCAGTTACTAAGACTACGTAGACTCCAGTAGAAAAAGTATTAAATGCTTAAGAAAAATCCGGAAATCAATTTTTTTGAACACTGAAAATCTCCTTAACTTCAAAATTGCATAACTAATTCAAATTAACTCCAAATCCAGTTAAACCAATTTTTATAATTTTCATTTTAAATGTAATTCAAATTTAAATAGGTTTCAAACCTGTCTCTATATCATAAAATATAGTTTTTAGAGATTGATCCAAAACCCATTTATTTGTACACTAGAAAATGCTATTAACTTTGAAAATTCATAACTAATTCATTTGAACTCCAAATGAGTTGAACCAAGTTATTTTAGTCTTATATTTTTATTCCCTATTTAGCTATGTAATCCTTTTTCCCACCACTATTCTACAAGTTTTCACCTAATAATTAAGTGCGGATGAATAGTAACTAAGCTCCTTTTCTTAGCATTTTCCAAGATCTTTGGTTTTCAAACCACTATAACTTTCACATACTAAATCCAAATGGGATAATTCTTTCACCTAAATTCATATAAAATCATAATCTACCCACTGATTAATTTTCATGCATTTTGGCAGATATTGATTTTTTTGGATGTTTTCGGTGTTATTTGTTCTTATTCGATATTATCGTTCATTCGATAGTTTACAAAGGTTCGAGTGTGATCGAGAGTGGTTTTCAGAAGCACCTGGACTATCCATAGAAAAGGCAAGCAATCCCCTCCTTTGATGCATGTTGAATTCCAATTAATTTCGAAAAAGTATCTATGTTGATTTTCAAGTATTCTATGCATTGCTTTATTTTCAAATACTGGTATGTAAAATGGGTAGCTTTTGATATGCCATACTTGCTGCATTGGCCTTCCTTTGAATATTGATTACCCTTTTACCTTGAATGATTAAGGTTATATGTTATATGGGTTTGTTTGGTGATTTGTATAACGTTGCTTAGCCATGCTAGTAGTTGTTGCCGAAAGTGGTTAATGGAGCTAGTCCATCGGCTAGTGGATTGAATTGAATTTTGATGGAATCTAATGGAAATTAAGGATTGTGTCCAGATCTTCAAATCTGGTTTGGTGGACTTGTTGGGTGGGGTTTGTTGTGTGTTGGACTTGGACGGATGATAGGTTGATGAAGGGAGGTTGTCCCGGATTCACGTAGCCCCGTCTGGGTGATTAAAGACTAGTATGCGGTGTGTCGAACCAAGTCTCACGTGTAACCACACGCTGGGTTTATGGGCGATGGCTTGGCTAAATAATTTGTTGTGTGTTAGCTATCAAAACACAATTAGATTGATAATTGTTGTTTGAGCACCGGTAGTTGCTGAGGCCTTACCGGTGGCTCATGCTTTACTATTGTTTTCTTGTCAATCTAGTGGGGACATGTTAAGTGTCGTCTTAACTTGCCCTTAAGGGTCTCTTGTGCACAAGGGACTTACTTACACAATAGGGTGTACCGTGGTTTAGCGCGAACGATAGCCTGCCATGGTTTGGATCCTCGGGTGGTTTTATAGTTAGCGCATAACATTATAATGGCCTCATTATGATATCTCAGTCACACTCCTACAGAAGAGTGCATTGGCCGACATTATAAGGTATTCATTTCGTGTGGGTAAAGCTGTACACCTCTGCAGAGTCAAATAATCTATTCGAATAGCCATATCCCTGGTTATGGACATCGCTTGGTGAAACCATGCATACTTAGCTTATGAGAATTTGGGTTGAGTTATGTTGATAGGTCATGTGTTGAATTGTTCAAATCTTGTATGTTGTCATGAACGGGAAGTTCGCGTGTTGATTTGTTAAGGAATGAATTGTGTCACGAACAGGAAGTTCGTGTGTTCATTATTATTGGAGTATCTATTGTTGCTGATGATGAATTGGGATTACCTACTGTATATATTGTTTTCTAAATGTTTTACAAATGGCAATTTGAATCTATATCGGTTATCTCTAAGAAAAACTTGCTTTATGCTGAAAATTGCCTAGTGTAGTAGCCTTCCTTTGACACTGGAATGCATTTATTATATGTTGCTATTTGTAAGTCTTGCGAGTATGTTTTTGTACTCAGTTGGATTGTCCATGTTGCACGTGAGAAGTCGTTCGAATCGGGTTTTAGTACGACAGATGCTATGACTTTAACCCTAGTTGGTTGCTTGTGGGTTTGGGCATGCCAACTCGGTTTGTCTCTTTTTATTTCTTTATTTACTTCCGCTGCGATTTATTCTCTTATGCTTAAATTTGGCCGGTTGGCCCTCTTATGCAAAATTGGACCATAAGGTTCTATTTGTTGAAGTTGTATGAATGATTCTATTCTCTTGTATATTCGTGTATGGATGTGATTGCAATGTTGTGTTTGGATATGTGCATGTTAGCCACTGATACTTGGGAGCTAACATGAGACACATATCGTGGCACTCGGAATCGTTTTCGTATCTCGTTAAGTGTTGAAAACAAACCCTATAACCTTCTCCTTTGATTCAGCTTGCATGTAGCTATGTATAGGTTTGTTATTCGTAAGTCCTATGGAGTACATTCGTGTACTTGTTGTTTACTTTTGTTTACTAATCTGGACAGCAAGTATTGAGATCAAATTGGGTAAGGAAACATGAGCAGGAATGTCGATTTGTTATGGTTTAACCCTAGTCGGTTGTCCTGCGGGTTATGGCAAGCCATTGGGACTTTATTTATGATTAATGTCTGATTTTATTTCAGTTTATTCACTGTTTTCCGCTGCGTATTTGATAGTTATCTTGATTTTTGGCCAGTGGGCCCTTTTGTACGAAACTGAACCTTGTAAGTTCAATATGTTGTAAATTATGAAATTTTGATATTGTAAGAACTTGTGTATGGATTGATATTGATGTTTGTGATGGTGTATATGTACCGCTCCTAGGAGGTACATAATACACTAAGGCGCGAGATATTTGGTTTGTGATGCTAGAGTCAAGTGGATGGCTAAGCATTACGAGTGAAATACCCTGGGGTCTAACAACCCAAGGGATCCCTCTACCCCTAGGAGGCAGCGGCTCGGCCGGGGAGGCACTGCAGCAGCGGCAGCGGCACAAGCTTGGGTGGTGGTGCACATGGCTGCATGGTGGCGCCGGCAGTCCAGAGGCGCGGGGAGGGAGCTAGGGTGAGCATGGGCATGGACTCGGCCCAAGGATGGTGTAGGTGCGGGTGGTTTGGCTGGAGGATGGCCGAGTTGATCTCTCCACGACGTCCGATGATGGCAAATGGACGACAATGGCGATGGCAAACCACAGAGTGAAATTGAACAAATTGAGGTGAGGGATAGACAGGAAATCACTGGGAACACATGGTGACACGGTTCACTCGAAGAAATACGCACCGAGGAAGAAGATTGATGGTCGGGAGTGAATTTGTCCTAGGAGAAGAAATGGCAAAATTCTGCCGATTCACTGCATGACACAAGAAATTTGTTGAGGGCTATTATTCACCGTACTCAGGAACACAAAGTGACACAATCAAATGATTGAAAAACTCACCGAATTGAAGAATTCACAAATTGGGTGAGATGAAAAACGTTCGGGAAAATGCAAAATTCGTCGACGATGGACCTTTGGGGGTTCTAAGATTTTGAGGGGATGCAAAGGGGTAGAAGTGGTGTCGGTACGCCAATTTATAGCCTCTCCTGTGATTCGAATCGTTGGGAATGCAACAAAAATCGGGTGACAGTTTCGGTTTTGCAATGAAGAACGGGAAGAAATGGACCAACTGAATGCAATTGATGGAGGAAATGTAAAATTGATGGGTGTATGATGTGGGTGATAAAGACACGGTCATTTCACTTCAAACAGAATTGATTTTGGAGCTCTGAGTAAGAAGAACAAGGAAGAAATGTATATGCTGATGAACTTGTGTTGGTTCGGCTGATTTTCGGACATGAACAGACACACACGCACAGAGGTTGAAGGTGATGACGTGAGGAGAGAGTCCAAAAAATAAAGAAAAAGAAAATCCAGAAAAACCAAAAATAAAATAAATTGAAAAAATCCAAGAAAATTCCACAAAAATCCTTGGAACTTGAATAGATCAAATAAAATAATTTTAAATTTCATTGATGTTTATTTTAACCATTTTAAAATGTTTTTCATTTTCTAAAATTCCAAATTAAACTTTAAATTAATCCAATAAATTGCAAATGATTCATTTTATTTTTGAAGCTTCAAAAGGCTCTTGAATTAGTAGGAACTCCAATTTAAAATCCAACTCTTTGAATTAATTATTTTGAAATATTTTTTTTAAAGACCAAAATTTGGGATGTTACAAACCTACCCCCTTAGAAGGAATCTCGACCCCAAGATTCAGACGGACAGGGAAAAAGATTGGGGTACACGGACTTTGCTCACTGAACCAACGACTTTCTCTTCTGAGTGAGACAAAACTGAAACGAAAACTAAATTGACCAGAACTTACCTAGTGTGACATGCTGAGTTGATTGAGCTTGTGTTGCTGTAACATGATTCAGTCATCCCCTTGTGGATTGTGTTGAATTCCAGGTGGCTCGACTTGGAGTTTGAGGCGCTTCTCGTCCTGATCCTGGTGTAGTGGTCTTGGCTAGTGTAGCTCCCAAGTTAAAAGGAACTGGAGTCACGGCTCGGCTTTTATGAGGGCAATTGCTGTAATAATGCCCCATCTCATGGCAATGAAAGCACTGGATTCCTATTGTCGACGTTACGTTTCATAAGTTGAACACCAAGATTGTTTACAAATCCTCGCATGGTGAAGGGGTCCCGACATTGGAGTCTTGGGTGCATTGTCTGCTGAAGGCATGTTGTAGTATGGTTGGTTCATTCGAGGCCTAGAACTGCTGGCTCCATGTTGTGCTTGAAAAGCCATTTTTCACTTTCGGGACTCAAACAGTTGATGCTGAGCATCATCTTGCACAAGAGCTTTGTTGACCATCTATTGAAAATTGGGGTAGTCATTTGACACCAATTGCACTTTGAGGTTGGGGTCAAGTCCTTCCATGAAGCGCCAAATCTTATCTCCTTCAGTTGCAACGTCTTCTAGTGCATACCTTGACAGTTGAGTGAATTGGTTGAGATACTCTGTCACACTGAGATTGCCTTGCTACAGCTTGTGGAACTCACGCTTTTTCATCTCCATCATTCCCATAGGAATGTGTGCTGTGCGGAAAGCATTACAAAACTCATGCCAAGAAATGGAGTGAACATTCTGATGAGCTATGTAATAGTTTTCCCACCAAGTTCTTGCAGTGCCTTTTAGTTGGTGAGCAAAGATAGAGAACTTTTTCTTGATCATTGCACTAAAGCCTAGATCAGTTGCTTATTAACATCCTTAAGCCAATCATTAGTTTCTAGTGGATCAACTAAACCGGCAAAGTTAGGCGTCCTAGTTTTCATGAACTCTCCAAGTCTAGATGGAGGTGGTAAGACTGGAGCAGGAGCTGGTGCGGGTTGATTAACTTGATTTTGAGCAAGCACCTACAGTAATTGGAGTTGCATAGCCATCATCTGCTGGATGTTCATCTGGGGCTGACCAGGAGGGGGTGGTGGTAGGGGTTCTTCTTCGAAGAGCTGCTCCGATTGAACTTGAGGTTCTTGCCGTACTTGAGGCAAAACTGGCTCCTCGAGAATCGGTTGACCACGACCTCTTCCAAGACCACGACCTAGGCCTGCTGCACGACCTCATCCATAGGCTACTGCATGACCTCTTCCACATCCTCTTCCAGCATTCTCCATCTGAGCGGTCCATGGTTAGCAAGGGAAGAGAGGGAAAAGCAAAGACGAGAAACACAAGGGAGCTTGCAACAACCCACAATATCCAAATACTTTACAGAAAAACAAATTACTTTTTGCAACTAAAAACAACTCAAAGAAAATCGTCTACTCGATACTCTTATGCTAGCGAAACGACTCAATGCATGTAATGAGCCTTGACAACTTAAACTTTATGGCTTGTCCGACATCACATCCTCTACTCATGGTCTTTGATGAATCTTGCCTGTTATTCTTGGATGGTAGAGATGACTGGAGACTTTACAATGCTCTCTTCATGGCTCCATTTCTTGCAGTCTTGAACATAATGGTAAGAATCGCGTTGACCAACTATAGAAATTACAAGGGAAAGATGATCCATTTAACATTGTAAAACGATGAAGGGAGAACTAGGTAAGGAAGAATTCCACGAAGAAGGTAAGGATAGAATGATGAGAATAGCACAATATTATTTTTCTTTTTATAAAATAAGTTTCGAAGTTTTCCTACTAGCGGCCATTCTAACTAGGTCACATCCTACAGTCGACTCAGCTCTGATACCAACTCTGTTGGGACCAAATTTCTGCATCCGAACCCTCTGTGTATTTCTGCACCAGTCCCATGATCAGTAGCTAGTGCACACAGTAGAAACATCATTGATAACAAGTTCGAATCATGAAATAACATTAATAAATAACTGAGTACCGGCCTTATGGCCACTTATTACAAAAGAGGTCGAAAGACCTTAAGTCTTACAACAGCGGCAACAGTAAATGATAAACTACGAGTGGTGACCCATCAAATTGCCCACCGGTATTCGACTGGGGAGCGCAACCTAGTACTTCGGGTGTCCTTCATCAAAGCCACATGTGAAGTAGTCGTAGTCCTCCTCCGTGTCGTTAAAGGCTTCTAAAGCACATTTGACAAACGTAGATTCAATGAGTGAATTAATTGATGTCACTAGTGGAGGTTCTAGCTACCAACCACTAGCATCAAGGCTCTAGCCACCAAGGTTTAAAGGATAGGGCTCTAACTGCCCAACTGGCTCTAGCTGCCAAAAACTACCTGAGAGTCCCAACTACTCTTGGTTCCCAAAAATTTACTCTTTTGAAAACAAAACCAAAATATACCATGTGAAAACGCACCTTGCTCGCCCTTGACCATAGGCACGGCTATTCGAATAGTTTTACACTCTGTAGAGGTTATGCAGCTTGGCCCACATGAGATAATCAGTTTATAATGTCCATTTAACACACTTCCAAAGGTGTGCGACTAAACAATTATCACAAGGTTTTTACAATACTTTATCATAACATTAGCCCACCCGATGAGCTTAACCCCAAGTCTGGACGTCATTTGCCAGTGACCCGGAGCTCACTGTTGTGGGCGATAACCTTCCCAGACATGGACGTCTATTACCATCGCCCGGTGCAAGCACCGACAGACATGGACGTCAATTACCATCGTCTGCACTACCAAGTAAATCCTACCATCTACAGCCTATGGTCGTAATGCTAGAACATAGTAAATTATTTAGCCAAGCCCTTCCCATTTAGCACATGTGGTTGCACGATTTTGCTCAGTTTGGATAATCACAAGCGTCGGTCCTTAATATAACTTGGGCGGGATTAACACAATACAAGCTCTCGTGCTGTAGCTGCACCCACCTGATCTTGCCATCCACCCAAGTCTAAAACATAGTTTCATCATTTTATTTTATTTTCCAAATACTAACATTACCTAATGTCATACATTTTCCAAACAAAACATAAAGGGTAATAATGATTTTTCTCCCCCAAAGGTAAAATACAGCTGTAAAGCATGTCTAAGCAATTCTACCATTACAAAACTATTCCGCAAGTTGTAATCAATATTACGGAATTTCTACGCTAGGGTTATAAATGTACAGGATAACTAATATGAAAGAAGACATTAATAATCTTTAGGTTTTAACTAACAACCTACAATTTAAACTCATCATTTAAATAAAATAGCAATGCATAATAATTTAAAATTAAAAACATAATTTATGAATCATAGGTTCAAAATTATCAAAGGAGACTCGCCTTCAACGTAAGTTGTGGTCGCCGTGTCCGGTTGATCCAAACTAGTGTTAGCGATGTCGGATTCTATATACGCAAAACGATACAAATAAATAACAGAAAATCAAATAGAATACAAAAATTACAAAATAAATATTGGAAGAATAGAATGAATTTAGATGAATTTAGGAGAAAGAATCGATGGATTTGGAGTTAAACGAAGGAGAATGATATCCGAAGGTTGGTTACCACATAAGATGATGAAAAATCCGAAAATGTACTGTGCTGAAATCACTGTTCACTAAAATCCGAAAATGTTGGAAAAATAAACCAATGGGGTTCTTTTGGCAATAGCTCTTTCCTCATCTAACCAACTAAACCAAAGAGCTTTTGTGATAATACTCAAAGCAAAAATATTTGAACACTGCAGAAGCTTCTTCTTCTTCCTCTAGCACAGCACAGGCTCACGGCCATGGCGTCGGCGCCGGTGAGGGAAACAGCAAGGTGGCCGGCCAAGCAAAAAATGGAAACCCAAGGGATCCCTCTACCCCTAGGAGGCAACGGCTCAGCCGGGGAGGCACTAAAGCGGCGGCGGCGCAAGCTTGGGCGGTGGCGCGCATGGCTGCATGGTGGCGCCGGTGGTCCAGAGGCGCGGGGACGGAGCTAGAGTGAGCACGGGCATGGACTCGGCCCAAGGATGGTGCAGGTGCAGGCGGTTTCGCCGGGGGATGGATGAGTTGATCTCTCCACGGCGTCCGGTGACGGCAAATGGACGACAATGGCGACGACAAACCACAGAGCGAAATTGAACAAATTGAGGTAAGGGATAGATAGGAAATCATCGAGAACACACGGTGACGTGGTTCACTCGAAGAAATACGCACTAAGGAAGAAGATTGATCGTCAGGAGTGAATTTGGCCTAGGAGAAGGAATGGCAAAATTCGGCCGATTCACTACATGAAACAAGAAATTTGTTAAGGGCTATTGTTCACTGTACTTGGGAACACAAAGTGACGCGATCAAATGATTGAAAAACTCAACGGATTGAAGAATTCACAAATTGGGTGAGATGAACAACATTCGGGAAAATGCAAAATTCATCGCCGATGGACCCCCGGGGGTTCTGAGATTTTGAAGGGATGCAAAGGGGTAGAAGAGGTGTCGATACGCCAATTTATAGCCTCTCCTGTGTTTTGAATCGCCGGGAATGCAAGAAAAATCGGGTGACAGTTTCAGTTTTGCATTGAAGAACGGGAAGAAATGGCCCAATTGAATGTAATTGATGGAGGAAACGTAAAATTGATGGGTGTATGATGTGGGTGATAAAGACGTAGTCATTTTGCTTCAAATGGAATTGATTTTGGAGCTTTGAGTGAGAAGAACAAGGAAGGAATGTATATGATGATGAACTTGTGTTGGTTCAGTTCATTTTTGGACATGAACAGACACACACGCACAGAGGTTGAAGGTGATGACGTGAGGAGAGAATCAAAAAAAATAAAGGAAAAGAAAATCCAGAAAAACCAAAAATAAAATAAATTCGAAAAAATCCAAGAAAATTCCACAAAAATCCTTGGAACTTGAATAGATCAAATAAAATGATTTTAAATTTAATTGATGTTTATTTTAATCATTTTAAAATGTTTTTCATTTTCTAAAATTCCAAATTAAACTTTAAATTAATCCAATAAATTGCAAATGATTCATTTTATTTTTGAAGCTTCAAAAGGCTCTTGAATTAGTAGGAACTCCAATTTAAAATCCAACTCTTTGAATTAATTATTTTGAAATATTTTTTTAAAAGGTCAAAATTTGGGATGTTACACCTCGGCTTGGGTTGTCCCCTGCCCCTCGTCTCATTTCTGCGCATGCTGCTAGCTCGGCTTCAGCAATATGCATGCAAGAATTTGGATTGTAATTTAATTAAATGTTGTAAGTTATATTTTGACCTGTTGTAAATCAATCTGGCAATAAATGTCAAGTTTTTAATATATTATGTTTGTCTTGTAAATAATTCTTGTATGTTGTTTCTAACTTAATGAATTAGTGAAATCAAGTCTAAGATTATATTAATGCTACCTTTCACTTGCAACGGATTATTTAATTAACGTAGAGATGCTATTAATGTGGTATGTCCTTGTGGAATGAATTCGCATTGCAAGTTTTGGAGATGAATTCTTGTATTACTTTCCTATGTAATGAAATCCTGTAACTAATTCTGAGCTTGCATGAAGCTTTTATTTTTACTGTGAGAATTCATTATATAAATTTTGCTAATGAATTCTTGATAATATTTTGTTATATGAAATTGTTTGGTCATGCATTCGATATCAACGGAGCTTATGCTTGTTTTTATTTAGGTGAATTTTATTTATTGCTAATTATTGATTAGTGTTGTTTTAGTTTAGTCTAGGTTTTCGGATTCATAAATCTGAGTTTGTAAAGTCGATGAAAGTTGAGTTTGTTCTGTGTTCAATTCATTGGTAATTCTTGTGTTGATTAGTTTATTTTATTGTGTAATACAGTTTAACGTTGCTTAGCTTAATTAGATTGTCGTGGTTCTCACATCCTCCCCTCCTTAGAAAAATTTCATCCTGAAATTGAAATATCTCCTGAGGAGGTTTGGGGTAGGCTTCGCGTAGTGCTTTGTCCTTTTTCCCCACGAAGCTTCGCTGACAGGGTGATCCCTCCACTGTATTTCTCATGAACGGATCTTTCGGATCCTTGACTGACGGTTTTCTGTAGCCAGAATCTTCACGGGGTGTTCTTTGAAAGTTAAATGTCTTACAAAGGAAGGTCGAGATTTGTGAAGTAATGTGAGGGCTATCTCAGGTATTTTCTGAGCTAGGAGATATGGAATACGTCGTGGATTCTCAATGATTGGCATGGTAAATCTAGTGGGTACGCGAAGGTACCTTTACGCTATAAAATTTGAAAGGGTCCAACATACCATGGACTTAGTTTTACTTTTTAATCCGAATCTACGCACCCCGCACTCGGGTGATACTTTTAAATACACATAATCCCCGATCTCGAACTGTAGGTCTCCCTGCTGTGTACATGCGTAGTTCTTCTACCTTCTTGGAGCAGTCTTAAGACATTCTCCATTTAGCTAGATTTTCTCGTTGCTCTCCTATCGGGCTTTCTCATAGACACTTGCTGAGCTTTGCAATCTATATTTTAACCCGTGCGCGGTTAACCAATCCATGCCCAAAATTACTTCTAGTCCACTCAATTTTGTTATAACGAAGTCTACTAGGGACTTGGTGTACTAATTCCCTTGGGCTTTTCCAAAGGTTCAGATTTTAGATTGTCCTCTACTAGAAATTTATGAGATATAAAGAAGTGGCTTGTTCCGGGGTCAAATAGAATAGTACCAATGGAGGGTGGGATTAACAACTTACCCGTTATTACCTTAGTGACCTTTCCAATTTGCTCTGCGGTCATGTGGGTTAGGCGTGCTAGTCTTCCTCTTCCAACTCCTCCCACGACGGGTTTGTTGCCTCGGGGATAGTTCAGGTGGTTGATTTGCAATGGTGCTGGGCAGGTTGTCTTGGTATATAAGCCAGTTGTGTTGGAGCTCCAGATGTTTTCAACCAATGGGGGCAATTGGCATTACGGTGTCCCGACTTTCCGCAATGGAAACATGCATCGGTATCTTTCAGGCAGTCCTTTGTCAGGTGGCTTCTTCCTCTACACTTTGCACATCTAATTGTTATTACTACTGGTGGTTGCTGGGCTAAGGGTCTCTGGAAGGATGGATTGAATGGTCTCGGTCTGGGTGGCTCATATTGAGGTGGTAGTTGTTGCGACATACGTGGACGAGGCCCATGAGTAGGTGATGGACTTTGGTCCGTTTTGGCTTCTTTTTGTGGGCATTTGCTGGCATAGTGGCCCATCTCCTGATAGTTGAAACAAATGATTTCTTGAGGCATGGGCACGCCTAAACTTATGTACCTTTGTAACTTTGACAAGTACATTCTATTGTTTCTACCACCGGTTGCTGGTATTATGGTTGCAATCAAGGTAGCTTCTGGAATGTTGTTAGGGGCGATTGCTAAGCCTTTCTGTGGGTATTGACGGGCATAATGTCCCATATTGTGACAATTGTAACATTTTACTTCTATTTTTGAGGTCTTATCATTTTGGGGTGACCACCATTGTTATCGCGAAATGTCTGCATTGGTGGATGTGGTGTTAATTCTGGAATCAGGACAGTGGCCGTTGTTTGTACTCTGATGGGTTGAGGTTAAACTACATGAGCCTTGGGGTCTAGTACTACATATTGCCCCTGCTCTATCATCTTTCTCTTGTGACAGGCTGGTGGTGGTGGTGGTTGGATGGCTGCTTTAGCAAAAGTGGTAGGGCGAGTTTGGAGAGAATCATCCAAACTAACTCCACGTTCGGGCTGAGAAGTGGTAGGTGTTATTCGGGCTAACAAGGCTTCTAGGAAACGAGTGTGATTTTCTTGGGCTTCCCTCTTGGAGCTATCTAGGTATTTGATTACCTTTGCCAATATTCCTAATGAGTCTGTTGCTTCAGTGGTTAGCGGCTGGCTGGCTTCTGGTATTGTGGTAGTTATGGTTGGCCTGGTGTTGTCTCCTAAATATGTATTGGTGGGTTTCCTGTTGGTAAGTCTTGTAGTAGGAGTCCCAATCATAGTCTCAATCCTCGTTCCTCATTCCCTTGACCATCCATCCTGTGGGGGAGGTGTTAAGAGATTGGTTGAGTTAGTTTTTGTACTCGAAGCATTTTATTTTAAGGAGTCTATTGTTGGTTATATGCATTCCTTGCTTCTTCCGTGGTAATTTGTTGTAGGGAAGATAGTATCAAGTTGATCTGGCAAGAGTTATCTCTCAGGTGAGTTGTGTTATGCCATACACAGTTAAGCAATTAACACCAAGAAACATAGAGAGGCAAAAAGATCCAAATTCTATTCTAGCTGAGTCTCTCGTGCTCAGTCATGCTTGAGATCCCGTTCTCAAGACCGCCCAAACCACGTGTTTGGGACCGCTCAGAGCTTGCCTCTAAGTGCGACCTACACTATCTTAGATCCACGTGCCCAGGTGCGCTCGAGATCCCATTCTCGATACCGCCCAGCTACGTGTTCGAAAATGCTCAGGGTTCATTCCTGAGTACACCTAGGACTTCGTTCCTGGGTACGCTAGAGCTGCACGCTCGGAATGCCATGAACCACTCGTTCGGGAAATTTGATATGCAGAAATGGGATAAGTCACATCCTTTTATACCGCTAGTTTTTATTTGTTCTCTTTAATTACGCTTGCTTTACTTTAGAATGCTGACAGTTAAATTTTGTTATACAGATGAAGAAGGTAAGGAAAGCTATGAGTATCGTTCATACTTATTCAAGAATGGAAAAGCGGATCCATGCCAGAATTCTACTCCATGCCTCTAGTCTAGGCACTATAGTCTAAATCTTATATTGATACACCCACGCTTAGTTTAACCTATGTTGAATGGCTAGCCTGACCGATCACTAGCAGGAAATAACATCATGAATCCTATGACGAGGCACACGTTCCCCCCGTACTCTCTTGGACGGATGATTGAACCTAAACCTCCTACAAAGGAATGGTTCTATGTTAGTAGGCTGTCACTTTAAGGAGAATGAGCTTTTTAATATAATACTTTTAAAAGGGGGCGTGGAATTGGAATTGATATGGAGGCAAGGATTTAGTAAGGTACTTAGTGCAATATAGCAAGGGAGAAAGCATACTTATGTTTTGCAACAGTTTCTATTTTATTAGCGTGGCCCTAACCTATTGCTCTTATACCACCTGCAGCGCCCCGTGTCATTACCCCCAAAGGGTAATCACACTTAAGCATACGGATTACTATTCGTCTGCCTGATAGGAAACCACTCCGATGAATAGTAAACCTTACCAGAGTCAACGCAGCAGAACAATAAGATAGAAACTATACTTTTTATTCCAGTTAGCCACGCAAGGCTATGGTTCTTACAAATAGTAATTTACAACTGCAAAATGGGACCAAGTCCCTTCGCTTGCCTTCCTTGCTCCATCAGTCTTCTACTCATCCCCCGCGCTGAAAATGGTGCCCACCTTGCCTTGCTTCTCGTGGTAAGCACCCTCGTCTCTTGCGGTCTCATCGGTACCTCCACGTCCTTCATCCTACTCAGGATATTTCCCGGCCAGACTAGGATGTAACAAAGGGGAGTAATAGCAAGTTTGAGTACTAGTGTACTCAGCAAGCATTAATAGCAAAAATGCACTTAATGACTTATCTCTGTTTGTAGTTGCATTTTCTAATTCATCCCTCTTTTCTGGAAAATACTTTACCAAGATTTAAGTTGCAATTTTAATTCTAAAAAGAATACTTGTCACTCGGAGAGAAGATAGACCCCTAGTGGTTCCTGTAGACTCCAATCCAGGAGGCTAGTATGAATTCATGATTTTATTTAGCACTGCGCAAGCTTGTCCCACTTTACCCATAGCTACTCTAAACTCTCTTTGAACTGGGTCCACCGTATTTCCTTTGATGCGACTTCGAGTTCAGAATACAGAACGTTTTCCAAGTTACGTGATTAAGTCTCCACCCATTACTTTTAAATCGGTATTGATTTTGTCACGGTCGACCACCATCCACCGAAGTTCTAGTAATGTTGGTTGGTGCGACTCTCTACCCCGCACCCAACACTCCACCTTGGTGTGGCTCACTTCCTGCTCCCAACACTCCAACGTGACCCATTGTGGAGAATATAATTACGTAACAAGGTAGCATTTTCTGCCCACCAAAACGGGAAAATGGTTGGCACTTAAATACGGCCTCTGACCGAGTAAGAGTTTTGTTGGTCTTTATATACTAACCATATGTAAAGAGGTCCCACCTCTTACCTCATCATCATCATCATCGTCGCATTCTCGCCGGCCCCTTTACCCGACCTAGTGATCCTCTTTTCTCAACTCATTCTCATTTCTTATCTTCCCATTTTCATCTTAATCTGATTTAATTTTGAGACATAGTTTTGATGCACGTACATATATGATATAGTAATATACAGTTTACATTTAATATAAATATGTTTATGTTCAAGAGATAAGCTTGCCTTCAGAATCGTAGAGAAGATCGGCGTCGAAGAATTCCGGATCAGCTACTCCGGTCTGCGTGGGTTCGTCCTCTGTAATTATGCGGCAGTGGGAATAATAAATAAATACTTAGTTGTTTTTGGGTGATATTATGCGAACCTAAGTTAGTGGATTTCATTTTGTTAGCATATTTTAGTTTAATAACATTTTTCGGGTCCCCCGCTAGGTTATCACTCCCTTAATTAAGTTCGTTCTACGATCTACCAGCTCTACGATCGAGTTTGTCTACAGTCGCACTTTATCTTGCAAAAATAACACACTATATTAATCCTACGCACAGCTAAGTATATATTCAATTTTACGCGTGCACTAAAAAGCCTAATCGATTTTACGCTGGTATCGCTCAATTTAATTATTTTACCTAAAATATTTTTCTAATGCGACATTTTACTTTTCTAACTTAGCACGTGCTACCAACAATTAATTCATTTCTAAAGTCTCAAGTTAATTTATACGTGTTTTGCTTGCTTTTATTCTCTACCGATCGATCTATTGACTTCAATCCGTACGCAGCTTATACTTTGATTGATCTTAATATTTACCCAGCATCAGTACCTCTTACTAACAAAGCTCAATTTTATACTGCTAAATCTATTGCTATTAATCTTTACTGAAATTTATCTATATATATTCTTCCCTTAATTCCTCTTTTTACTACCCACCTAACCCCTAATTCCCTACTCCCACTTAATCCCTAATCCTACTCCCCGATCTCTCTCTCCCCACTCATTTTCGCCGACACCCTTCTAGCCAATCAGTAACACCCAACCAAACAGAGGCACCGAATGCTACTAAATTAAATAAACTAAACAAGATTAAACTAAAACACCTTACAAATTTCAGTGAGAACCTCCTTTGTATAACTAAGTATACCGGAGGTTCCAACGAATGCATATATTATTAGCAATAACTCAAAATCCAAAATTCATCAAAGCATTGCATAATCAAAATTTACCGCTCTCCTTATTACAAATAACCAAATGCATTCAAGCATAGCCAAGATAAATCCTTAAACAATTTGCTTATTATTAAGGTATGAACTATCGAAGTCATCTTTAAAAGAATGTGAGGTAGTGTGTGCGCCCTTAGCAATTCTACTCCCTCCCATGCATGCCGTTCTTGCCAGTTGTACCTAAAACATAACAAAGTAAGTGTGAGCCCAAAGACTCAGCAAGTATCAACAAGGTTAAAGCCAAAATCATAGTCATAGCATCGATATTCCAAATAAAACATTTCACTAATCATAAACTTCATGCTTATGTAATGCGTCCATGCAATGCACCTTTTAATCTTTGTCTCTTTTCGTGATTTAACCGTAATGCGAGGTATACATCCGTCGATGTATACCCTTGCCTATGCACCTCGCATAGGGACCAAGAGCCTATACTCCACAAGTATAGGACCTATGCCCATCATCATCATGATGGGGACCTCTTTTCTCATTGCCCACATTCTGCGAATGTAGGGATTTCAAGCCCGCCATTTACATGACGGGACCTCAATAGATTCATACTTGGTCACCAAGTGACCAAGACTCAATCATGCTTTGACATGCATATGCACAATGACAACATCTTCCAAATATATGAGCTCAACATGTACATAATATCATGAAGCATTAACCACATACACAAGCAGCTTTAACCATAACTTGCATTTACCAAGATATATTGTAATTCATCACATTAACATCCACGCATGGCTATTAAGAACAAGATGCAATCAATCTCAGCAAACAAACTGAATTATTCTACAACCCGAATACTTACCTCAACCGTGCGAGACCGGTGGACGCCAAGAGGGTGCTGCCCTGGGGTCACGCTCCCACCTGAACATAATGATAACCCAAGCTAAGAAAAGCTTACTGGACCAAAAGCATAAATAAGCACACAATAGAACTCACTAAACTCCCAAGCGTTTCCAATCTTCCAATTTCTACCGATCGATTTGGTGTTCACTGCGAACAGTCAACTTCTAAAATACATAACGTTCTGCTCAGTAGTCCAAATAAGATGTTCTAATACTTGCTGGAAAGATAATTAAATTACCTAAATAAACTTAGTTGGGGAGCCCTTCTGATTCTGCCATCTACTGCCCCTACCAAACCAATCTACAGAACATCAATTATCACGTTGGGTTCTCTGGACAGTACACTAAAATTATCATAACTTTTGCTAAGAAAGTCCAATTCTTACGTTCTTTAGCTTTCTGGAAAGGTGAGGAAATTACCCATCTTTTTCATCATAACGAGATCCTCTAATTTCGTGTCTAAATAATAGATTAACTCAAATTTCTACAGACTGTCAGAATGCTGACAGATTATCAGGACAGCGACACTAGAAAATTCATAACTCGCTAATCGTTAATCGGATTTGGGCGTTCTTGGCGGCCACGAAAAGCTAAGGACATGACCAAACTTTTTATAAGAGATGGGATCCACGGATTCTGCCTCTAAGGACCTCAAAACCGCCGTTCAAACGACTGGCCAAAAAGGGATCTAATCAGCCGACATTGCTAAACATCCAATTAATCAACTAATCCATGGGGAACGATGGTTACCTACAATGAGTTGCTGAAGATCACGAACACTTGCTGGAGACCTCCCCTCCTTTGCCTTTCTCCCTTCTTCCCCTTCCTCTTCTTCTTCTTCTTGGCGGGGCAATCACCCAGGTGACCTTCCTTCTTCCTCCACTTGGCCGGTAGCAACAAGGATCGTCTTCACCGGCAGCGAGGGGGAGGAGATGCACTGTAGCAACGCACTGCAGCGGTGGTGGTACTGTAGCTACAGTATGGATTAGGGTTCCCCCCTCCTTTTATTGGTGGCCGGCCCCTCATGGGCCTCCTGGGCCAAGGCCTGAGGCCCAAGTTGCCGAAGAACTGCAGAAACCCCCTTTTTCGTATGTCTAATTTCTGTTATGAACGCTTTCTTGCTTAGAATAAATCGTAGTATTACACCAACCCTTTCTTCCTCACCTCCTTTCCTTATTTCCAATCCTCTTTCTTCTCTATTTCTCCCATGGCGCCATGCTCCGGCCTCGGCCCCGACCTAGTGCTTCCTCCCTTAGGTGCCACTGGCACCACTGGCCCCCTGTGCCCTCACCTCTCTCTCTCCCACATGCCCTTCTCTTCTCTCCCCTCGGCTCGTGCCAGTGCCTCCCTGGCCCCATGGCACTCCTCCTCTGGCCGACCTCAGTGCCCTGTGCCACCGTCAGCCCCCTTGTGCGTGCGGCCCGGAGTGCTGCTGGTCCACCGCGCCCCTGCGTCGCCTCAGGCCGGCCCCAAGCTAAGCACCAGCGCCTCCCCGGCCTGCACCCTCAACTCCTCCCCTAGCACCCATGCTCGTCCACGCCTTCTCCCCATTGCGCTCATCCCGCACCCCTTGGCTTGCGCCGTCCCCTGCCCCTTGGCTCCTTTCTGCGCATGCTGCACCTCCGGCCTAGCCTGACTCCATGGTGCCACCACCCCCTACTCACTGGCCCGCCGCCGCTACTCGGTCTCGCTTCTCTAACCCCCTTCCTATTTTTCCCCTTTTGTTTTGCTTCGGCTTTACAGTTGTGCTTGATATTCATGCTTTGGTTTGAGTTGATTAGTTCACTGAGGTGAGTTAATTTCTTTTTGATTGATGATGCTTGTTGTTGTTTCTGATGTGGTTTCATGTGTGCTAATGTAGGGTGGAGGTGCTAGATGTGGGTATGCTCATTGATTTTGCATGGAGGATTAAAATGGATGTGGGTTGAGGCATGGCGAAGGTGCTAGTAGTGGGTTGCTACAACCATGGTTGCCGCACACTGAGGTATACTCTCCTCTTCATCTCAATCCCTTTCACTTTCTCTGTGATGGCATGGATAAAGATGGTGCTATGGTGGTGGGTTCAATGAAGGCTCTATGTGGATACTTGCTCTGTGATGTGGATACTGAGGGCTAGGGTTGGTGTGGTGGGTGTGGCTTGGGCATAGAAAACAAAGGGGGCCTGAATGGGATTACCTCTATTGGGCTTTGTCAATTTTGGGTTGAGGATGTCAGCGCCAACAGTGCTGGTGCTCTCCTCTTACTCTTGTTGGTCCGCTTGGTCCTGTCGGTTGGCGTGGTCCTTGCCGGTTCGAAGCCGTCGTCGGCGTCATCCTTGCTCCTTCGTCTTCCCCTTCACCTTGTGCTCCCCTTCTCCTCCTGTGGTTCTCTCTGTGGGTTGTTTGTTTGTTGGCAAGGTGGGAGGGTGGTGATGACTTTGCTTGCTGGCTTTGTGATGGCTTGCTCTTGGTTTGGGTGCTCTTGGCTTTGAAAGAAATGAGGCTTGTGAGCGAATGGATGGCTTGGTGCTAGTGTGACTAAGTGATAGGGTTCTTAAGGGGGGATGCATTCGGCTGGCTTTCCTTGTGGCATGCTAATGACCACTATGCCCCTTGTCTTATCCCTTATGCCCTCTCATGATACTATTGAGCTAAGGACCTTTTGGTCCATTGGTTAGTAAATCACTATGTGGGTGATTTTCTGCGGTTGAGGGGAGTCGATAACACGTGGGTGTTGGATTCGAATAAACGCCGGGTGATGAAACCTACGGAAGTGAGAGGTGTCAATTAACTTTAGTTGGTCAGGGTATCTTAATGATCAAGGGGCTGACTGACCTAGGTTGATATGGGAATCCTACTGAGCTTCGGGGAAATCTGACAGCAACCTCTTCTTAATCTAAATCATATTTACTGCATTTGGTTTGTTAATTGCTTCCTATGTTTTTAACGAACGATGTACATGTGGATCGAAGGGTGGTTCGATGGTTTGGCAATATATGGACAGATGGCAAGAAGGGCTTAAGCGATATGCATGCAAGAATTTGGATTGTAATTTAATTAAGTGTTGTAAGTTATATTTTAATCTGTTGTAAATCAATCTTGTAATAAATGTCTAGTTTTTAATATATTATTTTTGTTTTGTAAATAATTTTGTATGTTGTTTTGACTTAATTAATTAGTGAAATCAAGTATGAGATTATATTAATGCTACCTTTTGCTTGCAACGGATTATTTAATTAACATAGAGATGGTATTAATGTGGTATGTCCTTGTGGAATGAATTTGCATTGCAATTTTTAGAGATGAATTCTTGTATTACTTTTCTGTGTAATGAAATCCTATAACTAATTCTGAGCTTGCATGAGGTTTTTATTTTTACTGTGAGAATTCATTCTATAAATTTTGCTAATGAATTCTTGATAATATATTGTTACATGAAATTGTTTGGTCATGCGTTCGATATCAATTGAGCTTATGCTTTGTTTTTATTTAGGTGAATTTTTTTTATTGCTAATTATTGATTAGTGTTGTTTTAGTTTAGTCGAGGTTTTTGGATTCATAAATCTGAGTTTGTAAATTCGATAAAAGTTGAGTTTGTTTTGTGTTCAATTCGTTGATAATTACTATATTAGTTAGTTTATTTTACTATGTAATACGGTTTAACGTTGCTTAACTTAATTTAATTGTCAGCGATCCGTCGAATAAACTCCGGCACCTCAGCAGGAATCCACGTGCACAAGACGAAACCCTAGATGGGATTCACAGGAACATGCACAAGCGATATGGCCGCCATAAGCCTGGCGATTTCTTTCTGGGTATTTTCTTAATGCAAAAACGTCATGCCTTGTACATGGGCGCTGGCCCAAACCTTTATATGGCTGCACACAATACCCACTCGGACTCGAACTCAACTAGCACTAGACCCCTTGATCCCTATGCAAACTGACGTACAAAAACCTACAGACTCAAAACAAATAGAGCTACAAAATAAACTAGCCCACTCCTTTTACATCTCGGACTGTTAGAATTATTAAACTGATCACTCTACTCAATAACATAATTCTAAACACTGATCAGTCAAGGAAACTGACTTATCTAGTAAAAATAGGAACCAATATAGCTCCAATCTGAAGATAACATGGAAAGGAACTTGCGAGTTTGATTTCTGCCACTTCCGAGTTTATTCCCACGCTGCTCCTTCCTTCTGGACGTGCACTTGGCTCCCTGTGCTTGAGTTTTGGCCGGCAAGTCTTTCTCCACGCGCATATCCAGCAGCAGCAGCAACCCCACCATGCACTGTACTTGGGCATGTACTTGCCCCTCTCTCTCTCACGCCCTCCACCCACGCCTCCCTCTCAGCGTTGACAATGACGTCTCCAATTAAAATAGAAGTAACACGTGTTAACTTAGGGCGTGTATGACAGATGCATACAATTGTTATATATCTTGCACTCCATGTCACTACAGATAGCTCTAAAAACACCCTCTACAATGGGTTATCTATTTAGTTGTCTATATAAAACCCCACAATTGCATGAAACATGAAAATTTATTGATCAACACTAAATTATATCTTTGTGGTCTATCTTGTTACTTTTTGCCACAACTTAAACACACTTACATGAACAATATTATGGACATCTGCAAGAAGAATAATATTATTATATATAAAGGGATTAGTTCTAACACATTGGGCAAAGAGCTAATTGCATGTACCACCTCTATTTTATAAGTTGTCTATATAGAATAATACATGTTCCAAAAGTTTTATTATGAGTGAAATATATAAAATATGATAAATACAATCACACCAAATTGAATTTGTAGGAACAAGTACATATCAAAATTGTGTACTAATAGAAGAAAAATATTACATAATAATATTAATTAACTTGTATGTAATAGCACTCTTATATAATCACAGCAACATGTAAGTTGTATATAATAGCACCTGTTTTAGTCCTCAACAAGTTTCAGATTGCAATGAAACTCCATTATGCATGATTACATAAGGTTCATAATAAGCTGGTACTACCGATCATCCTTGTTGATGCAACCACTACTTTTACCATATCCTACTGCATTAGTTAATAATCAATCACTTTACATACCAGTTTACAACCTCAATGACCAAAGGAAAAACAAAGTGAGGAAGGTTTGACACTCCATCATTGTGTACAATCATCCTCTCAAGTGACCACCGCTTACAACAACCTTATAGTTTGTTTAGATACCGATTTGCTGCTTGTCCTTCAATGCCGGGCCCTTCGTTACCAAATACAATACACCTAAGTTCAACCCCAATCCCAGATCTCAGATTTGCACCTTGAGGAGGTTGTTGCATGTCCGAGACTTGAGACCTCGAGATACTTGTGCCGATGTCTAGCAACCTGAGCTAGCACTGCCCCCATAGTTTGGCCATGCCCATTTATGAGCAATATAAGAAAGAGCATGGAGTGCATCCAAGGGTGCTACAAGGCTACAACTCTTCATCGCCAACACCAGAGAACAAAGCCGGGAATGCCATGGTTATGTCCCTGAATAGAAAATTAATGTATGAGCACAACACATCACAATGTGGGATAAACTATTGTGCAAGTAATTGGAATGTCACCCGAAAGTATTCAGCAAGCATGTTTATAAACTAATAAATGTACATATACTTACTTTAAGTATGGAAGAGTCATGTTCTTGAAAGAAAGCTGGTTTTTACTTGCTAACGCTTTCCATTCATCGGGATCAATCTTCCCGCCACCATTTAAGTCCGCTTCTTTGGAATGTTCACAATCACTAGAATCGCAACTAAAATTGAGTCAAATTCAATTTGTGAAAACTACCGAATAAGTTCACAAGATGAGACCAATGGGTTCATTATCCATCCAACTTTGAGTTCCGATTTCAAAGCAGATGAAATTGAACAGCTTCAAAATTACATACAATGGCTACATCAAGCACACTTGAAGCGCTACAATCAGATTCTACTTACAAATGCATAACACAAGTGCACAAATGGTCTCTTGGGTCTCGAGGTTTAGTACCAAGCTAGTGGAGGAGAGCCTTGCTAGTACCAAACTCAGGTAGAAACATGCCCATTCTCTAAATATAATAACAAGAATAAACACCTTGCTAAGTAAAGGTTCATATTATAGTTTCTAAGTGCATTCAAAGGGCGTCTCATGCTGATTTCAACTAACAGAACAATCGCATGAAATTGAATTTGTAGGAACAATTTGTAGACACCGCCTTGGCAACCTTCTCCAAGCATTGCTTACTCGCACTAACAACGAATTGCCATTTCTCCTCACGTTTTACTCCAATCGAGAACAAATCAAGAACCAATTAACTAGTACCAAGCTCGTAGAAACCATACTGTAAGGAGGGTCGGCGATGACAACTGTAGGTGTGCTTCATGGCGGCAGCTCCTTCGGCCGGGTTGTAGTCGAGAAGATGAAGTCGTCATTTGCAGACTACCCGGCGCTCGTCAGACTCCAGATGCTTGGCACATCCGGGTTGCTCTTCTTGAGGTAGGCATGGAGCGCCAGCACGCGACGAAACCACGGCGGCAGTGGGGCCGAGCCGGCGATCAGCGGACCACCTTCTCCTCGGCGGCCAGGCAGCGCTCGTCGTGCATCAGAATCGCTCGATCGCTAGTCCTCGGCGACCAGCTCCACCCCGCCTTCCTCTCCCCTACCCCTCCTTCCCGCTCATGCCGCCGCCGCTTTGCCAGGAACTCCCGCAGCGCCTCCACCGCCGCGCTCAGCTGCGGCCGGTCCTCCTCCTCCTCCTCTCCCAAACTCACATGCGGGGCAAAGCGGGCGGGGAAAATCGCGCAGAGGGCAGGTTGGGTGGGCGAGTCAGCTGGAGGGTAGGGAAAAAATCGCGCGGAGGGGCAGGCGGCGGAGGAAAATCGTGCGAGGAGCAGTGGATCAACCGGAGGGGAAGAAAAGGCGCACAACGGCAAAAATGCTGTCGATAGAATCCGGATTTCTTGGAACGTAGCCGTCGATTGCATGATAGACAGCCTTTTTCTCTCTCTCTATTCTCTTTCCTCCTTCTCATCAAAAATCCTAGGTAGCATCTCTTATAGATAGCTGACTGTGGACTACTGTACATGCCCTTAGGGCATGTACAATGGGAGTGCTTAGGGAGGTGCTTAAGAAAAAAAAAACCGGATTTTTTTTTGTAGCCAGCGTGAGTTCGATGCTTGGAGAGAGGAAACGCTGCTTCTTTTTGCATCGACGCCTGCCCGGTGCTTTCAGCCCAAAACTAACTTTTCTATCTACAGGTGCTTGCATCGCTGGTTGCTTTCGAGAGATAGAAAGAGTGAAGCAGTGAGAAAAAGTCTGCATGCACTGAGATGCCGGACTGCATGCACTGCTTTTCCTCGCAACTGTTCTCACCCGGCTTTCACTTTCACTCTGGCGTGTAGGTCTGCATGGCCACCCGGTCTGCATGCAGCTCATGTGGCTTTCACTCCTCTCATGGCTTGTAGGTCTGTATGTAGGTTTGCATGTACATGAGTGAAAGTGACAAAGCAAGGCAGGTCTAGCAAGGCAGGTCTGCATGTGGGAGTGAAATCAATAAAGGAAGAAAGCAAGCTACTAGCAGGCTGCGTGTAGGAGACAAAACAGCTAAAAAGCAAGCACGGGTGAGAGACTTAGTCCATGATCCTCAAAGTGAGAGAAGGAGGCATGCAGAGAAGCTCGGGTGAGATCTGAAACTTAGTCCATGATCCACAAAATGAGAGAAGTCATCATGTAGAGAAGCACGGGTGAGATCTGCCCATGAGAAATTGAGTCCATGATCTGCATTTGATTTGGTCACACAGGATGACCCCACACACGAGATCTTCTCTATATATACGTAAGTGTTGGGACATTGTTGCTGCAACTTTTCATTTTATTCGTCCATCAAATGGATGCAGATAGTGGTTTTCTAAATTTGCTGAACTCGTCTTCTGTTCCTACTGAGAATCTAGAAAATTTTAGCCAACCACATCATTCAGTCAGTTTCCTTAATCACCATGATTCGCAATCCTACCTAGCATCACAGAAAACACCTGAAAGATTCTATGAAAACGCCAGCAACGATGAAGAAGAAAGGTCTGGAAGACGCTTGCAATGGACAGAAGAGGACAACATCCGACTAGTAAGATCTTGTTTTCTATTTCGAGTTTTATTGCTTCATGATATTTGTGCTTATTATAGTTGCATTAAACATACAGATTAGCACATGGTTAAATAACTCTATCGATCCTATCGACGGAAATTCAAAGAAAGGAGACATTTATTGGAAACATGTAGCAACAGAGTACAACAAAAATAGTCTTGTTGATCGAAGGAGAAAGACCATGAATTGTAAGGACCACTGGGGTAGGATAAATCATAAGATTGTGCAATTCAACGGCATATGGTGCAGGTTGAAGGATGTGTATGTTAGCGACCAGTCCGACGATCAGCTAATGGAAAAAGCTCATATAGTGTACAAGAAGGAAGCAGGTCATTGCTTCACACTAGTCTACTTGTGGAGAGAGGTTAAGAACCAGCCCAAGTGGAATAGGACATACGCTGAAGAGAGCAAGACCAAAAATAATGATCTGATCCACAAAGGCAAATTGAAGCGTAAACTCGTCGGTAGGAACAAAGGCAGCTAAAGCAAAAGCAAAAGCAAAAGCCGTAGCGGACTCTTCTTTGGGTAGTTTGTCCCATGATGATATTCAATCTGCATTATGAAACACAAGCCTTACGAGCTTCCACGGCAGATAAGATGGCGGAGGTACAACTTCGACTCTCCAAAGACAAGCTTGAAGCGGCCCAAGCACGAGACAGAGCAAAGAATCACAAAGAGTGAAAAGGCAATCATGGATAAATACACGTAACTCTTAATGGTCGACACCACTTGCTTGATCGAAAGGTTGCGGCGGATGGAGCACGGAGAGCACTACAATATTTCCGTGATAAGTTATTTGGTGGATGTAACAACAATTGATGAGCTTATTACTTTGAAAACTTTGCAAAAGTGCACGCAGCCTATGCGGATGTTGGCGTATGCATGTCCCGCCGATTCCATTGATGAATGCTTTGATTGGTCAAAGCAATCGCAATAGAGTGTAAAGAAATTCGCTCAAGGTGTGAACGAAATATTTGGTCCACAATATCTTGAAAACCCGCCTCTCAAGACATTCAACGATTGCTTCAAATAGGGGAGACTCGTGGCTTTCCATGCATGCTAGGAAGCCTTGACTGTATGCATTGGGAATGGAAGAATTGTCCGGTTGCATGGCAGGGGCAATTCACTCGTGGTGATTACGGAGTCTCTACCATCATGCTTGAAGCGGTCGCCTCTCAAGACCTCTGGATATGGCATTCTTTTTTTGGTGTTGCTGGATCAAACAATGATATCAATGTGTTAACCCAGTCTACATTGTTCACTAACGTCTTGCAAGGGCGAGCTCCTCCGGTTCAATTCACTATAAATGGTAGACAATACAACATGGATACTACCTTGTAGATGGAATATATCCCTGAATGAGTCAGCATTTGTGAAAACAATCCTCTCCCTCAAAGTGAAAGGGACAAATTATTTGCAAAACATCAAGAAGGGGCAAGGAAGGACGTCGAACGAGCATTTGGAGTTCTATAGTCTCGCTTTGCCATTGTACGTTCTCCAGCCCGTTTTTGGCATCGATCAACCCTTGCAAAAATCATGTATGCTTGCATTATAATGCACAACATGATAGTAGAGGATGAACGAGATTCATATGATGGCCACTACGACTTTAATTATGATCAGGGGAGAGATCCAAGACTTCACCAAGAATCAACCATGGTCCTATTGATGGGTTCACTAGTCTATTGAATGTAAATGCTTCTATCCGTGATAGATCAAGCATATCCGTCTCAAGAGTGACTTAGCTCAAAGATATTTGGGATCGATTTCGAAGGTCGGGTGAACAGATTAGCTATGCTATGGAGTACTACTTAGTTCATGGTTGAATTACTATGTGGTTTCAATAATGAATAATGAAATCGAGGACGCCATCATGTTTTCATAGTTCAATGTAATCATTAATTACATAATGGAATAGAAATATCATCTTTTGTTCGTTGTCGCTTTAACTCGTAGCTTGTTTTAGTTCTCGTCGATTTCGTGTTTGATTTCTTCCAAATACTCAAGACTTATAATTTTGGATCGAGATTGGAGTCACACGATTGGCTATCCGCATGTATGAAGCAAGCAAATTGAGGCTAAACAAGATGTCATATATACCAGCAAAACTTGTCATGTGACATATACAATTCCACAAATGTTCCTAACATTCAGGAAATATTTTGCACAAGACTTTTGGTAAACTTGCATTAATAGTTCTTTCTGATAAATGTAGAATACATGCTTAGTACTACAGCTCACGTTTCTTAGGATACATGAAACTGTCTGTTGAACAACAGCACCAAAAGAGAGTATCATCAATCATCATTAGGATCAAGCATGGCATCATCACTTACAGCATTAAGAACCAATGTTACTACTTACAGCATCGAGTGTGGATGGTCTTGTCACTTCATACTTCATAGTCCACCTCTGAATCAAGGGATGCAATCTCTTCCTCTGCTCCCTTAGGCACAGTGAGGAGGATTGCGGGGATGTAGACCACCCTCGCCTTGAACTCCTCGACTACCCTACCCGGCTTTCATCGAACTACAAACCACAACATTTACATTACACACAATCGCTAACCTCCATGGACTCGAAAGTCTTGCAAGAACTTACCATGTCGGGGACAATGTCATTTACGTTGTCCCATACGCACTACTATGCTTTGAACGAAGAACTTATCCTTGCATTGGTAATCCGGAGGATCTCCTTCGCACTTGCATCGTAACTATACTAAAGCAACAATGGCACATCGATCGATGCATCAATCAATCAAGCGAAGTGCCACTTGACTACTGTCGAAGGGTTGGCGGTGGGCGATGGCGACGCTGAGCTCCGAGGCCGAGCTGGGCAAGGCGTCTTGGCCGCGAGGGCGAGGAGGAGGGCGGGAGAGGCTTGGGCGGGAGGCGGGCGGCTTGAGGGAGGAGGTCTTGGGGAGGAGGCGTGATGAGGAGGTGGGAGGCGGAGGAGAGGAGGGGCGCCATGGTGGGCGCGTGAGAGAGGAGTTGTTGAAGGGTTGGCGGTGGGCGACAATGACGCTGCTCGAGCTGGGGCGTGGTGGTGGCGGCGGGCGGCCGGGCAATGAGATGGGAGGCGGCGAGGCGGAGGAGGAGGGCGGGGAGAGGCTTGGGCGGCGGGAGCGCGTCGGCTGCGAGGGCGTGGGAGGCGACGAGGGCGAGGAGGGCGGGGAGATGCTTGGGTGGCGAGAGCCTTGGGTGGCGGGGGAGGGGATCTGTCCGAGGAGGTCAGCATTGAGGACAACAGATGAGCTCGTTTATTTAGCAAGTTCACATGGGTACAGAGACTTTGCATTGAAGACTACAGCTGCTTGTAGGAGTGCTAACACGGTAGTTATACTATTTAAGCACTTTTATCATTATACTTGCATTGGAAGAGATGTATTTTATACAGGTGCTTAGTATCATCTCTCTCCTTAAACACCTCTAAACAGATGCTACAATTGTACATGCCCTTACTAGCCATGCAGTTGAGAGCTGGAAGTGCCATATCATCCTCCCTTTCAATCAAAGCCGTTATCAGTTTTGAGGTAATCCCCTTTTAAGCAAAGACGTCATCAGTTTTGGGGTAACCTTTGGTGTCTTTGTTGCAATCAAATCCACTTTGGTAGCACTCCTCACCATTGGTTTTAGCAAATGTACACATCGTACAGGGCTATATTAATTTTTGGTGAGAAAATTCGTCTAGTTCTTGATAGTTTACCATAGTACCCTGGAGAACTCCTCTATATATAGGAAAGGCAAAGCTAGCATAATCAACCGTGATACATTCTCTCATGCGTGTACACATATAAACCTATAGCTATAGCTTCTGCTGCGTATAGCTATAGCAATGGCCGAGGTCCGCAAGGAAGGGCCTCCGTTAACGCATGCAGAGAACCAAGAGTTCCTTGGCATGCTCCGCGACGCCAAGCGGTGGTACGTGCATACTAGATGCAGTATTCATGGCAGGAAAATTAAGAATTTGCCACTTTAACTGTTGGTGTTTCAGGATTTATCTGTGATTTGCCATTCCTTTTCGGAACTGTTTTAGTATGCTGTCTTTTTTTTTCCAGCCATCACGCCAGAAGATTTCTTTGCCCCCTCCATTACTCACGTGTGAAAAGCCCGTTTTGCCCTCAACGATGTGGGAAAAGCTGGGTGACGGCGTGTGAATGGAGGGGCAAAGAAGTCTTTTCACACGTGATTTTTTGCAAAAACAAAAGAGAAGAAAGACAGCATAGTACTCCTATCTCTATGAACGGAATGGCAAATCATGGACGAGTGGACGACAATCGTAGAACACCAACTTCTGCATTTGCAAATTCTCAATTTTCTCCCTAAATCGTTTATGTACATGTTTGTGCAACATGGTCGATCGATTGGCAGTTGACTACGTGCGTACGTACGCAGGTCGGGATGTGAAACTCCGGAGGTGGAGATCGTGTTCGACAGCGTAAGCGTCGTGGCCGAGGTGCGACTCGGCCAGCGGGCGCCGCCGACGTTGCCAAACGCGGCCTTGAACGGCGCCCAGGTAAGTCTAGCTATCGTCTGTGATAATAGCCTTTCACAGACGGTTCTTGGTAGAAACCATCTGTGATAGAGACTTTCATAGACAGTTTATAAAAAAAAAAGTCTGTGATAGTTCATCATACCAAACTAAATTTTTTCTGATTTTTGGCTAGCCTCAGGAATTGTTAGCCATGCCCCTTTGAAAATAAGCAAGCAGAAAACATATAGATGACAGATGAATTAATTGTTGACAACTCAAAGTGATTATTTGACAACTCAAAATCAATTACAAAAGAACATGTTCAAGTATTGTCGCTACAGTTACAATTGAATTACAACTACTCAAAGTGAATTATAATTGAATCAATTGTTTGAAGGCCGTTCAACGATGTCGATGGAGTGAAACTCTCCGTTGGCATTAACGATGTCTGTCTTGACGAAGCCACAGAGCACTCCTCGAACCTCCGAGATCTCGGTCATAGTGAATGAATCTAAATCGAGTATCATGCTCTGTTGCTAGCAAGAGTAAAGTAGTAAGCATATATAGTTAAATTTATAATTAGAAAATAATTATTACGAGATTGATAAACCTTTGGATCATTCGTCTTAGCACCCATGATTTGTTGCATATGACGGCAAACGTAGAATGCACATAGGTGATCTTGTTTTTGCTGGTGGCACTGCAAAAATAGAATTATATATATAGGTATAGTCAGTTCGAGAGACATTATTACGAAGTGTGATATAAGATTATTGTGTTGTAGCTCGTACCATAAATCGCTTCCTGTGTTGCAGTTTTACACTCAACCCCTTGAATGACCCTCCCTCGGCAACATAGGCGCTGAACGACCTACATAATTCTAAAAAGTTATTCTCGGCCATTTCAAACAAAGGAAGACTACAATAGAGTTATGTATAGAGGAAATGAGCATACCTGTCGAGTATTCCTTCCACAAGGGTGAAGTTGTGGGTTTTGCTGAGTAGGGAATCAAGGTATATTACCTTGCTCCTCTTTGGTACAATGACTAAAAGGATCCAGTGGAACCTACTCATGTATGTCACTATAGTCATCAAACCTAAGTTCGTGCTGCGTATAAAGTACAAATGAAATTTGTATAGCAAGTAGTAAAGCACTTACTTCTGGTTGTAGGGCGCAAGTATGTAGTCCTTGTCGTCCTGAGCAAGCAATCTTGTCATTATGTATTTCACGATGTTTGATGTGTCTTCGAGGATGGTTTGCTCAAAGACCACGTGTGGGTCGAGGAAACCCACCAGTTCTCGCCATCCCCGGGCATTTTTGTTCATGTATCTATATATAAGCAATGAGTTGTGATATTTATCGGTATTACGTGAATGTAGAACTTGATTGTACACACTTACAGTGTCCAGCATCGTAGAAGCGATGCGTCAATGGCATCGAGGTTGAATAGGTCGAATAAGTCTTTGAAGCCCACGACGAAGTGGCCCGGCTTGTGGAAGAAATGCTCCTTCATGTATCTAACGGTGATTCCAGTATCGCACCCCTTCTCTTTGGTCTTCCGCATATACTAGGCATGCAAAGCCTGACAACCTATTCCAACGCGGGCTAATATTGTGTCAGGGCACAACGGACTTCCGAGGGAGTATCTCCCGGGCTTGGGAGGCGCCTTAATGTTCTTCAATTTCGATTTTGCCTTAACAACTTGCCCGCTACACGTCTTCCTATGAGACGACTCGGGAACCGATATGGTAGTACGATTTCCTTGTTCCTTCGGCGTCTTCTCCACGAGAACCGATGAGGTGGCCTTTTGAAGCGAAGGTTGAGGTGGAGTCATCAAGGGTCCCATTGGAGAAGAATGATCATATCGAGATTGCGGCACTGCAGGATCCAGGGCGATGTCCTTCTTGGGCCACTTGATAAAAGTGTGCATGGCATCCCCTGGTGTTCTGATGTCTTCGTTCAGGCGAATCTCCAGCGGGACGGCCATGAAATTGTTATGTACCATGTCCACCTAGACCCTAGCGTAACCTCGCCACCGGGCACCGCGGTCAGACTTGTCCCTTCCTCGGTATGTCGATGTCGCGATTTAAGACGGTGGAGACGTCATCTCACTTGCTTGCTATCTATATAAGTTACATACGCAATGAACTAAAATTTCAGAATTCAAAATACTGAGAGTTTAAATAAAATGGATTGCAAGTTGATATCCACTAGGTATTTTCGAAGATAATTTCCCTTGGAAACATATTTTATACAGAAAAAATAGAAGTATATATTACTCAAATAGTATCAAAGGATACATTCATATCAATAGACAATACATTCACAACAAATGAAAGCATATATAGTACGTACTACTAAAGGAAGTCTCAAATATATCCAACACATATGTATCAAGTATGTACTACTCAACCATGTCATTTGCACCAACATAGTTTTATATCCATACAATTTTATATAGCAGCTACCTCCATCCATCCTGCTGTTGTAAAATGTGCAGTTTTAGCAAATAATCATAATTAAACCCAGCATTCACTATCAGCAATAAAGCATAATACCAGCATGTAATAAATGACTATAATAACATGTATACATGAAATTCTTTCAATTCATCTAAAGACAATATTATGCTCAACATTAACATCGTGAACACATCAATAAACAAAGATAAAGCATGATGATTGATGAAAGTGTGTGCTCTCAGAAGGAGAGTTGCAAAAGAACAAGCCTTTGCCATCTCAATCCTATTGTCTATACTCTTCATTAAATGATTATGATAAAAGTTTCTAATCTTGAGCTCTAACCAAACTTTACAGAACTGTCAATATAACCAGACTAAAACAATATATCACAGGATAACTCAAATATCTCTAGATGACTAACAGTAAAAGATCACTCTCTAATACAACTGATCAAAATACACATGATGATAATCAATTTCAGTATATGACTAACTTCATCATAGAGCCTTAACATATCACTCTCTAATACAACTAATCAAAATACAAAGGATGATAATCAATTTCAGTATATGACTAACTTCATCATGGAGCATTAACAGATCACTCTCTAATACAACTTATCAAAATACAGATCACACTATCTGATCATGATATTTGCTTGTAACCCTATAATCACAAATTTGATTTCAGAAAATACATGTTGTATTAAAAAAACAAAATTTTACTTCCCCCCTCTCTCTCTCTCTAAGAAAGTGCGGCTAAACTTTTGTAATTTCGACTGCTAATATATGTAAAATATTTATATATACCAAACATATGAATATATTACTAGGTAACATATACCACATGTATATGAAAGAAACCATCATAAACCTCAGATAATTGAAGTTATGGAGTGCTCTCAGAAGGCGAGTTGGAAAAGAATTAATCCTTGCCATCTCAACCCTTTTGCCTATACTCTTCATTAATTTAATCATGATAATATAGTTTCAAATTTTAAGCTCTAAACAAAACTTTACTCAATTGTCAAAAGATCAAAGGTAATAGTACACAGACTCTATTTCAATCAAACAGGAGATCACAAGTATCACAAGCTGAAATCTACATTACCAACAGAACTTGACAATCTCCAGTATACATACTAAAAGCAAAATCAAAAGTCCAGCCGCAAAGCCGAATAGCTAGCAAAAGAATACTCAAACTGGATTGCTAGATATCAATATAACCAGAGTAGAACAACTAGTTATACCTAGAGCAACAGATTGACTTCAGATCAAGAGACAGTAGCAAGAACACAATAGAGCTCAAAATAAGAACTAATTATCAAGTTAATTTCAGTATATGGCAAACATCATTATAGAGTAGAAAAGTAAGCATCTACATACTAGTCATGTACCAAGCTCCATCGCAAAGACGCCCATCGAAAAAAGAAGACAAGAAGATAAGAGGAGAGTGAAGAACAAAGATCTTAACCGTGGCGATGCTGCGGAGGTCTTGGAGAGAGAGAGAGAGAGAGAGAGAGAGAGGGAGAGAACAAACCGAGCTGGGAAGGAGGAGTCGGAGGCGACGGTAGGCCAGGCCAAGAGGCGGCGTTGAAGGTGAATCGCTCCCAAGGAGCAACAGTGGCGTCAGCAACGGAGAGAAGGGGAATTGGGGCGGCCGGAGCTGGTGACGAAGCAAGGCGGCCGTGAGTCAAGGGCGGGAGGAGGCTTGGTGGCGGCAAGCGCCGAGGTCTGGTGCCCTCGGTTGGGGAGGCGAACGGGAAACTGAGTAAGGCACTGGGGTGGGAAATGACGAGTAAGTGTGTAAACCCTAGCGGGGTACCCTTCTAATAAAGGGATTCACAAACGGTTCTATTACAGAACCGTCTATGATATGAAATCACAAACAGTTCTATAATAGAATCGTCTATGATATGCTGCTATGATAGAGCACATGAACCAGCTGGTTCTATCACATGAACACGGTTCCATAATTCAAACTTCTTCTATCACATGAACCTAGTTCCATAATTCATTTGACTTCAAGTATGCTACTATGTGATAGAGCACATGAACCCGGTTCTATAATTCATTTGACTTCAAAAATTCATATCTAATTCAACTCAACTCCAAATCAAGTGAAACCAATTTTGATATTCCACATTACATCAAAATAAGAGATTACAAGTCCATAACACATGGCAAGTCCATATTTTTTTATGGGAAACAGTAGGGAGACCCTACTGTATATATTGAATAATAAATAATTACAAAAAAAAAGAGAAAGTGAGGGGGAGAAAGAAAAGTGGTGAGTAATTACAAAGGGCTTCAAGTGTTGCACAGAGGAACCAATCAAGCAAGTTACAACAACATTCTTGTGAGGATTCCTACACTAATCTCTCTTTCCTGGTATGCTACTAATGCAAAAGATCATGCTAAAGAGAGATGATCATGGCAAGTCCACATTGACATGTCTCATGTTATGGAACAAATTACAATAGAATAAATTCTTAATTAAAATATAGCCCTTCATAATGATCGACGCGCATATAGCTAGCTTCCTCACTGGGTTCTTCCTTGAGCCTGATGTCGTCTCCGAACGGAGGCAACTCATCAAATTGATTGTACTCTTCCTCATCCACGACATTCTCAACTCCGACAATCCTTCTTTTTCCATGAAGAACTATGTGGCGGTTCTTATTTGCCGGGTCTGTTACATAAAAAACTTGAACAACTTTCTTAGTGAGTACGAATGGTTCATCCTTGTATCCGACACGTTTAAGGTCCACAGTAGTGACGCTGTACTTGTCGACCTTCACACTTTGTGGAAGTTTAACACAATGGCATCGAAACAGGGGGATCTTGAAAAGTACGTAGTCGAGCTCCCAAATCTCCTCTATGAACCCATAGTAGGAGTTCAACCCACGTGGCCCAGTAGTATTGAACTGCTCATGAAACGCATCTATGCGGACACCGCTGTTTTGGACTGTTCTCTTCCTATCCTGAGTTGTCGTATAAAATGTCTACCCATTTATATCGTATCTTTGCCATGTCACAATTGTAAATTTTGGCCCTTTTGCCAACCATAGCAGCATATCATCACTGGATGACCTAGTGAATTGCACCTTTAACCATTCGTTGAACCGACGGTTGTGCTCTCTCGTGATCCAAACATTCGACCGGTCTGGATTCTGTTGGCGTACCATGTCTTTGTGCTCGTCGATGTACGGGGACACTTGGGTCATGTGTTGCAAAACTGTGAAATGGGCTTAAGCGTACGTATCCAGATCGGGAGTGATTGATTTCCTTCCGATGGTCCCGATACCCTCCAGTCTCCCCTCATGACGAGATAAAGGTACACCTATCGGTTCCACCTAAGCTATGTAGTCGACGTAGAACTCAATGACCTCTTCGGTTGCATAACCTTCGATGATGCTGCCCTCCGGTTGAGATCGATTCCATACATAGGACTTGAGAATTTCCATGTACCTCTCGAATGGGTACATATGATGTAGGAACACAGGACCGCATATCTTTATCTCTTTCACAAGGTGAACAATGAGATGGACCATGATATCAAAAAATGACGGAGAGAAATACATCTCAAGATGACATAAAGTCGTCACCACCTTGGCCTGCAGAGCATCTAGTCCTTGGGGATCAATGACCTTCTGAGCAATTGCGTTAAAGAAATAACACAGCCACAAGATTGCCACTCGGACCTTGTTCGGCAAGATACTCCTAATTGCAACAGGAAGCATTTGTGTCATCGGCACATGACAATCATGAGACTTCATACCAATTAATTTCAAATCTTCCATAGAAACAAGTTTCTTAATGTTAGCAGAGTAACCGGACGGAACTTTCACACCATGCAAGCTCTGGCACAGTTCTTTTCTCTCGGCATTGGACAGAGTGTAGCAAGCTGGGGGAAGGTACGTTCGTCCTTTATTGGTCTCTTTCGGTGCTAACTCGATCCTTATGTTCATATCAACTAAGTTACGCCGTGCGTTAACACCACCCTTTGTTTTGCCACTAATGTTCAGTAAGAGACCAATCAAGCTAGCACATACATTCTTCTCCACGTGCATGACATCGATGCAGTAGTGAATTTCTAAGTGCTCCCAATAAGGCAAGTCTCAAAAAATTGACAGCTTCTTCCAGATATTATTCTGATGGGTTCTTAATTTACGTCCCTTCCCAAGCATAAGATCGATATCCTTAACTATATCATAGACCTCTTTTCCTCTAAAAGCCCTTGGAGCTAAACCGTCCTCCTTATTTCTGTCACATTGTTTCTTCATCTTGCGGTATGGGTGAATCCTGGGAAGGAACCTGACGCATATACACAGTTTTGCGCGAGTTGTTCAACCATACACTCTTCGTACCATCTAAGTAGTGCGGATAGGCTTTTGCTCCTTTTGTACTGAAGCCTGACAGGTTACCAAGGGCAGAAAAATCATTGATGGTGCAGAACAACATGGTACGTAAAGTGAAGTTCTCTCATTTGTACGCATCCCATACTTGTACCCCCTTCATTCCACAGTGTCATAAGATCTTCCAGCAATGGTGCTAGGTACACATCAATATCATTCCCAGGTTGCTTCGGCCCTTGCATAAGTAGTGACATCAAAATGTACTTCCGCTTCATACACAGCCAAGGAGGAAGGTTATACATACATAGATTCACGGGCCAGGTGCTATGTCAGCTGCTCATGTTACCGAAAGGATTCATTCCAACTGTACTCAACCCTAACCTTATGTTCCGCACCGAACTCTTTGAAGCTCCAATCGAAATTTCTCCATTGGACAAAATCAGCAGGGTGTCTTAGCTTTCCATCTTTCTTACGCTACTCCAAGTGCCAACACAGCAATCTTGTCTCCTTTGGGTTCGCAAATTAACGCTTCAAACATGGGATTACAGGTAGATACCACAACATCTTAGCATAAAGTCTTTGCTTCACCTTAGTAGTATTCTTACGCTTGTATCAAGATGCTTTGCACATGGGACATACATGCATGTCTGCATACTCTTTATGGTAGAGGATACAATTGTTCGGACATACATGTATTCTTTCTACTTCCATTCCCAATGGACAAAGAACCTTCTTTGCTTGGTTGGTGGTGCTGGGCAACACGTTTCCCTCTGGAAGGATGTCCGCTAAGAGACCTAACAACACCGTGAAACTCTTGTCGGACCAACCATTGCTTGCCTTCAATTTCAGCAGTTCAAGCACGGTTGAGAATCTTGTGTATTCCGGTTTGCAGCCAGGGAACAAAGGTCTTACCAAGTCCTCCATTAAGCCCTTGAATTTACAAAACTCTATCTCACTGTAGTTCTCTTCTGCATCACGTAGCATCTGATCCAGATTGTCATTGTGCGACCTATCCTCATCAAAAGTACAGTCCACATCCGACATGTCGTTGAGTTCCTCGGCGATGTCGTCATTATTAACTTCCTGTATAATCTTCTCTTCACCATGACTGGTCCAATATGTATACCCTTTTTTGAAACCCCTTCGAATAAAGTGCAATTCGATCTACGTTGGGTTGTTAAACATCTTCAGATTACCGCAATCAATGCATTGACAGTATATAAATTTTATCCCCTTCTTCAACATATCTTGCTCAGCGGCTCTTCTAAATGCAAGCACGTCATTAATGTACTCTTGACTCACGATTCTCACCGTACATCCAGTTTTGGTCCATCTACGCTACGCATGTAAAATATTAGTGTCGAATTAGATTAATAAACCGCAAGTACTTACTCTTCCTATTGACCAAATATACTTAAATTGATTAGCGATTAACCTCGAGCAAATATAAAGGGTTACAGATCATTACCCTCGGAGCTCACGATGAAAATACCAAATATCCCACGGGATTCCTTTACTTCCCCTTTTCCTCCCTTCCTCCTCTCCTCCCTTCCTCCTCTCTTTAGCTTCCTCCTTTCTCTTCTCTTCTCTAAGGTGGCGCAATGGGGGAGGAGGCAGCAGGGTGGAGGTGGCGTAGGGGGGGCAGCAGGGTGGAGGAGGCGCTAGGGGCAGGGGTCCCGACCTTCTCCTCTCTAAGGTGGCTCAATGGGGGAGGAGCAGCAGGGTGGAGGCACTAGGGGCAGGGAGGTGGCGCAATGGGGGAGGAGCAATAGGGTGGAGGCGCAAGGGGCAGAGGGTCTGTTGAGACCGTGTATTTATAATACCAGAATATCACAGATGGTTCTTATTAAGAACTGTCTGTAAATTATTACAGACGGTTCTAGTTATAAATCGTCTATGATAGTTACGTATCACAGACGGTTCTAGTGATAAGTATAATACAGACGGTTCCTTTGGAACCGTCTGTGATAAGTCATCTTATATAGCCTGTTTTGTAGTAGTGCATACACCCACAATCCATGTCATCATGGATGTGTGTATGCACGTAGCTTCTTCCATAATTTTTATTGTCGTTAGTCTAGTTCTTTTCTTGGCCAGATGTTTTAGTTTTGACATTTGTTTTTTGCGATAACAAGAAGACGCGTACGCACAAGAGTGTTAGCACACGCCTAGACAGACAGAGGCTGAAGATAATTCCGTATCCTCATAGAATTTTTACTAAAGCGTATTGGCATATGAAATCTAAAGTTTTAGAGTCAAAATCCTCGTATCTTTGAGTTTTAGTTCATGTTGCACAGATTAATTAATTTTAAAAAAATTTACCATTACAAAGTTTGGAATTTTCGAAATTGAAAATATTGGGGATAAAAAGATTTCAAATGTAAGAATTTGGGTATATAAAACCCAAGTTTTCTATATTTTTCAAAATTATACATCTTAAATTTCGAGATATTATAATTCAAATTTCCAAAGTCAAAATATTTGAATCTGAAGTTCTAAATGTTGTGGTTATACATTTTAGACCCATATGAACAACCAAAACTAATATTTGTAAATTTGAGATCATGAAAGCTACATTTTAGAGAACATAAAAAATAACCAAATTATTATATATTTTTTTGCTAATCGAATGGAGAAGAAATTAACAGTTCATTAAGAAAGCATAATTCACAATTATAAGACAACCTCGTGCATTTGGATTCTTCGATAAAGTAACTACGTTTGCATGATCAAATTAAGTAGAATATCTGAATGAGATCTCACATAATTATGTCATCATTGCACAATCTCATGCCATTATTTCACTAGCCTATGTAATTTGTCAAATATATATATAATGTACACTAGCCTTTACATATATGTTGGGAAGTATCAAACCATAGTCACGAGTCAGAAAACCGGCATGGATCGGTATTTTTCCTTCTCATTCTAATTAAGAAGCATTTACCTTCAAGTTTTCTGTATGTATTTTTCGTGCGTAGCATCCAAACACCACTTTGAGAAATTCCTATGTTTTTTTTATCCCTATAGTATTCCACTAGACATGACAATAAATTCTTGTGTTTTTCTTATTCCTATATGTTTTTGCTTTGTGCGTTCCATACGGACCCTCAAATTTGTGATGTAACCAAAAAAATCATATGCATGCTAATCCTGTGTGAGATTCTTATTGCTATAATCATATAATCTAATAAATAAACATGGTCCTGTTTCATATTAAATTGACAGCTCACAGCAAAATATTGTGTCTACAGTCCTTGGGGGTGGGGTACTGTGCTAGCTACAGTTTTCGTCGAAGTTATTGTCTACATAAATAATTTCGCTTTCATAGCTGATTATGTCTAATTATATTTTAATACATAATGATCTTTACATATACCAAACAACCACTTCTCTTTTGGCCACCAAGTAGTTAATGATAAATTAACAAGCCACTAAACTTTCGTTTTGCACAACAATTTCCACTGCGTACTCAACATTTAAGCATATATAGTACAGATTATACATGATCATAAATATTTTAATAAATAATTGGGATTTTGGTCGGCATGTTTGAAATATTTTGGTACATTTGGCACGACCAATAGAATTTTTTTCCATAATGGAAGAGAAAGCTCTCCTGACCTCTGCATCAAGAATGCACACAGACTATTTTATTAAAGAGTTTAAAATACCAAAAACCAAAAAGGTTAAAGGTGGCCTGAAGCCTTACAATGAAAAGACGACTAAAAGTTAAACTCAATCATAAAAATTTCTGTGACTAGACCGCCACCCATGAATATTGAAGATTTGCTTCGCCACGAACTCTAACTTGGCGCTTCCGGTCAACATGGACTCCTTCTGGGCCGATTTATGCAGGTTTGCTCAATCACTCAGCCAGCACCCACTCAATAAGATAACCTGTAAGGGATTAGTGATAATCTTTTTTTACCAAAAACAACATCATTCCGACATAACCAAATAGACCAACATAAGGCACTAGCTCCCACTAAGAGTTGCCTTTAAATTTTTTGGAATAACGACTAACCAATTCCCAAACATGTTTGATATACTCGCAGGAGGAGATAAATTAAACGCATATTGAACAACCCACCATGCAAGATGTGCAAAGGAGCGGTCAATAAAAAGATGTTGAATTATTTCATCTTTAATACAGAAACAACACTTTTTGCTTTCCCTCCAATTTCTTATAAGTAGGTTATCTTTAGTTAATACTGCCCCTCTTTTGAGATACCATAGAAATATTTTCATTTTTAATGGAATTTTAATTAACCAAAAAAATCCCTAATGGGGGCTCAATATTTTCCTATTAGTGCCACATATAAAGATTGTACCGAAAAAATTCCAGACTTATTCAAATTCCACCTAAAAACATCTTTTCGAGAACTCAATTGTAGATTAGAAATTTTCAAAATTAACTCATTCTAAGCATGTAACTTGGACACAATGATAGGTCTTCGAAAAGAAATATTTAAAGGAGTCGATCTTAGAATAATTGCCACTGTATCATCCTTTCTCCTCACCACATTATAAAAGGGTGGATATTATCTTTTCCGTGGAGAGTTTCCTAACCAAATATCTTCCCAAAACCTAATTTGCATTCCATTTTTAACCTGAAATGAACCAAAGCGAAAAAAAACTTTCATTTTCATTAGACTCGACAAAAAATGAGAAGCCCCAGGTTTATTAACCACCTACGAAAGACTCTTCTCATGCAAATATTTCCTTGTTAGCAAAGATTGACATACCATTTCTTCATTAAGCAACTTAAACAACCATTTCCCTAGTAAACTTTTGTTTTTTGTGTCTAAGTTCTGAATGCCTAGACCTGCTCTTTGGGTGTACACACTAAATTGCATTTAGTAAGCCTATATTTTTGTTTATGACTGTCACTATGCCAATAAAATCTAGATCGATAAAAATCTAATCTTTTGAGAACCTCTCTAGGAACCTCAAAAAAATATAGTATAAACATTGGCGCATCGCTTAGCTCGAAGTTAATAAGTACTAAACGTCCACCAATAGACATATTTTTTTCCTTTCCAACAGCTAAGTTTCTTTTCAACTCTATCCTTAACCCATTTCCAATCACAATTCCTTAGTTTTATGAAGTGAATTGGAATACCTAAGTACCGAAAGGAAAGGCACTCACTTCACAACCAAATAACTGAGTATACTGCGGTTCAACTTCTTTGACGTTACCAAAACAAAAAATCTCGCTCTTATAGAAATTAATCTTTAAACCTAATAATTGTTCAAAAACACATAGAATAAGTTTGAGATTTTTTTGCATGTTCTAAATTATTATTTAAGAAGAGGATAGTATCATCAACATGCTGTAATATTGACAACACATCATCAATCAAATGAGGAACTACTCCCGAAAAAAGACCTTCTTCTTTAGCTCTTGAAATAAAGATTGCAAACAAGTCCACAACAAGGTTAAAAAGAATTGGGGACATAGGATTGTCTTGCCTAAGGCCCTTCTGAGTTTGAAAAAAAGATCCAAGATCATCATTGACTTTTATTCCAACACTTCATCCCTTGACGAAACTTTCCACCCAGGAACACCACTTAGTTAAAAAGTCTTTCATCGTCAAGGTTTGAAACAAAAATGACCATTTTATTTTATCGTAAGCTTTCTCAAAATCGACCTTGAATACTATTCCATCCTATTTTGGATTATGTAGCTCCAGGATGGTGTCATGAAGGATAACAACTCCATCAAGAATAAATCTCCCCTACATGAACGACGATTGGGACGATCTAACAACCTTTTGAGCTACACCAATAATTCTATTAGTAGCCACTTTAGTAAACACTTTAAAACTAACATTTAAAAGACAAATAGGCATATACTGCTGTATTTGCTTAGCATCCGTTTTTTTAGAAGCAGTGTAATGATCCCAAAATTCAAGCTAAAAAGAGACAGAGAGCAACTATAAAAATCATGAAACATGGCCATCAAGTCATTTTTAATGACTTCCGAAAACACCAGATACAACTCGGCTGGGAAGCCATCTGGCCCAAGTGCTTTGTTTTGTTCCATTTGAAAGATTGCTTCTTTCACCTTCTTCTCAGTGAACGGCTATGTAAGGAAATTGTTTTCAGCATCCGAAACTTGAGATATATCATTCCTAAAATCATCAATCATGGATAAATGATTATCTTCAGATGGTCCAAACAAACCTTTAAAATAATTGGTGATATACTTTTTTAATTGTACATCACCGCGAATTATCCCCTACTCTTGTTCGAGCTAAAAAAATATTTGTCTTCTATGCTTACCATTCGCAATCAAGTGATAAAAATGAGTATTTCTATCTTGCTCCAAAAGAAATCTCTTTGGACCTTTGGTACCACTTAATTTCTTCTCTTAAAAGATATGTCAATCTCTCATTAGCAAATTTTTTTAAGATTAAGGTCTTCATCAGACAAACTCAAAAGCTCAACTTTTTTATCTAGCTCATCAATTATCAGGTTGAGTTCTATCTTTTCCTTTTTATAAGTCCCACTGCTATTTTTAGCCCATCCGCAAAGATATCCGATGTCGAAAGCCCCAAAGTAGTCCCCTTAGTAATTGAGGTAGACTGTCCCTTGCGATTCTCAGGAGCATTCGATTTAATATCTAAATTATTCTTCAATCTCTTAGCATCTCTATCTTCAATCTCCACATTTTTGCCCCTGCTCGATTTGTCCTTCCCCTCATGATCCTTTCTCAGATCAATGTCATCGTCAACAACATCCACCGCAGCATCTTCAACTTTGAAAAAAATGCCAAAGATATATTTACTAACCACAATCTCTACACTAGAAGGTATGGCATCTATGTCCAGCACTCCTACCAGCATACGAACCAAATCGTTCTTGCGAACCTTAACCATGTCCACTCTCATTGTTGTGCCAATGATGGACCCTACAGCACAAAGGCTTAGAAAATCATGTATTTCATAAGTCACTCATAGAACCTGAACCTATACCTTTTGAAGCTGGTACTTAGGCGTTGGTTTCAAATTCTATTCCACGAATTGCAACACCACCTTATGCTCATTCACATGCACGTCACCAATAGCCGCCATACGAAGCATATCAAGCCTGGTTGGAAAGTGAACCAAAAACGCATTTTTCCCCCTGAATCTCCACCTGTGGCTGCCAATTCATTGGAATTAATCTTCTCAGCTCGGCAATCAGAAGGTCTTTAGACAGTTGATCACCTGTGATCCGAACCAGCCCCATCTTATTATTCTCTTTCTTCAACTTCTTTGTCCCAACTGTTGAGATATGATAAAACCCCAACCCATCAGCACCGAAACCACACAAATTAGCAATAGGTCTTGGCAACAGCGACAACAGGCACTTATTTGCCAAATGGTCAGTGCCCTCACAAATATCACAGATTAAACTTGCTTTGCAATAGGCAATTTCATGCCCCTTCCCTTTACACCGAAAGCAAATTAGGTTGGAAACATCACCTGCGAAACTGGTATTGACATGAGAATTATTTCCCCCACCGAGCCGGTCACGTCCACGACCTTTGAAATTGTCGTCTCCGAACCTCCCGCGGCCATTGCTGGGCGCCTGAGCCTAATTTCGGTTAGGGAGAGATCTGATTCCGCAAAAGGCAGGTAAACCGCCCTGTCCGCCAATAACACCGCCAGGCCCAGCAACCTGGTCGGCAACACCACCATTGACGGAGAATTGTCCAACACCTCCGATACCCAGGAACTGCCCACCGCCAGCAGCCTGGCCGCCAGCACCACCGATGACGGGAAATTGTCCAGCACCTTCGTTGCCCGGGAATTGTCCACCGTCGAAGCCGACAAAGGGCACATTCATGCCAAGATCCTTTCTCTGACCGCTTGCACGACGCTATCCAAATTCCATGTCACTGTGAAGGAAAAGAACCTCAGCGAACAAGCGACAATCTCCGCTTCTTTGTCCCTGCACCACCAAGCCAAATGATTTTTTAGGGTTTGGTTGTTGCACTCAAGCGCTAAAAGAGCCTGCGTAACCAAGGCAAACCTTTCTTATGGGCCTGTTCCGAACTGTTAAAAGGCAACCAAGCCTCTGTTGAGCCCAGCCCATTGACCGTAGAGCCAGACAGATTTTGAATGGGTAGCAAATCCAGTAGTTTTGCCAAGCCATTCGAATTTTGAAAGGGCAGCAAAGCCAGCGAAACTGCCGCGCAATTATCACGGCACATTGTCCAAGTCGGATGGTTTCGGCGAGCTCGATCAATGGCATCGCCCACCGTCATCGGAGGCAACATGCGAGAGTAATATCGAGGCCCTGCCAGTACAACCAACATCAGCACACTACTCGCTCCGGTCCAGCGAAATCCCCACCTCGCGAAGTTTTGCTAGAGAATACCCCGTAGCAATGGCGTCATCATAAAGCAGATCTTTTGAAATCTTCGATGAAGATCCTTGGCCAGTGCCCCCCTACCTCCAACCTGCAAAGATCTACGAAAACTAGATGAGATGAAAGACTAAGCTCTATTACCTTGAGAAGATTTCGAAACTTCATCGAAAGATTCGGTCGGCCAATGTATAGCCTTCGTTTCAACTGCCACCTCCGCCAAGATGATATCCTCGTCATCAGATGAACCGTCCTTTTGCAACTGCCAAAATCTTGATCCAATACCCGATGAACCTGCGAAAACAGCACTAGGACCTCACCGGTGTCGACAACACCTCCGATGCCGGCTTCAACAATATCCAACGCTGGCTTCATATTAGTACCGTTTTACAGTTTTGCAGAAGAAATTAATATCCAACGCTGGCTTCATATTAGTACCGTTTTACAGTTTTACAAATAATTTCTTCTGCAGCTTCATATTGTTACTTCTACTCTTTCCCAAACTGGAGAGTAAGTATTATCTGCGTTTGGCCCATTTAATAATGTTAACCATGTCATGTGTCAACATATATTTTGTCCTTTTCGAGTTGGCTTAAATGGGTTCACTATCAGGAGCCAACTAGATACAGCAAAATAGACCTGACATGACCCGATTCGAAGGCCGTTTCCACGCAATTCTTTGACACAAGCTAAATTACAAATATCTGGCTATTTAAAAAAGTACATGTACTTTCCTTTGCAAAGTCACACCTGCACTTTGAAACTCCCCAATGTGTCATTTCCTATGGTTTGGTCGAGTCTGATTTTGAAACTTTAAAAACTTATACGAGATACACACCTGTTAATACTTTCTGCAACCAGGGTCTACACAGTGTGTGTGGTATTACTGTTATGATTCTTATAGGGACAATTCTGTTACCTTCACAAAGCCATGTCTCCATTTTCATTTGCCACTAGCAAAAACAAAATTTCCTTCTTAAAACGAGTTACCTTGATGTATTTAAAGTCCTTTGTTAAATCCTCCCGGTAGCCAACCGAGCTGTTAGGTCGCAGCCTTCACAATCAAACTGTGGTCCCTGGATAAGCTAGTTCCACTTAAATTTGGGGTACATACAGTGGACTAGTTACACACTGACAACCACAAGGTCCACCACCAGTGGAGCTTTGCAAACTCAAAACACGATTACGAGCACATTACAGTGTTTTTGTTAGTAAAAGAATCTTATTATATTAATCTGGCATTTTCGGAGTTATAGTAAAAATGTTTTACTAGGATGGTAAATATTTCGACAAATCAAATTGCATATTGGCTTCTTTACCACATTAGCTAGCTTCTTTAATTTCCTTGGCCGTAGAAGAAATTATCACCACGACATTAGGACTCTGTAAAAAAGACAAGCTATTTTCTTGTGCAGGGTTTGGTGGAATCAGTGCACTTGTGTAGTGCCAGGAAAAAAACAGCCAAAATTATCAATGGGGTGAGTGGGGTAATAAGACCATCCAGGTATAGTTACATGATCTACTATTCCATTTCGAACACAACATCTAACCATGTCTAAACTACTATACAAATCAATGGAAATAAGTTACTAAATAACATAACAAGATAATAAAACTTTGCAGTAAAACATATATAGTTTATCTGACTCGATAGAGGTAACAACATGCATCTGGAAATATTAATATCACTGAGCCATCCTTTTCTTAGATCAGTTGCCTTACCCTGCAATCTGAAGCTTCATTTTCTTGTGTATACAGGATGACACTCGTTCTTGGAGCACCTGGATCAGGAAAGACAACCTTCTTAAGAGCATTGGCTAGAAAATTAGATTCTTCTTTGAAGGTACATCAAGTTATCACAATAACTTCAGTCCTGAAAAATAAATGTGAAACACAGAAAAAAGTTGCAGAATACCTATAAATAAGATGTAGCACTGACTAAATAAAATAGTGCATTTTATCAATGGTGTAATATCTTGCCATTCAGTCCTGAAAAATAAATGTGAAACACAGAAAAAAGTTGCAGAATACCTATAAATAAGATGTAGCACTGACTAAATAAAATAGTGCATTTTATCAATGGTGTAATATCTTGCCAATAGTTTCAAGGAAAGGTCGTGTACAATGGAGAAACAAGCTCGTCTACACCGCACTACCTCTGTGCTTATGTCAGCCAGCATGATCTTCACCATGCCGAGATGACGGTGAGAGAGACAATTAATTTCTCCTCAAACATGCTGGGAGCCAACAACGAATTTGGTATGAGATTGTATTTCTCGCATTCATTTTACTGAAATAAAAGTACATGCTTTGTATCGTAGATGGATCATGGATGAAATTACACGATTGCCATGTGAAAAGGAAAGGAAAAAAACAAACTCTAACCTCAACAGTAATCTTCAAGGAATAGATAAATGCAATTCAATCTCCATACTCCATGCAAACTAATTAATTGCTCCTAATTGGGACAACCACTTCAGAGATGCTGGGAGATGCAATACAAAGAAACATGGGTACTACTAGTAAAGTGTACCAGGAGCTATTTGCCAAGGTGCGACTAAGTTTGTAGTTCTGTTCTATTGATAAACTTTTGTTTACTTTTGCGGTATAAAATCTAAGGTGCCTTTCATACAGGCAACCAAACTTGGAGAGGGAAGCAACCTTAAAACCAACTATATTATCAAGGTACATCTTTTACAAGAAAATATCGATGTATCTTTGTTCTTTCCTTGGATCGATATTCCTTTCAAATTCAGAAGTTGACTTCATACAGATCCTTGGATTGTCTGACTGCGCTGACACGATAGTAGGTGATGAGCTCGTAAGAGGAATTTCTGGGGGACAGAAAAAGAGAACAACAATTGGTACTTTTAATCCATCCATTTGTTCTCATTCCAGAAATACCCTATCAAATTGAGTTCTATGGCAAATTTCATATACAGCACGCTGAATTTTTCTACGTGACCAGTTTGACAATATTACATTGCTCTTATAGAGATTTTCTTCCAGCATTTTAGTTTTATATCAATAAGATAACACATGGAACAAATGGTACCATCAGAGAACAGGACCAAGAAAAAGATCAGAGAAAGTTAATTGACTTATAACTGGCAAACTATTGAGTGCGAAGTGCTTGCTGCTGTTGGAATGAATCCTTGATCTATTCCAACGGGCCAAAGGCCAATATAACATGTACATGTGTTGGTGAATATACAAAGAACACCCTAAAAAATATACATATCTAACATCTCCCTTCAAACTCACGGTGGATCAACAACACTGAGTTTTGAGAGGTAAAAGCTGTGCTGAGCTGTAGTTTGTGTCTTAGTGAACAAATCTCCTAACTGAAGGTCCAAATGCACATACTGAAGAGCAATAACTTGATCCTGCACATGCGATCTCATATACGAAGTATCTACTCCAATATGCTTAGTGAGCTCATGCTTTACTGGATCTTAAGCAATGCTGATCACACCAGTACTGTCTGATACGAGAGGAGTCGGTGCAAAAACTAAAACACCGAAATCCTCAAGTAGCCATCGAAGCCAGGTGATCTCAGCTATCAATGACGCCATTGCTCGCAACTCAGCCTCAGCACTCGAACGGGAAATGGCAATCTGTTCTTGGTCTTTCAGGCAATCAGTGAGGAACCAAGGAATTACAATAGGCAGAACGAGACCGGCGATCGGAATGATCGTTAGCCTAGGTCGCATCAGAGTACGCCTGAAGCTACAGAGAACTGGAACGAGGAAAGAAAAGGCGACGAGTGATGGTCCCGTGAAGATATTGCAAAACACAAAGAAAGTGACTGTAGTGGAGCTGAGTTTGAGCAGAAACGAACTAACTCAGAATGTGAGCTGGGTGAGAAATGTCAAGTAGAGTGATCCCAATGTAGACAAGACTCCCGACAAGATGGCGGTAGCGAGTGGGGTTCTCAAGAGGCACACCATCAGTAGGCCGAAGGTGAACACCAAGCTCCATAGGAGTATCCACCATGCGCTGATCAGCGAGGAACACGAGCAAGGATTACCTGAATGTACTACTCCTGGGAGAGGTAGTAGCCCTCAAGCGTAGAAGTGACCTCAATACCAAGGAAGTAACGAAGTGGACCTAAATTAGACATCAAACGCTGCTCACTGAGATGCTCCTTCACAAAATCAATGTATTGAGAGTCATCCCCAGTAATGATCATATCATCCACATAGAGAAGGAGTGTCCGACCCCGAGGAGAGATGTGTACAAAAAGAGCAGAGTCATGATCACTAGCAGAGAAGCCAGCAGTAGTGAGAGAAGAAGCGGTCAAACCAAGCACAAGGTGCTTGCTTGATCCCATAGAGAGAGCGACGAAGGCAACAAAGTCCCATACCATCAGGGACAGAATACCTAAGGGGCGGCTACATGCATACCTCCTCACGCAGCTCGCCATTGAGAAAGACAATCTTGATGTCCAGCTGAGAGATGGACTACTGTCGAACAGAAGCCAAAGCAAGGAGTGCGAACAGTAGTCATGTGAGCGACAGGAGTAAAGGTCTCATCGTAGTCACGGCCATACTCCTGCTGAAAACCACACGCCACAAGATGAGCCTTGTAGCGCTCAAGACAACCATCCAAGTCTTAATATTGTACACCCACTTGTATGTGGTAAGAGTGACACGTAGGTAAGGACACAAGATCCTAAGTGCTAGTACGCTCCAAAGCGGCAATCTCATTAGACATTGCAAGCCGCCACTCGGGGTGAGCAATGGCCTCATGACAGTCACAGACTTAGAAAGAGCAATACCAGAAGCCGTAACGCCTCGGGGAAGCACGATAGTCGACGATCACGAAGACTGTATCTAGGAGGAGGTAGAGTAGGACCCAGCAAAGACGGAGAAGAAGAGCTGGGAAGAGGGTCCAACAAAGAGGGAGGATCAACTAGAGAAGGAGTAGACCGAGGACGACGAGAATAGTGTAGGGGAAAATGGGGAACCTCAACAAAAAAGCTAGAAGGAAACTCCGGAGGAGAGGGAACAGGTGGAGCCATAGGAGAGGGAAGCGAAGAAGGTAGAGGCGGAAGCAGAAGCGAAACAAATGTAGAAAACTGAGGGTCAGGAAAAGTTAGAAAGGAGATCGACTCAATAAGACAATCTGAGTGATAGTAGGGTAATAAGGGTAGTAAGGTCGGGACTCATCGAAGGTGACATCCTGAGAGATCCTCATCCGGTGAGCAACAGGGTCGTAGCAACGATAACCCTTATGCTCAAAACTATAGCCAAGAAAAACACACTCAACTGACTGAGCAGTCAGCTTAGTGCGATCACGAGGTGGAAGGAGGACAAAGCAGACACAGCCGAAAGAGCGAAGGTGATTGTACTCTGGAGCCTGACCGTAGAGACACTCAACAAGAGTAGAGCCCTGAAGAGTAGTGGAAAGCTGCATGTTGATGACAAAAGCAACAGTGGAGACAACCTCATCCCAGAAGTGAGGTGGAACAGAAGAGGCAAGCATTAGAATGTGAGCTGTCTGAAGCACGTGACGATGCTTACTCTCAGAGACACCATTCTGAGTATGAGCACCAAGGAAAGAATACTGGGAAAGAGTACCCTGCTCAGCGAGAAAGCGACACAAGGCAGCAGATAGGGTACTCCCCAGCAGAGTTAGCATGAAACTCACGAATGGCCGAATCAAACTAAGTACAAACCATGGTGGCGAACATCTAGTAAATAGAGAGAAGCTGACTGTGAGAGGACATGAAGTAAATCCAAGTATGATGAGAATAATCATCAATAAATATCATATAGTATCGATGATCCCCTTTCGAAATGAACGGAGCTAGGGCCGAAACGTTAGAGTGAATAAGATCAAAAGGACGAACAAAAATAGAGTCACTGGAGGGATAAGGGAGCTATAGCTACTTGCCAAGCTTGCAACCCATACAAGGTAAAGAGGTCACTAGAAACAGACCCAAGAAGACCATGACCTACTAGAGACGATAGTCACAATCTATAGAGATGACCCAAACGATGGTGCCACTCAGCAAAGGAAGCAGTAGAGGACGCGGCAAAAATAGAGGCAGGTGTAGTGACTAATTGGCTGGTGGAGACAGCGGAAGAAAGGTGCAGCTAGTCGAGCTCCCAAAGATGCTGCGAATCACAACATCGAGGACCAGCACCAAGCAGAGTCCACGTGCACCGGCCCTGGACACAACAAGAGTCGGACTCAAGAATAACACGACAGTCGTGATCAGTGATCTGACCGGCCAACATAAGCTGCATAGTAAGCTGAGGAATATGACAGATAGCAGGAACATGAAAGGAAGAAGTGGAAAGGATGCCTCAGCCTATAACAGGAAGTGAGGCGAGTAGAATCTAGCGTTATGTGAAAAGAAGCAACACAATCCAAGATCCACATAGACAAGAGCCGCGAGGTCGAGGAGTCTCGGCAGCCTGGAGCAGAGGAGTTCGGGGTGTCGCGGCAGCCCGGAGCAAAGGGATGGAGCAATATAGCCGAACGGAGGAAAGGAGGCGACAAGCGGAGCTCGAGCATCCAGGCGGAGGGGCTCGGGGCTCAGGGAACCATGAGCCAGTGGGAGCTCTCGGAGCAGATGGGCTACGGCAAGATCGGGGAGGAGGATCTGGCGTCGGCCATGAATCCGGCGGGCGACCATATCTGGTCTTGGTGGAACTAGCCGGGTGGCCGAGGCTGTCGAGTGCAGTAGGACTGGCCGGGCGACGGCAGGACCTAGCCGAGCGGCAGTGGTGGTGGCTGGGGTGTTTCCGGATCCGAGAGGGGCGTAGAATCCAGGAGGCTTAGGCGGGATTCGACCAGATGGCTCGAGGCATACAGCTTAAGTGGCAGCTTGGGGCGGAGGCGGTTGAGGCGGAGGTGAAGGAATCCGAGCGGTAGCGGGCACACGTGAAGCAAAGGAAGGGCATTGGTGGGTCTTGTGAATGGATCCGTAGCCGATCTAGGCGATGTGGCTCGGGCTCGAGCGGGGAGCAGGCGGTGGTCGGCGTCGAAGAGGGCAGCGGCCTTCGAGGAAGAAGAAAAACAGAGGAGGGCCCGGTGTCGATCGGGGAAAAAGAAAACAGAGGAGTCTCGGACGGCGGCGGCTGACGGCGGTGGCTGGTGACGGCCAGATGAGGTATTGGGTTAGGGTTTGGGTTTCCATGGCTCTGATACGCTGTTGGAATGAACTCTTGATCTATTCCAATGGGCAAAAATTGATATATGCCACTGAGAAATTTGCCACTTCGAGATATGCCACTCAGTATCACGAAATTAGAAATATGCTACTTAAGTTTCTTGTTCATTTAAAATTGGGAAATTTTCCTATATACCACTACTTAGTGCGTGTGTTTGAAATATCAACTAAGTAGTGGTATATATCAATTTTTTCCTTTAAAATTTGCCATTATCTCCTCATTTCTCCTATTTTCTTTTCTTTTCTCCCGTTTTCCTCCAATTCCCTACTGAACTACCCTTTTGCCCCTTTCGCCATTGGACCATTGGATCAACTGACGTCCCTGTCCCCCCCTTCCACCCTATGGCCAGCGGGCGTCGTCGATCGACATTCCCGAAGCAGCAAACCAGCCAAAGTTTGGTCCCATTTGCAGCGGTAGTAGTACATGTCATTCCCCAACTAAAACAGATGATGGAATCGGATTAATTAATAGAGATTCACGTCACCGAATACGTGAAGAACGGTATTGCTAGGCGGCTCGGTCTGCGCAAGGTTGAGTACACTTCTCTGCTTCGGTGTTGTGAACTGAAGCAGAGGTTTTCGTTTCTCTTACTATGTAAGCAAGGGAATTGAAGTGGCAGAACATCCCTTGATCAAGCCACTAAACTAAAGATTGAAGAAACAAAAGACTGCAAATCGAAGGGTTTTCAATTCCATAATCTCCAAATCCATTTATGTTTATGTTACAGCAACTAGTTCATGATCAATCTCTCTGTATGAGCATGTATGAACTACAATATACCGATGGCTACAACCGAACAAGTGAAAAAAGATACAAGTACTCCAATGTTACAAAGAACAAATAATACCTATATCTATACGTATGACAATGTATCACTCACTCTCTGTACAAGAGCAGGAACAGATCAAACAATAGCGGCACCAAACGAATGAATGAATAGTATTGGACTTCAATTTCACGACTAGACCAAAAACTTTTGATGGATCAGATCCATGCAGATGTTCAAGCGGTGAGAAGGAGAGGGGCTCTGCACCTCCTCGTCCTCCCACATCTTCTTGCCCTTGTCGCACGGCCGGAAGGTTCAGGTCGAACGCCCGGTTGGGCGGAGTTCCCGTTGCCGGAGCTCACCACCTCGGACTTGGCAGCCGCCGCGGCGGTCAGAAGCTCAGTTGACGAGGCGGCGCCACCCACACCTCCGTCGTAGTGCTTCCTCTTGTGCCCGCCGAGCGCCTGCCCGGTCGGGAACTCCTTGTGGCAGATGGAGCACTTGTGGACTCTGTTCGTCGCGCCATCAGAGGATGCGGTGGTGGATGACGTGGCCGGCTTGCGGTCGTCGACTGCGGGCGACAGGAAGGCAGCGACGGGGGTGGGGGCTACGAGGGGAGCGGTGGCGGGAGCCGGCTGCTTGACCCGGTGGCTCGTCTTGTGGCGGCCGAACGCCTGGTAGGAATAGATGAGGGGCCAAAGAGGCAGTTCAGTAGGGAACCGATGGAAAATAGGAGAAAAAAAAAGAAAATAGGAGAAAAACGGAGATAATGGCAAATTTCAAATAAATAGGAAACTAAAGTGGCATATTTCTAATTTCGTGATACTGATTGGTATATCTCGAAATGTCAACTTTTCAGTGGTATATATCAAATTTTGCCATTCCAATAGGTCAAAAGTCAATATAACATGTACAGGAGTTGGTGAATATTAAAAAAAAACACCCTAAGCATTATACATATCTAACAGCTGCAACTTGCAACACAACTACTAGCAGAACCTATCTCTGCACTTGGACAACCACAAATGTCAAATCATGCTAATACATTTTAGATTCTACACTGCCAAACAGGGTATATTTAAATTTTTAAGTTTAAATTTAACAATAACAACAAATCTATTAGTTGTACCTCACAGTACAATCAAAAGGTTCTACATGCACGGTTCATTATTCTAAACACGTCTACATGTACCTCCTGAATGTTGATCTTTGTAGTGTTTGCCCCATTATTTATTGAATATTTTCACCTGTAATCCCATTAATTACTTTCTACTACCATGGTTGCCATAATCCAGGAGAGATGCTAGTTGGCCGTGCAAGATGTTTCTTTATGGATGACGTATCAACAGGCCTAGATAGTTCTACCACATTCGAGATTATGACATTTCTCCAACAAATGGCCCATCTGATGGATCTTACAATGGTTATTTCATTGCTGCAACCAGCTCCAGAGACATTCGAATTATTTGATGACATAATTCTTTTGTGTGAGGGTCAAATTGTTTACCATGGTCCTCGACAAAATGTTATTGGTTTCTTCAGTGCCATTGGCTTTAGATGCCCTAGCAGGAAGAATGTAGCTGACTTCCTCCAAGAGGTAAGTGATTATAAACTAAATAAAGTAAACATCACATAAACCGATGTTCATAATGATTACCCTTTTAACATGCTTCTAATTTATGTAAGTGATTTTAAAATGTTCAATAGATCATCGAAACATTAGGAAGTATAAAAGAAAGACATACTTTAACTATTCATCTCTCCATTAATTCAGATTTTTCATTTACGTTCCTAAACCTTTAATATTTCTAATTATGTCTAGACATTTGTAAGAGGGTTTCAATTAGATCTTTATAGTCATGTTCAGTTAACAACGGATTAGCAGTGAGATAGCTTCCTGTATGAACGACAAAACTTCTATCTTATGACAGAACCCAAATTGCCAAAAGTTAAGGAGAACCTACCATGCTTGCTTTCTGAGGCATTTTCTGTAGACTATGACCTGATCAACATCCCATTTGACTTGGTTTTGCACTGATAGTAGAGAGATATCCTCTGACGCTCACACTTAGTTGCCTCCATGGAAACCATAGAACCACCTCACCCATGTCATGTAGCATACTCCATATCCCTGAACACAAAAAGAGACCTGAGGATGAATTTACAATGACCAGCCAGCCTAAAAAAAATATAGGACTAATGGTTGAGGTGTAGCCCAAATGTCCTACAGAACCCCTTCTTTACATCACTACTTGCTATTAGATTTTCTATTTGGAGGAAAACCTAAGTATATATGGATGCACATGTTCCCTCTATTCCACTTTCAGATTTCCAAGTCAGCACAGTGCATTACTATGTATGCAGCTACCTCAAACTAGAGTAACCAATAGTCACTGCAAGGACCAGCCAATCGAAACTATTTTCAAATAGGGATACCATTGGCAGAACACAGAAGGCCTATCATGCAAATCATCACAAATAGGGTAACTCATGAAAATCTTGAGAATTCTGTAAAACATTTGAAAATCGAAACGAAAATATAAATATTATCTAACTATTTTTTTTCTAGAACTTAAGTTAAAGGAACATCATGAAGTCTGTCAATTGCCGTCCATCAAAAGGAAGTAATAAATAAAAGAAACACCATGAAATATTACTGGTTGTAGGTCCTTTCTTTGTTCAGGAGACATGCATATATACATTTATTGAGGTGAAGAGGTGCATAAACCTTAGAATCCCACTTGGTAGATAATTCATATATCTATTCTTATGGCCAGGTCGGAGTTGCACACTAGTTTATCTAGAAATATACGGTCATTACAATATTATTATATACAAATATTTTTTTGCTAATTAACAATGCATTGTAATGGAGTTATTTCATACATTATAAGATAATCTACTTTCCACTTATGCAGAAAACATAAATAATAGAACATGAAACGAATTTTCTCCAATGTTTCACATTAAAAACTCAATGCTTTGCATTGGATAGGTGACCTCAAAAATGGATCAGAAGCAATATTGGTCAGGTGATGAACGAGAATACCAATTCCATTCCATTCAAAAATTTGAAAAATGCTTCCAAGCCTACAATCTTCCTCGACTTCTGGGAGAATACCAATGCAACAAAACTGATATGAAACAAGACAAGAAGGCATTTCAAACAGATGACAGTCACAGCATATCCAAATGGAACATTTTAAAGGCTTGCTTCTCGAGGGAAGTACTCCTACTAAAGAGAAATTCTCCAGTTCATATCTTCAAGGCCATACAGATCACGTTTCTTGCTTTTGTACTTGCAACACTTTCTTTCGAACAGAAATGCATCATGATACAGTATTTGATGGGAACAAGTACATGGGAGCTCTATTTATGGGTATTGCTGCAGTAAACTTTAACGGCATGACTGAACTTACAATGACCGTAAAGAAGCTCCCGATATTCTACAAGCAAAGAGAGCTGCTAGCATTGCCAGGATGGGCTACCCTTTGCTCAATTTTCCTTATCAGTATCCCAATGTCACTGATGGAGACAGGCCTTTGGACCTGCTCAACCTACTATGCAACCGGCTATGCCCCTTCCGCCATTAGGTACTCTTGATGATTTCAGCACACCTGATCTTATTCCAATGCTCAAAAATAGGAAGTCGCTGATAGAAGAAAGCGTGGATGCTTGTAGGTTTTTCCAACAATTTTTGGTACTATTTGCAATGCATCAAATGTCAACGAGCCTTTATCGTTTGCTAGCATCAATAGGAAGAACACAGGTAATGGCCAACATGCTAGGGACTCAAGCTCTTATTGCAATATTCATACTTGGAGGCTTCATAATATCTAAAGGTAAGATTACTACCATCGAATTGCTCAGGAGCATGACAACATCAGCAGCTTTGGACCATATTGAGGGACTTAATGCAATTGACTCACCTGCTTTTGAATTCAAAACTTCCAGTCAGATGACCTCCAACCATGGTTGCGCTGGGGTTGTTGGGCCTCCCCTTTCACTTACTCTCTCAATGCTGTAGCTCTGAATGAATTCCTTGACAACAGATGGGCTACGGTAACTGCTAATTTCCTCAATGTTAAATAACTAATCCAATACCACATTCATTTAACTTTACACATTGCAAGACATAACCAGCAAGTCAATATGAACATCAAATGTTTACCATGACCTTGGGGTATTACAGGTATTCCATTATGCAAATGCTAATACCACCGGAGAAGCTATATTGAAGATCAGGGGATTGGTCAATGAATGGCACTGGTATTGGGTGTGTGTTGGTGTTTTATTTGGATTCTCCCTGATCTTCAACATCCTAAACGTATTTTCTTTGGAGTTCCTAAATTGTATGTACATCTAACAAACCCAGACATTTGCATGTTGATATGGAACGTACACACTAATCCCACTTTTCAATCATTTGCAGCCCCACAGGAACATCAAGTTAATATCAATCCGCAAAATGTTCAGAACATAGGGTACAATGATCAAATTGTTGGTGATCAGAAAGCCTCAACTGACCAAGCCAAACTTCCATTCCAACCCCTGTCCCTTCTATTCAATCAAATCAACTATTTTGTTGACACCCCTAAAGTAAACTCTATGCCTCCTCATTTCTTGAAAAAAAAATAGCATCCCTCATTTTTTCTTCGTTTTTGTCTTACAAATGGAAACATTATGCTAGGAAATGAGAAAGCATGGAGTAACCGAAAAGAGGCTTCAGCTATTACGAGATGTCAGTGGTGCATTCAGGCCAGGAGTTCTTACAGCACTGATGGGAATCACCGGTGCCGGGAAAACAACATTACTTGATGTTTTGGCAGGAAGAAAAACAGGAGGATACATTGAAGGCACTATTAACATAGCCGGCTACCAAAAGAAGCAAGAGACATTCTCAAGAATATCAGGTTACTGCGAGCAAACTGACATTCACTCTCCTTATCTCACGGTCCATGAATCACTGCAGTTTTCTGCATACCTCCGCTGGCCTTCAGACGTTAGTACCTGTCAAAGAGATGTAAGCTATTTATTGCCTAATTTGTGTTTTCATAATGACCAGCACCCAGGGCCAGCATCCCAGCTTGTGGGACAGGCTCACAATATCTGTTTTTTCACATATTTCAGAAGTTTGTAGAAGAAGTTATGGGACTAGTAGAGCTAACTGGGTTGAGGAGTGCAATGGTGGGCACTGCTGGGGTAACTGGCCTATCAGCCGAGCAATGAAAAAGACTTACAATAGCGGTGGAACTTGTGGCTAGCCCATCTATCATATTCATGGATGAGCCAACAACTGGTTTGGATGCTCGTGCTGCAGCAATTGTCATGCGAACAGTACGGAAGACGGTGAACACTGGGCGTACTGTTGTTTGCACAATCCACCAGCCAAGCATTGAGATTTTTGAATCTTTTGATGAGGTATGAATAAGCATATATAAGCCTCATGCTACCCGAACAACAAAAAAATTAAAGAAATATGAATTTTCTATTCATATAGGCATGTGTCTTGTATCATACAAACTCATGTAACAAAACATTTCTTAACAAATACCTGAATCTATTATTATGCACAAAAGCTACTCATGCATTCTTTTTAGAGTAAATTATAGAAACCTGGGGTTTTCAGAAAATATGGCCATAAGGCATGTGATTTCTGAAATTTACTCTTCTTTATCCTGGCTGTAACAACTATAGTTCCATTTTACCAATTGCAGCTGCTACTTATGAAAAGAGGAGGTCAGCTAATTTACAGTGGTGCACTAGGCCCACTATCTAGCAGTCTGATTAAGTATTTTGAGGTGAGACTAAAGCTTGAGACGATTCTTTTGTTCTTAAGATAAGGAGGAAAGTTAAATACTTTCTTTTCAGGCTATTCCTGGAGTGCCTAGAATCAAGGATGGTCAAAACCCAGCTGCATGGGTGCTAGACATCAGTTCACATGCCATGGAATACACAACTGGGGTGGACTATTCAGAAATTTACCGAAACTCATCCCTGTACAAGTAAGCTAAATACAGCCATAAAGTTGTTAATTAAATAAATTGTTTATTCACTTCAAGTCCAGAATGAAAATGAGCATAGAGTATTTCACCGCAATATGTCCGCATTCATAGGGAGAACATGGCTCTAGTTGATGAGCTAAGCAAACCAAAAACAAACCAGGTAGATCTACACTTTCCATCTAGATATTGGCCAAACTTCAAGGCACAGTGCATGGCATGTCTATGGAAGCAACATTGCTCTTTCTGGAAAAACCCAGAACTAAATGTCGCACGCTTCCTAAACACATTTGGTATCTCAATCACATTTGGCATTGTGTTCTGGCAAATCGGTTCGACAATGTAAGTATGGATGAGTGCTTGGCAGTATTAATTTCTTAAATGGTAGGCTCACCATGTGTTAGTAAGAGAGTTACCTGCTTGTTTTCTGCACAACAGCAAGGAGGAGCAAGATGTGTTCAACATATTGGGAATTGCATACGGATCAGCACTGTTCCTAGGCCTAGTGAACTGCATCACTTTGCAGCCTGTCGTGGCGATGGAAAAGGTTGTCTTCTACCGTGAAAGAGCTTCTGGCATGTACTCCTCCATATCTTATGTTGTTGCTCAGGTAAACAGACAGGTCTAGCTACCTAGATGTGAAAGACCAATGGCTTAACCTCGCATTGGAAGGGAACATAACATTGATCCATATCTGGTTTCCTTGTGCAGATAGCAGTTGAAATACCTTACATGCTTATCCAAGTGTTCATTTTCTCAGCAATTGTTTACCCAATGGTCGGGTTCCAACTGACTGTCACAAAATTTTTCTGGTTCGTCCTATACATGATACTGAGCTTCACAGACTACATGCTCTATGGGATGATGGCTGTTGCACTTACACCCAACACAGAGATAGCTGCCGGCCTATCCTTCCTCATCTTCATGGTATGGAATGTCTTCTCTGGCTTCATCTTGTCAAGAAAGGTAAATATTTTTCCCCTTCTCCAACCCTTCACCTTAATACGCATCCTTGGCCTCCATATATGATGCACTACCATTCACCTCTCTAGATGATGCCGGTGTGGTGGAGGTGGATGTACTGGGCAGACCCGGCGGCGTGGACTGTATACGGGCTTGTGTTCTCGCAGCTTGGTGACCGCATGGAGTTGATCCATGTGCCAGGCCAGCCGGACCAGCCAGTGAGGGAGTTCTTGGAGGAATACCTAGGCCTGCAAGATGACTACTTCCCCTGGTTACAGCTCTACACATCGCACTCAGCTCACTTTTCAGCATTGTATTCTGCATCAGTATCAAGTACCTGAAGTTCCAAAGAAGGTAGAAGTATGAACAGAAAAAAAAGGGATAGAATCATAGAATTGAATATGGGGGCTTCATCGCAAGTGTATATTGTATAAGTTAGTGCCCCCAAATGCAATTGTACAAAAGCTTTAGATCGCAAGCAAGCGTAGGCAACAGTAAACAATAATTCAGTAGCCAAAGGCTACAAGAATAAGACGATATTCAGCAAATCAAGTATCACACAAAGATTTTTATGCTCTTGAAATGAACTGCAATGGATCAAAAGCCGATTGGTAAATTGGGCACCAGTTACAAAAGGACTAACCAGTCTCAAACATTTAGGAGGTAGGACTGCCAAGAACCAATTAACGTTCGAACTAGAAGGCATGCCACCACAGTACTAAAGATTTACCAAATGGGGAAGCAGTTTATGTGGCCAGCAAACTGGATCTAAGTTTCAGCCTGACAATACATATGAAATAAAAATTGGTTGTGTAATGAACTTACTGAGAAATTTTCACAAAGCCCAAGATATTTTTCTACTGCTAACAAAACGAATTAAAAAGTACATGCACAGCGCCACTTAACTAGAAAAGATTACATAGTTCCCTATATCCAAACAGGCTTGTTGCTTCGATTTCCCAATCTGTGCTAACGGAAAGCTCAAGTCACTTCAACACGAATGATATAAGGGATTAATCACTCGACAAAACTATCTATACTAACAATCGCTGGTCAAACTCAGATCTTTTCATGTGCAGGGCAACGAATTCACCAAATGCGAGGCTCCATTTTCCTAAATCTGATCCTTTCCGCAGCAAACAAACTCGCCGACGGATTCCCAGGCGAACCCACCACAAAATCCGACTAATATTTCGGCACCGCAACGTTGAACCGAGCAATCCCAGGCGGAAGGGGGCGCGGGAGAAGACAAGAAATGGCGGTGGAGTCCATTACCTCTGGGAACGGAACCGGCCATGCGGGAGCCGGCTGAAGTCATTTCAACACGATGCGGTGCCGAAATATGATGGTGCCTTGTGCAGTGAGGACATGGTGGATGGGGAATACATTTACGGTTTACCAGTCGCCTTCGCCGGGGAAGGAAACCATGGCCCTCCGACGTGCGGCGGCGGCATCATAGGAGACGAGGAGCGGCTCAGAAGCCATTGCCCTTCACTTGGCCCCACTGCCAGGTAGCATGCCGACGTGGCACAACAGACAGCAAACCAGAAACGTTTCCCGATTCTTATCTCGGGGTATAGGCAATTTCTTTGTCTATAAGAATTCTTTATATCGCGTGTAGATAAGACTTAAAGGCGTCTCGTATAATGAATACAGATGCATTTCTTTGTCTTTTTAGTTGTCTTTATAGAATACACAATCTTTTAATATTTTTCGCATTTCTTGTCTTTATAATTAAATTTCGTGATTGTGGATGACATCTTTCTCTTTCTTTATTCTCTTTTATCCACGTCGCCAAAAATCCTATGTGACAATGACTATAGGCGGTGACATAAACCCATTGTACATGCTCTCGGGAGGCGACAAGCGCTAAATTATGTGAACTCTCGTTCGATGCAAGAGAACCTTGGACCTTCTGAAATATTTTTTTAACATAAAAAGTTAATTAAGCAATTGAAATATGATGATACATACGAGCATTGTATTAGTATAACATGATAGAATATGAACTTTTTACAACAAATCTGGAAATGAACGGCATCAAATAATATTTTTTTTCATAGTTTACTTTAATACATAGATAACTGATATACCATTATGTAAATTAAGTGCAAACCAACAGATAAATTAGATATCATGTATTAAACAGAAACATAAACGGAATTTTAGAAATGAAGCTGATGCGGCAGCCTCATGGAAGACTCATCCTCGCCTCTAGCTTATCACATAAAGAGAAAGTAAATACACTCTACAAAATGATAAACAAAAGTTAAACATCATAAATCTAGCAAAAGATTGAGTGACTTGGTTGCGTTATTAATGTACAAGCATTCTAACAAATGTATCATTCCATATGTCAATAGCATGCATGACAAAGTTCCTTACGTTCACATCGTGCAGCACTACTTGTCATAGTTTTGTTTAAAGAGAGTGCCGATTAAATTATAAAAGATGTTCGTACAATATTTACATAGTTGTTTACCTTCGAGCTCTTGTGCACCAGCAACTTGAGGTCCAAAGAAGAAATTGTTACATTTCATTGTTATCAAGCAACTTTTTCAACAATACAGTGTATATGATTAGTATGTTATAACAATTTATTGAGTATCAAGAATAAAATCGAAATAACTCTACACATGTCATACTGACTATTCTTCTTCAGCATTGTCACGGCCAAAACATGGTGCTCTCATTCGCAAGTCTCCACCGTGTTAGATACTGCAGAATAAGTCCATCACGAATAGTAAGTTATAGCTAATCCACAGAAAACATAGCCTCAATGAAATATATGCAATATAATATTTTTTTCAAGAAAGTAGAATCATTATAGTGCTACTTGTACCTGTCATCCATGATGCATTATTCCCTCATCGGTATACGACGTGAGAAGCTGTTGATGTGCTGAATTGGGCCGACATGTACAACCAAACCGACCACTTCTTGCGAAAGTAGCACCAAGTATTACAATTATGAGAAGCAACAAAACAAAAGGTTGATTATCTAAGAAGATACAAAATGAGAAAACAGAGAACTTACCAACAATTGACTTATTTGGCATCTGATAAACCTCTTCAAAATGTGTGAAGAAGGTATGGAGATCAGAAAACTGAATGAAACTGCTCAATTGTCGAACTGTAGTTTGGTATGTAAATCTTAATTCAAGCTCTTTCCCAAGGAAGCAGAATTCATTGGGATTTGGATCAAAGTTTACAACACGAACCGCATCACAATTTCATACGCAAGTAATCGATCAAATCTACGTACTTGCTATCGAAGTGAAAAACTTCCATTTTCATGCCCTAATAGAAATGTAGAAAGCATATCATCAATATATGAAATGATCTTGGTAGAAAAATTAAAATAACATATATGTCTAATGAATATTAAAGTAAATATCGATACATACATTCTCATAAGCAACTATAATCTGAAGCATAGGTCCAGACATGACCTCTCGCATAGGGAATTTATGCACTACGTACACACAGAAGTTCCACGTAAAGTGTATGTGTGTACACCCAACTCATGAAAGTGGATGCATCTACAAAAGAGAAATCATCAACCATATTACTTTATTCATGTTAAATGTATATTTATTACATGCAAATATGCAAAAAAAAAGCAACTGAAACAAAAAAGAAAATATGCATAAATGTGCCTTCGGAAAAACTTGCCTAGACTGGGATGGCGTGTGGGCATCAAAGGGAGCATAGACTCTATGAGTAGAAAGGTTCCTAACCGACATCATGCTGACACGACAAACAATTTGCTAGAAAAAAATAATACTGAACAAATTTTGTTTTGTAACTTTTGTGTTAAACATTCCAATGAGATGTAGATCTTAACAAGGTTGCCAATAGCAAATAACAAAGGATCACATAGAAAATATTTTTATATTTACACGGTTGTAAGTAAAACAAATCGAATACAAATCTCCACATTACAATAGTTTGTATGGTTTCTCTTGCAACACGAATACAAACCAAATACCTTCAAGATAGTACAAAAGCCATCTACAACATAAGAACATCTTTATAGACGATATTCTTGGTACATGTCCAGGCAGATATGAAAGTCTTGTCCTTTTTCATGCAGTAAGTATTCTTATATTGCTCCTAGTAGTAGTTCGCGAAAGCGCGACGTAGAGTTGTCCATGTGAGAAAACAGGACTTGGGAGGTACATACCAACATTCGGGATAGTTCGGCCATGCGCCTTATTAATCATCATAGCAAAACTTTGCCTGATTGAAAACTACTTTATCTTGAACTTGAAGGTGAACATTTCATCATCAGATGGGCATAAAGGTATCCAGGGTAGAAAAACCCTCTTCCTAGCATGTTGTCCAAGCACTATTTCAGCATCAATAGTATTCTTTTGAAAGCCTCGAACTACCAATCTCGTCCCGTTACACAATTGTCGGACCCCAAGTTTGCAACTCAGGATCCACTGTGTAAACTCGTGCTATTCTCTGGATCTGTAGATAGCATATACATATACATCGTTAGTTCATTCACATACATCGCATTCATTGTACAATAGCATATTTTATTACATAAACAGGTCATACAGAAGGGGAAAAGCAGGCCAATACAGTACACAAAGTGTTTTAATACAGAAAGCGGGGATATGAGAGGAAGCAAAAGAACAAGGGGTGGATCCATTCACTTTGCCCACAGACAAGCGACTGGGGGTCTCGACCTAAGCTCCTCCATGATCTTCATCATCCAGCCTAGATACCACAAAGTAAGCATAGGGGTCTTGATCAAACGACTCTGAAAGATAATATTAAGCGAGTCTAAGTATACAACCGTACTCGCGAGCCAACACACAGAATGCAATTATATTCTAGATGCAAGGCCAATCAAAGGACGGCCAATCAAAGGAAGGTTCATGGTTCTTTTGGTTTGCACAAAGCTAAGTTTAAATTAGTATATTTAGTAAGCAAGACCTAAGACCTAGCATTTCCAACTAACACAAGTTTTATCAAATTGAGTTTTGTTATAAAATACTAGTGGATGTTCCAACCTCCTATACCATTGAGTGGCTCCATCCACCCAATGCTCATGTTCTTTTCTCGGGTGACATCTCGTAATTCTCACTGGTTCTCTACCAGGCCATCTCAAACCTCTGAGCTTCAACACAGCTTTTCATTTCCACCCACAATTGTTTTATAACAACCTTAGTCTACAATCTCCAAGTTGAGATGCTTTAGTTCCTCATAGAGTGTTGGCTGTTGTTCTTGGACTAACAAAGTATTACAATAACCTTTTCGGCTCAAGACGTCTGCCACCACATTGGCCTTGCCTGGGTGATGATGAATTCTAAGATCATAGTCCTTAATCAACTCCAACCATCTCCTTTGCCTAAGGTTAAGTTCTGATTGGGTGAAGATGTACTTCAAAATTTTGTGATCTATGTATATCTCACAGTGGTTACCAATGAGGTAATGTCGCCAAATCTTCAAAGCATGCACAATTGCAGCCAATTCCAGATCATGTGTTGGGTAGTTCTCTTCATGAGGTCTCAACTGTCGAGATGCATATGCTACTACCCTTCGTTCTTGCATTAACACACATCCAAGACCTTGACGAGAGGCATCACAAAATACCTCAAAATCCTTATGTATGTTTGGTAGGACTAGCACAGGAGCTGTCACAAGCCTCTCCTTCAATTCTTGGAAGCCTTGCTCATAGGTTTCAGTCCATTCAAATTTCTTTTCCTTCTTTAGGAGCTGAGTAAGAGGTTTAGCAATCTTGGAGAAGCTTTCAATAAATCTTCTATAATAGCCAGCCAGTCCAAGGAAACTTCTCACTTTCGTTATTGTCTTGGGTGGTCTCCATTCTATTACAGCTTCAACTTTCAAAGGGTCTACTGCCACTCCCTTGGCTAACACAATATGACCAAGAAAAGCCACTTGTCCTAACCAGAACTCACACTTATTAAACTTGGCATAGAGTTGTTGCTCTCTAAGCCTTTCCAAAACAGCCCTAAGGTGGTCCTCATGTTCTTCCCTATTCTTGGAGTAGATAAGGATATCATCAATAAATACAACTACAAACTTATCCAGAAAGTCCATGAATACTTTGTTCATCATATTCTTGAAATAAGCTGGTGCATTTGTCAACCCAAATGACATTACAGTGAACTCATATAGCCCATACCTTGTGGTAAAAGCAGTTTTGGGAATGTCCTCTGGTCTAATCTTTAATTGGTGGTAACCAGACCTTAAGTCAATTTTGGAGAACATACTTGCTCATTTTAATTGGTCGAAAAGGTCCTCTATCTGGAGCAATAGATACTTGTTCTTAATGGTGACCTCATTAAGTGCCCTATAGTCTACACACATCCTTAAATTTGCCATCTTTCTTCTTGACAAAGCAACCTTTGGTGCTCCCCATGAGTGAAAGAGCTTGGTGAATAAATCCTTTGTCTTTGAGCTCTTTTATTTGTTTCTTCAATTCTACCAACTCATTTCTTTGGCATCTGTAAGGTCTTTTTATATAGGAGCAGTCCGAGGACTAGATCAATGAGAACACGATATCCTATCCGGTGGCATACCGGGCAATTCCTCGGGGAACACATCTAGGTACTCCACGACCCTTTGGGAGGTCTTTTAACTTCAATTCCTTCAAGCTGGTCAAAAGAGGTCTTGACTTAGGGGAGGTCTTAGATCTGAACTCTACTTGTATCCCTTGATCATTGGTGAGTGTGATGGACTTGCTAGCACAGTCTATTTGACCTTTATTCTTGGCTAGCCAATCCATTCCAAGGATCACATCTAAACCTTGGGAGTGTAAAACTATCAAGTCTGCGAGGAAGGGAACTCCTGAGATCTCCAAGGTAAGATTAGGGCATAAGGAACTAGTCCTCATTTTCGAGCTCGGAGCATGAATTAGCATAGGATTAACTAAAGGAGATACAGGTAACCCACATTTGCCCACAAATTTGCTTGACACAAAAGAATGGGAAGCTCTAAAGTCAAATAAAACGAAGGTTGGTACTGAATTAATAACAAACATACCAAGGACAACATCAGGTGCTGCTTGTGCCTCCTCAGCCGTGACATGTGTGACACGGCCCTTCGTGAATTGCACCGCTGGCTTCACACTTGATGCACTGCCCCGTGATGGAGCTCCTTGATTGGCTCGGGCTGGGGCAGAAGCTTGCTGCTTCTTTGGGCACTTGTTGGCATAATGCCCCACCTCATTGCGAAAGAAGCAAGTCACCCCAACTGAGGAGGTTGTGGAAGTCTCCTTTTGGTGCTGGCTTCTAGAGGAGGTCTTATGATAAGTTGATTTACTAGAGTGCCACGATATCCCAGAGGCTCTTGAGGAGGAGGTCTGGGAGATCTTGTGCTGTGAGGGCTGAGACTGGGAGGTCCTAGGCTTAGGAAAACCCCTAGGGTTGACCCTCTGCACAGCTCTCTTTCTTTTTCGGCTCTCCATTTCTTGAAGCTTGCCCTCTTGCCGAATAGCCTTGCTAACAAGCTACTGAAAATCAGAATGTTCCTAGGCAATAAGGAGGACTGCAATCTCATCATTAAGCCCCTCCAAGAAGCGCTCTTGCTTGGCTTCATCTGAGGCAATATCTTTCGGGGCATATCTAGTCAATTGATTAAACTTATGCAAGTATTCATTGACGGAGCGGTTGCCCTGCCTTAAGGAACGAAATTCCTTCCTTTTTAAGGACATCATGCCCGGTGGGATATGGGCGCGACGAAAGGCTTGCATAAATTCATCCCATGTGATGTTCTATGCATTAGCATGGGATTGGCTAAAGTTATCCCACCATTCAGAGGCTGGGCCACTAAGCTGATGGGAGGCAAATAAGACCCTCTCACGGTCTGAGCATTGGACCATATCTAATTTTCTGCCCACTGCCCTAAGCCAATCATCAGCTTCCATTAGCTCAGAGCTGCTAGAGAAGGTTGGAGGGTGCAATCTCATAAATTCTGCTATGTTGGCCCTTGGAGGAGGTGGAATTGGAGCTTGTGGCTGAGCTGCTGCTGCTGCTTGCAGTGACTGAGTGTTGGCAATTGACTGGGAGAGCAGATTTATTAGTTAAGCTTGGTTGGCCATCATCTGAGCCCAGCTAGGACCTTCTGTTGGAGGAGGTGGTGGTTGTGAGGCTGGTTGCTCCTACACATTGTCAACTCCTCTATTCTGGTTGCTCCACCAGGCTGGGTTCTCGGGCTCATCCCCAGCTTGTCTATTCCGATTGCTTGAGCTGCCACTACCATTTCTAGTGGTAACCATCTTGTCTGAGCTCCAAAGGCTGAGGAAAGAAAAGAAAAGACTAAGCACTACTAGAAATCCCTGTTTTCCCTACTATTTAAAACGTTTCCTAGTAGTGAAATTGTAATCCAAAGGAAAGTATCTATCCCTGGGGTGAGGTAAAAAAAACCTAGGGAACGAAATTGTTCCCTACTGTTTACATAAATTACTAGGGAAAGACTATGGAAAGAGAAATAGACTATGCCATGTCAGCGCCACGGTGGTAACTTTCCCTACTCAGATAGTCAAAATCGTAGAGAATGCATTTTTCATTTTTGCCTCTAGCTTATTTTTAGCACCCGACAGTTTTTTTTCTGCGCGCCTATTTTTTTAAGGTGTCGCGCTAGATTTTTTTTGGCTATGTAGCCTGCCACCCTGCCCTCTACTTGTCGTTCACACGGTACGCTCAACCCAAAAATTCCCCAAACCATCTCCCTACCCAAATTCTCCAGGCGCTCAGTGCCCTAGCCGCCGCCACCGCCCATGCACCACTGTCCTCCCCCGAGCGGTGCCGCCCCCTCCCCTCCTCCTCCCCCAAGCTGCCCTCCCCTCCTCCTATTTGTCCTCCTTCAAATCGCCGTCGCCCCGCTCCCCTTCTTCTCCTCCTCCCCTGTAACACCCTGATTGTTAGAGCCTTTCTGAAAATTTTCAAAATAAAAAGAACCATTTGGTTTTGATGATAATTCAAAGCTTAACTTGAGAATTTCAGAATTTGAAGAGTTTAAAATGACTTAACTAAACTTCCACTAATCCAAAGCTTAGCTCTTTTGGTGTTGCTCTAGCTCTCTGGAGCTATCTTTCCTTTCCTCTATCCTACATTTGGACATTCTTTTATGTCCAGACTGTCCCTCTTGTTTGACCTCTGCTGTGGTCATCTCCTCCTTGTCTTTTCGGGTCTTTCCTCTCCCCTGGAAATCTCTCTCTATTGAGACCTTTTGTCTAGTCTACCTCTTTGGTCCAGACCACCTTTGGGTCGGGACCTCTCTCTTAATCTCTCTTTTGTAGTTTAGACCTCCCTTGAGGTTTAAGCTTCCTTTGTGGCTAGACCTCCTCTGAGGTCTAGATCATCCTTGTGGCTTTAAACCACTTTCCTTTTTATTTGGGTACTCTCTGCAGATCAGATCCTCTCGGTGTCCAGACCTTCCCTTTGGTTTGGGCCGCTTTGGATCTCTTTGTTGGTGTGAATCTCCTTGGTTCAGACCTCCTTCCTGTGTTCAGACATTTTCTAAGTCTAGACTTCCCGGATGATTAGACCCTTTTGTATGCCCAAACCTCCTTACCACTCGGACCTCACCTATGGTGCGGATCTCTTCTTTGTCTTGATTTGTTGGATGTCTGTATCCCTGTGTGATCATAGACCTCATTCTTTGTTTGGGTATACTCTTATGCTAGACCTCCCCTCAAGTCTTTTGCTTGAGTTTTCCTCATGCTCACTGGAACACCCAGTAATTCACTTGAACCCACTCGTGTCCAATTAGATCTCCTTTGCATTCGATTGAACCACCCCTGTGCTTAAATGAAACTCCCGGTGTTCAATCAGATCCCTTTGGTCTCACCTAGTGTCGAGACCTCCTTCCACAGTTCTTTCAGGACCTAAGCCTCATGTTCATTTGAGTTCCTTCTATACTCTTATGAACCTCTCGGTGATCACTTGGACTCCTTCTCACCCTGACCCTTGTAACCTCCTCTTTGGAAAAGTCCTCCTAGTGCAATCCGGTATTACGCCCCAACTCTCGGTATTACTGTTTTTAGGACCTCCTTATTTATCGGGACCTTCTTACCCTTTAGACCTCCACAGTGCGGGACCTCTTAGTCCTTTGGAGATCCTAGCCGAACAAGACCTCCTTCTTGTCCGTTTGGACCTCCTCGTGTCCGTCCAAGCCTTCCGTTAGGTTCGGACCTCATCTTTGTTAGATCTAATGACTCGACCTCATCCTCGTTAGATCTAAGGGTCCAGACCTCCCTAGCATTTGGACCTCTTGCTTGCCCTCGCGGTGTGCCGCTTCGGGTTTGACTTTCCTAGCATAAGGATCGTTCGATTAAATGCGGAGCAGTCCGATCTTGAGAATGCGTTCGGATGGTCGAGACGTCGATCGCCTCCTCCGCTCGATCAAGATCGGATGGCACCAGCTCCTCCGCGTATCCTTGCTTACGCGGACCTCCTCTCTTGCCGATCGTGGACCGTTAGGATCTCCTGTGAGGTCCTAGCCATCGAGATCTCCACCTTCGATTTGAGCTTGACCTTGGACCTCCGTGAGTAGGTCGTTGGACTTCTGTCGAGAGGACCTCCTCTGGTTGTGTCTGTTGGACCTCCCTGTCCTTTGACCACATCCTAATCGCCTAGACCTCCTCCTAGTAGGTTTAGACCGTTAAGGTGTTCCTTGATCATCTCCGAGCCGCTCAGATCTCCTTTGCTTATTTTCTTGACCGTCAGGATCAGCCTTTGTGGGTCCTGTCCTTAGGACCATCTCGTGGGTGTCTTTCGGACCTCCTGTCCATGAGATCTCCCCCTTGTGTGTCCTTTGGACCTCCCCTTGCCTTGATCTTAATCGTTAAAGCTCTCTTGATTTCATCCCAGCCATTGAGACCTCCCCTGAGTTGATCTCACTCGCTAAGGACCTCCTAGACCAAATCTTGACCGCAATTTCATTTCAATTCTTCGAACCTCTCTTTTGTCCTTCAGGACCTCCTTACGTCCTTTGGGACCTCCTCCTTGTTTAGTTGGATCTTCCCATGTCCCCATGTCCGGACCTCCCTGTTGAGTTTTGGACCTCCTTTAAGTTCCAACTTCCCTATGTTGTTCAGACCCTTATGGTCTGGACCTCCCTTTTGTGTTCAAACCTTAGTGGTTTAGACCTCTACTGTCTTTTGTACCTCATGACCTTAGACCTCCTTGTGGCCTTTAGGACCTTTTGTCCTAAAAGACCTCCCTGTTTGTCTCCAGAACCTCCTTCTTAGGACCTCCTCTGTGAACCTCCTCCTTGGACCGTCCCCTTTTGACCAAGCTGTTCACCCTTTTGACTGGTTTTCCCTTGGCTCTCAAGTGCATTTGATGTGGGATGAGTCACATTAAATGCTGCTATCTACCATTGTCCTCTTTTCTACTTTTTGTCACATCCCTTGCTTTCTTTATCCTTTCTAGTACCTTGGGGTAGTTTGCCTTTGTACCAATACACTGAATTCGGTCACCTTCTTTTTATAGTGCTTCTATTCTCTCTCCTTTAAATAGAGCACCAGGAACACCCATTGCCTCCTTGTTCTTCATTTAGGCCTCTGCTCTCTGTTTGAGGAGCCTCCAAGCCCTCTGGTTCGGACCGCCTCTGGGCAGAGCCCTTCACCAATCAGACCCCTCCAAAGGATCCTCTCTGGTTTTCTTTTAGTATCGTCTTCTCTGCCATTTACTTCTTACTCGGTTCATTTGGATTTCATTTGGATCTTTATTTGCTTTGCTTTGTACCGTGTAGATCTTGACATCCCACGAGAGCAGTGTGAGGAAGAATAGATTCTTAAGCTATCAAGCAAGAGGCAAGTTACACTTTTGACCATATTGCACCCGATACCTTAAATTACTTATGTTCTGTTTCAAAGTATACTGCATGCTTATTTCTATCAAGCTAGTTCAATACCTGTCTTCAAATCCATAGTTATGCCTATCTCTTTCATATGGCCGACTTTGATGTTGTACCCAACTTATTGTCACCCTTAGGCGAAAATCTGGTTGATGTAATAGTGTGAACTAGGAACAATTGTAAAACCAAATGCTTAGACTTGCTTAGACCAAAAGTAATTGATTTGGGCAAATCTTTACCTTCATGACCAACTATTGTTTAAAATGTTTTGACCATGACATTGGGGTGTCATGGGCGTATGGAAATATTCTTTGGGGAAGAAAAGGAAAATGGAAAATGGATTTGGACTTGGGCGAAATGGATGGCTTGGTGGTGCAAGGTTTGTGCGGACTCTATCTGAAAAGGTGGAGGTCGAGGGTATGTGTTTGTCGCCCAAGTCGATTGAGGACCGGTCTTTGAGCCGCCAATGCTAGGCCTATAATGGGCTATGCCAAAATCGTGCAACCACATGTCTCGGTATGGGGTGTGGGACCTAGCTAAGTAAATTGCAGAACTTCCACATGATTGATCCAGTTGGAGGTGGGAGGTCTTTTATGGCCAAAATGGTCTTTTATGACCTATGTTCCTCTTGGTGCAAGAGGGCCCAGATCTGCGGGCTGAATCCAAAGGAGGCGAAACCTTAGCAAGGAGAGGCGTGGTGGGGCAATGCATTTTAAAGGCTTTGTCATGAACTCTAGACTTCTTACCTTTGGTAGTAAGAGGTGGCTTTTCATTGACTCGCGCAGGCCAAACAAACTAGAGGAATCATGTCATGTGGGTAAAGTGTACAACCTCTGTAGAGTTAAATCTATTCGAATAGCCGTGTCCACGGTTATGGACGTGCTGGCAGCGGCCACTCAGAGTTAGAAATTGGTTTTGGGTTTCCAAAAGTGTTTAATGAACTGTTTTGGGATTGCTATCCCATGGGTTGTGGGCGGGGAACCTTGTGACAGGAGGGTATCCTTCACCATCTTATGATGAATGTTATCCAAGCGAAAAAGCTGATTTGATAAAATGAATTTTAATTATTGTATTACTGACCTTGGAACTTAATACATATATTTGAAAGAAACTTGGCTTTATGCAAATCAACCCTATTAAGCCTTCCATTGAGATATCCATTTATGCATGTCATTTTGTTATCCAACGGGTGTAACTTGCGAGCACGGTTGTTGTGCTCACTCTTGCTTGATGCTGTCTTTAGCAGGTTATGGGAAGCTTTGGGACAACCTTCTTTGTGGACCTAGTGGTCTTGGAGCGACTAGGATTGCGCCCTCCGGTAGATTGCTGTGGTGTGTCGGGTGGCCTATATGTTTATCCTTCTTTGTATTTTAATTCTGAATTGTAAGCTCTCTTGTAAACAACTTCCTTGATATTAATAAAGTGGTGTTGTTGCAATGCTATCACTATTGTTCTTTGTGGAAGAGCTAGCCATGATCCTTGGGACTAGCTCGGTATGCACGAGGAACCTTGAGCAAGCCAGGACCTCCACGACCTCCCACAGTGCAGCCATGGCAGTCTGCGGGGTGCTCCATGGCTCCACGACCTCCTCGGGCTTGTTCTCTGGACTTCGGGAGGTCTGCCGGACCTCTGGGAGGTCTTGAGTGGACCGACCGAGAGATCCTTTAGGACCTCTGGGAGGTCTGGTGGACCTTCTTGGAGCTCTTAGAGGACCTCTCGGGTGCCTAGGGTTGGGTCGCTACATCCCCCAAGCCGATGCCCACCTTGCTACCATGCTCCCTTCTTCTCCTCCTCCCAGAGCCAGCTGCTGGCCACGACAAAATGTTGCTCCCCGGCCTTGCTTGCATTGCCTTGCCATGCTCCCTTCTTCTCCTCCTCCCCAGCCAGCCTTGACCGACGACACAGTGTTGCTCCCGATCTTGCCATGCCATTGCTTGACCAGAACCATCCTCTTTCCAACGCCGCCCCAAGAGGAATCTGCTTTCTCTAAAATTTGGTAGGAATTTCCAATTTGCGTTTTCCCTTTTTCTCTGAAGGAAATCGATGGATTGCATCCCAACATGATGGTGATTATCACTCGATACATCAGGTTTGTCCCTCCTTGTATTCCTTTTTCCTTTCGTGATTCTGATTGTACAAACTTTGATTAAAATGACCAATAACGAATAAATGATCCGTACCCGTATTGAAAATCAGACATCTTGAATTTGTTTTAAGAATGTCAATTTCTTGGAGGATGTCAAAATTTGTTGAGCCTTGTAGTCTGCAGAATTCATTTCCCCCATTCAATTTCATTTCTTATTTGTATACTTCGTGAGCCTTTGTTTCTCTCATTGTATAATTTAGGTGCCTACTTGCCACTACCATTTCAATATGCACTGCATACCTGAATCTAAAACCAAGCGTTTTGCGAGACAGATGTTATTAATTAAATGGCCTTCTATGATACATGTTAATTAGATATAGCTGTGAGTACAATTGCTTTGTTGGTTTACCTTGCAATGCAAGGTTCTCCCGTTTTCCATTGCACATGGCCATAGTGCTCTGACATGCAAATGATCACTTCCATGCTTATGAATCTGAGATCCGGTTAATGCAAGAAAAAGATTGGAACATTTGTTGAACCAACACATTAATGAGTTCTATGCGATCGTAGCACCCTAGATCCAAAATAGGCGTAAGTATCAATTGTTTTCCATATAAGCAACATTCTTCTGAATTTTCCATGTGGTTTATGCTTTCAACAAATATCTAGGGTTGTCATACTCTCTTACGTGCTAAAAGAGCTATCATACTTAGTTTTGTGTTGTATTTTATCACGATGCCTTGCATTTATCAAATGATGTTGCGAAGCTGTTTTAAGCCAATTTTGGGTACTCATAACTCTTAAGTGATTGAACATTGCATTATAGCTAAATGGCCCATCTGAAAATCTGAAAAACTGAGGTAACATAACCAAAGCTTATGATGCATGTTAGATCAGATGTTGTTTTATCATGTTTGTGTATGCTTGCCTTTGATAATTTGATGCAGTCAAACAAGTTAAATGAGACAATAACTTAGGATGGGATTGAAGATGCATCTGTTGTATTGGTCATAGATGTAAGGATGGCACATTCTGTCAATACTACAATTCCATTTAGTTATGTTGATTATCATTAGCGTCGATTTAGGTTCATGGTCCCTCTCTTTCTTTCCATGAAGTCTCGAACAAATATTTAGCACTCATGAAAGGAGGCGATTAGAACTTCGCATCTGGTGCATTTAATTCCCTCTTTTCTGAGGGTTTTCTTGATGTTGTCTTCCCCATTGGTGGGTGGTTGTGCATTTTGTTATGGGTTTAAGCTCTTGATTTGCACTTTGTAGGTTCTTACTATGAGAATCATGCAATTTTCAAATCTTTGCATCGTGGACTCTTTCGGTGTCCTTTTGAATTTGTGAAGGTACCTCAAAATATCCTTTTAGAAGTAGATATTTTGTTGAGTTTAAGTATGTAGTAACTCTTCTTAGCTTCGTTGTTGATGAATTTATATTTCGGCATTTCTTGTTTGTTGTTACATTTTTGTTCTTAATTGTTTTTGATTCCCATGTGTTTGAACCAATTGTGATGGAGAGGTATTGGTAAACATTATAAAACTAGATAATCAGACTTGATAATTTGTAAATTCAACTATTCAAGACAAAAAAGAATTGGTCTAAAATGTGGGTAAATAATGGTGTGGAAATTGCCTTAGCTCATCCTGCGATTTCCTTATTTGAGACAGATTAGCGATGATCTCGTAGGTCCGGCAAATATATGTTACTTGATTGATCTAGTGACAAATGGAAATATTATTGAATATTAATAGTTAAAGCTAAGGTGGCACACATGTCAAAGTTTGTTTCTGTTTATTTCTAGTTTTCTAGTTTTCATATTATGGTTATGAGAGTAAAAGTAACTATTAGTACATCAATCTTCCACCCAAGTCAATCATGTTACATGTATCCATCTAGTTGCAAATTAGAGTAAGGAATGGGGTAATAGGTGAGAAACCATGAGAACGATGATGTACTGATGATGGTAGTCATGGTAGGTGCACATGATAGCCCTTACTTTATTAATGAGATGTTGAACTTCTGAAGTATGAGAGTATGTCATGGGGTCATTACAAGTTTCATGATGAAATTATCATGGTGAACTGAATCATTAAGTTGTCGAGCCATGCTTTTCTCTGGACCTTGCTCGAGTTTAATATTGTTGGTTGTTACCACGACCCTTGTAGGATTTTCCAACGATGTGAGAATCTCTTTGCTCTGCGATATCTTTTGGCTTTTCCATAAGCGGTTACTTAAGCTTTTTATCATAACTCTTGGTGAGTGATACATTAGTAAGATACCAATTTGGTCATTTGCATGACAATACTTTTCGTTGAAATATTTACCACTTGTGATTATATTTAAGATAGTGCTCCAGATTTTCCCCTACCATTAACTGGTGTAGCACTTGCAGGGCCTTGCCATTTGGTGCATTCATTTGCATCAAATGCTCTAGAACTCATAGAAGTCTTGGAGTACACATCAAAGGTGCCCAATTGACTTTTAATTCCCTTTGTTGTACCATCGCCCATCTCCAATTTTATGTCGGCTCTACTTAGTCCAATTCAATGTTTAGAGGTGTTCTTAGAAAGCAAGGCTTGCCAAGATATGGATTTATTGAACAATTAGTCTCCATAAGACCAATAAATTCACACTGCAAATCCTCGATATATTCCTTATCAAAAGCATGCACTTGTTATGTGAAATGAGCTAACAAATCTCATCTTGAACTAATCAACTATTCATTGTTGAGTTGAGCATAGGTGATTTCAATGAATCTAGATGAGTGGACGGATGAAGAAGTCAATTGTTTAGCCGATTCGGTGGAAATGCTAATGTGAGCACAAGATCTGAGGCCTTTTGCGAAAACTACAAAAACCAAGACAAGATTGCGCTATAGAGGCGTCTTGATTTCATTAGGTACACATTGGGTTAGTTTTTTATCATTGCTTTTCTGTTGACTCTGTCGGCGATAGTATGCCCTTTCCTAGCAAACATGCGATAGATAAACATCATCACCGACAACACACGACACAGAGCATGGTTTTGGTCATCCTTTGAGGAATAATTTGGAGGAGAAAAGACTCAGATCACAAAGGAATAATTGTGTTCTCACACTTTTCCATTATGAGGGCTGACATCCTGATTGCTCATGAATGCTCACAGCAAAAAAAATCGGACTTAGTAATTAACTTGCTAATTGGTATACATCAATATATTATTTAAGGGCATGATTCACAGGTAGATATTGTTTTCTGTGCATGTCTCTTCAACTGCTAATATTCATCTAATATACCAAGAAATGCATAAGTGCACTACCATCTGTATGGATATATTTTGACTCACCAATTTGCTCCAAGGGTGGATGGGCAACCCTATTCAGAAAGGTAACAAAATGTAAACTGAATAACAAGCCTTGACAATTTTATGATAACAGCAGAAAGTAATGTTAAAATATAGAGAATATCTCTGCCATAGTAAAATAGTAATATTTTTGCGAGAACCTATTTAGATGATAGATATGCATAAACAATGTACATGAAACATTATAATGTCTCTAATCAATGTTAAGATGCATCTGTAAAGCTTGAGAGATGTTTGAGGCAAAAATAATTAGCTGATCCGTGGTGATGTGACCTCGATGAAATATATATATCGAATGGAAGAAAGAGCCATAAGCCCATAACGGTATAAATTATATCATTGCATATAATTTGAGTTTTCTAGGACATATTATCCTAATTTATGTCATGCTTATGCATGCTATCAATATGTGATTGAGTTTATATCCACGAGGATAAAATTAAATTTGGTACACGATAGTTTATACTATGCATCATTGCATCCTATTAATTCTTGGTGAGTTTATATGGGTAAACTTATTTGGGTTGTACCGATAATTTATGCTATGTATCTTTGTTAATTCTTGATTGAGTTTGTATCCATCGGGGAGCATGGCTTGAAGAGAGTGTGGACTCCAATTGAGAAGCTCGAAAAAAGATGCAAGATTGGCCACATCAAGATTGGCATGTTTCAGGTGTTTGCTGAGCCAAAGAGGGGTAGCTGCTGCACCGCTAGCTAGTTATGGTCGTACAACACCGTATGAACCCGGTCCCTATGTAAGGCAATAGGATATTCATAACAAAATGGATAGTGGTCATTTGTACTTCAGTTTGCATGTGTGTTGTGCACTTGTGGTGCAAGCGTGGGTGTTTTTTTTTTTACGATAATGTGATGTTTACACTTAGATATGTTGGTGGAAATGTGTCTCAAATAGTACTTGATGGTCTATTGAAAATACAAGATATTGTTATGTTTATCTCTGCATAAACTTTGTTTTGAGTGATAATGTGTATTTAGCTAAGCCTTTTAATTGTGTAGGGCATATAAATAAGTATTTGAATAATGTATGTATATTTAGAAAAAAACAATAATTTCAAGTACCCTAGTGTTCTTGCGAAACTATAGGGGATGAATTCGAATTAGTAATAGAAAAATAATGTTTATATAAAAATGTTCCCTAGGGCATACAAGAAATAACGTAGGGAATTTATTGGATTCTTTCCCTTGGTTGGCAGAAAGGTAACGTAGGGAAATAATCTTTCCACGTCAGATGGCAATGCCATGTGGACGAGATTTCCCTACCGTTTAAAATCCTAGGGAACGATTATTTCCCTAGGTTTTCCCAAAAAAACCCTAGAGAACGTTTTCTTTCCCCACATTCTTTTCCCTAGTAGTCGTTCCCTACGAATGCCTCTAGGGAAACTAATTCCCTATAGTTTTTTGCATGTTCCCTAGTATATTACTCACTAGGGAAAATGGGGATTTCTAGTAGTGAAGGGGGACAGATTAAGTAGCCCACTCAACAAAGCAACCCACAGCAAGAAGCTCTTTCAAAAACTTATAGTAAGTATATATCGTTCTACACGTTTCTTACCACTTGAAGGAGTTCTTAAGCACCACACCTAGTCAAAAGACCTCTAGTATGAGTTTCGGAGGTAAGGAGGATCCATTTGATATTGTAAATTGGTGCAAAGACAGAATCAAGGTAAGATTAGATGAAGGTAATAAGATTACCAGAAGGGAGGTAAGGACAGAAGGATGACCCAAATAAGAAAAGAACATTTTATTCCTCTTTGTTTTATAAAATAGACTTTGAAATTCTATGGTCATTCTACGAGGCTACGTCCTGCAGTTAGGAGGCTCTGATACCACTTGTGACGACCCGGCCAGGGGCCTCACCCGAGAGGTCCTCCAAGACCTCCCTAGGAGTCCACTAGGACCTCCCAAGAGGTCCCAAGGATCTCTCGGGAGGTCCAGGAAACTGACCCGAGGAGGTCTTGAGGCTCAAGACCTCCCCAAGAGCCACAACCAGGACACAGGGAGGTCAGAGACCAACCCGGGAGGTCATGGGACTTGCAGTCAATCCCCCTGTGATCTGAACCGGTCCCAAGGATCAATGGTGGTTCACCAAAGAAACACAGTGGTAACATACATCCACGAGAGACTTTATTAACAGCAAAAGAGTTGATTACAAAGTTTGCTTACAGATCGACAATAGCAAAATACACAGTGGAACAAAAGGCAAGTCCATCCAATACACCACAGGTAATTGGCTGGAGGGTGCGGCCTAGTTGATCTGGTCTTCGTCATCATCAAGGAAGTCCTCTCCTGCTCGAAAATTAGTTTCAAGCAAGAGTGAGCACGACAACCGTGCTCGCAAGGTACACCCGTGGGGTAACAAAATGACATGCATACATGGATATTCAAAGGAAGGCATAATATGGTTGCTTTGCGTAAAGCCAAGTTTATTTCAAATACATATACTAAGTTTCAAAGGCGTTGATCTGATGAGTTAAAATTTATTTTGCAAATTCAACTTTTCAGTTGGATAACATTCATCATCAAATGGTGAAGGATACCCTCCTGTCACAAGGCTCCTTGCCCCAAACCATGGGATAGAAATCCCAAAAGAACAGTTTATCCAAAACCTTTTGGAAACAAAACCAACATCTAACTTTGAGTGGTCTTTGCCAACACGACCATGACCGTGGACACAGCTATTCGAATAGTTTTCACTCTGTAGAGGTTGTACACTTTACCCACACGACATGATTCCTCTAGTTTGTTTGGCATTCGTCAATGCCACCTCTCACTACCGAAGGTAAGAGGTCTAGAGTTCATGACAAGGCCATTACAATGCATTGTTCCACCGCAGCCCCTCCTCGCTAAGGATTCGCATCCTTTGGATAGAAACCCGCGAGGGAGGTCCAAATAAACAAGGAGGAGGCCCTAGAGGACATGGGGAGGTCTTGAAGGACACGGGGAGGTCCAATTAGACAAGGAGGTTCCAATGCAGGCAGTGACTTCAAATGAACATGAGTGAGGTTTAGACCTAGGAAGGGAGGTCTGGATTGGAGAAAATCCAACCACTTGGGAGGTCTAGACCTAAGGAGGTCTGGATCAGAGAAGGGCAAAACCAACACAGAAGGGGAGGGATCACCAAAGCTCCAGCCAACCCAACCACCAAAAGAGAGTCTTTAGTTGAAGTCTGGTTTAGTCAATTGAAGTCCATACTGAAATTCTCAAGTTAAGCTTTGAATTCTCATCAAAACAAAATGGTTCTTTTTATTTTGAAAATTCAAAAAGACTCCAAAAATCAAGGCATGACAGAAGAAAAGGAAGGCTAGCGATACAAAATTTATTCTACTGCATTTCAAAGTCAAAACCAAAAAATCAACTAGGTATGTACAAATGAAAAAATCGTATGATTGCATAACTTTAATAGTTTTTTATGATTAGGAGTTTTGAGCTTCCTTTCTTCATTTTGTATAGGTCTTCTGGCGTTTCGGTCATTTTCGACCAGAATGTTCTTGAGGACCAGGCACCCGTGGAAGTCCTCGTCCAAAGCACTTCTCAAGACAAAGTTCCTGAGGATAACGTGGTCAAGGAAGCCCTCGAGCAAGTGTCGATTGCCCACAGTCGTTCGGGATCCATTGGTGATCCTAACTCCTTCTATGGAGGTAGATGCCCTAAAGGCCCTCAACAGTCCCGCCAAGCTGTTGGTAATCCTCTCAACCTAACAAGTTCCTTTTAGCCCTAATTTATCGAGGATAAGGAGCTTGACAAGGCTTGGGGAAGAATATTGGGCCATCAAATCAAGATAGGTCACGATATCATTTTTGTCGATTACAATGGCGTGGCAATCCAGGTGAGTATCTACGACCAGTTTCATAGCTTCTCTTAAAAAGTTTATAGGAAACTTAAAGAAAAATGCTATTTATGTAGAACATTGTAACACCCCAATTTTCTGAGCCTTTTTAAAAAAATTTCAAAATAAAAAGAACCATTTGGTTTTGATGAGAGTTCAAAGCTTAACCTGAGATTTTTAGAATTTGAGAGTTTAAAATTACTAATTCGAACTTCAATTAAATCCCAAAAGTTTGGTTCTTTTGGTGTTGTTCGAGCTCTGGAGTAGTCTCTCCCTTTCTCTATAGGATCTGCTCTCCCCTTGCTCAGCTCTTGTGCCCTGACCCCTCTCCCTCCATCCTATTTGGACATTCTCTCATGTCCAGACCTCCTCTGCGCCTAGACCTCTCTTGTGGTATAAACCTCCTTTTGGTTTAGACCTCCTCTTTGTTGGTTTGAATCTCTTTGTGATTCAGACCTCCCTCCTTGTCTAAGACCTCCCCTCGTGTCTTTTGTTTTGGATTTCCTTCAGTCTAGACCTCTTTATTGGTTTGAATCTCTTTGTGGTTGAGACCTCCTCTTTGTTGGTTTGAATCCCTCTGTGGTTTAGACCTCCTTTCGGTCCAAACCTCCTTCTTCACTTGAACCTCCTTGTGTTCATTCGGACCTCCCTGTGTCCTTTTGGACTTCCCCGGGTCCGTTAGGACCTCCTTGGCCCCTCATCTTGGCCGTCAGGACCTCCTCGGGTTCATCCTGACCGCCAAGACCTCCTTTGGCTCCATATGGATCGTTGAGACCTCCCTCGTGTTGGTCTTGACCGTCGAGATCTCCCTTTGGCTTCATCTTGACCGCTGAGACCTCCTCGATCTCCTCTTGGCCGTCAGGATCTCCTTTGAGTTCATCCTGGCCGTCAAGACCTCCTTTGGACCACTTTCTGTGGATCTCCTCCGTTGGAACCCTCTCCCTTTGGAACCCCTCCACCTGGACCTCCCTTCGTTTGGATCTGAGGGCCCAGACCTCCTTCTAGTCTAAGACCTCCCCGCGCAACTCAGCTCTGCACCTTTGTTTGGAACCGCCCAATTTGCATTGGACGGCCTGATCTTGTGGCACATTCGGCTAGTCCGAACGTCCCATCCTTTTTGAGCCACCCGATCTGAATCAGACAGCTCTGTTTCACTGCGCCTTTCCCTTTGCCCTTTCGACCTCCTTCCCTTTTGGACCTCGTGGTCTATTTGTAAAGACCACCTTTGCGGGATTTCCTCATGACCTCTTTGTCCCCCCGACCTCTGGTCTTTTTGTAAAGACCACCCCTTGGTCTTTTCGCAAGACCACCCTTGTGGGTCAAGACCTCCTTGTCTGCAGAACCTCTTTATCCTTTAGACCTCCTTGTCCCTTGGACCTCTTAGCCTTTCAGACCTTCTCAAATATCTCCCTTGATCCCATAGGACCTCCTCTATGGTTTTTGCAAAGACCACCCCTTGTGGTCTTTTTGCAAAGACCACCCCTACGGGTCACGACCTCCCCTTGGGCCGTGATCACTCCTCTTTGACCAGACTGTTTCCCCAGCTTGACTGGCTCCACATGTCAGTCCTGCTCATCTTTGTTTTCTCTGCCACATAAGCCCCTTGTGCATTTAATGCTAGTTGTGCCACATTAAATGCGGCCACTTACGTGGTCACTTGCGTGGCACCTTGTTCTCTCTCCTTGTTCCCTTCTTTCTCATCATGTCTTGGTCTATTGTCCTTCACGGATCGGTTGTGACACCTTACGACTCCTACCTACCTTTGACTCATCCGTCTCGAGGTTTTGGTGTCTCTCTTTAAACATGACTTGAGCAGCCCCTCTCATCACCGTATTTCCACACTTATCTCTTTTTGCTCCTGCTCAGTTGCTCTGCGCTGAAGCTTCATCGCCAAGGACTCCGACAGAACCTCCTTTGCTGCCTCCTTGCCGTCGGCGATTCCACCGGAGCTTCTGCGATGTCCTCGCCGCCACCACTAGATGGATTACCGTCCAGCTATTGGACCAGCTCCTTCATCTTATCCTCAAACTCGTTCTCGGCCTTGGTAAGTTCCTTCGTACCTTGTTCTTTCTTTTATTTCTACGACTGCACCGTGTAGTCGTATCCTCCTCAGAACCATTGCATGGTTTTTTCGCAAAGATCACCCTCTCGGTCTGTGCGCAAAGACCACCTCCCTGGTCTTTTGCATAGACCACCTCCTTAGTCTTTTTTGCAAAAGACCACCCTCCCGGTCTTCTGCATGGACTACCTCCTCGGTCCTTTTTTTTGCAAAAAACCACCCTCTTGGCCTTAGCTGGTCTTTTGCAAAGACCACCCATTTCGGCCTTTCTTGCAAAGACCACCCTCGTCGGACCTCCTCAGGAGAGCCCTTTTCGATTCTTCTTGTTACATTCTTTCTTTGTTAAACTTGATTGGAGTTTATTTGGATCTTATTTGGTTGTTATTTGATTCTGCTTTGCTTCGTTCTCATGTAGATTGCATCGTCTCTAGGGAGCCCGAGCTCTGTGAAGGAATAGATCCTTAAGCTTCTGAGCAAGAGGCAAGTTACACTCTTGATCATATTGCACCCAATATCTCAAATTATTTAAGTTCTGCTTCAAAGATTATTGCATGCTTATTTATGCTAAATATTTCAATCCCTGTTTTAAATTCATAGCTATGCCAAATTCTTGTATGGCCATTATTGATATTGATTCCACTCTGATGTCACCCTAGTTAAAATCTGGTTGATGCAATAGTGTGAACCAGGATCTCTTGAAAAATGTATGCTTAGTCATGCTTAGACCAAAATCTTCTTTTGGGAGTTTTACTGTCAACTAACCAATGTTGTCTAAAAGGTTTTAATCCATGACATTGGGTTGTTATGGTAATTTGCAAATATTTTTGAAAAGCAAAGGAAAATAAGGAAAATGGGTTTAGACTTGGGCGAATTGGTTGCTTGGATGGTGCACGTTTATGCACAGGCTCAAGCTGGGTAGGCTTGAGGCCCAGGGTTTTGTGGTAGTCGCCCAGGTCAGTTAAGGACCGGTCTTCGAGTGTATTTTGCCATGCCACACCGTGCAACCACATGTCCAGGATGGGGTGGACCTAGCTGATTAATTTGCAGAGTTCCAACGCGGTTGATCCCGTTGGTACATGGGAGGTCTTTCATGGCCATTCTTTTTGACAAAGTCTTTCATGACTATTGTTCCCACCTGGCCTAAGAGGGGGCCCTTGACCTCTACAGGTTTCTATCCGCAGGGTGGGGCGAAACCATAGTAGGGGTGGACTGCGGTGGAAGAATGCATTGTAAAGGACTTGTCATGAGCTCTAGACCACTTACCTTCGGAAGTGAGTGGTGGCATTGCCGGTCGCCAAACAAACTAGAGTAATCATGTCATGTGGGTAAAGTTGTACACCTCTACAGAGTGAAAATCTATTCGAATAGCTGAGTCTGCGGTCAAGGACATGCTGGCAAAGCTACTCCTAGTTAGATGTTGGTTTTGTTTTCAAAAGGTTTTATTAAACTGTTTTGGATCTCTATCCAAATGGGTTTTGGGCGGGGAGCCTTATGACAGGAGGGTATCCTTCACCACTTATGATGAATGTTATCCAAACTATAAAACTGATTTGAGAAAAATGAATTTTAGTTATTGTCTAACTGCCTTGGAACTTAGTACTTGTATTTGAAATAAACTTGGTTTTATGCAAATCAACCATATTAAGCCTTTCCTTGAGATATCCATTTATGCATGTCATTCTGTTATTTGATGGGTGTAACTTGTGAGCACGGTTGTTGTGCTCACTCTTGCTTGATTATGCTTTTGAGTAGGGAAAGAAAGCTTGAGGTGAGCTGCGCAGTAGACCAAGAGGTCCTGGCCAACTAGGATGCACCCTCCAGCCGATTACCTGTGGTGTATCGGGTGGCCTATATGTGTATCTTCCGCTGTGTCTTGGTTGCCGGCTTGTAAGCCTCCCTTGTAAACAACTTTGTTGATATTAATAAAGTTCTCGTTGATGTATGTTACCACTTTTGTACATTGTGGAAAGCTAGCTATTGATCCTTGGGACTAGCTCGGTTCGCACTGAGGACTTGGGACCTCCCTAGGCCCCATGACCTCCTCGGGCTTGGTCTCTCGACCTCCCCCGAGCTAGGTCGTGGCACTTGGGGACATCCCGTGCCTCACGACCTCCCTGGGACCTCTCGGGTGGTCTTGCTAGACTCCTCGAGTGGTCTGTAAGACCTCTCGGGTGATTTTGAAAGACCTCCCGAGTGGTCTAATGGGCCCCTTGGGTGGTCCTGGAGGTCCCCCTGTGCGATACTGCTGGACCTCCTGGGTGGTCATGGTGGTCTTTCCAGGTGGTCTTGGAGGACCCCTCGGGTGACCCCAGGTCGGGTCGTCACACACGTGGTCGAGAATTTCGCTGTTGTCGAAGGATTGACCCAGCGAATAAAGGATTTGGAGAAAAAAAATACTCCGAATTGGAAAGTAAGAACTTTCTCCTTAACCTTTCTTTTTCTTCAATGCTTTGTTCTTCTTTTGTTTAATTATTCTCTCTTATCATATTCGATAGATTTGGAGAAAATAAAAGAAGAGGTTAAATGGTGATAAGGCGAATAAACCAAATTTTGAAGAAGAAAATCAGTCTAAGGACCAGTCGATCGTAGAGGCGACGACCAGACATGAAACTCTTGAAAAGAGGATTGAAGGTAATTTGGTCGTAGACTTGACTTATCAACCTCCCCTAATCATTTTTACTTACTACTTGTTTTACTCGTATAGAGTAAACTCAAGCATTGAATAGAGCAAAGAAGGCTCTGGAATTTGAGCAAGATAAGGAGGGGCTCTTGTGCAAAGTCTTGATGAAAAGATCCATGCACTGAACAAGATGATCTTTGATATGAGATTAGGATAAAATCCGCCTCTCTTAAGAGATCCAACAGAGAAAATGACCTACTTGGGCCAACTTCTAGAAGATCTCAAGGGTCGGAAGCTTTCAGTTTTGCATTAGCAAAACTGAAAGCTTCCGACCCTTCCATCAATCTTCAAGCTGTTGAAGAAGACTTCAACTGCTTGCCTGATGATGCAAATAAGTTTCTCAAGGAAATGAAGCCTCTTGGAAACAAGGTTGCAGAGTAAATGGAAATCGGATCTCCATCAAGCAGCAATTAGTCTGGAGATATTCAAGAGTAGGACATTGTAATATAAGACTTATGAAATGCATAAAACTTACCTTTTTGCCATCAACAAGTCTTTTGTTTATCCTTTTGACTTTTAAAATACTTAGATATTCCCTAGCCCCCGACTGATTTATAGTAGAAGAACTGTACTATATAATTAGTAAGCCAAGGAAAAGAGATCTTGAAGTCTTACCCATTTTGTTTGTTTTGAAGGCATATTTTGATTATATGATAAAACCGATCGTAGTAATACTAGGAAATCAATTTGGTTGGAACCAGTGTATGACTTCAACTAGTTGTAGATCTGTTTTGTAATAATCAAAACACCAAACAAAGCAATATATGGTCAGAAAAAGACTTGTGTTAATGAAAAAAAAGAAAATATACAAAGATGTATGCAATGAATGATAAGTAAGCTTATTTATATATAGTATTCAAAACTGGTCGGAAGAATTGTTAAGAACTAAAGACATGAAACATTCTTCGCGAAACGTATTTAGACTCAAGTCCGACTGGCAGCGAGGATCGTAGGAAAAGAACCATCGCAAGGAAGCTCCTTCCAGTGGGCAGGACCACATGCGAAAAAGGAGAGACTTCGACTAGGAGGCTTTCCGTGTCCTGACCAGTAGCCAAACAAGAGTAGAACAGAATTTTGAAATAATGAAATATGTCTTCATAGTCTTAAGCACATGAATTACTGCATGAAGTTATTGTTTATTATGATCTTGTTACTCGTATGTTTCTTTGAGAAAAGAGTGTGGTCGCGCGTGGGAATCATTCAGGGAATGATCATGACTAGGCCCATACAGCGTATGACTTAGAAGTCGTTGCCAAAGAGTAACATAGATCCTTGTAAGGATGTCGGAGAGAAGGTTGTCTTCTCCGACCAGTATAAATAACACTGTAGACGACCAGAGTATAGGTGTAGACATATAAACAATATTGCTCGTCAAAATAAATAAAGGAATGACAAATCTTTATTTAAATGAAAAGAATTGAAAGAATGTAAAAAATAATTAAACATAGAACTTACGCAATTGATCAATGTTCCAAGAATTAGACAAAACTTGCCCATCGGACATGGCTAGTAAATGCGAATCTGGTGGGTGACTTGACCACGGTGTAGGACCTTCCCACTTGGGAAAAAGTTTGTTGCGATTTGCTTGGTTACGAATTTTCTAAGAACAGATCACCTACAATGAGGCGGCGAGTTTGCACCTTCTGTTGTGGTACCTTCGCATGGCTTGTTGGTAGACCGCTGATCGTATCAGGGCTTGGTTTCGTAGTTCCTCAAGAAAATTGATGTCATCGAGTCGTCGTTCATTCTGATCGTTTTCGTTGAAACAATCAGTTCAAGCAAAGCCAAGTTTTAGTTCTAGAGGAAGCATGGCTTCAGCACCATAAACTAAGAAGAATGGTGTTTCACCGGTTGCACGATCGGTCGTGGTTCGAACGGCCCATAATACATAAGGGAGTTCTTGAACCCAACCTCCTGACCGTTTGATTAACTGATTGAACACTCGGCGTTTGATCCCCTACATAATGGTACCATTGGCTCGCTCAACTGCTCCGTTGCTCTGCGAATGAGCAACCGAAACAAAATGAACCTTGATACCAAGTTCGTTGTAGAATTCTTGGAATTGACCACTTGAGAAATGAGCACCGTTGTCTGTGATTATACGACTGGGTATATTAAATCGTGTGATCACATTTTTAGTGAGAAACCTCGTAGCGGCCGCCGTTGTTGTTTTAACAACAGGCTCAGCTTCAATCCATTTTGTAAATGTGTCAAATATGACGAAAAGGAATTAGAAGCCCCCAGGTGCTCTTGGAAAAGGTCCTAGAATGTCTAGTCCCCAGGTTGCAAAAGGCCAAGAAAGAGGAATAGTTTGCAAAGCTTGTGTCGGCTGATGTACTTGTCGGCTATGAAGCCGATATTATGCGTGCCGTCACGAGCTCTTTTGCATCATGAAGGCGATTGGCCAATAGTATCCTTGCTGAAGGCTTTACCGACTAGTGTTCTGTAGGAATGATGTGCTCCACAGACTCCTTCTTGGATTTCGGTTAGCAATTTAATGCCATCCGTTCGAGATATGCATCTCATCAACACTCCGTGAGATCCTCGCTTATACAAGGTACTTTTGATCAGAGTGTATAATTTGGCTTTTCGTGCTAGACGATCAACCTCTACATCATCTTCGGAATTATGTCATCTTTGAAGATAATTATAGATCGATGTCATCAATCTCTACCGGATCGCGGCAGTAATAAGCATCAGCGACACATTGTGGAGCATCCATGCTCTCACGATCGATGTGTACGACTTGTAAAGAATCATGTATATTCTCAAAAGGCTCGACCACCGAGGGTGAATCGAGTTGCTCGAGAAAAGCTCGAGCGGAGACGATCGACCTCGTGGAGGCCATCCGTGCTAAGCGGTGCGCGAAAGTTTTCCTTTCTAGGAATATGTTGGATCCGAAACCAGAAGAAGTGCTTTTCGAGGTTTAGTATACGCCAAATAAGATGACATCTTGGTACTTGAGCATTGATACTCTTTCCCTACTTGATTTGCTACTAGTTGAAAATCGCCTTTCACTAGTAATCTGCGAATCCCAAGCGAATGAGCTACTCGGAGTCCTACCAGTAAACCTTCAAATGATACGCCACATTATTTGTAGCAGGAAAATTTATCTGGATGGCGTACTTGATGTGTACGTCAGTAGGGGATATCAAGACAACTCCAGCCCCTAAACCTTTTAGCATCAAGGAGCTGTAAAAGTACATTATCCACTCGTCATGGTGTTCGTACTCGGGCCCTTGGGTGGGTTCAGGGTTCGTCCATTCGGCAATGAATTCTGCTATTGCTTGGGACTTGATTGCGGTTCGTGAGATGAAATGGAGGTCGAACGCCCCTAACTCAACCGCCTATTTTGCTATTCGTCCTGATGATTCCCTATTTCCAAGGACTTGACCAAGGGGATACCCGGTAAGTACGACCACTTTGTGGGCCTGAAAGTAATGTCTTAGTTTCCTTGAAGCCATAAGGACACCATAGAGCAACTTTTGTACCTGTGGGTACCTTTCCTTTGGTCCATGTAAGACTTCGCTTACGTAATACACTGGTCGTTGGACGTTATCACGCTCTGTGACCAGTACACCGCTAAATATCTGCGGCGTTGCAGCCACGTAAATTAACAATGTTTCTCCCGGTCTTAGAGAAACTAAGACTGGGGTACTTGTAAGGTACTTTTTAAGATCTTCAAAGGCATCGTTTGCCTCTTTAGTCCACTCAAAACTTCCATGTTTCCGAAGAAGCTTAAAGAAAGGTAATCCTTTTTCCCCTAACCTTGCTATGAAATGACTCAGCGCTACCATACAACTAGTTAGTTTTTGGACCTCCTTCTTCGTGGTGGGAGGGTGCATCCAGTCGATGGCCGATATTTTTACTGGATTTGCTTCAATACCTCTAGCCGAGACTACGAAACCGAGTAGTTTTCCAGTGAAAACTCCGAACACACACTTTTCTGGATTCAACTTGAGGTTATGCCTTCTCAAGTTATTGAAATTCTCTTGTAGGTCTGGAATGTGATCGCCAACGTTGATGCTCTTTACGACCAGTTCATCAACGTAAGCTTCCAGATTCCGACCTATCTATGGATTAAAGGTTTTCTGCATCAACCTTTGAAAAGTTGCACCAGCATTTTTGAGACCAAACGACATCTTAGCATAACGAAGAAGTCTTGGTATGGGGTGATGAAGGAAGTTTTCTCTTCATCTTCTTTACACATATTAATCTGGTGGTACCCTAAATACGCATCTAAAAAACTTAGTAACTCACACCCGGAAGTAGAGTCTATAAGTTGGTCAATGCGTGGAAGGGGAAAATCATCCTTCGGACAAACTTTATTAAGATCTGTAAAGTCAATACACATTCGTCATTTTCCATTATTTTTCCTAACTATTACAGGATTGGCGAGCTACTGGGGGTGGTCGACTTCACGAATGAATCCAGCCTTGAGGAGCTTGTCAATCTTGGACTGGATTGCTTCCTTCCGATCAGATGCAAAACGCCTGAGCTTCTGCTTGATCGGTTTTTTGTCAAGCTGGAGAGCTAGACTGTGCTCGATCACCTCCTGAGGGACTCCGGGCATGTCGGACGCCTGCTAGGCGAATACGCCTTGATTTGCTCGGAGGAAGGAGACGAGCGACTCTTCCTATTTGGGGTCGAGTCTTGCCCCGACCAGTATCTTTCGGGTAGATGAGTCAGTGTTTCCTAACATAGGTGGTGACTTGGCGCTGCCCGAAGAAGCGCCTTTGTCGAGTGGTACCTGCTTTGTCTGGTCGAAAGGCTTTGGCGTCATCTTTGGCCTTGAGTGTTTGACCTGTACGGTAGATGGATTATCCTCTCCGGTCGGAAGTTCATCGACCAGTTCTAAGGATTTTCGATCACATGCGTAAGCCATTTTCTGATCTCCTCAAACCGTGATGACTCCTTTAGGTCCTGGTATTTTCAAACTTTGATAACCGTAGTGCGTGGCTATCAAGACTTTTGCTAAAGCCAGACGACCTAGGATTCCGTTGTATGCAGACTCAAAATCCACTACATCAAACGGAATCTTTTCTATTCGGAAGTTGTCAGGTCTTCCGAACATGACCGGTAAGAAAATTTGTCCTATCGGTTTAGCGGTGGAGATAGGAACTATACCATGGAAGACATATTTCACTAGTTTCACCTTGGACTTGGGAACCTGCATCTCTTCTAAAGCTCCCACAAATAAGATATTTAAAGAACTATCTTCATCTATTAAGACTCTATTAATCCTACAATTATTAATAGTAGGTTCAACAACAATAGGGAACCTACCTAGTCGAGTCGAAGGGATGGGGCAGTCTTCTTTGCTGAAGGAGATTACGGTGTCCGACCAACTTGATGGCTTGATGATGGTCGGAGGCTCGACAAGGTTAACCTCCCGCTCCACGGCCTTCAAATGACGCCTTAACTCGTACGAAGAAGGCCCACCAAAGATCATGTTGACCATATGTTGAGGCTCTTGGTACTCCATTTCTTCATCGCCATCTTTGTTCTTTTTCTTTTTGGAACTCGTTTCACCGAGTTCCTGTATTGCGGGGAGTGGTCCTTTACCTGCATAGTAATCCTCTAGCTTTTTCTGTCAGATTCGACAGGTGCGCAAGTCATGCCCTGCCTGCTAGTGAAGTGGACACCACTTCTTGTTTTTTTGATGTCCTTCGGTCGGAGCTTTTGCTTTGCCTCAACTAGTGTAGCCCTTCTTACCCTTCGTAAACTTTTTAGGAATAGCTAGGACTTCTTTATCGTCGGGTCTGTGGTTTTTCTTCTTCTTGAGAGCTTTCTTATTTTTCTTCTCCGATTTATCCAAGCCAGGTTGGGGATTTTATCCTTAGATCAATGGCCTCACACCACTCAATTGCTTCGCTAGCGGTGGCGTATTTGTCGGCCATGTCGAAAAGTTCGACGGTCGTTTGTGGAGGGTTCATTGTTATGTCCTCCGTGAACCGTCGATTCCTTACACCTGTTTTGAAGGCTTGGATAACAGATGATTCTGCAACCTCTGGTATGGAATTACGAACCTGGCTGAATCTCTTGATGTATTGACGGAGAGTCTCATCAAAGCCTTGCCAGATTCGGTGGAGGTCATCCTCCTTTCCAAGACGGTCGTACATGCCTTGGAAGTTTGCAATTAGAAGGTCGCAAAGTTGCTCCCAAGTGTAGATTAATCCGACCGGTAGGTTAAGCAACCACAACCAGGCAGACCCTTCGAGTACTGTAGGTAGATAGTTAGCCATTACATTTTCATCACCACCATCAGCTCTGATGGCGGTGGTATATATTTGGAGAAATTCCAATGGGTTTTGGGTCCCATTGAACTTGTCGAGTTGGTCGGTCGGAACTGTTTGTGCGTCTGCCTTGGAGCCTGCGCAGAGAAGGCTCGACAACCTGTGATCGATTCATGGCGCCTTCTTTGGAAAGGTGCCAGATTGTAATCGGTCGGAGACCGATTTCTGAGGTTAGATTGCCGAATCTCCGGTGTCCCGATCCGGTCGTAGACGCTATTGTTACGTCTTCGACCGCTTGCTTGATTTAGACGATGTCGGAGATTGTCTGGCCCAAGTGATTGTTCCTCTCGACGAGGTGAGGGTGTGGCTGCCTGAAACAGCCTTCTCCCATCGTGACTCCTTAGTCGGAATCGTCGAGGGGGCCTTGTATCGATTGTTCCCCTGCACGACCATGCTGCCCTCTACTGAGAGAGGAATGTTGGGATGAAGTCATGGTTTGACTTCCTAAATTCATCTGTTCCCAGTATGCTTCCGTTTGTTGCACGATCTGCTGAAGAATCTCCGATACTTGGCCTACGAGTTGTACAAAACCTGGGGTCTCTACTAGAGCAGGGTTAGAATTATTCAACATATCTTGAACACGTTGCAGGTTTCATACCGTTGCCGAAGGTCTCGGAGGATTCATACTGGTAGTAGGTGTTCGAAGATCTGAACCTTCCCTCGACCTCCTGGTTTGCTCCGTCCGATCAGCTACCCTTGGTGGGGCAGAGCCAGGTGAGTGAACTGATGGACGCCGATCAGTTCTGTTGCCTCCGGAAGTTGGTGCTTGATGGCCCGTACCATTTATACCAGCACGTGGTGGCGTGGTAGAGTGTGTAGGATCATGCAAGGCATCTTGATTTGCATCTCCGATCGCATTGACCTCGTGCCTCTAGCAGCGATCTTTCGACGAGTTTCCATCGTAACTAATGGAGAGCTTTCCAATGCTTCTACTAGGAGTTTCCACGACGGAGAGCGGTTGGAGATGAGCACCTCCTAAGGTCTTCTTGGTGGGCTCAGCCTGATCCTACGGGCTGCCGATCGTATGCTGAGTCTTATCATCCCCACTTGGCTTACGACCAGTGGAGATTTCATCGACACCATTACTAGATATCGGTTGGCTCCTGGAATCGCCAGAAGCCGTAGGGGACTAATCCTAATTACACTGAATCAGTGGGGACTAATCCTAATTACACTGAATCTCACACCTGTTATGCTAATCAATCAGACTTAAAGCACGAATCTAAGACTAATTACGTTGCTCTAATATGATGTTACTGTCTTGCTTGTCTTTCAGATTGTTCTTTGTCTTCTGCACTCCACCTTTAAATAATTTTCGAAGAGGTGGCAGTTACTCCTAGAGAAGGTGTCCCTAGTGAAGCGTCGTGACTGGTCGGAGCGAGGTGCCAGTTGATAATGTGTCAACTGCTTTGCGGTTAAGTGTCTGTGAGACACTCAACCGTATGGTGGTTGTTGTCAGTGTCTTAGGACTATGTAACATCGCATGGTTTGGAATATACAGCATGTGATCCATTCATCACACAGTTAAGATACTAGTTCATAGCTCTTCCGAGCAGCTACCTGGTCGGAGACTAGGCATAGGACCTTGTCTGACCAGGGTACCCATTATGTAACCTCTGGAATTCTTATAACCAGTGAGGTCGTTAGCCTTAGGGGTTACGACCATAAAGACGTATGGTCTTTTTATTATGTATTAAAATAATATATAGATGTTTTAATCCTCGTCAGTGCGTAAACAACAAAATAATTTTAAAAGGTATATTCGGAAGGGGTATATACACACGAGAGAGTATATTATAATATATCCGCCCATGTTGATAAAGTCACCAGAGCAGATTGTTGTCTTGTGCCTGAATTTTCTTTTCCTATAGTATACAAAGAAAAAAGAAGTTTAATAACAAAACAACAAATGAAAGTCCTAAGGCAATTCACATTACTCTGCTGCTCCTTCAAAACTGATCACCAAATAGTTAACTGATCACCATGTATATCTTGAGCAGAAGAACAAGTATACTCCGGTAAGCAAGGGTACATGATAACAATTATATGAATAGAACCATGGTGGTTGACGATCACGAGCAATAGCGGCAGCCTTCCAATGCACCTCCGGCTTCTCACCTTTGCATGCAGCAATGATGCTATCATGACGTCCTCGCCCGGCAGCTGTACCGATGCCATCGGCGTCTCACCGTGAAGATCGTCTTGGGAGTATCCTACACTGTCGCCGTGGCGTTGTATGTTGGTCAGGGACTTATCAGATCTTTCTTTCTTAAACCACGGGAAAACACACGGCAGCGTCCCATGAAATCAGCGGTGGTGAGAAAGTGAAACTGCGTCGATCAACATGTTGACAAATTAATAATCGATGACTGCAAATTTGCATCTTAAGATGCCTTAGTCAAATGGAGTATCGAGGAATAGCTCATGTATCGGTGCAACTCTAGTTTCCAATCTGACGAGACGGTGGTGCACAAGCTCCCAATCTACCGAGTGTCTGCGGCGGCGCGGCCAAATTCGGTGATGCAGCAGATTATCTATAACGAATGTTTCTGATTTGTCTCGTTTAACACTTGATCAAAATAATGAGCATGACATTATCAAGACTGCTGTAGTGTAAGAGGATGTTACGTATGCTGTTCGAAACCATGGAAAGAAAAATCTATATATGCATGTTGTACTTGAGCGGTGCATGGAGTCAACCCATACATATATATATATATATATATATATATATATATATATATATATATATATATATATATATATATGTATATGCATCTTTGTTGGGTGTGTTTGATCCAGAAAAGAGGTCATGCAGTGCACGTCAAAGAGTTTGAGTTCCTTGAGTTCGACATTGGTACGTTCAGGGAAGGCCACTCAGATTTGTTTGACAAAAAGGAGATCGTTTCGGCTAGGAGATTAAGTCTACGTTTTATCTTTCTCTGTACAATCTTGGATGGGTGCTACCAAGTCAACCGAAGCTAGTTCAATAAGGAGATATGGTGCACTAGAAGTTAATTTAATAATTATTTGCAATAGGATAGTTTAATCTATTTTCAGCAATTAGAGTAGCTTAAACATCTAATTAAAGTAGGAGTTTTTGTCTCAGATTACTGTTTATCCGAGTCTTGTGCTTGCGTGGGAGGCTATATAAACTCCCCATAGCCGCACCATATAGGTGGACAAGTTATGATTTAAATAATAAAAATCAGAAAAGCCATTTTGGCGCATATCGTGTGTTCTTGAGAGGAATTAAGAGGGAGGGCTGGAGAGAGGAGGAAACAAGAGGAAGTTCTTATATGGTGTTTCAGCTTGGACACAAAGCAAGGACACCTTGTTCTTGACTACAACCAAGAAGATCCATCTACTACGTCTTTGCAATTTGATCAAATCAGATTGGTTTGTGAAGTTATTCTCTGTTGTTTCTAATCTCAAGGTTTAGCACAACTAGAGATTGAAGATTTGCTATCTAGGGTTCGGGCACTATTCACCATGTGGTATTGTTCACCCGTGTGGTTACTGTTCACCCGAAGTAAAGAGAAGGAGACAACAAGCTACTGAACTTCAAATGTACTATGAAAGATTGGACCAACAATCGAGATTCATCTAATCAACTAGGTGGATTCTTATCATTCGGTGTCGTCCAGGAAATATGTGGGTGTTGCTAGGCTAGTATGGGATTTTTATCTAGCATTTTGGAAGGCACAAAAATCGGAGAGGTCTGGTGTACTAATGGATTCGCCCAATAAAAACAGCACAGTTTCTCACCCACAACCCGCTAAAAGCCACACAAATATGGAAGAAATCGGATAGCAGTGAGGGTGATGTAACTAACCCAGAGTATGTACCATTTTCACATACATATATTACTCTATAAGGGCGAAGAGAATATATTACTCTATAAGGGCGAAGAGAATCACGGCCTCTCTGCGTTTCACGGAAATTTCTTCCACTGTGGTGTCGACGTGTGTGTGGTGGTTTTCCTTTGCGTCTGGCCTCCGTCTTCTATGCATCCTGCAGTACGTTGTTATTTGCCTGATTGCGGTCGTGCGGCGGTGTTCCTTCGCGTCTGGCCTCCAGTCTTCTGTGCATCCTGCAGTACGTTGTTATTTGCCTAATTGCGGTCGTGCTACCGAGAGATGCCTAGCGTTCAGGCATGACGCGTCCGTCGACGTGCGCATTAATGCTCTTCCTGTTGGTCTGCCCTTGAGTGCGTTCGTGGTGCCGAGGGAGCCTCCGCGCTGAGGCGTGACGCTTTGGTTGTTTTTCTTCCGATCATTCGCAATCACGTGTACCTACTTGTGTCCATAGGAATCACATTCCTCGCCGATTCAATTAGTTTTTTTTTTTTTATCAAATTGTGTACAGACATGTGTACTATCCTGCGCGTTTCTTTAGTCTTTGTTTTTTGGTGCCTCTTGCTGCTGCCGTAGCTCGTTGCATTGATTAGGGGCGTTGCTGCTAGACGCCCATCACCGCTTTGTCTTCATTGTTTTAATGCCTTTTACTGTTTTTCCCTACCACGGTTCGGCCAGGCAGATGCTTTGCATCTTATCCCCTCCTTTGCCTGGACGCCTCGGTTCGCGCGCCGCCCGATTTACTTCATCCTCATCCCCTTGGAATCAGCCAAAAGAAACCCCTGATTTCATCGCCCCGTCGCCTGCCCTCCGCGTGCTCTTGCCGGCTGCTCCGCTTGCGAACGAGGTTAGCTGCTTCACCTCCGTGCAGATCCTTCTCCCACCGCTTCGTTACCTCCATCGCATCTTAATATAATCATCCTCGCTTCTTTCATGGCTTTTTCCACTGCCTCACGACGTTTACCCGCGGGCCTTCCGTCGCTCCGCTTGCTGGCTCGATGCGTACAACCATCTTGCACTGATTTGTTCGCTTCTTCAACGTCCAGGTATGCGCTTGTACCTGTTTGTTCCTTGTATCAATATTTCGTTATTTCCGTTGTGCTCTTCCCTAATCGTCTTGCCTCTTTTCAACGTTTTTTTGCTTCGTTCTGCCACCGTTTCCCACCGTCTTGTCCTCGCTCTGCTTGGTGGTTTGGTCAATACCGTCGTCTTCCACTAATTTTTTTCAAGCCTTCGTTGTCCAGGTAACAACCGTATTTACTACACTTAAGCTTCATGTAGGTCGGTTTGTGCATGTTCAGCAAGTTCACATGTTAGCTTCCTCGCCAGCTTAGCAACTAAAGTATGGACATTAGGCCAATAATGAGAATAAGATCTTCATCTTTGTTTCCGTTTTCAGCTTAGCAAGTAAAGTATGAACTTCCAGGATGTTATGTCCGTTTGTCGTGCATATGGCCAGCCAGATTTATTCATAGCTTTTAAGTACGACCCTACGTGTCCTGAAATTTCTCATGCCATGCGAAGTGAACCGGTCCAACATCCACGTGATGGCTCATCCATTGAGCGTCGGGTTTTTAGAACGAAGGTTGGTGATTTATTTGCTTGTATTAAGGACAGGTCTGTTTTGGGTTCTATTCGTGCTGGTACATCCACATAGATTCATCATATATCCATTGTCTTGTTCCTTTGTTCCTATTAGGTCGCTTATCCTATCCCTTACTCTCGCTTTATTCCAGTCATACACACAGTTGAATTCCACAAAGTGGGGTTGCCGCATGTACAGTTTCTAGTATGGCTAGCAAGAGACAGTCACACATCTCCCCAACCCCCTAGACAGCGTGTCCCCATCCCCCTAGACAGCGTGTCCCCATCGAAGAAACACCGCTGCAAAGCACGCCTGCTCCACTGATGGTTCCAGCACAACGCTATGATTACCGCGCATCTATAATAGTTTGTTTCTTAGCTTGTTACTAAGAGAAGAGATTACTCAATCTAATAAAAATAAACAAGTCTTTCAATGGATTGTTTCTTGAGCTTGTGTCTAAAACTTTAATTGCTACAAGTGTGTATGATTCTTGATAATCAATAATGAATTACAACTGTGTGGCCTACATGTTTTTAGCTCATTTATCATATCAATAATGAAGTTGGACTGCACAAATGATCCGGTGGATATTTTGCTTTAAGACAGTGGGACCCACAAAACACATTTTTAGGTAACAAGTAAGTCTCCAATAGAGTATTTGGTTGTTTCTTGTGATATTAACAATTTACTAGTTTCTTCATCGAGAAACAACCCCACTTTCTCTCCTCCACATCACCTAAATATTGATATGGTAACCCCTTAGTAACAGTTAATGTGGACTGTTGTAGATGCTCTTATTTTGTTTTAGTTGTAACTTTTGCTCTTCCTATCAGCGTAACAACCAAAGGTAAATGCGATAATTTCAATACATGTTATACCGAATCGACAACTGATGACATCCATTTTGTTTAATGGCTGTGCAGGCGCCTGCCTCACGAATACGTGAAAAAAAGCCTCTCAATCGAGGCCGTACCCCCAGCAGAAAAGGAAACAATCTGTCAGTAAATACCTTCTAAACGGTACGTCCCATATTTACAATCTTTGTCCCTGTCAGGCCCAACCCAAAAATATATCTCTTTGATGATGGCTTGCCTACCCATACGTAACATGACACATATCTTTAAGATGTTTTTTGTGCTTACAGACGTACTGCCTCCGAGTATCTCAGAAACAGCTAGAAAATTGCACAGGGTTGACGACAGGAAACACCTTGGCAAGACTTAGGTCAGTTCGATCTAGACCTGTTTAAAAGGCGGGACGAGCCGGGTTTCGGGCTGGGCTTAAAAAGCCCGGCCGAAAATGGATAGGTCCGAGTTCGGTCCGAAAAATTAATTTTTGATTTAAAAATAATATTTTAATCATTTTTCGGAATAAAAAGTGATATTTAATTCATTTTTAGAATTTAAAAAAATAGATTTTCACTGTTTTAATTCTTTTTTTCGGGCCTTCGGGCTTTAGGGCTCAGGCTTTGGGCCGAAAAGTCAGTCCTAGGTCCGGCCCGAACAGGGTCGGGCTCAGGCCGGGTCGCCCGTGAACACCTCTAGACTTCGATCCATCTAAAATGATGCCCTTTCAGACTTCATTTTAACTTCAGATATATACAAGTTTCTGTTTATCACGTATCTTATAGATCAGCAAAAGGGTTTACTAGTTTTAGCTATGCATCCATGTTTCTGAGGACCAAAAAAAGGACACTTTCTATGTAGGGTTAAAACAGAGAACTAAATGCCATAGTCTAATACTCTGTGTATGTCTCCGTGTTTTTTTACAGAACCAAAAAAAAAAAAAACTTAGCACATACATAGTATACTCACTATGCCCATTCCCAGCGATTATCAGACTGCTGCTTTCTTTCATACCAAGCTAACAGTTTCCTTAGAATTTCATGGTTAATCGAACTGCAGTCATAGAGACTGAACATTACCATCTAAAATGCTGCCCTTTCGGACTACATTTTAGCTTCAGGTACATACAATTTTGTGTTTATCGCGTATCTTACAAATAAGCAAAAAAGTTTCCCAGTTTTAGCTATGCATCCATGTTTTCCAAACAAAAAAAAAGCCACTTGCTATGTAGGCCTAAAACAAAGAACTAAATGCTATAGTCTAATATTGTGTATGCCTTCGTGTTTTTTACAGAACCAAAAAAAAAATCTTAGCACCTACACAGTATACTCACTATGACAATTCCGAACCATTATCAGACTGCATGCTTTCTTTCATACCCCGCTAACAGTTTCCTTCAGATTTCATGGTTAATCGAACTGTACTCATAGAGACTGAATATTACATTACTACGGAGAATACACTGCTCTTAGCCAAAAAAAAAAGTTACTGTACCTTTTCAGTTCCGATATAATTCCCTTTTTAGGCCTACATCTTTAGTTACACATCGGTTCTTCTACTAGCGCAGTTGCCTTATTGCGTTTTTTTATTAGAAAAAACTGCTACACGGATCTGTTCAGAAAAAAAAACATATTCTACATTTTAACAAGAACTTTCATACAACAGTCCATTTTCCAAACTTGGAAAAGCTGCATCCCATGTTAGATCCATTGTATATGTGAACTACATACGCCACGAAAGTAAAAAAAAAAAATGTTAGCTGCAAGTATAAGATTTTACAAAGTGACCAACGTCCACAGGAAAAAAAAAGAAAAGAAAATAACAATGCTCTCCAAAACACCTAGCACTGACATTTATGTCAATCTTTATTTTGCAGGACACAATAAACATTCATTCCCTAGTTGTGCTACCGCTTTACTGCATGGTTTTTGCTCTGACAGTGCTTCGCGAGCCTGCCTCGCATTAGCACTATGTTACTTATTAGTGCACCCTTTTGATGTCTATACATGCGATCGTGCCTCCATGGTTGTCTTGAGAACGAATGTAATACTGATATCTGTGTTACAACCATCGTCGGCAGATGCATCAGTGGACATGTAATAACTACATATTTTCTATTTGTTCTTTACAGTTTGTGTTGTCTTGTATAGTGTCAACCACAGTGTGTCAACCACATAGTCGTTCTGTAACTAAGCACAGTTATGCTCTGCCTTCATATAACCAAGATATTTAGTCCTATTCGACCTGTCTTTTACCACCATCCATCTTGCTATATTTCATTCTAATATCACCTAAACTGTTTTAGACCGGTTTATACCATTCAATACGACGTAGATCAATCCTATTTCTAATTTGTTGTTTTGAAAAAAAAACTTTGAATTTAGTTTAGAAACTAGTACTTTCTTGATACATGGTGTTTGTTTAACTGTTTTAGGTAGACTGGTAATTTGCTTTTCTCAAACAATTTTCCAACATAGCCCATCGAAACCTCATTGTAGCTCATAATATCGGTTTCATTTTTCACAGTTGAAAAAAAAGCACCTACAATGCATCTAGGCTGCTTAGATCAGTTCATTCAGTACGACGTAGATCAATCCTATTTCTAATTTGTTGTTTTGAAAAAAAAACTTTGAATTTAGTTTAGAAACTATTACTTTCTTGATACATGGTGTTTGTTTAACTGTTTTAGGTAGACTGGTAATTTGCTTTTCTCAAACAATTTTCCAACATAGCCCATCGAAACCTCATTGTAGCTCATAATATCGGTTTCATTTTTCACAGTTGAAAAAAAAGCACCTACAATGCATCTAGCTTAGATCAGCGGCGTGGCGTAGCGCGCAAAACAGCCTAGTATATATACAGCAACTGCTACTGCATTTGTGAGCGCAGCCCCACATTGGCCATGGTTAGCATTCCATTCCAACGAACACTGCAACTCATTTGCAGCGAACACCTGTCATTCTACATACAGAATCCTTTCAGAAAAAGACCAGCAAGTTGATAAATCATATGTTAAAATCCACGAAACAGTTCGGAGAATTTCTAAACATCTTAGGTTGATACCATAGATCACTAACCAATATATACACCGGATAATTGTTTTTTTTCCCGGACCACAGTGCCAGGAGATGACTAGAAATGATTTCTAATCATGCAAGTTATATTAGAAGGCAGGATTTTTTTTCCCACCTTGTTTTCTGTACAATCAGCGCTACCAAGTCTCGAATGAAATGGAGTGTAAAAAAAGGATGGCAGCACATCTCCAAATACCAGGCATTGCAGCTGCTGGCATCATTCAAATGTCAACTCACTGATGCAGCATAGGGCCTGTAACTACAAACCGATTTAGCTAAATCTGCAGTCCTGTATTCTTTTGTGATAACCTAGTTAACAACGTTACATAGAGTAGGTCAGGTCAAAAACTGCATGACTTGGGTAACTTGAAGCTTCAATAATCAATTATAAGGCGGCCCTCTGCCAGAAGATCCTGGCCGTAGGTATGGGAATTGTGGAGGCTCCAAGCTCATGGGATCAGCAGGCATGTCCCTTCCATATCTTGGGACATCGTCAATGCCTCTTGTTGTGTAGTTTGTTTCCTCGAGTGGTGGACCATATTTGTCCATAACCGAGCTGCCTGGTGCACTTTGACCCAAGATCCCTGGAGCATACTTGTCCATAACCGAGCTTCCTAGTCCACTTGGACCCAAGAACCCCGGAGCATACTTGTCCATAACCGAGCTTCGTGGTGCAGTTGTACCCGAAAACCCGTACGAGGGAGAAGTTAAAGCAGGCTGGCCGTATCTAGCACCTGAAGATCCAAGGGAGTATCGACTGATCTGTAGGTAATCATCAGCACTCGGTCCACCATGCATTCTTAGATGTCCCTGTCTGTCTGCGTCTGTGGTTGGAGGGGTCCCAGTTTGTTGGTAACCATCACCAATTTGTCCACCGTACCTACTGCAGGTTACATCGGCAACCGAATTCTTCTCAGCAGAATTAGTGTTCCACTCTTCTGAGCTCAGCCTCCTGCAAAAGCTGCCATCATCTCCCAGTGATTGCAGACTGTACACATTTCCAGTTGGCGCAGCAGCATACCGCTTGGTCAGTTCCTCAATACTGGAGCTGTACTTCCTTGAGCTATCATCAGCATTAGTGTAAAAAGTAGGATCATTCTTCCCTTCAAGCGCATCGCTGTATCCATCACTGCTTGCCAAATAACTGCCCTGATAAGTAACACTCTTGAACATAGAGACATGAGGTTCTGTTGCAAGATAGCTCGTGTAACTATCTGGGTGTGCTGTCCTATCAGAGGAGTGCTCACTTGGTACAAAAGGGGAATAGCTTCTGGATCTGTTTCGAGCATTGCTGGTGTCAGGGGATGAGATACTCATGTCTGAATCCCCTCCCTTGGATTCCTCTGTATGAGCATTTATTCCATCTCCACAGCGTTCTTCTTGGTGAATACTCTTTTTCCTTGGAATAACTCTTCTTTCCTCATACGCAATTTCCGCTTGCTTTTCTGGAGGGAGGCTGTCTACCTGATCAGGGGTCCTCTTTCTGCTCCTGTCATCAGATCTCTTGCTTTCATCCCTGCCCTTCTCTTTCTCTTTTCCTGATCGAGAGATCTGTTGAAAGGTAGCTTCAGCTTGTTTCTTCACAGGGAGGTTATCTGATAGATTAGCCTCTTTGGACTTCTCTTCTCCAGATCTAGCTTGCTTCTTCACAGGACTGTCATCTGATAGACTAGCCTTTCTGACATTGCAAGCAATGTTCACTATAGTCTTTTTCTGTTTCCCTGATCTAGTGTTTTGCTTGTTCGTAGCTTCAGCTTGTTTCCTCACAGGGAGATCATCTGATAGATTGGCCTCTTTGAGATTGCATGAAGTCTTTCCTGTATTCTCTTTCCCTGATCTAGAAGTACATATGTCAGAAGGTTCAGCTTCTTTCTTCACAGGGAAGTCATCTGATAGATTACCCTCTTCAGCATGGCAAGCAATCTTCCCTATACTTGTGTGACTGTGCTCCTCAGCTACTTTCCTGTGCTTCTTTGTCCAATCAGGACGACTCCACAAATAGAGGGGTGGTGCAGATGCATTCCACCCTTCAACTATTTTGTCATTCACATCGACAGAACCAGGCAGATAAAAGGCCTGCAAATTACAAGAAAGGTGTTAGGCAAAACAACTAGAAAATAAAAGAAGCTAAACTAAGTTCAATAAAACTTATTGAAGTTCTTTACCTTCCAGAAAGACAATCACTATCCTCCCAAACCAAATCATAAGGTGTCTTCTTTTGATCTAATCTGGTAATACCCAGAGAAAAAAAAGAGAGGAAAAGATGGAATAAAGTTCCCCCAAAAAATGTGAAAAACAGATGTCAATATGTTAATCTAATAAATTCAACAAAATGTTCTGCCAACAGGAATATGGCGGTTACCTTTTAGTTTCCTTGGGGACAATTAGTATAACGAGCTTAGGCTTAAAGGTCAATGCTTTGTTGATAAATTTGTTTGCAAGAGCTGCTTTGACTCCAAAAGGAGGATTAAGCCCCATTATCTAATCAATAATTAATCAGATGTTATAACTATTTAAGATACGCCAAATTGCGTCTACTGATATCCAAATAAAACATACTAGTTGAGATCCACGAGGCAGTTCCTTTGGCTGCACGGTCATCCAGTCCCTCCTTTCAAAGCAGAAGCAATTCTGCAAAGGGCATACAGGACTAAGCATGATAAACAGTTCAATGGAGATCCAATAACAGGAAACTGGAACTCCAGTAAGGGCACTTTCTGGTCATGAAATAATAAAGATCAGCACTGGAAAAGTTCAAATGCATTTACTTTGAAAAGTCCTATTTGATGTGAAGAAAGCAATGAAGTTCCAGAGGACAAATAAGGCAAGGATTTTATATTCCAAAAGGAAAATCAAACAAAATAAACAAGGACTCAGTAGTCTTCAATTTCACCTGTGGTTGGATAAGATCATAATTCTTGAAATGGCACTTTTTCTGAACTTGATCGAGTTTTTCTTTCATCAATCGGCTGAAATCATTTGCACCACAGCAGAAATCCACTATCTGCATGTTCAATGGAATTTAAGATGCTCGAGGACTAATCCAAAATATAACATTGGAATCAATGATGCTGTGTCGATGTTTTAAAGTTAACCCCTCGCTGACTTTATTTTCAATTCTGACCACTTTGGTCACTCCATAACGCGCGGCATGGCTAAACCATTCTGTCACACCACTTTCCTCGACGTGGCCAAACCTGCCACGCTGGCACGTCATGCGCACGACGTGCCAGCGTGGCCCAGTCCTTGCCCTTGTCACGCCAGTACTAATAGCGTGACAAGCCTACCTTGTCACGCCAACGCACGTGGTGTGACAAAGGTGACTTATGTGCCGCTAGTCCACCCAGTTCTTCATTTTTCCCCGATCTTCCTTCCCACGCGTCCTCTCTCCTCCCTGTCCCCAACCTTCCCAAATCCAGCGAATTAGAGCTGATTTTAAGTCCATAAACCCGTGGAGATCATCCCCCAAGGTAATCTCACCAATTCCCTCCATTTATTTTGGATAAATTTGGTTAGATTGGTTGATTTAGGGTTTTGGCCGAATTGCATGTTTGAGCGGAATTGGTTTGAATCGTTGCACTTTGGAATGAATTGGATAGCATTAGTACGCAATGATACTTGAATGTGTTCATAATTTGTTGCGTTCATGCGCTTTTTAGCGATTTATGGATGAGATTGGATGTTCTGGATAGGGTTTGTTTGGGTAATCGAAATAGGATATGTCATTGTAGTTTCATGTAGTTTTGATACATGGGTGCCTCTGAATGATACATCACATGAACACGTAACCAAAGTGGTCTTGAACTAGATTTTTTTATTCAAATTTGATGGCTAAACCAGGGGAAATGCGGCGATGTCAAGTCCTATATGAGGCAATATAGGAGAACATAAGGCAAAGTTTTGTTAGACCAAAGACCACACCGGACCTGCCTTAATCGAAAGCAAAAATAGTTTCATACAACTGGGGCCATTTTTCAGTTAAGAGCCAGAAGAGAAAGCACCGCAGAACAACATCCAGAACAACATCAAGTTCACGCTCAAATTACACCAAAATAGCTAATTCACTACTATTAGGCATAGCTATTTCTGCTGAACGACCACCTTCATCAACATAGTTACCTTCTTCTTGAATTTGCTTTACTTTACTCTTTGCTTGACTTGACGCAGCAACATCTCTAGTCTTGATCGCTCCTCTTTCGATTGCACTTTGGTTGCCACGCCCCAGGTTGCGGTATGGCGAAAAGGGTCAGATTGGAAAATATAGTTGACAGGTAGTTAGTAATAAAACCTTTCTTCCAGAAAGGCCTATTTAATTCAAAAATTCAATTCTCAGTTTGTCGAACCTTTTGGCATAGTAGTCGACGAATTTTGTGCTCGTTGTATGCTGGTCAGCATTAGTCATATATGGAATGGTTGTACCTTAGTCTGTGGCTTCGTGAAGAAGTCAGCAATCTGTAACTCTGAAGGCACAAATTGTAAAGTAAGTACTCCCTCCTACACTTGTGAGCGAGTGTACGAAGCATCCACACCAATGTGCTTGGTGAGCTCATGCTACATTAGATCATGGACAATACTGATAGCACCTATACTGTCAAACAAAAGAGTCGTAGGCCCCATCACAGGCACTCTAAAATATGCAAGTAGCTACCTCAACCAAGTAACCTCTGCTGTCGCTGTTGTCATAGCTCTCAACTCAGCCTCTGCACTCGAACGGGAAATTGCAGTCTGCTTTTGTCTTCTAGGCAATCAGGGAGCCAAAAAAAACACAGTAAGCAGAAAGAGAATAAGCAGAAAGAGAACGATGATCAGAAGGATCACTAGCACAAGTCGCATCAGAGTACGCCCGAAGCTGTAGTGAGGTGGAGCTAGGGAAAACAAACGACAAGAGATTGTCCCACGCAAGTAGCGAAGAACACAAAGTGACTGTAGTGAAGATGAGTAGGATGAGCTATGAATTGACTCAAGATATGAACATCATAAGCAATATCAGGATGAGTGCTCATGAGATACACCAAACTCCCAACAAGATGGCAATATCGAGTAGGATCCTCAAGAAGATCACCATCAGTGGCACGAAGCTGTAGAGATAGCTCCATGGAAGTCTCAGCAGTGCGAATGTTAGTCAAACCAGACCGATCAAGATCCTAGACATACTTCTGCTGGAAGAGGTAGTAGCTCTCAGGCATAGAAGAGACCTCAATCCCAAGGAAGTATGTAAGAGAACCAATATTAATCATCAAAAACTGCTCACTGAGATGCTTATTCACATACGTGATGAATGAGGAATCATCACTAGCGATGAGCATATCATCAACAAATAGAAGCAGCAGTGTCCTACCCCGAGACGAGACATGGACAAAAAGAGCAAGATCATTGGAACTGACAGTGAAACCAACAGCAGTAATCGCTAGGGTAAAACGCGCAAACCAAGCACGAGGAGCCTGTTTGAGACCATAAAGAGCACGACGAAGACGACTGACATGCCCATCGGGAATAAAATACTCGGGTAGTGGCTGCAAATAGACCTCATGCAAAACACCATTAAGAAAGGCATTCTTAACATCTAGCTGAGAGATAGACCATCGGTGAACAGAAGCAACCGCAACAAGAGTGCGAACAGTAGTTATATGGGCAACAAGGGCAAAAGTTTCATCATAGTCACGACCATACTCTGCTGAAAGCAGCAAGCCACAAGATGAGCCTTGTAGCGCTCAATAGTACCATCAGATCCTGTCTTAATCTTGTACACCCACTTGCACATGACAGGATGAGCATGCACAGGTGTCGGTACAATATCCCAAGTCTCCGTACGTCGAAGAGCATCAAGCTCCTCTACCATAGAGAGCTGCCACTCAGAATGAGGGGCAACCTCACGATAAGAACTAGGCTTAGTGATAGAGAGAGCATGAGCTATCGGAGCAAATCCAAGAGGGATGTCTGATCACAAAGGATGTAACAGGGAGCATCATCAGGAGGATCAGATGTGGGTGTCGGCAAGATACTAGGAGAGGAGACTGGTGACGGACGACAACGTCTGGAGTAGTGAATACCAGATAAATGAAACGGTGGTGCTGCAAGAACAAGAGGCGGTGCTGTAGAAGGCAACACCGGAGGCGGAGGTACAGAAGGAATCACTAGAGACAGACCAGGGGAAGACTGTGATAGTGGAGAATTGATGAATGAATATATGATTGACTGAGTGAATGAATGATTGATCTGCCAAAAAATTAGATTAGCCATGCCAGTCACCGCGGCGTGACAGCTTAGTATTGTCATGCCAAAGATGGCGGTGTGGCAGGACTTAGCCCCAGAACCAGGGGCAGGGCTTGCAACGCCTCTAGAACTGTCCAAGCACTAGCGTGATGGCACGGTTACACCACGTTAGTGACCATGGCGTGATAGCTTAGTACTGTCACGCGACGGGTGGCGGTGTGGCAAGACTTAGCCCCAGAACCAGGGGTAGGGCTTGCGACGCCTCTGAAACTACCCAAGCACTAGCATGGCGGCACGGTTACGCCACGCGAGTGACCATAATGTGATAGTATAGTATTGTCACGCCACGGGTGGCAATGTGGCAGGACTTAGCCCCAGAACCAGGGGTAGGACTTGCAATGCCTCTGGAATTGCCCAAACATTAGCGTGGCGGCACGGTTATGTCACGCTAGTGACCATGGCGTGACAACTTAATACTATCATGCCACGGGTGGCGGCATAGCAGGACTCAACCCCAGATGGACACGGTCTGTCATGCCACCAATTTAGACCAAAAAGACCTCGCCCTGTCACACCACACTCCCACCTTTGCAGGCTGAAAAGACCACACTCCCTCGCAAGCTTTTCAGATCGAAATGACCACACTCTGCCACCAGCTTTTCAGATCGAAATGACCGCACTCTACCTCGCCAGCTTTTCAGACCAAAAAGACAACACTTCAACGCTAGCTTGTCAGACATAAATGACCACACTATTCCATACCACCTTTTGAGACCGAAGTAACACACTGCGACGCTACCTACTAAGACAGAAATGAACACACTCTGCCACGCCACTTTTTTAGACTAGTGTCTTGTCTATTCTCTCTCCACCATCAGCATTACACCCTATCCGCTTATAAAAAGAGGTGGAAGAGAACTGGAGGAGAACACTACACCACCACACCCAACGCTTCACCAAACCTTGGTTCACACAACAAAGAGGAAGATGTCAGACACGTCGGCGAACTTTTACGCGGAGATGCTGCTAAAGCGCAAGTGGGTTATCGAGAGGGCTAAACCCTACCCGGATTATTCTATGAAGGATGCACCAGTACCACTGGAGTTCCTACACCCGTAATGTTTGTGCGAAGAACCGGCTAATGTCATCCGGTCCACACCCAGCGACCGCAGCCAAGGCGTACTACATGTGCAGGAACATCCTCGTAAGTGAATCTTGTACACATGGATTTTTTTAATTCTTACGTTCCATTTCACAATTCCCTAACTACATCTGCGCATAATGGCAGCTGGAGATGCAATGCAACTTCTTCCAATGGATCGACGGCCCAGACAGGTACGATAAGGTGTTCATTGAGTAGAAGTACATGTTGAACTATGCGATGCGAGCCGAGATCTTCAAACACTGGATACCTTACGTACCCAACCGAATTGAAAAGGCACCAGAGGAGCCCAAGAAACTAGGGTGGTGGTGAAGGACACCTGAACAGAAGCTGGGTACGACCAGGCCAAGCGTGCGGCGGCCAAGAGGAAGGCTCCTACTAGTGAGACCGGCGGTCGTACTAGCGCTCTCCGTCGCCTGGGGACAGTCTGGATCGAAGAGGTAAGTTATGTTCAATTTGCATCCTAATTATTTATTTAGCTCTGCGTTGTGTTATCCAAACAACATTCAAACGTCCAGCTCGTCTTGCAGAACATGGCTGACTTTTCTTCGCATTTGTCAGAGACAAGGAAGGAGCAATGAACCGCAAAACCGTTCCAACCGACCTTTTTTCGATTCCAAAAAGGTGCAAGTGTATCGCAGGTGTATTTCGATTTTTTGAGTCATGCATGATTTCGTTCCTTATGCACGTAACCAAACCCTGCACGCCATGTAATTCGTAACTACTTTATAAAATCTATTTCAAGTTTCGTTCTCTTTTTGCATTCAATTCTTGGCGTGGCAAGGCATGCTCAACAGCGTCAAACAAAAGGCAGGGCACACACAACATAAAAATAAAGGTCCAAAAGGCATGTTCTAGAAAAAAAAAGACACTAAATGGTCTTCGACCCCTAAGTGACGACGAGCACCACCAATCATTGCAATGGGATGTGGCTGGCTATCATCCATCTCTTGATTCAAACTATAAACAGCGTCAGGTTTGAAAAAAGATCTACTGCCTAGGATTGGGCATTCAGTTAGCACCGTTCATTTCTTGCTAGCTCAAATTAGGTTTACAATTTTTGACAAATTGTCCATGTAAGATCAAATATGATGTACATAGGCACAGAAAACAGTGAACTTGTGAAGTGATTACCATGCTATGTTTACAATTGACAATCATGCGCCTGAGGAAAAGTTCATCTTTCCACCGAAATGGTCCATGTATCTTTTGCAACAATCATAAGATTTCTTCGTCTGGGAACCCCTTCCAGCCATGTGAGCATAAATTTTCGGCTTATATGATATGCAAATTCAATAAATAACACGCACCCCCAAAGTCACCTCTGTCACGCCACGCTAGTTGGCGTGACAAGGCAGGCTTGTCACGCCATTAGTACTGGCGTGACAAGGGCAAGGACTGAGCCACGCAAGCCCTCCACGCTGGCACGCCGTGCGCACGACGGCTTGCATGGCAGGTTTAGCAACGCTGAGAAAAGTGGTGTGACAGAATGGTTTGGTCACACCGCGAGTTATGGCGTGACCAAAGGAGTCAGAATTGAAAATAAAGTTAGTGATGAGTTAATTTTAAAACATTATTAAAAAATGGTTAAATAATAAAAAAGAGCCCTACGGGAATAATTATGTTAATATAAAGATTACAAATTATAATATACAACTAGATCCACCGAATCCAAAATTAAACCAAAGATGGATAAAAGCCAAAAACACTCCTCAAAAAGCCAAACTAAAATAACTTGCCAAGATTAAAAAAAGAGTAGCTTCATCGTCTACAAATAATCTGCATATTATCAAATATGACAATTCTTCCATGTTATATATGCTGGAAGATTCTTTATCAGGGACCAAGATGCAAAGCAACTCTAGGCTATAACTTTGTACAGAACCTCCATTCTACTCCCCGTTATGTTACTGTAAGTTTTTTTCATATTAATTGTGGTGTTTGATTAGCATAAAATCCATAATTATAAGGCAAAATTGGCTACAGGACATCACAATTTTGTGTCATTGGCTGTAAGACACCTAAACTTCAAGTCTTTGCTGAGACACTACAATATTGTGGTTCTTTGCTCTGGGACACTAATGCCATTATAACAATATTATTCGTTATTTGGGAGAGAGAAACACATCAAAATGACCTTTATACCCTTAATTTCTTACGCATGCCCAGCAGCGATGGCCACCACCTACCTCCTTAGCATTCCTACGACCTCCCAGCCGTATCCTGCTGCGACCACTGCAACCTCGACTTCCATAGCTTCGACCACCGTAGCTACTACGACCACCGCCTAGTCGTAAGTTCCTCTACGACCGTCTCCTGGTCGTAAATTTTCCCATGACCAGTACCTAGTCGTAAGCCTTTCTATTACCATCCCTGGTCATAAGTTCTTCTACAACTAGTCTCTAGTCGATGAGGCTTACTGGCGGGTAGGCCCGGTCGATCAAAGAGTTTCTCACGCCCTAATTAAAGTTATGGCCTAGTCATTCCGTTGAGTTGTTATTAGATATGTTTGCTTTCAATCGAAGTGTATTTGTTGGTTGAATGTATTTAGAATTATTGGATTTTATTTGATTGTTTTTAGTCGTTTTGGAGTTCAATCGTATTATGCGTAATTAGCATCGGAAGATATAATGGAACAGCAACCCCAGCAAGGACAGGATTGTCAGGATATTGAACAGGATGATTATCAGCACGTTGAACGAGATTATCACCAGGATATCGAGAAGGGCGAATATCAGGATATAGAGCTCTATCAGAACCTCGACCAAGGCGAGTCAACACTTTGATCGTATTGCACCTACCTTTTGCAAATTATGTTGCTTTAAATTAAGAAATTGCATTGCTATGTTTTATCAAACTAAATTGGTCTAGCTCATAGTTAATGCCTTAACAGTAATTGTGTATAAACTCCCAACCCTTGAACTTGGACACTATCCCTTGTCACCCTAGACTTAATGGATTACATACTAGTTAATAAATCTGTATCTAAGTGTCATGCTTAGCCTTGCTTAGATACAATGTCATGCGGGTATTAAATTGCCCGACCACAATCCTTAAAAACTGTGGAAAATGATTTGGGCAGTGAGGCTGGAAGCCTAGCTGGTATGTTAAAGTAAATGGTTATTTTCCAAAACAAATAAAACCTGAAAACTGTTTTCGACTTGGGCGGCTGGAAAGAGTGGCTGGTGCCGGGGGCACGAGAGATGGTTAGTATGTCGATGTACCACCCAAGTCAGTCAAGGATCGAATCTGGTGATGACCTCTCATGTAAAAACAGCGCAACCACAAGTCTATAATGAGTACAACCGGGCCAACTAATTTGTTCGCCTCGGCGTAGCTTCTCCACTGGATGGTGTGTGGCGTGGGAAGGGTAAGGGAGCCACAAGAAAACCACATGGCGCAAGAGGGGGCCGCCTAGGAGCGTGGCTCCGGACGATTGAAACCTTAGCGGGTGGAGTTGCATCGAGGTTGAGCATTGTAAAGGCCTTGTGGTAACATCCCCTTGATTCACACGTCCAAGGAAACGTGTGTATATATCAAGATGATTACCTCTTGTGGGTAAAGTATGCGAACTCTGTAGAGTAAGAAAACTATTTAGATAGCTGTGCTCACGGTCAAGAACGGTGCTGAGAACTTGCTGAATATAGCTTTTATTTTTATAAAACCATTTGTGATGGAAAGGAAGGATGGGGTCGGACCCTAGGGATTTGAGAAAGCCTAGTCGGGGACTAATGGTAAATACGGGATAGCCCGAGCATTAGGTGGATAGAGCCACTCAATGGTATAGGAGGTGGGACCTCCACTAGTATTTTACAAATGAAAACTCATTTATGAAAACAGATTTGTTCAAAATGCTAAGTCTCAGGATTTTCTACTACTCATCTATTTCAAACTTGGCTTTGTGCAAATAAAATAACTCTGAAAGCTTCCCTTGACTAGCCCGACATATATGCAACTACATTGTGTGTTGGCTCGCGAGTACGGTTGTGTACTCAGGCTCTGCCATTATAATCTTTTTCAGACCCACCCGACCAAGACCCCTACCAGTACTACTCGGAGGCTAAACCAGATGATGATGAAGATGACAAAGCTTAGGCTGGGACCCCAGTCGCTTGCCTGTGGGCAGAGTGAATGGATCCGCTACGACTTGTGTTCCTTCCATACTCATCTTCTGTTCTGTACTCTGGCTTTTGTAAGATTTCGGCCTTCGTGGCTCTTTTGTAAACTGGTTGGCCGTACGGCCTGATACATATATATGACACATTATGGGCTTGCCCTGATACATATTGAGTACTAATCACATTAAGCAAGGTTCACGATCGGTTGGATTACAACCACTACCAGATGTCTCACGACCACCCTTAGATGGCCTAGGACCACTACTAGGAGACTCACGACCACCCCTATATGGTCTAAAGATCACTACCAGATGTCCCAAGACCTCCTCAAGATCCCCTTGGACTTCCCAGGACCTCCCCCGGATCTTCTTGGACTTCTCTTGACCTACAGGACCTCCTCAAGAACTCCCTGGATCTCCCAAGACCTCCTCAGAACTTACAAGACCTCCTCAGGATCTCCTTGGACTACCCTCGACCTTCAGGATCTCCCAGGATCTCCTAGGACCTCCGCAGGATCTCCCACGACCTCCTTAGGATCCCCTCAGGACCTCTCCAGGACCTCCTCTAGGACCTCCTTGGAACCTCTCCGAGACCACTCAGGACCTCCTCTAGGACCTCCTCTAGGACCTCCTTAGAACCTCTTCAAGACCAATCAAGACCTCCTCAGGATCCCTTTGGACTTCCCTTGACCTCCTCAAGACCTCCCCTCTGGGCCTCCTAGGACCTCCCTTAACCTCCTCAGGGTCTCCCTTGACCTCTAGGACCTCCTCAGGAACTGGATCTCCCAAGACCTCCTCAGGACCTCCCCAGATCTCCTCAGGACCTCCCAAGACCTCCCCAGGACCACCCAAGATTTCCTCAGGACCTCCCAGGACCTTCTCAGGATCTCCCACGACTTACTTAGGACCACTCCAGGGCCAGTACACGAAGGAAGCAGTAACCGGCATAAGGAACACTCCAGGACCTCTCAAGATCACTCCAAGATTTCCTCAGGATCACTCTAGAACCATCCCAGGACACCTCAAAGGCCTCCCCAGGATCTCTCCGAGACCACCCCAGGACCTCCTTTGGACCTCTTTCTACAACCAGGTGTGGTCATAAACTTGAACCGGTGCCCCCTGCACGACACGACCACAACCACTGGCCATTACCTTGTCATAGTCCAGCCTTGGGTTGATTATGAGTATTGATCAAGACTGGGGAACAAGAAGGCTACATGGATAGTTATGAGTGCTGATCAAGACTGAGAAACAAGAAGGCTACATGGAGAGTTATGAGTGCTGATCAAAACTGAGAAACAAGAAGGCTACATGGATAGTTATGAGTGTTGATCAAGGCTGAAGATCAAGAAGGCAAAGAACTAGGTCGCGAGCCCACAATCGATTGCTGGTGGGCATATGGTGAGGGTTCCACGCGTTATTCTGCACTTCTATTTGCCGCTGCTGATCTCTGAAAGATATTTGTCCTACTCGGCCATTTTGCAAGCCAAAAGTCGTAAGGTGCAGTTGCGCTTCGTTGAATATTATGCAAAATCTTTACATTGTCGTGATATGTGTTTGAACCAACAATGTAAACCAACAATGTAACTGTGTGTGCTATCTTACTGATCCAGAGAATGGCACAACTAAACACAGTGGGTCCCAAGTTCCAAATTTGGGGTCCGACATCTTGCGCCCCAGCCGAGTAGGAGACGGAGCCAATATCCGACGCAGGGTTGAGCACATTGACTGCGGCCACCGCCTATCAGGAGAGAGGATGAAGAAAAGAAGGGCAATTTGGCCATTTCGCAGGTTGTCTCTCCTGATTCGGCCGGAAATGAAAAAATAATAGCTTTAGTGTACCAGAGCAAAGAGTCACAAAATTGTAGTGACTTTCGGCCAAGATACAAAATTTGGGTGTTCTACAACCAATGACACAAAATTATGATGTCCTGTAGCTAATTTTGCATAATTATAATGCAATTACATCCTATATAATGACAAGTACAACATATAGTATGTAACATACTGTAAGACATCATTTACATTACAGCCATTAGTGGGCGGAGTATGAAATGTTCGTTGTGTACATGTGCATACACTAGTACTAGTTTTTATTATATTTAGCATTCTTGAAACTATTAAAAACACTGCTTCTATGGAGGGCATAATCAATTGATGATATAGATATGCCTCTTGTACTAGAGAGAAAGAAACATACCGTGTCACCAGGTTCCACATACCAATGAAGTTTATTAACAATCTGTACCAAGAAACAAGTAAGCAAATGACGCTTAATAGTATGGAACTATAAGCAAAATATTCAATCAAGAGAAATAACAAAAAAAAATGTACATAGAAGCATTCAACAGGCAATGAATGGGAGCAACCGCAGCCATGTTTTATGATTTCCTTTTTACAAAGTCATCATACTTGACCAGTTAGTAGTTCTCGACCAGAAACTGGCCCAGCATTTTCCCAGAGTAATGTCCAGCGGGCCAACCTTTTTTGGGTTCTAACTCAAGACTTCTATTAGGTTTTTATTTTTTCCCAAAATTTCAAAAATAAATTTCAAGATTTGATATTAAGATCATGTAAAACAAGTAAAAATACATCTATTCCACAAGAAAAGTGGACCAAAGAGTGTCAATTAGGCCCTGAACCAGAGCTTTTTTCAATAACCGGACCAGGCAGAAAACCAGCTTTCAGACACCGGTTTCTTGAACCCTGGTCTACAGAATAAATTTTTCAGGCAGAAATAACTTCTCAATAAAGTGCACTTAAGTCAGACTTTCAAGAGACAGGACGTCTTTGTCAAAGCAGAGCTAAATGCCAAGTGATTAGACATAGACGCCTCACAAACCAAGCCAAGATCGAAAGCGGATCACAAGATACGTGTTTCCAGGAGCCACAACAAAATGAAAATTAGATCAGATATTCTTTTTTTCAAAGGTTCTCCACATCTAATTTATCATTATGTGGTAGCCTCTAGAAACTTCATTATCTCCCTAATAAGATGCGGGGAATTAACAGCCCAAAACCCAATATAATCAAGTCTTTTATACGCAACTCCTTAATTTTATTTTTCATGCTATCTCAACATAATTTCGGGATTTGAATATACCTCAACAAGCTTTTCCACCTTTGTAAAATGTCGACCAAAAGAACTGTAGCGGGTGCCATAAATGAAAGGTGAGATATATACTCTGAGCTTACTCTGGTAGGAGAAAACAATTAGAAGTGAGAAATTGATCGGCTACCGTAACATTGTAAGGTAAATGTTCCATCCAACTGAACATCACGGAATGCTCTCAAAAAAACATCAGAGTAAATAAGAGCCCACTCAGAGTAAAAATAAACAACAATTTGAAGAGAAACACTAAGATGCAGAGAGAGAAATGTGACACTGCAATTAGAAATTTTGAACCAGATCACGAGAAAATTGAAGTCCTTTTACTATAATCAATACTCGGTCAACTAAAACATTGAATCTGATAGGATTAAAATCTCCATAAGCTTATTTCCATTAATGTGAAAAAGAAGCACAAAAGCTGCCTCAACTTGAAACATAAACAAGATATATCATAACATGGAATGATGAAAAAAAAACACGCTAGTACTACACTTGACAGCAAATCTGCTGCACGTATACAGAGAGTGGCAAGTTTAGTATTTACATACATGCCATTTTGTGAGCTGCCTCAAAACTTCAGGTTCACATACCGCTTTAGCAGCATTAACACTGCCCCCATTTTCCAGCGTTTTTAAAGCTGCTCCTACCGCCTGAAAGAGCCATCACTCAGAAAAAGTCAACAAAATAATAAGTGTGAACTCTAAGTTGGCATTAATTCATGTTGGAAATACTGAAAGCACCTGAACAGAACGCTCAAGCTTGCCCGTTGCAATAATCCTGTCGATTTGCCTGCCAGAATATGCATGAGTTGAAGGCATAAGGCACTTCCTTGATACATCTTTTAATGTCAAGGAAGAGACTTCTTTTTCCACCAAATCAAGTACCCTGTAATTAAGATTGAAAAGATCTCGTTTAGCACTGAGGACTCTAAAGTCTAAACTCTAAATATTGCTTCATCACCTTATACTTTGCACATCCATAGCAATAAGTTTGCACAAAAAAGAAATGTTAAACCTAGAGCACAGTAGGAGAGAAAACTAACAAGATGAACAAGTAAAATTTCTAGGTCCTGGTCAGGTCCAACAGAATTACATTAAGTCGTGCATGGTGGCAAATTTTGCACTAGCAATGTTTGATTTACACATAGTCATTAGTCCCCATACCATGTGCAATGACTTCAAACCCCAAGTAATTATATCCAAGTGACTCACCTCTTTTCTGTTTCATTGTCCACCATAGGAAATGAACTCTGGGTTATCTTCCTCGTAGTAGATGAGGGCAACTGTTTTTCCTGCTCTTTTGCAGGTTTTGGACTGCTTATAGAAGCGTCCTTGACCATGTTTGGTACAGGCTGTGTTCTCTCTTCCAATAACTTAACTTTTTTCTTATCAGGTTTGTCAACAAGTTGCTCAGACAAACTCTTCACAGCAATCTTTCTGGCATGTTCACCTTGCAAGCGGACCTTGTCTGGCAACTTTGCAGGTTTTTTTGAAGGTTGATCAAGAATTGACTCACTAAAAGTCCTCTTTTTCTTTTTAAACAACATTTTGGTGCTCTTCTTTAAAACTTTTGTTGGTTTTTCAATGCTTGAAATACGAGGGAACTTTATATGGTTTCTGACAGGTGTGTCAATGTCACTATCTATCTCATGGTCCCTGTAACAGTTTAGGAATTCAGTGATCTGAACAATGTAGACAAAGCGTTTAACAAATTAGTGAAGAAATTACATACAAGCAGTAGATCAAAATTCTTTTGGAAAGTTCCCAAGCCCGTTTAATGATGTCCTCCTCTTCAATATCTTTAAAGGAAATTTCTCTGAAATAGTTTCAAGTATCAGGAGAATAAAAGAGACTATATATGTATTAAAATTTGGAACACAAACAAGAGAAAACACTCCTAGCAGAACCTTGGCAGACATTTTCTGTGATATGACTTTGGACAGCGTCTGCAAACAGCAAATTGCAAATGTTCTTGTGTCCTGTCTTCCAAGCTTTTACAACGAAAACACCAATGAGTGGGGCATGTAAATGAAAATCCATCTGTTATCTTCTTCTCCAATTCTAAGGCTTCATTCCTGTTGTTAGGATGAAGTTGTTGTGCAACACATTTGGGGTGGTAAAAGAGCCCACAGGTGGCATTGTTACAAAGAAACACCTAAACAATGATGCCAGAATTAGCAAAATTACAGAAGAACTAGAACAAATACACTGAAGAATCTGATCCACACTGATATTTGATTAGATGCACTACCTAACTGCTAGAACAATACCATTACTCCATTTGGAATGAAGCCATAGTTAAAAAAAAATTAAGGAGTTACCTAGCCATTAGCTATTGTAATAGCAAAATGCTACCACCACTGGGCCACTGGCATTAAATGGTCCTACTTTCTAATTGCTAGAACAAGTACCTTACTTCATAACATTTGGGATATCAACTTTTTGAAAGCTGAATTAGCTATTCTTCCGTAATAACATTTCTAGCTTTGTAGTCCTAGGTGAAAATTGCTGGCTGTACAGTGATTGGAAGCCTAAAACTGCAAGCCTCCACACCTAGACCGGACTTTACAGCTTAAAAGTAGCATGCCGATAAGATTAATGCACAATACATATTGTCGTACAGCAATGAAAATCAATTAAATGAATAACGAATAAAGATTAGTGAAAAACTAAAAGCTCAAAACAATCGTTCTTCTTTTTCCTACTTTGCAATGGCAATGTACCTTAGCAGTTGGTCCCTCTGAAGGCTCCAGCACTCCACAGATAAAACATTGGTGTTGCTTATACTCACAGTTCTTGCACAGAAAATTTTTCATTGCCTAAAAAGCATTAGAAATAGAAATTTCAATATAGAAAATAAAAAAAACAAGTGTAAAATTCAAGCTCTCTTTACCACTCAGAGGTTCAAAAGCTACCTCAACTTCTGCCTTGGTGTACCCAAGAGTATCACAATAGGAATCTTCACCGGTTCCTATTTTTGCATGGAAGGACCTCATACATGGCCCATCACAGCTACAATAGAACAATACAACAAGCAGACAACAGAAAAGGATTACAAAATTGACATTAGATGGCTACCAAATCGATATGCATAGGGAATTTTATGTGACACTGATGAAATAAGAAGAATCAATAATCAATAACTCTAGGGAACTGATGAAAGCAGAGTATGCAAAGTAGTTTCAAGCAAACTATGAACAATAAGAGGAGGAACTAAAAACATATCAAATCAGAAATTAATGATTTATGCAACAATTTTAATAAGAAAAAAATATCATAGCGCACACACTATATAAACCGACAATCTGATACCATTAAGACAGTTAAAGGTAAACTGATTGAAGTCCAGAAAGAGGGGCACTCTTTCTACTACTATATACAACACCATCAATATTAGTACCCAAATGGTTTAAAAGGAAAATAACTAGTGTAGCTTTTATATCGGATATAGAACAAAATGGTTAGGACCAGGGATGAAAAACCCGGCCGGTTCCCGCCGGTTACCAACGGTAACCGGATTTACCGGTGGGAACCGGGATTCGAAATACCGGCCGGAAAACTTCAAATTCAAAATTCCGGCGGAAACATCTCAAATTCAAATTTATTTGGACAAATTTTGACCGAGTTTTTCGGGAATTCGTTCTTGGCGGTAATCACATTCTTCACTGGCGGGATTCCCTCCAGAAACGGTATTCTGATCCTTGGTTAGGGCAGTCTACTTGAAGGGCATACTGCCCTAAGTTAGAAAATTTTAAAATTATTATGTACAGACCAAATACTTTCTTAAATAAGAAAATTGCTCAACATCTGATGAAAGATAAAGCTGTGCAGCTGTCAGCAGTGCTCAAATTCCTGGATGTAACAGGCTGGATACTGCTGATAACCTGATAGCCTTGCACTGGACCTGTTTTTGGGAAATCCAAATACTGCTGAAATTTGTTTGAATTTTTAGTTTCTTCTACAGAATCGAGAAACAATTGATGATATGTAGAGGAACTATTAGTTCCTTCGGATAATTTTGAATACAAGTTGATAAAGGCAGTAAGCTATTGCAAGATTTAACACCATCTAAAAGAATTTATATAACTGGGTGATTGTACACAAGTTGCAACAAAAGAAAAAGGTCAGAGCATGCATACCACCTTCCCCAATTAATGTTGACCAAACGGTTGGTTATGTTATTGTTATGTGGCGACACACATTTTTGTTGGTAGATAGATAGAACCGTGCAACAACTTGTAAATTATTTTCAGCTTAACATACTTCCTATCAAAACAAGTCTCATTCAGTGTAAATTATTTCAGTTTTATTGATTTTGTTTACAGGGAACACATTTGATAGAGACAACAAGAAACTAGCAGATGAAATGATTTTCCTCTGTCAAAACATATAACACTCTGAATAACTAGAATCTATGGCTCCACTGTTCAATGATAACAATTATTGGTCCATCAGTTAATTTATATGAACAACCAAATTGTTCGGTGTTGCAATTATTTTTCGTTACATACAAAACTCATGAAAACACTATGCGAATGTTATATGAGATTAAACATATCTGCATTCAAAGCATACTAATGGATTACAAATTTCACATAATTTTGAAACCAGTTAATCTATGCCTAAAATTCTAAATCATGATACTGGTTCCAGGTTAGATTCATAGTTCATATCAGTTAACAGATCAATTCTTTTTGTCAGCACCTAATCTTGTCCTGTATCCCATGCTTCTTGTAGCGAGGGATAGAAAAACCGGCCGGTTACCGGCGGTAACCAGATTTACCGGCCGGGCCCGGGACAAAAAAAAAACCGGCCGAAATCTTTAAAACTTGAATTTGAATTTTTGACTGTATAATGCCATTCTTAGGTTGGTTTAGGCCTTTTTGTGCTAGATTACGTATTGAAACATGTCCATAAGAATTCATAAAAGCATTTAGTGATATCCACACACTACAAATTGAAGTAAGAGTTTTTAGAAGAAAATTCCAATATGCACTTAGTGACATATCCACACACTACAAAAGTTTGCACATATGCACACTTGAAAACATTCCATAAGAGTTCTTAAAAGCATGACATAGTAGCGTAAGCGCACTTGCAAATTTTTATGCAAAAAGATGATAGTATATGCAAATTTTTATGCAAAAAGATGATACTATATGCATAATACAAAACAGACAAATCAAGACCTATGTATGGGTGTCTTGCTTCTCCTTTTTTGTATAGTTCACATGTGCTTCTTAAGGATTTTTAGGACCACTCTCTTTTTTGCAATTGCTACTTCATTAAACTCTTGGAGGATTGCTACTTCATTAAACACTCTACAATTGCTAATTACCCATTTTCTCTGTTTTCCGGTTTTACCCGTTTTTCTAGTTACCGGTCTCCACAAATTTGAATTCAAATTTTAGTTTATGAATTTCATCCGGTTTTTCACCAGTATTTCCGGTTATCGGCCGGTAACCGGCTGGGAACCGTTACCGGGCTCCGAATGGGATTTTGTCCGGTAACGGTTCTTTGATCCTTGCTTGTAGCTTTTTTGTTTCAATTCTACACTGTTAACTAGCTCATAACCCAACCATAAGTGATGATCTTGTCCCCGGTAATATGGACCTTAGCTTGATAATGCCAGCTATTCATGTATCTAATCTAATACATGCGAGTAAATAACTCTGTTGTGTATGTTTAATTGAAAATATGAGCTACTAGATACTAATTAAACTTCACACTGCCTACATTCTCACGGGTAGGGAAAAGAATTTTAGGTCACCTACTCATCTTATACAACATTTGCACCTACCATAACAGGTCTCCTCCATCGTCACATATGGCACAAATTGAATCAAACAAATCTTCCTCCTCTTCTTCATCAGATACAACCATCTCCTCTATGTCCCCATCATCAGTAATAAATGACTCCTTGATTTCAACATTATCTGAACCAACCTAGTTGAAATTATAGTAAGAGAAATAGTTAACTTTATGATCAATTTGTCTTCCAAAATTTTCAAGAGAATGCACAATCCCACATGTACCTCACTAATTTTTTTCCTAGATCTTTCTTCAATAAATGCTCGCAAAATCTGTAAAAAATCACCATAAGAGATCACCATACAAATAACAGAAATCAAGCACATTACTCAAGGGTTGCTACAATCACTAAAGTTGGTTAAAGTTGAAAGGAAGACAGATCGCATAGCCAGCACTATGTGCAGATCAATCCATTCTAGGGTCATATGACCCAAACTGATAAGGATATCTTAATAAAATAAAGGAAATCCCAGGACAATATAACAAATAGGCATCATGCCAAGAGAAATAGTAATCTTGGAGCAAGAATAAGGTGTTTGTTGCAAATTGAAGGAGAACTGCAAACACAGCGCAGCGCAAAACATTAAACCAAAGTGTAATCATGTAGTTAAGCCCTCAGATTTTATGGATCACTTTACACTGATGTTACAGACTATCTTATTCTTACCAACTCAAGAACCAGACAATTTGTACCTGTGATTTTGCCAAGATCGAATCTTTCTCAGCAAACTGCTTAACTAGTGAACGGTGATTCCTTATGTCGTCCTCAGAGGGTCTAACATCAAATTTGCTGCAAAATGACAACCTCTCTGTAAATATCAGAGTTCATCATCAGAGGAAGAATGAACAGAGAGTGAATGAATAGAGTACTTGAAAACTTTACGAAGATGAATCCACAAGTTCTTCTCAGGCTCCTCGGGCTTCCTTCTGAGGAAATAAAGCATCTGCGCGGTAATCAATATTGTCCGAATTGTCTCTTCATAGCTGTTATTCGGCTTTGCAAGGCTTATCAGGCTGCCTTCTGCTGACAGTACTGTAATCTCGGGTTGCTTGCCTTCAAGCCCTAGCTTCCAGGCAACCACCTTCTTGTAGACTTTGATGCCAGGGTCAGCAGTTCCACACAAGAACACGCTCGTTTTGCATTCAGGAACCTCATCGGTGTCCTTGAACCGAAATGGCAATACTGAGAAACAGACGGGCCGGTCCGCCGCGTCGAGAAGATAGTAGTCCTTCAGCACATTCAACTGGGGCTCTGCATCGTCGTCGTCGGACATCATCATGGCTACCGGATTCTACACTATGCGCCTCTGAGCTCTCACCGGGTCAGGAAACCTGCCCCAATCCGTTCCAACAGGATAGTGAAATTAACAAATTTTCAAGAAACCGCCGACCCTTTTTCGGAGATTTGATCATTTGTCACCATCAAAGATGTGCAATTCAGGATTTGCGTTTATGATATTTGGCTTCGAAATCTACATAACAAATCCTGAATTGCATATATTTAAGTGGCAAATTATTAATTATTTCTTTTTCGAGAGAAACGCAAATCCTGAAGCACGGAGAAACGCATTAAGCAATTCCAAATGCTTCTCTTTTTTTCTGTTACCACCGTTTTCTGTTACCACCGAAAAGAACCGCACCCCCAATTGATGAAACAAATTCACAACCAATCCACTAAAATCCAGCAATGGAGGCGTACGGGAGGAAATGACTGGAATAGGCTCTCGCGGCAAGATTCGATTGGTCACGGCACAAGTTAGGGGGGACGTGGTGGAACCAATCAAGGCTAGCGCTTACCGAGAAAAGAAACTTTAGCCCGCCAGGAGAGGAACGGCGGCGAGCCTGCTAGGCCTCTGCGCTCGCGGAGCGGCGCTTCTTGGAATTCAGGTCCGGGAAAAGAAACGTCGCGGAGGGTCTGTTTCTATGCAAAATTGGATGACCCACGAACACGGCACAATGAAATATGTCACCCAGTTTAATTAAAGTAGATGTGCCACTTAAGGTTGCTCTCAGTGTCAGTATTCTACCTTAACTGGTATCTTAAATATATCATATAAATAAAATAATGATGTGACACCATAGTTAATAAAGAAAGAGGGTACTTTAGCATTTAATCTGGATACCGATTCGGTCTCGAAATCCAATGCATAAAATTTATTATGATCGATCCCGTGTATTTTACGTTTGTGTGTGTCAACCAACATGTATTACTTTAGTACATGCTACAAATAGACCACAATGCTCAAATACTAGTAAAGATCATTTATGTAATTAAATAAAACAGCTTAAGATACTACACCATAAGAAACCATACATTGGGAAGATAGTATTCTAACACTCCTCATGCACTAAGATACTGCCCATTGAGAGCAGCCTAAGTTTCTTGCTCCTTTAAAACTCGGCATTTGCTCTCATTTTTTTTCCTTTTCTCTTATTTTTCATTCTATTCCCTAGTAAAGTTCATATTTTGTGTCTCTTCTGACTAGATTGATCCCCTTCATCCATCTGATTTCCACAGTGGCTTGGCGGCCAGGTCCCATACAAGCTCCAGAGAGACCGGCACCGCCTCCCCTGAGCTCCCCGCCGGTCCCGCCCCCAAGCCGGCCACCACGTCCCAGCCTCGCCTCCCTCGAGCTCCTCGCCCTCCCCAAGTGAGCTCCAAGCCAACCCCTTAATGTGCATTTGTCTGTTCTCTACCACTACTGCTACATGTCTGAAAAAAGAACACAAGTTCAAAGCCAAATCCAGTTCAACAATGTTAGATACTACAAGCCAACAATGTCTAGGGAGGATCAGATACATCCAATACTATGCAATAAATAAAGACATTCTTACAAATAAAGAAGTAACACCCTGGTCCAACACAGAGTCCAGAATGCCACTAACCTAACCTAGCTATTAATTTTAACAACAATTAACACTAAATTATAGCAAGCATATCAAAGATAAAACCCATCCACGGGTCACAATAACACAAGGATAACAATAAAGAAATCATGGATAATTAATTCATACGAAGCATGCCAAAATAATAAACCAAGACCAACGCAAAACCAAACCAATCAGGTCTAATTAATGAATAATCAACTAAGACTAAGCAATAATATCCATTTCAAATTATAACTTATCACATTAATAAACTATCTCATGATCAATAGTTCTTGTAATTGAATAAATAACGTGAATTCAAGTGTGTGCTAGCCCTTCCCCGAGCAACGTCGTCAACGGTCACCTAAAAACAACAATAGAGTAAGGGTGAGTCCACGACTCAACAAGTACAATAATAAACAATGAACAATGCTTAATCAGTAGTAAACAATATCATCATCGACATCAATTGTTCTCTTTTCTTTATTCTAATGCTCAATCATTCAATTCTCTTTTATTTATTCTCATACACAATCATTAAATATTTTTTATTCAATGCATCTCTACACTACATGTCTATATGCACTTCTTTCGCCTATACCGGTATAGCGTGAGTGTTCATCCGTCGATGACACACTCTCAAACACGTCCTCCTCAAGGATCGGGGACCTCCTCCATTTCATGTCGAGTTGTGATCAACATGATCACCTTCTCATATGTAATGATGTTTATGAATGTATAATTATTTATAGATTCATCATTATTAACATTATCTAACGTTCTCATATCCATCAATACAAATACAATCATGATCATTCACATTGCTTACAATTAAATAAAGTAAAAGCACAAACAACATAATGGTAATGAGTGGTAAAGAATACAGTGATCAACCCATGAACAATGTCTACCATGCATTTGCCTTTTTATCCCAGCGAAGATGGATAACGAAGCGGCGGCAAAGCACTAGAGACCACACTCCTTAAACAAACAATTCAAAATACATCTCAAAATCATAACATCATAGCACCAATACGTTATTCTAACTGTCATCGCATGTCTATGGCAAATCGACCTATTTAACCCAAAACTACCGGATACACTACCCACTGTCCTAGTAGTAAAACGACTCTAATTTATTCATACGAACTCCAAATTTAACCATCCAAGACTTTCTGGAATTTGCACGAAACAACCTACAATTCCCTAGTTATGACGAACTAGGACAGAACAACTACTACTCTTCATATTGACCAAACATACTGCAAATTGAATAGTGATTAACCTATGGCAAATATAAAGGATTACATATCATTACCCTTGGAGCTCATGGCGAAGATCCCAAATTTTCTACGAGATCCTCCTTTCCTTCTCCTTCCTTCCTCTGATCCTCCTCCTTCTGAGCAGCAGCAAGGGGAGGTGCTGGCCTAGGGCAGCAAGGGCGTCGGCTTGGTGAAGGGCGGCACTAGAGAGATGTCGTAGAGGGCAGGGGGTGGCGTAATGGGGAGGTGGCAGCAGGGGTGGCGGCTCAAAGGGGGAAGGGTGGAGGCGCAAGGGGCAAGGGTGGCTTAGGGTTAGGGGCTGCTGCCCCTCCCTTGGTCCCCCTTAAGGCCAGCGCACTTGGCCCGAGCCGTCATGGGCCGAAGGTGTGAGAGCCGTCAGGCGATTTAATTTGTAATGCTTAACCTTTCTGTTGGTCCTAGAATTAGAAATCAAATTCCCCTGCTCTCAGTGTATTATGTACCTCCCAGAACTACGGTACACATATACCTTACAAAAATTAAGCATCAACTCCATACACAAGTTATTACATTACCGAAGTCTTCATAATTTACACATATTCAACATACACTAAGATATTATACAAAAGGTAAAGTTTGCAGCAGAAACATATGCCATAAGATGGCAGTAACAAAAGCTAATCGACTACCCTTACCCACAAGGCAATTGACCGAAAACGCCAAGCTAGTTATCAAGTGCGAAGTCAGCCTCACAAACGTCAACCCCTTAGGGGTAAACATCCTCTGCGGCAAATAAACAATGCAGTTGAGTACAAAAAATTGTACTCGCAAGACTTACGAATAACAAACCTATACATAGCTATATGCAAGCTTCAATCAATGGAGATGGCTATAGAGTTCATTTTCAGCATAAAGCAACATTTCATATGCAAATAGTATAATAGATTGAAGGCAATTTATTAAAATAGTTTTAAATTGATCAAATATCAGTGGCAACAGTTACAAACATAATTACATCCTAGAGGTGACTTCCAAACAGCCACAACAATAATAACACAAATTACCCATTCGTACCACCTAATCTCAAGTTTTATCAAAATGGTATAGTCTAACTCTTGAAAGACCTCCCCAAGCATGTCCATAACCAATGACGTGGCTATTCGAATAGATTAGACCCTGCAGGGGTGTACAACTTAACTCACATGTCAAACCGCCTTTATGCCAAGCTATAAAACACACTTCCTTAGGTATGCCGACAACACTAAGTCCTACTAGACGTTTTCCAATGTTATGTATTAACTACGAGCCGCCCGTGTAGATAGAAATCCATACATTGTATCAGAGTCATTGTAAAGCATCAGTCAACTACCCCTTGGGCTAAAGCTTCGGACAACTACAATGCCCCCCGGTGTGGAGAACCTAGCTAGGAACCCACTCCCGCACACCCAACCATAACAACACGTTTCTTTTTATACAAAACACACAACCCCTAACCTACGACTCGGAGCTAACACACGCCAGAGTACTAAGTCAAGAGGGGTTCCCAATACCTTCATGTGGATGCATGTAATAATGCTTGGTTTAGTGGGAAAAGATATTCGGTCCTTGTTGACCCGGACACCAATCACACACCCGATAATCACACCTACCAACCATGTGCCCAAGTCTAAATCTTTTTGTTTTCATTTTTAGTTTTTCCAAATATAATACATACATGAGTACCCTGACTTAAGTATTTAAAGTGATGTTGTAATGACCATCGCCGAAGCGATGATCCCCAGACTACCGTTCTAAGCATGGCTAAGCGGCAACAACTCGCATACTACATATAAAGTGACTAGAGCCCATCCATCGAGCTCTAAATCACAGCAGAATATAAACCTGGGCTCAGTGGTAAAGGATGGATGTTTACCTACAGTTTATGTAACTATTCAGGTAAACTCTCACGAACTGAGAAAGTACTTGTCAACATAGCATGCATATATTCAGTTGAAATTGAAATATTAGCATGCGAACATAATAGGATCAACGTGCAACAAAGGAGAAACTGGTTGTCTTGCTGGAGACAGTCTTCTTGCTACTAAGGATCACTCTCGTATGTACCTGTTTCGTCGAATTATATCGATCGAGCAAAAGAATGAATAACACCAAAAATAACCAAAATTAAATTTTATCTAACATGCATACTTATCAGGTAGAGTATGATTTTTAAAGAATTTAGGTGGAATTTTTAATTCAAAAGGAATTTATTTGGATTTTCTAAGTGTTTAACAAGTTAAAGGCATGATTGCACAAATAAATTAATTTCCACAATTTTCTGATATATAAACATGAATCAAACTTATTCTAAGTTAAATTACAGGTAAAATAAGAATTAAAAAAATTAATTTCACTCAATTTGGTGTTAAGATGAAATTCTTACGAATTTTTTAAGTTTAAACCATTTTCTAGTGTAAAAACAATTCCTTTTAGACATTAATTCAACTTCAAAATTTTCTGGGACAGCAGCATACCTAAAATATATTCCACTTAACAAGACACTAAAAATGAAAACCAACAAAATTGGTTTGATTCAATTTGAAGCTAATTTGAATTAGTTATGAATTTTCTAAGTTATTTGAATTTTAGTGTAATTTTTAATTCATTTTGGAATTTCTAAAAGTATTAATTAATTTTTCTACGGGCACTTAGCTAACCCACGGTCACTGACCGGTGGGACTCGCATGAGGCATTGACCCAGCCATGCCGAACGTGATGTCAAAGGCGTATTCGACGAATATGTCTTCGGTTTATCAAAACGTAATTTCTATCTACACATAAAAAGAAATACATTTCCCTTAATAGAAAATGTACTTTACAATTTGTGCAATTACCTAACCAGCCATGAGGGCCCACATGTCAATGACTTAGAGATTTAAACGGATTTTGTTAGGTTTCTAATCATGTTTAGAACAGTGGGGCTTACATGTAATACGCACATTTAAATGAACTGATTAATTACTAATGATTTTCATTAATCCTAATTCACCGGCGGCTCACCGGAGCTCTTCTAAGCGTGAGCGTAGCAGCGAGGAAAGGGGTCCGACGAAATAGAGGTGCTCTAGACTCCGGGTTGGTCTCACCAAGTGCACAAGATCCTTGCGAAGACGTTGCTGGCGACGCAGAGTACCGAGGATGTCGGCGGTGAGCTCTCGATGGCTGGAGGGGGAGACGAAGGAGCTGCTCCCGTGGAGAAGACACTACAGGCATCAAGAAGCTTTGGGAAAGTGCGCCTCGGGACCACCTTGGCTCCAGGAACAAGGCACCCAAGTTGATGACAACGAAGGAGGTTGGTGGCGGCCGGAATCGAGGTGGTGGCGCTTGACCGTGCCTGGAGAAGATGGGCTCTCCCTCCCTTGGTGATGCCTCAAAATCCAATCAAACTCGTCATTAAACTCTACAAGATAAAGCGATCTTAATGGACCAAACGGCGAGGAGATTAACTCACCAAAGCGTCAACGAGAAAAAGAGCCGTGGCCGCCGGATGCGAGGACGAAAGAGTGGTCCTCAGTGATTCACTACACGACAAGGACGTGGACTAGTCAAAATGGAGGCGGCGTTGAGCAAGGAACTCGACGACGGGGTCGTGGGTTCGAGGGCGGCACCGAGGAGGCCGCTAGCTCCACTCCTTTTACCCCGGACGGAACAAGGAAATGAGCGGAGAAAACGAGAGAGTATGAGAGAAAGGAAATGGACAGGTGTGGGAGGTTCGTGAAGCTCCAGCGATGCTTCTTAGGCGATCCTAGGAGCATGAGGTGGCAGCGACGAGTTGCGTGGCACGCATGCGTGGAGCCAGCGTCGCTCAGCTTAGGCGGCGCGTCGGGGAAGACGGTGCTAATAGGCGGGCCCCACTTGCCAGCGACCGACGGTAAGCGGCGTGGCTGAGTGGTTGAGTCAGACTTGGGTCCAACGATGTAGTCCGATAAAGTCAACTAGTGTGGCTTAGGTCGGAACAGGGTTCGGGTTCGGTCGGGGTCGAGTTAGGGTTTAAGTTTTGACTGAAATTCAACTAGTTTGACTTGGCAGTTTAAAATAGCAATACAATTCTAAAAATTCTAAAAAACTTTGTGAGTGTTCTCAGGTTCAACTAGGACTTAGGAAAAATAGCTGCAGGTACTGTTCATACTCCATTTGGCTAAATTAATTTCCTTTTCTAACCTGCATTAGTAACTTGGTTAGGATTTTGATGAGATCAAATTAACTTCTAAAAATTTGGAAAAATTTATATTAATCCATGATAAATAATCTAGTATTTTACAAAATTATTTCCAGAAACTTTTATGAAAACATTGTTCTAGAATCCAATAGAAACTCGAATTCAAGTCAAAAGTTTGAAATTTAAAGCAACTTTAGAAACCAAGTGCAAACTCAAGAGATTCATCAAAAGTTTTTGAAAATCTTGAACTTCTATACATTTGAAACACAAACCATTGTTTAGGATGTTACAACTCTCCCTCTTACAAGAATCTTGTTCCAAGATTCCGTTCACTTGAAAAAGAAGGACGAGAAGTCTGCACGAAGGCGATCCTCTCGTTCTCAAGTGGCTTCGTCCTCCGCATGATTTGACCATGTGAGACCCCGATTTATTAGGCTCATAATACTCAGTCATCCAATTGACCCTAGTATTATTAACCAAATAAACCCGGTCTCGAGAGATGTATACTTCCCAGAATGCAGTATACATACCTCACAACAAAAGAATGTATCAATTCCATACAACACATAGTACATAAGCAACAAACCAGAAGTTAATATTAAAAAGGATAGGTTATTACAAAAGAGGGGCCTTCGGGCCAAATAACAACAAGTCTACAAGAATACACAATGAAGCAAAAAGTGCCATAAAGATGGCCCAAAATAAGAGCCAACCAAAGGTGCCTTAGCCCACAAGGCAATCGACCAGGACCGCTAATCTAGTCGCTTTCCCAACCTTGACACAACTCACAAAAAGTAAAGCCCTTGGGGCTCACCTTCTTCCTCTGCAATAAAGTTGTTAAGCAAAGCAAATGAGTACAAAAATGTACTCGCAAGACTGACGTGTGAGATAACATAACTATAAATAGCTACATGCAAGCTTTATTTAAGTGGATGAGGCTTTGGACTCATTTTAGCATAAAGCAAGTTTCATTTGCAATAACATAATAGATTGAAGGCAATTTGGCAAAGCATTTTTAATTGTTGAAATAACAACGAGATAATAACATAGTAACAACAACAAGATCAACCTGGAAGTGACTAACCCAAGTCACCACAACAATAGCATGAACATCCATTCATGCCAGCCCATCAAGTTTTAATTAAATGGTTGAGACTAGTTCTTGAACGACCTTACCAAGCATGTCCATAACCTAGGACGAGGCTATTCGAATAGTTTTAACCTGCATAGGGTGTACCAATGTACCCACACGTTAGACCGCCTTTCCTTTAAGCACACTACCTTTGGTATGCCAAGCACGGCTAAGTCCTCTGAGACATTTCCAATGGGCGATGCTAATTTTGACCCGCACAACCCACGGGATAAGGACCCAATGGACACCTAACCGGTGCGCTAACGCTCCATTCCCACACACACACACACACACATTTTATCTTTAAAACACACCAACCGAGTGACCCCAATTAGCACCGCCCAAAGTACTTAGTCAAGAGAGGTCCCATATCCCCTCGTGTGGTTAGCACATAAAAGCGCTTGGCTTAGTGACCCAAGTAACTCGGTCCTTAGGGACCCGGGCATACCACCACATTCTAAAAACCGCACCATCCATCCAATATGCCCAAGTCTAAATCAATCTTTTATTTTCAGTTTTTGATTTTACAAATTAATCAAAGCACAAGTGCTGGACATATAGGAGTAATAATCAGTTTTGAGTGATCAAGACCATCGACTAAGTCGATGATCGCCCAATACTACCGATAACTAAGCATGGCTAAGCAATGTTAACGTAAACTACTAAGTGATAAGAGCTCATCCAACGAGCTCAAACCACAGCAAATAACCTAGGCTCATGGGTAGTAGAGGATAAACAATTCCTCAGATTATGCAACTATAGGATTGCTAGCGATATTTTAACACAAAGTAGCATGCATACATATAAGTGAAACAAAATATTAAGCTTTAAAGTAATGGGACAATGATGGAAATGATCAAACTACTTTCCTTGTTGCTGTTGCTCAAGTTGTGGCTGAGGGTCACTCACGGAATCAATACACTCGTCGGCACCTAATCGAAAAGACGAAAAGATTCGATAGAACGACGAAAACAACAAAGACAACACAGCAAAACAAACTCCAAACACTCTGAATTTTCTACAGCAGCAAGAGGGTGATTTTTAGGGAATTTAGCAACAAGAACCAATTGATTTGGATTCTCAATGCAAAAGTTATGAGCAAAACAATTCTGCTCAGCCCTAAAATACCAAACTGCACTATTCACTAATTTAATTATGAGGCAACATTTTCTAGAAAAGTGGTGATGCTGAGATTTTTACAGCAAAACCAGCACCTCATGATATGAATAACACAATTGAGTTCATCCCATTTGGAGCTATATTGCACTTTCTACCATTTTTCAAAAACAAGAACTTGAACAAAATTATAATGCACCAGAACTCTTTTTGACAACAGCAACAAGCTCAAAACTAATTTTCATAGCGAGTTCATTAATAGAGGAAACCAACAAAGTTGGATTCACTCAAAAATAATCTACAGAGCATTAGTTATGTATTTTACAAGTTAAGCATCAATTTGAGTGTACATTTAAAGCTAGTTTTGAAACCTATTTGCAAACCCATGTTCTGGAGCTGAACTGGGCTCATAACCATTTTTTTTGATTGGAGCCCAGGTCAAGCCAGAACCAACAAAATTTGAATGACCTCATTTGGATTTAAAACGAAAAAGATATGAAATTCTAAAGTTATACCTTATTTGACTTATAATTAAGACTTCACAGAATTTCTAAAACCCACAAAGACATGGGAGGACATAAGCGGCTCAGATCACGGGGAGGTCCTCAACGGTTGAGATCTTCCAAAGGAAGATCTAAACTATCAAGATCTCCCGAGGAAGATCTACATCGTCGAGGACCTCACGGGGAGGTCTGGGGTCCAGATGTTCCAAGGAGGACTTTGATGGTCCAGATCGTCCAGGGAGGTCATGAGCGGTCAAGATCTACCCGGGAGGTCATGAATGGTGAGATGACCTCGGGAGGTCCTAAGTGGAGGTCCAACGTCCACAGACCTCCGGGGAGGTCCGGGCGGCCCACGATCGCAAGGGAGGTCTTGGGCGCTCCAGATCTCCTCGAAGGAGGTCATGGGCGCCCCGAGCTCGCGACCACGTGCTTGCCGCGCCGCGAGCTTGGACATGAGATAAATGCGCGCGGGACAACGAGGAGGTCCGCGACGCGGAGGTCTTAAATGCGCGCAAGGGGAGGATTAAATGCAGTTTAAGACGCCCAATGATTGCGAGGTTGAGCAAATGATTAGCGCATTAAACCCGGCGGATCTTGGTCCGAAAAACGGCAATAGCGCCGCGATTCTTGTCCGACAAGATCCGAAGTTTAAAAGATGGTTCTCGCGGCGATGTAGGCCTCATGGCGACATCAATGGTACCACTGAGTGCACAATAACTGCGCACCGGTGGACCTCCTCTCAACGGCGGCGGCGGTCTTAAACGCCATGAGCCGAGAGAGAACGCGAAGAGATCACAGTAAGAGCAAGAAGCAAAAAAAGCTCCATGTTGCCATTCAAGCGGGTGCCCAAACAAAAGCTCCGCGACATCATACATCATGCGGGTGCCCAGCCTAGGACTATCGGGGAGTACACGGAGGTCCTAACGATGCCGGGAGGTCGAGGATGGCGATGGCTTTGAGTTGGAGAAGATGGGAAGCTCATTGCTTCAAGTCAAGCTCCAACTCCAGCTTCAAGCTCCACTAGCCCCTCTCGAAAAGGTCAACCTAACAATGAGTTAGGTTCAACTCGAGAGATTTTAGGGAGCTTAATTGAGCAAGAGGTTGAGAGGGAGCCACTTTGGAGCAAGCCTTCACCAAGGGCTCCAAGCTTCTCAACAATGGCGGCCAAGTGGGGAGGTCGAGAGGAGAAGGAGCTCAAATGACACAGCAAGCTTAGAGCTTGAAAGTGTGCCAAAGAAGCTACGGGAGGAACCCAAATGGGTTTTATACTTGGGAGAAGCAGGCACACGAGTGGGGTTAAGCTCATGGTGAGCTTAGCCCACGGGAGGTCCATGGAGTTGGACAAGACACGAGGTTGACAACCCGGCAGTCTGTCTTGACAGAGAGGCGGAAGGCGACTGCATTAAATGGGTTAGCAAGACATTGTAAGGTACAGTGGGCGGACACGCATTAACTCCTCGCTCGAGCACGCATGCGACCAAGGAAGGAGAAGAACAGGGAGGTCATTTTGACCGTTGGATAAGCCTACGGGAGGTCTGGCCCTCGGATGTGATTTTTGAACCGTGACGCTTAAAGGATCGGGAGGAGATCCCACCACACGATTTGGAAAGGGAGGTCGTAGCCCTCCGATTTCCATAACGCAGATCTTATAAAGGATAAAGGGTTAGGAGGTCATAGCCTTTGGATTTACATCAAGGGCTCGAACTGAGGGAGGACATAATCTGCGTGTGACTTAGAAAAAACGGGGAGGTCATGGTCTTTGGATTTAAATCCAGGGCGCACAACCAAAGGGAGGTCTTAGCTGCTGGCCCTGCACAAGCCTAAGAGGTTATGGCCATCGATCAAGATCTAGTGGCGATGAGAGGCGAGGAGGTCATGGCCGTGAGATTTATATCTAATGCCACGACCTCACGATGGGGAGGTTTGGTGCGCTAGATTTTGAGGGAGGTCGTGGGTGTTGGATCGATCCAGGCCTCGACCTCAACAAAGTGGGAGGACCTCATGAGAAGGTTTGCAGAGGAGGTCGTGGCCTTAGGATTGAATCCAACGGCCACGACCTCAAGTGAGTACAAAATGGAGGTCAAGGTGGCTTGAGCTCATGGGAGGTCGAGGCCATGGATTTTGATCCAAATGCCAAGACTTGATGAGGTGGGAGGTCTGGCGGTGATTGACCGCGGAGGAGGTCGTGGTGGTTGGATGTTAATCCAGCGACTCATTTGATCAAGGTGGATAGGAGGTCTGACGCGCTAAGGAGGCGGTTGGGTTGGACACCTTTGCAAAGCGGTTCAAGCCAAGTCAAACCAGTTTATTTAGATTAATAAACAAGCTGAGACAAAAGAGGATTTATTTGAGATAGCAAATGAACTCCAAATTTGATAAAATTTTAACTGGAGCTTGCTGACAATGAGATTAACCTTACATAAAATTTCCAGAGGTTATTATGGACTGCATTTTTCTCAGGAAATTCATTAAGGCTGTTCAAGGGTTTGTTTTACCTCCAAAAATTATCAAACAAGTTTTATAACTCATGATATTTTTCAGAGAGGCTCCACAACATTTCTAGGACCAAGGAAAAATATTTCCAAAGGTTTGGCACAACATTTGTGATAATAGAAAAATGATTTTGACTTTTGGTCAACAAGAGCTTTGTGTTTTTGGATTACACAACTATTGGACTAGAATCACAGGAGAGATTAGGGGTTTTCAAGATGTGAGAAAAAGTTTTAATTTCTACACATATAATTATACTTGAACAAACCCTAATTATACATTTGGGATGTTACAAAATCTCCCCCCCTTACAAAAATCTCGTCCCGAGATTTGGCTCACTCGGTAAAAGAAAGATGGATGGTCCTTGACGCAGGCGATCTTCTCTTTCCCAAGTAGCCTCATCCTCGTAATGGTTCGACCACTTGAACTTTAAGGAACTTGATGGTCTTATTCCTTGTCCTTCGTTCGACTCATCGAGTCTTGTGAGCAGGGTGCTCGCGATAGGTCAAATCTTCCTAGACATCGAGAGTTTCCAACGGAGCTTCCTCAGTTGGAACACGGAGGCACTCCATACTGGGACACATGAAAACATCATGTACCCCCTCAAGGGCAGCAGGTAATTTCAATCTTATAGGCGATAGCCCCTTTCTTTTCGATAATGTGGTAGGACCCACATATCGAGGAGCTAACTTGCCTTGACGGAAACATTGATGGCCTTTTCGGTCTGACCATCAGTTTGAGGAGGGTAAGCTGATTTGAAAGAAACACGAGTTTCCATAGCCTCTTATAGGCTATGCCAAAATTGAAGTGAGCAGAGAAGCACGATCGAGCGATCGTCTTCGATACACCGTGCAAATTTACGATCACGGAATATGCAGAGATCCTTTGGAAAACCTACAAGAAGGTCATTTTTGTGGTCGAGAGCTTGTTCTTGATTCGATGGTTGGTGGTGCATGGCCGTTGTTAGTCGGTGGAATGATTTGTGCGGTTAATTCGGAACAACTTGTGCAGTTAATTTCGAGCGATTTATTTGGTTAATTCCACTAACAACGGGATCTCGACACCGCTAACTAGCATTATGGAGTCATCCTCATGACTAGCTATTTTAGAGGGACTAAGGTCGTTCTTAGTTGGTGGAGCAATTTGTGCGGTTACTCCACTAACAAACGAGACCTTGGTGGGTTAATTAACTATCTGAGTCATCCTCATGACTAGTCTCTTACAAAGGATTATGGCCGTTTAGGCCACGAAGGTTCGAGGCAACAACGGTATGTGATGCCCTTAAAATGTAAAGGGCGGAAATGTGCCACTTTAGTCAAGCGATCGATGCAACCCGGATGGCATCATTTTTCTTAGGGTTGGGGTAGACTAGTAGACCTTTTTGAAACCGGGGTGGTGCCGAGCACCGGATAAAAGAGTGAAATCAGGATCACCAACAATGATAAAAGATGGAGATACAAGGAAATGAGGCGCTCCTGAATCGAATAAAATAATATCCGGGCAAGAGTTAGCGAGAAGCGTACCTAACACGACGTCAGGTGCCTCCAGAGCTTTCTCAGCTGAGATGGAGTCGACTGGATTACAAACGATCTTTTGCTGCTTCAAAGGGCAATTGTTGGCGTAATGCCCCTTATAGTTGCAGAAGAAACAAGTGATCCCGGCAAATGGATTGCTATGCTTCACAGGGCAATTGTTGGCGTAGTGCCCCTTCTTGCTACAAAAGAAACAAGTGATCCCGGCATCTGATTTGCGGGGACCACCTTGCTGACTCGCAGGTGCACGTGATGGAGGCACGGCCTGCGAACGACGAGGGGTTGCTGCAAGCTTCTTAGGACAATTATTCACATAATAGCCCTTGAGGTTGCAGAAGAAATAAGTGACGGAGGCAGTCGGACAATTTCTGGGTAGGTGGTTTTTGTCGCAGATTTGGATAAGCGAAGTACATCGGTCATTTGTAGTGTCCTTCCTCACCATAGCGATAGCGAATAGGAAGAACTTCGCCGCCCCTAAGGGCAGAGGGACCAAGATTCATAACATTTGCAGGCGGAGGCGCTTACGGGTCGTGTTCAGACAGTGGGAGCCAGGAGATCTTTATTCGGCCGGTGGCGAGACCTAGCCCACCGTGATCTGTCTAGACATCTAGCTACCGAAGAGATTGGGTAGCACGAACCCGAAGACTAGAGGCTTAAAGAAAGCGAAAAGGAACGCCAACGACTAGGGGAATGGAACATCACCCTAACCGAAAGCTAACAAAATAGACAGTACAGAGTTAATAATAGATTGGATGATAATAAATGTAAACTAAATGAAACATGCAGAATGAAAGAAGTTATAGAAAGCATAATAAAGAAGAAACCAAAAACAGCAAGGGAAAACACAAGATCAAAAGATCAACTTCTCGACACAACTAACTCGTATTGAATGAACGAGTAATCGGTTGAGAAGACAAAAATCGGAACGCAACTCGAATTTTAATCACATTTAAAGAGCAGAATAATACCATCTAAAGGGTGTTAGATACTTAGCTAACTAGTATCATGTCTTACCCTTTCATTCCCACAAGTTTTAGTTGATTAACCTCTCATTTTCTACCCTATTTAGAACCTTTGAGCTTGCTGTCCGGAAATTGACGCTTGCTGTCCAGATTTTGCATCCAAGCTCCTCGTCGAATCACCGACTCCAGAACTTCAAAACCTTGTAGTGGGCAGCTCACACTTCAATTTGCCAATCTCATTGGTTCTCCCAAAAACCAGTGTTATCGTTTAATTGGGTCTATCTTTTGAGAGGAGGAAAGGAAAACAACTTTTAAAACTCAATTAGAACAAGATGAGAGAAGAACACTAAGATAGGTAAGGAGTAAAAGAAGAGACTTTACTTAAGCTTTCATAAACCATTTGATATTGTGAAAATAGGTTTTCCAAAATATCCTAATAATGACCAAGCTTGGGTTACTACGGTCAGGATGGCTCTGATACCAACTTTTTGTGAGACCCCGATTTATTAGGCTCATAATACTTAGTCATCCAATTGACCCTAGTATTATCAACCAAATAAACCGGTCTCGAGAGATGTATACTTCGAATGCACGATATACATACCTCACAACAAAAGAATGTATCAATTCCATACAACACATAGTACATAAGCAACAAACCAGAAGTTAATATTAAAAAGGATAGGTTATTACAAAAGAGGGGCCTTCAGGCCAAATAACAACAAGTCTACAAGAATACACAGCGGAAGCAAAAGTGCCATAAAGATGGCCCAAAATAAGAGCCAACCAGTGTGCCTTAGCCCACAAGGCAACTGACCGGACCGCCAAGCTAGTCGCTTTCCCAACCACCGCACAGCTCACAAAAGTAAAGCCCTTGGGGCTCACCTTCTTCCTCTGCAATAAAGTTGTTAAGCAAAGCAAATGAGTACAAAAATATACTGCATAAGATCGGCGTGTGAGATAACAGAACTATAAATAGCTACATGCAAGCTTTATTTAAGTGGATGAGGCTTTGGACTCATTTTAGCATAAAGCAAGTTTCATTTGCAATAACATAATAGATTGAAGGCAATTTGGCAAAGCATTTTTAATTGTTGAAATAACAACGAGATAATAACATAGTAACAACAACAAGATCAACTCGAAGTGACTAACCCAAGTCACCACAACAATAGCATGAACATCCATTCATGCCACCCATCAAGTTTTAATTAAATGGTTGAGACTAGTTCTTGAGCGACCTTACCAAGCATGTCCATAACCTAGGGCGAGGCTATTGAATAGTTTTAACCTGCAGGGTGTACCAATGTACCCACATGTTAGACCGCCTTTCCTTTAAGCACACTACCTTTGGTATGCTTCAAGCACGGCTAAGTCCTCACGAGACATTTCCAATGGGCGGTGCTAATTTTGACCAAGACAACCCACGGGATAAGGACCCAATGGATGACCTAACAGGTGCACGCCTTTGCTCCATTCCCACACCACACACACACACATTTTATCTTTAAAACACACCAACCGAGCGACCCCAATTAGCACCGCCCAAAGTACTTAGTCAAGAGAGGTCCCATATCCCCCTCGTGTGGTTAGCACATAAAAGCGCTTGGCTTAGTGACCCAAGTAACTTCGGTCCTTAGGGACCCAGCATACCACCACATTCCAAAAACCGCACCATCCATCCAATATGCCCAAGTCTAAATCAATCTTTTATTTTCAGTTTTGATTTTACAAATTAATCAAAGCACAAGTCTTTGGACATATATGAGTAATAATCAGTTTTGAGTGATCAAGACCATCGACTAAGTCGATGATGGCCCATTACTACCGATAACTAAGCATGGCTAAGCAATGTTAACGTAAACTACTAAGTGATAAGAGCTCATCCAATGAGCTCAAACCACAACAAATAACCTAGGCTCATGGGTAGTAGAGGATAAACAATTCCTCTGATTATGCAACTATAGGATTGCTAGCGATATTTTAACACAAAGTAGCATGCATACATATAAGTGAAACAAAATATTAAGCTTTAAAGTAATGGGACAATGATGGAAATGATCAAACTGCTTGCCTTGTTGCTGTTGCTCAAGTTGTGGCTGAGGGTCACTCACGGAATCAATACACTCGCTCGGCACCTAATCGAAAAAGCGAAAAGATTCGATAAGAACGGCGAAAACAACAAAGACAACACAACAAACAAACTCCAAACACTCTGAATTTTCTACAGCAGCAATAGGGTGATTTTTACGAATTTAGCAATAAGAACCAATTGATTTGGATTCTCAATGCAAAAGTTATGAGCAAAACAATTTGCTCGACCCTAAAAATACCAAACTGCACTATTCACTAATTTAATTATGAGGCAACATTTTCTAGAAAAGTGGTGATGCTGAGATTTTTACAGCAAAACCAGCACCTCATGAGATGAATAACACAATTGAGTTCATCCTATTTGGAGCTATATTGCACTTTCTACCATTTTTCAAAAACAAGAACTTGAACAAAATTATAATGCACGAGAACTCTTTTGACAACAGCAACAAGCTCAAAACTAATTTTGATAGTGAGTTCATTAAGAGAAACCAACAAAGTTGGATTCACTCAAAAATAATCTCTGAGCATTAGTTATGTAGTTTACAAGTTAAGCATCAATTTGAGTGTACATTTAAAGCTAGTTTTGAAACCTATTTGCAAACCCATGTTCGGACCTGAACTGGGCTCATAACCATTTTTTTTTGATTGGAGCCCAGGTCAAGCCAGAACCAACAAAATTTGAATGACCTCATTTGGATTTAAAACGAAAAAGATATGAAATTCTAAAGTTATACCTTATTTGACTTATAATTAAGACTTCACAGAATTTCTAAAACCCACAAAGACATGGGAGGACATAAGCGGCTCAGATCACGCGGGAGGTCCTCAGCGGTTGAGATCTTCCAAAGGAAGATCTAAACTATCAAGATCTCCCGAGGAAGATCTACATCGCCGAGGACCTCACAGGAGGCCCTGGGCGGTCCAGATGTTCCAAGGAGGACTTTGATGGTCCAGATCGTCGAGGAGGTCATGAGCGGTCAAGATCTACCCGGGAGGTCATGAATGGCTGAGATGACCTCGGGAGGTCCTAAGTGGAGGTCCAGCGTCCACAGACCTCCGGGGAGGTCAGGACGGCCACGATCGCAAGGGAGGTCTTGGGCGCTCTGATCTCCTCGGAGGAGGTCATGGACGCGTCGAGCTCGCGACCACGTGCTGCGCGCGCGCGCGCGAGCTTGGACATGAGATAAATGCGCGGGACAACGAGGAGGTCCGTGCGAGGAGGTCTTAAATGCGGCGCAAGGAGGATTAAATGCAGTTTAAGACGCCCAATGATTGCGAGGTTGAGCAAATGATTAGCGCATTAAACCCGGCGGATCTTGGTCAGCAAAAACGGCATAGCGCCCGGTTCTTGTCCGACAAGATCCGAGTTTAAAAGATGGTTCTCGCCGGCGATGTAGGCCTCATTGGCGACATCCAATGGTACCATTGAGTGCACAATAACTGCGCACCAGTGGACCTCCTCTCTCAATGGCGGCGGTCTTAAACGCGTGAGCCGAGAGGAACGCAAAGAGATCACACGGTAAGAGCAAGAAGCAAAAAAGCTCGCAATGCCATTCAAGCGGTGCCCAAACAAAAGCTCCGCGACATCATACATGCTGGTGCCAGCGCCTAGGACTATCGGGAGTACCGGAGGTCCTAACGATGCCGGGAGGTCGAGGATGGTGATGGCTGAGTTGGAGAAGATGGGAAGCTCCGTTGCTTCAAGTCCAAGCTCTAACTCCAAGCTTCAAGCTCCACTAGCCCTCTGAAAAGTTCAACCTAACAATGAGTTAGGTTCAACTCAGAGATTTTGGGGAGCTTAATTGAGCAAGAGGTTGAGAGGGAGCCTTTGGAGCAAGCCTTCACCAAGGGCTCCAAGCTTCTCAACAATGGCGGCCAAGTGGGAGGTCGAGGGGAGAAGGAGCTCAAATGACACAGGCGCAAGCTTAGAGCTTGAAAGTGTGCCAAAGAAGCTACGGGAGGAACCCAAATGGGTTTTATACTTGGGAGAAGCAAGCACACTCTCTCTGTTTGGCCATCGGTTTGTGGATGGAATGTGGTGCTGAAAGAAAGACAAGTTCCCATAGCCTCTTGCAAACTCTTCCAAAACTGGGAGGTAAAGAGTGAACCACGATCTGAAACAATCATCTTCGGTACTCCATGCAAACTCACAATTCTTAAGACATAGAGTTCCGCTAACTGGCTCACATGAAGTTTGATCTTGATGGGAAGGAAGTGTGCCACTTTAATTAGTTAATCAATGACAACCCAAATAACATCATTTTCTTTGAGGGTTCGGGGCAGACCGGTGATGAAATCCATACCGATGGAGTCCCATTTCCATTCAGGCACTTGCAAGGGTTGTAGCAAACCTACTGGACGTTGATGTTTGGCCTTCACACGATGGCATATGTCGCATTTGGCGATGAATTTTGCGATCTCTCGCTTCATTCGGGTCCACCAAAATCTCTAACGGAGATCTTGATACATCTTTGTGGCTTCGGGATGAATGGACAAAGGATAATCATAGGCTTCACGGAGAATCAAATTTCATAATTCCATATCCTTTGGAACCACAAGGCGCTATCCAAACCACACAACACTATAGTCATCTTCCGAGAAACACTTGGCTACTCCGTTCTTGATGTTCTTATTCGGTTCACTCCATCGTTCGTTTGCTGAGCAGTCTTGGTCTGATCTTCCAAGGTCAGTTGCACTTTCAAAGCAGCGAGAAAACCATGCTCAACCAATCCTAGGTTGAGCCGCTGAAATTCTTCATGAAGGGCGGGCTGCTGCTCCTTGACAGTCAAGGTATTGCAATAAACCTTGCGACTTAGTGCATTAGCAACGACATTATCCTTGCCCGGATGATATTGGAGACCCATGTCATAATCTTTGATAAACTCCAACCATCTTTTTTGCCTAAGGTTCAGATCCGGTTGGGTGAACAAATACTTCAAACCCTTGTGGTCCGAATACACCTCGCAACGATTACCGATGAGGTAATGTCGCCAAATTTTTAGCACATGGACCATTGCAGCTAACTCCAAATCATGAGGTGGATAATTAAGCTCATGAGGTCTCAATTGTCTTGATGCATAGGCCACCACCTTGCCTTCTTGCATAAGAACACAACCGAGTCCTTGACGAGAACGCAATAGATATCGAAACTTCAATGAATATCGGGAAGAACAAGGACTGAGCTGTGGTCAACTGCTTCTTGAGTTCTTGGAAACTTTTCTTGCAATCAGTGGACCACTCAAATTTCTTGTCTTTCTTGAGCAACTCCGTCATCGGCTTTGCGATCTTGGAGAAATTCTCGATGAAGCGACGATAATATCTCGGTAAACCGAGAAAACTCCTCACGTCAGTTACCAATTTGGGCTGCCCCCAAGAGAGCACATCGCTGACCTTGCTAGGATCTATGGCTATGCCTCCTGCTGAAAGAACATGGTCCAAGAATGCCACTTTTTCTAACCAAAATTCATACTTGCTGAATTTCGCGTACAACTGGTGTTCACGCAACTTCTCCAACACTAACCGCATGTGTTGGGCATGCTCTTCATCATTCTTTGAGTAGATAAGGATGTCATCTATGAACACCACCACAAACTTATTCAAATACTCCATGAACACCATATTCATAAGAATCATGAAAAGAGCAGGAGCATTTGTCAATACGAAAGACATGATGGTATACTCGTACAATCCGTAGCGAGTAGAGAAAGCTGTCTTTGGAATATCTTTATATCTGATTCTGACTTGGTGATAGCCCAATCTCATATCAATCTTGGAGAATACCTGAGCTCCGGTCAATTGATCAAAAAGGTCATCAATCCGGGGCAGTGGGTACTTGTTCTTCACCGTCACTTCATTAAGCGGACGATAGTCAACACACATTCGCAGGGTCATATCCTTCTTCTTCACAAAGATTGTTGGATAGCCCCACGGAGATGAGCTAGGGTGAATGAAACCCTTCGCTAGAAGTTTACCAAGTTGCTTCTTCAATTCCTCCAATTCATTTGGAGGCATCTGGTATGTCGGGGCGGTACCGGGCAACAACTCGATGATAAATTCAATGTCTCAGCTTGGCGGCATCCCAAGCAATTCTTCGGGAGAAACATCGAGAAAGTCACATACCGCTGGTATTTCATGAATTTTTGGAGCCGGCTTCACTTCAAGTGTATAGAGATATGACTCTTGCAATTTTGGCTCAATTCTAACTTGTATGCCGGAGGGACTGGTGAGGGATATGAATTTCTTGGCACAATCGATTTGTCCCAAGTGTTGGGACAACCAATCTATGCCAAGTATCACATCCAAGCTTGCTGATTTGAGGAGAATAATATTTGCCAGAAATCCCACTCCTTCAATCTCAATGGATACGTCCCGGCACTCGAGTTCAGCTCTCATTTCCGATCCCGGGGAGTGTATAATCAGAGGGACATGCATAGGAGCAATTTGAATATCACCACTTGTAGCAAAGGATTGCGATATAAAAGAATACGAAGCTCCAGAATCAAATAAAACTGTAGCAGGACGAGAATTGATGAGAAGCGTACCCAACATGACGTCGAGTGCCTCCTGTGCTTCCTCGGTCGAGATATGGTTGACTTGACCACGAGCAACCTTCTGAACTTGCTAGGCCACCTTCTGAGCTGGGGGATGACCATGACCTTACCCTTGCACTTGCCCCAGATTAGGGCGAGTAGCCGCTTCATTCTTCACAGGACAGTTGTTGGCGTAGTGTCCCTTGTTGCGGCAATAGAAGCAAACGACCTCGGCAGCTGGATTGCGGAGGCCACCTTGCTGTTCCGCAGGTGCACATGGTTGAAACACAGCCTGTAGAGGGCGATGTGCAAAATTCAGCGACTTGGGTGGTGGTGGAGCCTGAGGACGGGGCACCATGACTTGCCCAAAGAGAGGACGGGGATGGCTGCCCCCTGATGATCTCTGCGTCTCCCACTTGTGCTTGTGAGATTCGCCAAGCACTCTCCTCTTGTACTCAGCAACAATGGTCTTGTCTACCAATGTCTGAAAGTCGGGGAAGTCCACGATAGACAGCTTGTTTTGCAGCTCTTTGGACAAGCCATCCATGAACTTTTCCTACTTGGTGGCGTCGATGGGCACATCTTCTGGAGCATACCGAGCCAAGTGGTCGAACTCGTGTAAATACTCCGTCACTGATTTAAACCCTTACTTGAGTGCTAGAAACTCCTTCTTCTTCAGCTTCATCAAGTCAGCGGGGACGTGAGCCCGTCAGAAGGCAGCATGAAACTCCTCCTAGGTGACGGCTCGGCCTACGGGCTGCATGGCAAGGAAATTCTCCCACCATGAAAGTGCTGCACCCTCCAGTTGATGAGAGGCGAAGAGTGCGTTATCATGATCTTGACATTAGGCGATGCTGAGCTTCCGTTAGACCAGACACAGCCAATCGTCTGCATCAAGTGGGTCTTCTGTAACACCCTGATTTTCAGAGCCTTTTGAAAAAAATTTCAAAATAAAAAGAACCATTTTGTTTTGATGAGAATTCAAAGCTTAACTTGAGACTTTTAGAATTTGGGTGTTTAAAATGATTAAACCGAACTTCAATTAATCCTATAGTTTGGTTCTTTTGTTGTTACTTGAGCTCTCTGGAGCTACCTCTTCCTTTCTCTGTTAGTCCTGCCCTCCTCTTAGCTTAGCCTTTTCTTTCCAAACCTCCTCTCTAGTTTCTCTTCGGTTTTGACCTCTCCTTCGGGTCACAATTACCCCTGAGATGTCCTTAGCTTAGGTTTGTGTTTCAAATATCTTTGATCTCTGAAATCTAAATTTTGGGATTGAACTCCCCTTCTGGACATCTCTCTTGTTTGGGCATTCCATTATGCCCAAATCTCCCTCTTGCTGGGCCATCCCTTGGAGCTCAGGTCCTCCTGTATTTGGAACTCTCTTGCGAGTCTAGACCTCTTGTGTGTCTAGACTACCCTTGTATTTGGACCACCTCTTTGTTGGTTCGAATCTCTTCAAGGTTTAGACCTTCTTGCTGCCTGGGCATTTCTTTTATGTCCAGACCCCTCCCTTGCTTGGACACTCCTTTATGACCAGACCTCTCTCGTGTTCATTTGGACCTCCCTGTGTCCACTTGAACTTCCCTCTTGTTCAGATAGACCTCCTGTGTCCACCTAAACTTTTCGTGTGTTCCTAAGGACCTCTTTGGTCCTTCATCCTGGCAGTCAGGACCTCCCCGGGTTCATCCTGACCGCCAAGACCTCCTTTAGACCACTTTCCGCAGATTTCCTCCGTTGGATCCCTCTCCCTTAGAAACCCCTCCGTCCAGACCTTCCTCCTAGTAGATCTGGCCGTTAAGACCTCTCCCTTGGAGATCTTAACCGTCCAGACCTCCCTCGTAGTAGATCTGGCCGTTAAGACCTCCCCCTTGGAGATCTTAATCGTCCAGACCTCCCTCTTTGTAGATCTGACCATTAGGACCTCCCCTTCGGAGATCCTGACCGTTCAGACCTCCCCCTTTGTTAGATCTGACCGTTAAGACCTCCCTTGGAGATCTTAATCGTCCAGACCTCCCTCCTTGTAGATCTGATCATTAGGACCTCCCCTTTGGAGATCCTAACCGTTCAGACCTCCCCCTTTGTTAGATCTGACCGTTAAGACCTCCCCCTTTGGAGATCTTAACCGTTCAGACCTCCTCCTTTGCAGATCTGGCCGTTAAGACCTCCCATTTGGAGATCTTAATCGTCTAGACCTCCTCCTTTGTAGATCTAACCGTTAGGACCTCCCCTTTGGAGATCCTAACTGTTCAGACCTCCCCCTTGTTAGATCTGACCGTCAGGACCTCTCCTTTGGAGATCCTAACCGTTCGAACCTCCCCCTTTGTTAGATCTGACCATTAAGACCTCCCCCTTTGAGGATCTTAACCGTTAAGACCTCCTCCTTTGCAGATCTAGCCGTTAAGACCTCCCCTTTGGAGATCTTAATCGTCTAGACCTCCTCCTTTGTAGATCTGACCGTTAGGACCTCCCCTTTGGAGATCCTAATCGTTCAGACCTCCCTCTTGTTAGATCTGACCGTCAGGACATCTCCTTTGGAGATCCTAGCCATCAGACCTCCCCTTACTGTTGATCTTGATCGTTGGACCTCCCTTCCGGAGATCTAACCGTCAGGACCTCCCCTTTTCGCTTGATCTTGACCGTTGGACCTCCCTTCCGGAGATCTAACCGTCAGGACCTCCCCTTTTCGCTTGATCTTGACCGTTGGACCTCCCTTTCGGAGATCTAACCGCTAGGACCTCCTCTTGCCTTTGAGCTTGACCTTTGGACCTCCCGTGAGTAGGTATTATGGACCTCCTGTCCATAGGACCTTCCCCATTGTTGAGTCTTGTGGATCTCCTTGATCACAGGACCTCCTCCCTGTCCTTCTTGCAAGGACCTCCCTTGCGGGTTGAGGCCACTTAGTGGCCAGGACCTCCAGTCCTTTGTGCGTGGGAGTCCCCCCCACATGTCATGTCTGTTATGTTGCATTAAGTACTACCATCCTTTTTGCAGTAACTGTGCTATCTTTGTGTCACTTCTTGTACTAGCTCCCACCTTTTCCTCACCTGCTCCCATCTCCTCCCACACCTGCTCTTGACCTCATGCGCCCTTGGACCTCCCAGTAGCTATGGCAATATAAGCTTGAGCAGCCCTTCCTCCTTCACCTTTTTCCTCATTCTCCACCCTCTGGTTCACCCGACCAGCTCTTGGACCTTTTTCCAAGTTCTCTGGACCTCTTCTCCAATTCATCAGACCTCCTTCGGCCAACACCTTGGACCTCCTCCAAATCGCCAAACCCTTCTGTGGTTCTTATTTAATGTTTATTTGAAGTTTGGTTGAATCTCCTTTTGGTTTTTATTTGATTTTGAGTGTCTTTAAACGTGTAGACCTCAACGTTCTTGGAGAACCCGAGCGCTATGAAGAAGAGAACCCGTGATGCCTTTCAAGCAGGAGGCAAGTTACACTCTTGATCATATTGCACCCATTACCTCAAGATATTTAAGTTGTTTTCAAAGATGTATGCATGCTTACTTTTACTAAGTTATTTCAATGCCTATCTTTCGGTTCATAGCTATACCTGATTCCCTTTGTATGGCCACTGTTTATGTTGAACCAACCCCATTGTCACCCTAGATAAAATCTGGTTCTTGCAATAGTGAGGACCCGAGGCTTTTGAAAAATAAATGCTTAGTCTTGCTTAGACCGAAATCTTGAGTTGGGGAGCTTTGGCCAAAAATATCACTTGTTCAAATGATTTGGGCCATGACATTGGTGTGTCATGGAGATGTTCAACCATGACATTATTGTGTCATGGGGGTTTTAGAAATGACCATGGCATTAGTGTGCCATGGAGGCTGGAAAAGCAAAGTAATGGAAAATGGATTTGGACTTAGGCGGCACTGGGTGTTTGGTTGGTGCAAGTCTATGCATGGGGCTTCGTGTGATTCGATGCCCCAGGGTTGAGGTGGCCACCAGGGTCAGTTAAGGACCGGTCTACGAGTGTATTTTTGCTATGCCTATAATGGGTTATGCCACAACCGTACAACCACATGTCTCCAGAGTGGGGCGTGAGACCTGGCCGAATAATTTGCAGAGTTCCATCATGGTTGATCCGGCTGGGGTGTGGGTGGTCTTTTATGGCCTGTCTTTTATGACTATGTAATTCCCACTGGCTCAAGAGGGGGCCCTAGTAAGGGGGCGAAACCTTAGAGTGGATGGACTATGGTGGAATGATGCATTGTAAAGGCCTTGTCACGTGCTCTAGACCTCTTACCATCGGCAGTGAGAGGTGGCAACGACGGTTGTCAAACAAACTAGAGAAGTCGTATCATATGGGTAAAGTGTACAACCTCTGCAGAGTGTAAAACTATTCGAATAGCCATGTCCGTAGTCATGAACATGCTGGCAATGTCACTCAAAGTTAGACCTTGGTTTTGGGTTTCAAAAGGTTTGTAAAAATGGTTTTGGATTGCTATCCAAATGGGAATTGGGCGGGAAGCCATGTGTCAGGAGGGTATCCTTCACCATCTTGATGATGAATGTTATCCAACTGAAAACAGTGATTTAGGAAAAACGAGTTTTAACTATTGTAATCTGCTTTGGAACTTAGTATATGTATTTGAAACAAACTTGGCTTTATGCAAATTAACCATATTATGCCATCCCTTTGATATCCATTATGCATGTCATTTTGTTATTCCATGGGTGTAACTTGCGAGCACGGTAGTTGTGCTCACTCTTGCTTGAAATTATCTTTTGAGCAGGGAAGTATCTTGTGAAGACCTTGCTGTGGACCAAGAGGTCCTAGACCAACTAGGATTGCGCCCTCCAGCCAATTGCCTGTGGTGTATCGGGTGGCCTATTGTTTATCTTCTGCTGTGTTTTGGTTGTGGCTTGTAAGCATCCCCTTTTGTTGCTGTAAACAACATTATTGTTATTAATAAAGATCTCGTTGAAGCACATGTTATCACTTGTCTTGCTGTGTGAACTAGCCATTGATCCTTGGGACTGGTTCAGATCACAGTGGACCTGAGGCTTGTCCCCAAGCCCCACGACCTCCTCGGGTGGGATCCTCACGGACCTCCCTCGGGTCTGAGCGTGGAGCTTGGGGAGGTCTGAGGTCCAAAGACCTCCTGTCAGACCCTGCACCCGGGTGGTCCAACCGACCTCCCGAGAGGTCTGGCGGTCCTACCAGATGTCCCACGGGACGCCCAGGAGTCCTTACCGGACCTCCTAGGAGGTCCTGAGGGGCCTCTCGGGTAAGCCCTAGGCCAGGTCGTCACATCTTCAGACCGCGAGAAAGTTGGTGGCTGAGTGCGAGGGAACTCTAAGAGTCCCCCACGGTGATGTCTACCTCCTCCTGACCCAGAGGAGCCTGAGAGAGCAGAAGTGTTCCGAGCGATAGCCTCAAGGATCCGTGTCTGATCCATCCGATTCCGCTCGATCTGAGCGAGAACCTCAGCCATGGTGGGTGGAGGCGGAAGTTCCTCATCATGGCCAGCTTGCTGACCTTGCTCACTACGGTTTGTCCAGCCATCCTATTCCAGCAAATAGGGTTAGCAACATCACCCAAACAGTAGATGCAAAAGGCAGCAGCTGAAGAAACAATCTACTAAAGAATAATATGATATTACCCTACCATATGCACATACAATTATTTAATAAGAATTAAACTCCAAACATAAGTATGAAGACATAAAAGCCAACACAAAAACCAATTTTTATCACAATAGCATGGTAAGGATGATCTAGCTAGGAGTACCTTTAACACTAGACTTCTATTCTAACACCTTCATTGAACCCCCTAATTTGAACTGAAGCGCATACTCTAGCTTTTGAAAAGAGATGAGAGAGGGAAACATCTTTTGACAAATCAAATCAGAACCAGATAAGATTGAGAAGCTAAGATAGGTAAAGAGTAAAATTTGAGCACTTACTTAAGTTTTTATCAAATATTTGATATTTTGAAACCAAGTTTTTCAAATATTCTAATTACGACCAAGCTAAGGGTTTCTACGGTCAGTATGGCTCTGATACTAACTTTTGTGAGAGCCGCCAAGCAATTTAATTTGTAATGCTTAACCTTTCTATTGGTCCTAGCATCACAAATCAAATTTCCCCGCTCTCGGTGTATTATGTACCTCCTAGAACTGCGGTACACATACAGCTTACAAAAATTAAGCATCAACTCCATACATAAGTTATTACATTACTGAAGTCTTCATAATTTACACATATTCAACATACACTAAGATATTATACAAAAGGTAAAGTTTGCAACGGAAACACATGCCAAAAGATGGTAGTAACAAAAGCCAACCAGCTGCCTTTACCCACAAAACAATCAACCAAAAATGCCAAGCTAATCGTCGAGTGCGAAGTCAGCCTCACAAACATTAACCCCTTGGGGGTCAACCTCCTCTGCAGCAAATAGACAATGCAGTTGAGTACAAAAAATTGTACTTGCAAGACTTACGATTAACAAACCTATACATAGCTACATGCAAGCTTGAATCAATGGAGATGTCTATAGAATTCATTTTCAATGTAAAGCAACATTTCATTTGCAATAGTGTAATAGATTTAGGAAATTTATAAAAACAGTTTTTAATTGATCAAATATCAGTGAAAACAATTATAAACATAATTAACATCCTAGAGGTGACTTCCCAACAGCCACCACAACAATAGCACGAATTACCCATTCGTACCACCCAATCTCAAGTTTTATCAAAATGTCATAGTTTAACTCTTTAGAGACCTCCCCAAGCGTGTCCATAACTAAGGACGTGACTATTCGAATAGATTAGACCCTGCAGGGGTATACAACTTTACCCACATATTAGACTACCTTTTTGTCAAACTATATAGCACACTTCGTTAGGTATGCCGGTAATGCTAAGTCCTATGAGATGTTTTCCAATGCTATGTATTAACTACAAGCCGCCCGTGTGGATAGAAGCCCATACGTTGCCTCGGAGTCATCGTAAAGCCTCAGTCAACTACTCCTCAGGGTAAAGCCTCGGACAACTAAAATGCCCCTCGGTGTGGAGAACCTAGCTAGGAACCCACTCCCGCACACCCAACCACAAGAACACATTTCTTTTTTTACACAACACACAACCCCCAACCTGTGACTCGGAGCTAACACACGCTAGACACTACACCATGGCATATTATTAAGGGCAATCAAACCGCTGGAGAAAACTGCTTTGCAAAGCAAATTAACTGCTGGCAATGCGTTTCCCCGGCACTTAGTGCTTGCCTGGTAAAGTGCTGCCAGGAAAAACATTCCCCAGCAGATAAGTGGATTGTTGGTAGTTAACTGCCCTAGAAAAATTGTTTTTCCCCGGCAGTAATAGTTTCCCCGACAGTTGGTTTTTTCCCGACAGTTAGAGTTTTTCCAACAGTTATACATATTGCCAGCAGTCACTAGGCCCTTGATTGTTTGTTTCTCCGACAGTTAATTGCCCTAGATAACTTAGTTTCCACTGGCACATTAGTTAGAGTTTCTCTGGCAGTTAGAGTTTCCCCGGCAGTTATACATATTGCCGGTAGTTAACACACCCTTGATTGTTTGTTTCCCTGTAAGATCGAGGAGGCCGACTAGAGGGGGGGGGTGAATAGGCAGTTTTAAAAACTTCTTTGGCTAAAACTGAGTTTTATGCGTAATTGTAAATCAAATCGGTTTGGATTTTGTCGTTAGTGCCATCAGATAGATAAGAAAGAGCCCAGCATGCATCAGTGAGAACTTCCTCGTCGTTGGAATTAATAAGTTGTGCAAGTGCTGGCAGAGAAGGCTTAGTCTATGACCCCCAATAAACACCAAGTTAAGGAACAAGGTCACGACACTTGAGGAATCACCAGCTACATTGCCCAATGCCCACACAACCTTCGAATTATTTTCAAGAAGTGCAGTAGATAATGGTATCAATGTAGCACAGCTCTATGAGCATAAATTAGAAACACTACTCTATGAACAAGAGTACAAGACTTAAGTTAGTTTCCAGATTCGTCAAAAAAGCATTGAAAGAACTATTTAGTGATAACTGATGACAACTAATGTCAATTTCCAAGTGGGAACAACACACTGTGTGACCAACCTAACTAGTCCAAGTTAGATAAAGGAAATGACATCTATCATTAAACAAAGATAATTCCAGCATGTATTGTTAAACAACGATAATTCCACTAGCATATTAGATTGTGCCTCTACAATCACAAGTAACGTGATGCCGACCTGTCTTCTTGCTCAGCAATCTGAGTTGCTTTGTTTAGATCAAATTCTTCACTTTCTCCTAAGGCTGCCGTGCCAAGCATCTTCGGAACCATATATCTCTGGTTGTGAATATATCTCTGCTAACAAATTCATTAGACTGAAATAGAAAAGAAATTTGGACATGAGCTAAGCAGAATATTTCTTGTGACATGAATATAGTCTACTTTAAAAGTAATAGAACAATTTCCTAAAAAAATGTAATAGAACAGCAACATGAAAGAACAGTCGAAAGAAAATTGGTCGAGTAATATTTGGCCTGTCCTTATCTTTATGAGAACATCTGTTGGCCACATGAGGAAAACAAGATTGAAGTAATACCTTCTTGTAGATGGGCTTAGATCATCAAGGTCCAGCAAAATATCCCAAAGCAACATCACGATTGAATGTAGGATTTGATCATTTAGTCTAACTAAAGAAGCAGTAGCCGAGATCAGGGCCTCTGCAGCCACAGCTCAGACATCATCATCCGGATCCTCCAGATCGGCCTTACAAGCATGAAGGACATAGTCAAGCAAATCTTTAAGCATTTCCTGGTAAGGCAGGAAACAATATTAGCAATTTGCACAAAAATTGGACATCAAATTCATACATCATAATTAACTAATTAGCCATTAACAAAGATAAAATGTAAGAAACACAATATTCCTCCTCAAGTCCCCTAATGTAAATCAATGAACAAGAAAGCCCGGCTTGGTAACAAGCCCGACTATGTGACGACACCGATATTATCTATCATGGTTAACAAGGTATGTATGTACAAGAGACTAGAACAAGAAAAAACAAATTATCGTACTAGGGCATCAGTTTATTGATTAGCAATCATGTTGCGAACAACAACTAAGTATTTAATTCCAAGGAGGCCCCCATGACGAACAAGAGCCTGCGCTGAAAGAACAAACAAAATAAAGAGGGAGAGAGATGATGACAAAAATGAATGTATTGTTTTGAAAGTAGATAATCATGAGATAAATAATTGCTGCAACACACACATTGATGGGGACGGGGTCCCGATCTTCCAATAGGTTCTGGATATGTTCGATTTGGTGGAGGCGCGACACAAATCGATTCGACTTCGAACAACACGTTCGAACCCGCAATCGCAGCACCACGTCTCCTCGGGTTATCAACCGTCGCTGCCAGTTGACCTCGCCAAGAAGGCTAATCCTCGCTGCGAATCGAAGAACACAAGCAAGAACAAGGAAGAACACAACGGAATTGCGGATGTATTGTTTTAGCACTTTCGAAAGTTGGGGTCTCACAAACCGATGAAGCTAAACTGTTCAAGACAGAATTAATCTAAGCAAAACCCAACCCTAATGGTGGGGGTGGCGGCTGGATATAAAGGATTGAGGCGTGCAAAACCCTGGGCGCGCCCTAATGGGCTCCAACACGATACAAAGCGAAGCGGCCCAAAAGGCGGTGGCGCAGCACCACTGACAGATTCTGAACGCCCACTTGTTTCGACGATTCCCGTTGACTCAGAAGGAATTTTGACATGGGACCAGAGCCATTGGAAAGGTCGTCTTCTCAGCTTCCATACATATGTGGAACGTCCAAAACGGAGCCCGGATGCGATCTGGGCGTCCGTTTTAGTGCTTGACCTGGTCCTGGACTCGAATTGGATTCGAAGTCGGCTTGAGTTGGGACTCCAACATGATTCGACCGCCCTCGCTGGACTTGTGCGCCTCGTAGCCCTTCTCCAAGTACTTCTAGGTCCTCTCCATGGTTCCTAATCATAATTAAATCATTAGGTAGCAATCGATTCTCAAATGAACAAAAAAAGTAGTTAGGAGCGAGCTCACTGTAAATTCAATTGTCGGGCGCGAGCTCTAGTGATTGGTCCTTGAATGTCAAGTGGAGGATTGTTGTGTGTATCCGAAGAAGTGATGTCCTCATCATCCTCCCCCTCTTGAGCGGAGTTGTCCTCAACTCGGCCTCATCTTCTTCTCCCAAGTATGGCTTCAAATCTGAAATGTTAAAGGTGGGACTAACCCCAAACTCGGGAGGCAACTCAAGTTTATATGCATTATCATTTATCTTCTCAACTATCTTAAAAGGACCAGCAGCTCTAGGCATCAATTTTGACTTTCTTAACTCAGAAATCTATCCTTTCTCAAGTGTAACCAAACAAAATCACCTGTTCAAGTTTAACTTCCTTTCTACCTTTACTACCGGTAATCCTGTATTTTTCATTCATCTTTTCGATGTTTGCCTTAGTAGTCTCATGCATTTTGACAATAAAATCAGCACGCTCCTTAGCATCATTATGAACTCTCTCACTAGTAGGCAAAGGTAAAATATCAAGAGGGCGAGGATTGAATCCATATACTACGAAAAGGACTTACCTTGGTGGTGGAGTGTGCCGCTTCGATTATATCACGAACTCAACATGCGGCAAACACTCTTCCCTGACTTCAAATTATTCGTCAAGACAGCTCTCGGCATAGTAGACAATGTGCGGTTTACCACCTCGGTTTGGCCATCGGTTTGTGGGTGACAAAGTTGTAGAGAACAACAACTTTGTACCCAACTTGTTCCATAGAGTACGCCAAAAGTGACTCAAGAACTTGGCATCACGATCTGAAACAATAGTAGAAGGCATACCATGCAAGCGAACTATCTCTTTGAAAAAGATGTCAGCAATATGAGTGGCATCATCGGTTTTATGACATAGTATAAAATGAGCCATCTTAGAAAAACGATCCACAACAACAAAAATGCTATCCCTCCCCCTCTTAGTCCTGGGTAATCCTAAAACAAAGTCCATAGAAATATCTGCCCACGGAATAGAAGGAACAGGAAGAGGCATATACAACCCATGTGGATTCAAGCGAGACTTAGCTTTTTGACATGTAGTGCAGCGAGCCACAAACCGCTCAACATCTCGCCTCATTTTTGGCCAAAAAAGTGTGTGGCGTAACGTCCTCCGTCTTCTTAGCACCAAAATGTCCCATCAAACCGCCTCCATCGCCTCTGCAACAACAAAAGACGAACGGATCCAGCTGGAATGCATAGGCGGTTAGCTCTAAACAAGAACCCATCTTTGATCACGAATTTGTTCCATGTTTGTCCCTCTTTACAATGCAACAACACATCCTTAAAATCAGCATCTAAAGCATATTGTCCTTTAATGGATTGAAGACCAAAAATGTGACAATCAAGTTGAGACAACATGGTATAGCGTCGAGACAAAGCATCAGCAATCACATTATCCTTCCCTTTCTTGTGTTTAATGACATAAGGAAAAGATTCAATAAATTCAACCCACTTAGCATGTCTACGATTCAAATTGGTTTGACTACGAATATGCTTAAGTGATTCATGATCAGAATGAATGACAAATTCTTTAGGCCATAAATAGTGTTGCCACGTCTGTAAAGAACGAACAAGAGCATACAATTCTTTATCATACGTGGAATAATTAAGAGCAGGACCATTCAATTTTTCACTAAAGTAGGCAACAGGTTTGCCTTCTTGCATCAAAACACCACCAATACCAATTCCGCTAGCATCACATTCCAGCTCAAAAGTCTTACCAAAATCCGGAAGTTGGAGCAATGGTGAGTGTGTAAGCTTGTCCTTCAAAAGATTAAAGGACTCCTCTTGTGATGGCCCCCAATGAAATACGACTCCCTTCTTTGTCAACTCAATCAATGGTGTCGCAATGGTGCTGAATTCCTTGACAAAGCGGCGATAAAACCCTGCAAGGCCAAGAAAACTCCGCACTTGGGAGACCGTCGTGGGTCGTGGGCCAACTCCATATCGCCTCCACCTTGGCTCTATCAACCTCAATTCCTGTGGAGTCACAACATAGCCAAGAAAAGAGACTCGATCCGTGCAAAAGGCGCACTTCTCAAGGTTACCAAACAAGCGTGCATCTCTCAAAGCATTAAAACAGCACGTAAGTGATTCAAATGTTCATCCATGGACTTGCTATAAATCAAGATATCATCAAAGTATGCGACCACAAATTTGCCAATGAAAGGGCGTAAAACCTCGTTCATTAATCTCATGAAAGTGCTAGGTGCATTAGTTAAACCAAAAGGCATGACTAACCACTCATACAAGCGAACTTAGTTTTAAAAGTTTTCCATTCATCGCCAAGTTTCATTCTTATTTGGTGGTATCCACTCGCAAGTCAATCTTTGTGAAAATTATAGCTCCACACAACTCATCAAGCATGTCGTCTAGCACGGGAATAGGATAGCGATACCTTATAATAATGTTGTTAATGGCTCTACAATCTACACACATCGCCAAGAACCATCTTTTTTGGTACCAAAAGAACAGAACAACACAAGGACTAAGGCTCTCACGTCGTACTCCACGGTCCAAAAGTTCTTGGACTTGTCGCTGAATCTCCTTAGTCTCTTGGGATTGGTCACAGACGCCGACGGTTTGGCAAACTCGCCGAGGATCAAGTCAATCTGGTGCTCAATCCCTCGAATGGGTGGAAGTCCGGAGGTATCTCATCGGAAAACATCTCTAAAATCCCGCAAAAGGTTAGTAGCGAGGAGCGGGCAAAGTGCAAGGCATATTATCAATAGAAAATAAAGCATCTTTGCACACAAAAGCATAGCATGTATCATTAATATCATCAATTTCAGCAAGGTCTGATTTTGTGGCAAGCATAACAGAATGTTTTGCAGATTTATCATGTTAGTTGGATCATTAGCGCAGACCGCTTCGCCCGATCGGCCTCTATAATCTCATTTGGGGTCAAAGGCAAGAAAGTAACTTTCCTTCCCTTATGCATAAAAGTGTATGTGTTACTACTACCATGGTGTAAAGCATCATTATCAAATTCCCAAGGTCGCACCCAATAAAAGAGAGCATGCTTGCATGGGAACCACATCACAATCAACATGATTAGCATAACCACCAATGGAAAAATGGACTCGGCATGTTTGTGTTACCTTAGCTTTTCGAGTCATTTAACCACTTGAATATGGTATGGATGTGGATGCGATCGCGTGGTCAAGCCAAGCTTCTTGACCAAATCGAACTCACCAAGTTGTTGCGGCTTCCTCCATCAATGATGACACGTCTTGCCCGGTTCTTGATTGCAAAGAAAGTCTGAAACAAATTATGGCGTTGAAGCTTATCGGGTTGTTGTACTGTGTCTTTGAGGACTCATTGCACAATGATGCTCAGAAGCGTCGTTGTGGGCGCCCACCAAGGAGCAGTCGTCATGACCACCGCCATTGTCGTCCGAGGCAGCGAGAACGTCATCATCCTCCTCGACATCGAAGTCTTGATGTAGCCTCCATCTTCCGTGGCTATGTATGCCCGTTAGCTAGGGCAATTCCTCGCACATGACCAAGTCCATGGCGGCGGTGGCCTTGAATGTTGGAGGAGCGGCCCGTGGAAGCCACGGAAGAAGAACTCTTGATTTGGAGCACGCAAAGAATTTTTGTAGAATCTGCAGGCGTGTCGTGGAAGGTGGCCGGTGGCGCGCAGCAATCTTGTTCGGTGGTGGAGGGGAACGAAACTTCGAAGAAGACTTGGGCGATCCGTCGATGTAGTCGTTCGCGGCGTGTAGGAGGGTCGTCGGTGCTTGCCGTCGCTGATTCTGGCGTCCTGCAATTTTTTTTTCGCAAGCATAGCAAGTGGAACAAGCTGGTTGTGATATTAAAATCTTTATAATCAACAATGTCCTGAATTTCACGCCGTAACCCCGCGTAGAAACGACAAATCTTATCCTCTGTGTCCTCAACAACCCCACAACGCACCATACCCTTTTGAAGCTCAGCATAATAGTCCTGAACTGAACTATCCCCTTGTTCTAAGCGCTGTAATTTTTTTCTCAATTCACGTTTATATGAGGGAGGAACAAAAGCGACACGCATAGCTTCTTTTAACCGCTCCCATGTGTCGGGTTGTAGCGCATGGTACCCAGTTCATTCCACCAGATAATAGCAAAGTCCTTAAACTCACTAGTAGCTTGTCTAACTCTATGTTGTTCAGGAACCAAATGAGAATTAAACTTCTGCTCTACCGTCATCTCCCAATCAAGATATATTACTGACATCATAAAGGCGGAAAAAGATGGTATGGTAAACTTGACTTTAGCAAAAGGGTCATCGTTACCATGGCGGTTCGGTTATTACCTCCCATACCATACATTTTTCTTTGTCAAGACGCAAGCGTAGTCGTGCATCCGTGTCTCCCTCGATCAATGTTGCCAACCGCATCATGCAATGCGTCATCATCATGATGATGGGCGTCATTGATAGGTGGCGGCGTGCCTCAATCGTCCATCGACCCGGTGAGGTCGACCATCCGCCGCTCCACCGCTCAATGCCTTCGTGGTGTTCAACTTGGCAATGGCGGCGGCGATGGTGTCCATTCGCGCGAGATCGATGAATGAAGCATTTTGTTTGTCGGCGCTGACTTGTAGCCGGTCGCGACTAACACACTCGTTGAAATCGATCGGTGTGCCGTCCCTTGGTCCTGCCATGGTTAGTGGAAACACGGGGAAAACAAAATGGTTATCCTATCAACTACAAAAGAGGGCGGTGGGAACCCGCAAAGGAAGTGGCTTACCAAGCTCTTACAAGTGTTCTTACCCTCATAAGCGATGGGTGGTACAACCGGTGGTCGATTCGTGATACCGGAGCGTGGTATGCTGCGATTGGAAGGGTCAAAAGTCATGCTATCCGAAGTAGGTATATGGAGCTTGGAAGGCCAAATATGTTAGTGGAACACAAATGAATAATGAGATAGTAATCTTTGAGTAAATGTCCAAAACTCTTGGTCCTAGTTCTGGTCTAAATGTGTCCTATAGCGGTATGATATGATGAACAAGGAGTGAGTCAAGACCGCACGAATAGTAAAGCAAAGACGACAACAAGGATGGCGGGCAAAAGAGCAACAAGGATGGCGAGCAAAACAAAGACAAATCAATATTTATCACCTAAAAGCTGTGCTCTCTGTTTTTTTTTAGGCACGAGTGCTCTCGGTGCCCTTTTTTTTCTCTAGGCAAAACCGGTGCGAATTTTTTTTTTTTTTTTTTTTGATATTTTTTCACAAAGCGAGCACGAAATAGGAACCACACAAAGTTTCACCTCAATCGATGTAAGGTGTGGCCTACAAAAAATGATGAATGTCTTTGCAAAGTCGGTGATGAAAGTTTAGAGCTCGAGTCTTGCACTTTCCAGGCGAATTTGGGCAAAATAAATTCGCCAAACCCAACAAAGGGGGAGTTTGGATGCAAAATTTAATTTCACCCAATTTCAAATTTTTTTTCTGATTTCGAGGTCGTATCACGAAAGTTCTGGCCGTTTGAAGGAGGGCCTCGAGTTATAGTTCTTTGTGGAGGCCAAACGAAATCGGGTGGAACAAATTGGTGGGAATTGGGGCGGAAGCTCTGGAAAAGGTGGAGGATGGTCTTTGGGTGATCACAAGACTCAATGAGGAAAGGTCTTTGGGTGATCAAGAGACGCGATGGATGCCTCAATTTGACGGTGGAGAAACAGAGGGTGGGAGGGTGGGAGAAACAAAAGTTGACGGCTAGGGTTTGTATGAGACGTAGCGGAAGCAAGACAACCCGAAATAAAACACGATCTAAACCAGCAACAAGACTCGACTAAGGACACAAACTCAACACTACGGACTCTGAAATCAAATTGTGCAAAAGGCTAAACGAGATCTTGGACAGGGAACAACCTATGACTACAATTTTTTTGTAGGGCTTTTTCTTGGACTCTAGGATGAAACCGAAGACAATCAAGGGTAGGGTGGCTTCGAACTGAAGGGACACCAAGCTCTGATTACCACTTGATGGGGACGGGGTCCCGATCTTCCAATAGGTTCTGGATATGTTCGATTTGGTGGAGGCGTGACACAAATCGATTCGGCTTCCGAACAACACGTTCCGAACCCCGCAATCGCAGCACCACGTCTCCTCAGGTTATCAACCGGCGCTGCCGGTTGACCTCGCCAAGAAGGCTAATCCTCGCTGCGAATCGAAGAACACAAGCAAGAACAAGGAAGAACACAAGCGGAATTGCAGATGTATTGTTTTAGCACTCGAAAGTTGGGGTCTCACAAACCGATGAGCGGCGAAACTGTTCAAGACAGAATTAATCTAAGCAAAACCCAACCCTAATGGTGGGGTGGCGGCTGGATATAAAGGATTGAGGGCATGCAAAACCCTGGGCCGCGCCTAATGGGCTCCAACACGATACAAAGCGAAGCGGCCCAAAAGACGGTGGCGCAGCACCCCGACAGATTCTGAACGCCCACTTGTTTCGACGATTTCCATTGACTCAGAAGGAATTTTGACATGGGACCAGAGCCATTGGAAAGGTTGTCTTCTCAGCTTTCCATACATATGTGGAACGTCCAAAACGGAGCCGGATGCGATCTGGGCGTCCGCTTTAATGCGACCTGGTCCTGGACTCCGAATTGGATTCGAAGTCGGCTTGAGTTGGGACTCCAACATGATTCGACCGCCCTCACTGGACTTGTGCGCCTCGTAGCCCTTCTCCAAGTACTTCTAGGTCCTCTCCATGGTTCCTAATCATAATTAAATCATTAGGTAGCAATCGATTCTCAAATGAACAAAAAGAAGTAGTTAGGAGCGAGGCTCACTGTAGAATTCAATTGTCGGCGCGAGCTCTAGTGATTGGTCCTTGAATGTCAAGTGGAGGATTGTTGTGTGTATCCGAAAAAGTGATGTCCTCATCACACATGCATTTGCAAACAAGATAGTCGATGTATGACATACTAACGAAGGATGCATGTACTTCAGAACAGCACCAAGAGCTTGAGCACATGTTTCACAAACAGGGATGACCACTTGATCAGATACATAATCACCAAAGCTACGAGCAGATGGAGGCAGAAAGAAATATGACTAATAACCAAGAGAAGAAAATATACATGTGCTTATCTGGAAGTCAAGAAATACATTCCAGCAAAACCTTCCAAAAGCAAGCTCAGACGTTGGAGTAGTATCAGCAGGTTGCAATCCTGACCCAACATCACTAGTTCCATCAGACAACCCAGAAGCATGTTTTTCTGCTTCCACAGATGCAAACAAGTCTTGCAATGATGTGTGTTTGACATTCTCTGCTATGGCACCAATCGCGTGGGCTGCTGCAACCCTTGTGTCCCAATTATTACTATGAAGGTATTGAGAAACCTAAAGTCGGCACATAAGAGCATAAATTTCAGCCAACCATTATATGCAGAACGCATACAAGAAAAAAAAGCAGTCGACTATCCAGGAGACTACGTACAACATGTTGATATCATAGATGAGAAGGGTGGGAGTTATTATTTATCCTTGAATAAACACCTGTCACTCAATACATGAGAGGACATCACATATCAAGAAGAATGAAAGAAAGAAAACAACTGGTGAAATAGATGAGTGCCTAATCATTCTTAAAAAATAATCGCAGAGAATACATGAATTCATATAGCCCTAAAAAAATGCTATTTGATCTATCAACTTATACATCATTGAAGATGTAGCATAACAGAAAAATGTAGGATGCATAATCGAACAAGCATGCATTTGAGCAACTAAAAGTTAGGCATTCTTGCACAACCATACATCATATCTTACACTTACACACCACAACATATTAAGCAAACACTTCCAGGCTCCAAGTTTGCAAATCTAAAAAATTACCAGCAGTGGCATCGTCTATATAACTTTTTTAACAAAGCATTTAGCTCTTGGGGATGGGACTTGGCGATTTCTCCAATTTGATGTGCAGTCGCGGACCTTGTCATTTGTGTCGAACCAGCTAGGTTGTGTTAAAAGGAAACTTTGCAGAATAGATTAGCCAATAGGGATACCAAATGATTGAATGCTTGGCATCATTCTGTCCACTAGACATAGGTGGTGCATCAGTACATGATAACAAATGTTGTAATCCAACTCACTGAACCATATTTTTTTAGGAACACTACCATGATCTAACACTCTCAAGAAATAATAACATATATAAGATTATAAAAGTATGACATAGCTCTTCCATCATAATCTACTCCACAGTCATTTCATTCTATCAGAACAATTAATCCTAGATGCTGTCATGAACTACCTGATATAAGTGGCTAAAAAGGATAAAAACTTGAACATCTATAGTAGATGTTGTCCAAGTTGAGATACACATAATTATTTCTAAATTACACAAATCGCATATATTATTTAGATGAGTGACAATTGCAATGTTAGAAATAGACAAAAGCTTAACATTAAAAGATAGAGAACAAATATTAGGCTTGGTGTACCTTTACAGGTACATAAACATAGAATGTATGAATGATTGATGAATGAATGAAAGTATATAGAAAATATCATAAGAGACATTCAAGCAAGAATCTTTTGACATTTGCTAACAATGACCTCAAGAAAGAAAAATCATGATAAATAAGAATCAATTGAAATTGGCCAAGGTTAGCTATCACGCAAGTATCATCAATCATATAAGTTGCATTCAAGATTAGCTAACCAAACCATCTAGGCTAACATTTGGGTAGATTAATTCATATGTTAAGATAATAATGATCTTTTTTAAAAAAGCAATGTCCCACTATATAAATACTATCATATCTCCAGGCATCCAATCAGTATCCTAGCTTCTTTATAATCTTAACTTCAACAGGTAACCGATGATCTTAGCACTCACGACAATAGTAGCAGGTGAGCACCCTACTGAACACATCATTTTCTTATCCTCGCCTTCATAACAGCAGCACAGCACCATGACTCATAACATACATATCACACATTGCAGCACAACACCATGAAAATTGTAGCACAACACCAAATCACGTCACATGCTCACAGCACATCAGCAAATCAGTTGACAAATTACAAATCAGTTCAGTAAAAGGCTCATAGCAGATCAGCGCGCGCACATACACATAGCAGAGCACAACACAGAGAGGAGAGTGAGTAGAGCGTAGCGCACACACGAAGAGCAGAGAGGGAAGAACTGAGAAGAGAGGGGAGCATGAGAGAAGAGAGGGGAAAGCAGAGCAGAGCGCACACAGAGAGCACAGAGGGGAGAAGAGAGGGGAAGGCGGAGGCGCGGGAGAAGACAAGGAAGAGGGGAAGGCGACAGCTGTAGGAGAAGAGAGGGGAGGGTGGCAGCGCGGGCGTACCTCGATTCGGCGGCGTAGATGGTGGGACGACCGCAATTCGGAGGCGGCGGTCGAGTTGGCGGTGGAGATGGCGGGATGACCATGATTTGGAGATGGCGAGGTCGATTCGACGGCGGGGGAGCTTGATTCAGCGGCGGAGTCGGGGGCGAGCTCGATTCGGCGATGGGGAGGCGCGACGCGGGAGCCCGAAACATAGCATGACGAATGGATGTCGTCGGGCGCACGGGCTCCTTATCTCCTCGCCTCGACGTACACCTCACACCACCTCGCCTAGCGCCACCGAGGATCGGCTTTGACCGCCTTGCCGGTCCTAGGCGGCCGTCCTGCCTAGCTCGCCGCCTTGGACGAAGTCGCGGCAGCTTCCCTCCGTCGAACGCCGCCTAGTCGCCACCTCAGCCTGACTTCTTGAACCCTGGGAGGGAGGTGGGGCAGCGTTGGGTGGTGGGGCGGCCAGGGAGGTGGGGCGGCGCTAGGAGGAAGGGGCGGCATGGGAGGTGGGGCGGCGCTGGGTGGTGGGGTGGCACTGGGAGGTGAGGCGGCCAGGGAGGAGGGCGGCGCTGGGTGGTGCGGCCGGGGAAAGGTGGCGCTGGGAGGAAGGGGAAAGGAGGAGGGCGACACTGGGTGGTGCAGCTGGGGAAAGGCGACGCTGGGAGGAAGGGGAAAGGAGGAGGGCAGGCGCTGGGTGGTGCGACTGGGGAAAGGAGGCGCTGGGAGGAAGGGGAAAGGAGGAGGGTGGCGCTGGGTGGTGCGGCCAGGGAAAGGAGGCACTGGGAGGAATTAGGGTGGTCGGGAGGTGAATTGGTCGGTCGGGGGGGGGGGAATAATTGGTGCGTCACTTGTTTTTTTTCAGCTGCGCGCCCAATCTGATGGTTAGTATTCCCAGCAGATAAGATGACTTAGTTGACATTTTCTAGGGCAATTATATTGTAGCTAATGTTAAAACATTGCCAGCAGATAAATTGTTCTAGAAAACAATTATTGCCGGTAGATAATAGGATCCTTAATCTCTTGGATATTGCCGGCACATGTTTTGCCACTAATCCAATTTTTCCCTGGTAGATAATTGGCCTTAATACTATGCCATGGTGTAGTGAGAGTACTAAGTCAGGAGGGGTTCCCAATACCCTCATGTGGATGCACGCAATAATGCTTGGCTCAATGGGACAAGATGTTCGGTCCTTGTTGACTCGGGCAGCAACCACACACCCGATAATCACACCTACCAACTATGTGCCCAAGTCTAAATCTTTTTGTTTTTATTTTTAGTTTTTCCAAATATAATACATACATGAGTACCTTGATTCAAGTATTTAAAGTGATATTGTAATGATCATCGCTGAAGCGATGATCCCCAGATTACCGTTCTAAGCATGTCTAAGCGACAACAACTCACATACTACATATAAAGTGACTAGAGCCCATCCATCAAGCTCTAAATCACAGCAGAATATAAACCTAGGCTCAGTGGTAAAGGATGGATGTTTACCTACAGTTCATGTAACTATTCAGGTAAACTATCGCGAACTGAGAAAGTACTTGTCAACATAGCATGCATTCATACAGTTGAAATTAAAATATTAGCATGCGAACATAATAGGATCAACGTGCATCAAAGGAGAAACTACTTGCCTTGTTGGAGATAGTCTTCTTGCTGCTAAGGATCACTCTCGTATGTACCTATTTTGTCGAATTCTATCGATCAAGCAAAAGAACGAATAACACCAAAAATAACCAAAATTCAATTTTATCTAACATGAATAGTTAGCAGCTAGAGTATGATTTGTAAATAATTTAGGTGAAATTTTTAATTCAAAAGTAATTTATTTGGATTTTCTAAGTGTTTAACAAGTTAAAGGCATGATTGCACAAATAAATTATTTTCCACAATTTTATGAAATATAAAATGAATCAAACTTATGCTAAGTTAAAGTATAGGAAAATTAGAATTAACAAAATTAATTTCACTCAATTTGGAGTTAAGATGAAATTCTTATGAATTTTTGAAATTTAAACCATTTTCTCGTTAAAAACAATTCCTTTTAGACATTAATTCAACTTCAAATTTTTATGGGATAGTAGCATACTTAAAATCTATTCCACTTAATAGTACACTAAAATTGAAAACCAACAAAATTGGTTTCATTCAATTTGAAGCTAATTTGAATTAGTTATGAATTTTCTAAGTTATTTGAATTTTTAGTGTAATTTTAATTCGTTTTGGAATTTCTAAAAGTATTAATTAATTTTTCTACCGATGCTCAGCTAACCCACAGTCACTGACCGGTGGGACCTGCACGAGGCTTTGACCCAGCCACGCCGAACGTGACGTCGAAGGCGTATTCGACGAATATGTCTTCGGTTTATCAAAACATAATTTCTATCTAAGCATAAAGGAAATACATTTCCATTAATAGAAAACATACTTTACAATTTGTACAATTACCTAAGCAGCCATGAGGGCCCACATGTCAATGACTCAGAGATTTAAATGGATTTTTATTAGGTTTCTATTCACGTTTAGAACAGTGGGGCCTAGATGTAATACACACATTTAAATGAACTAATTAATTACTAATGATTTTCATTAATCCTAATTCATCGGAGGCTCACCGGAGCTCTTCCGAGCACGAGCGCGGCTGTGAGGAAAGGGATCCGGCGAAATAGAGGCTCTCCGGACTCCGGGTTGGTCGCACCTGGTGCGCAAGATCCTTGTGAAGACGTTGGTGGTGACACGGAATCCCGATGATGCCGATGGCCGGAGGTGGAGACGAAGGAGCTGCTCCCATGGAGAAGATGCTACAGGCGTTGAGAAGCTTTGGGAAAGTGTGCCTCGGGACCGCCTTGGCTCCAGGAACAAGGCACCCAAGTTGATGACGACGGAGGAGGTTGGTGGCGACTAGAATTGAGGCGGCGGTGCTTGATCGTGCTTGGAGAAAATGGGCTCTCCCTCCCTCGGTGATGCCTCAAAATCCAATCAAACTCGTCATTAAACTCTATAGGATAAAGCGATCTTAATGGACCAAATGGTGAGGAGATTAACTCACCGAAGTGTCAGCGAGAAAAAGAGTCGTGGCCACCGGACGTGAGGACGAAAGAGTGGTCCCTAGTAATTCACTGGACGACAAGGACATAGACTAGTCAAAATGGAGTTGACGTTGAGCGAGGAACTCGACAGCAGGGTCGTGGGTTCGAGGGCGGCACCGAGGTGGCCGCCAGCTCCACTCCTTCTTCCCCGGCTGGAACAAGGAAATGAGCAGAGAAAGCGAGAGAGTACGAGAGGAAGGAAATGGATAGGCGTGGGAGGTTCGTGAAGCTCCGGCGACGCTTTGTAGGTGATCCCGGAAGCATGAGGTGGCAGCGATGAGCTGCGTGTCATGCATGCGCGATGATAGTGTCGTTCGGCATAGGCGGCGCATCGGGGAAGACGGTGCTGATAGGCGGGCCCCACTTGCCAGCGACCAATGGTAAGCGTCGCGACTGAGCGGTTGAGTCAAACTCGGGTCCAGCAACGCGGTCCGATCAAGTCAACTAGGGTGGCTCGGGTTGGAATAGGGTTTTGGTTCGGTGGGGGTCAAGTTAGGGTTTAAGTTTTGACCGAAATTCAACTAGTTTGACTTGGCAGTTTAAAATAGCAATAAAATTCTAAATTTTTTTGTGAGTGTTCTCAGGTTCAACTAGGACTTAGGAAAAATAGTTGTAGGTACTGTTCGGACTCCATTTGGCTAAATTAATTTCCTTTTCAAATCTGCATTAGTAACTTGATTAGGATTTTGATGAGATTAAATTAACTTCTAAAAATTTGGAAAAATTTATATTAATCCATGATAAATAATCTAGTATTTTAAAAAATGATTTCTGGAAACTTTTATGCACACATTTTTTCTGGAATCCAATAGAAACTTGAATTCAAGTCAAAAGTTTGAAATTTAAAACAACTTTAGAAAAATCAAGTGCAAACTCAAGAGATTCATCAAAAGTTTTTGATAATCTCAAACTTTTATGCATATAAGCACAAACCATTTTTTAGGATGTTACAACTCTCCCCCCTTACAAGAATCTCGTCCTGAGATCCTGTTCACTCGGAAAAGAAGGACGGGAAGTCTGCACGAAGGCAATCCTCTCGTTCCCAAGTGGCTTCATCCTTAGCATGATTTGAACACTGAACTTTAAGGAATTTAATAGTGTGATTCCTTGTCCTCCGTTCAACCTCTTCAAGGATACGGATAGGATGCTCACGATAGGTCAAATCTTCTTGTACTTCAAGACCTTCCAATGGAGCTTGCTCGGTTGGAACACGAAGGCATTTCTTCAACTGGGACACATGGAATACATCGTGTACTCCTGAAAGTGTAGCGGGCAATTCGAACTTGTAGACCACAGCTCCTTTCTTTTCAATGATGCGGAAAGGTCCAACATATCGAGGAGCTAACTTGCCTTTGACGCCGAACCGTTGAGTGCCATTCAGAGGAGAGACTTTGAGATAAACAAAGTCATTTGGTTCAAAGCTCAACTCACGACGACGTCGATCCGCATAGCTCTTTTGCCGAGATTGAGCCGTGCACAATCAGTCTTGAACAAACTGAACTTGACTTTCAGCCGCTTGGATCATGTCCGAGCCAAAGAGTGGCCTTTCGCCGGTCTCAGACTAATTCAACGGGGTTCTATATCTTCTCTTGTATAAGGCTTCAAATGGTGCCATGCTAAGACTAGCTTGAAATCTGTTATTGTAGGAGAACTTGGCAAACGACAAGCATTTCTCCCAATTCTTCCTATAGGAGAGAACACAAGCACGGAGCATGTCTTCCAAGATTTGATTAACTCACTCTATTTGGCCATCGGTTTGTGGATGGAATGCGGTGCTGAATGAAAGACGAGTTCCCATAGCCTCTTGCAAACTCTTCCAAAACTGGGAGGTAAAGAGTGAACCACGATCGAAATAATCGTCTTCGGTACTCCATGCAAACTCATAATTCTTGAGACATAGAGTTCCGCTAACTGGCTCACACAAAGTTTGATCTTGACGGGAAGGAAGTGTACGACTTTAGTTAGTCGATCAATGACAATCCAAATGACATCATTTCCTTTGGGGGTTCGGGGCAGACTGGTGATGAAATCCATACCGATCGAGTCTCATTTCCATTCAGGCACTTGCTAGGGTTGTAGCAAACCTGCTGGACATTGATGTTTGGCCTTCACATGATGACATATGTCGCGTTCAGCAATGAATTTTGCGATCTCTCGCTTCATTCGGGTCCACAAAAATCTGTGACGGAGATCTTGATACATCTTTGTGGCTCCGGGATGAATGGACAAAGGTGAATCATGGGCTTCACGGAGAATCAAATTTTGTAATTCCATGTCCTTTGGAACCACAAGGTGCTGTCCGAACCACACAATACCATGGTCATCTTTCGAGAAACACTTGGTTGTTCCGTTCTTGATGTTCTTGATTTGGTTCACTCTATCGTTCGTTTGCTGAGTAGTCTTGATCTGACCTTCCAAGGTCGGTTGCACTTCCAAAGTAGCGTGAAAACCATGCTCAACTACTGGAGCTGTGGTCAACCGTTTCTTGAGTTCTTGAAAACTCGTCTCGCAATCAGCGGACCACTCAAATTTTTTGTCTTCAGAATATCTTCAGATCTGATTCTGACTTGGTGATAGCCCAATCTTAGATCAATCTTGGAGAATACCCGATCTCCGGTCAATTGATCAAAAAGGACATCAATTTGGGCAGTGGGTAGTTGTTCTTCACCGTCACTTCATTAAGCGGACGATAGTCAACACACATTCGTAGGGTGAATGAAACCCTTCGCTAGAAGTTCACCATGTTGCTTCTTCAATTCCTCTAATTCATTTGGAGGCATCCGGTATGGCCTCTTCAAAATCAGAGTGGTACCGGGCAACAACTCGATGACAATTTCATTGACTCGGGTTGGCGGCATCCCAGGCAAGTCTTCGGGAAAACCATCGGGAAAATCACACACCGCTGGTATTTCATGAATTTCTAGAGTCGGCTTCGCTTCAAGTGCATAGAGATATGACTCTTGCAATTTTGGCGCAATTCCAACTTGCATGCCGGAGGGACTGGTGAGGGATATGAATTTCTTGGCACAATCGATTTGTTCCAAGTGTTGGGACAACCAAACCATGCCAAGTATCACATCCAAACTTACTGATTTGAGGAGAATAAGATTTGCCAGAAATCCCACTCCTTCAATCTCAATGGATATGTCCCGACACTCGAGTTCAGCTCTCATTTCCGATCCAGGAGTGTATAATCAGAGGGACATGCATAGGAGCAATTTGAATATCACCACTTGCGGCAAAGGATTGCAATATAAAAGAATGTGAAGCTCCCGAATCGAATAAAACTGTAGTAGGGCGAGAATTGACAAGAAGCGTACCTAACATGACGTCAGGTGCCTCCTACGCTTCCTCGGTCGAGATATGGTTGAGTCGACCACAAGCAACCTTCTGAACTTGTTGGGCCACCTTCTGAGCTGGGGGATGACCACAGCCTTTCCCTTGCACTTGCCCCAGATTAGGGCGAGTGGCTGCTTCATTCTTCACAGGACAACTTATCTTGCATACCGAGCCAAGTGGTTGAACTCGTGTAAATACTCCGTCACTGATTTACACCCTTGCTTGAGTGCCAAAAACTCCTTCTTCTTCAGCTTCATCAAGCTGGCGGGGACATGAGCCCGTTGGGAGGCAGTACGAAACTCCTCCCAGGTGACGGCTTGGCCTACGGGCTGCATGGCAAGGAAGTTCTCGCACTCTGAAAGCGCTGCCCCCTCTAGTTGATGAGAGGTGAAGAGCGCCTTCTCATGATCCTGACATTGTGCGACGCTGAGCTTCCATTAGACCAGACACAGCCAATCGTCTGCATCAAGTGGGTGAACACTATACTAAGACAAAGTTGTGTGCCCAACACACTCTGCAAACTCTCCTAGAATTTGGAGACAAACTTGGCATCCCTATCAGAAATAATGGTCTTTGGCATACCATGCAATCTCGCGCACGTAAATAGGAGCCAGATCGCTCACTGAATTTATCGTGCGGATAGGAATGAAGTATGCAGACTTGTTGAAATGACCCACCACAACCCAAATTGCATCCTTCCCTCGCTACGAACGAGGTAACGCAACCACAAAGTTCATAGAGATATCATCCCAAGGCCATTGGGGAACCTCCAAAGGCTGCAACAACCCAGTAGGACGCTCATATTTGTCTTTCACTTGCTGACAAACACCGCAAGAAGCCACATAATTAGCAATGCCCACCATCATCCTTTTTCACAAGAAATTCTGCTTCAGATTATAATACATCTTGCTCTTACCAGGATGAACAGTGTATGTAGTGCAATGAGCCTCCCTCAAGATGTCATCCTTGACCTCCGCTTTTTGTGGCACACAAATGCGGCCTTTAAACCACAAAGCACCAAACTCATTAATGCTAAAATATCCCTTTTTGCCCTCATCTAGACGCTTTTTGACCTCCTATAATAACCAATCACTCTGCTGCGTTTCCCGCATACGGTCTGGAATAGCTGACTCAAGGATCAATTGTGTCTCAACATGTGCTATGCCCGCGTAGCAATAGGATATCCCTATGCGATCAAAATCAGCAATAAGGCAATCTAGAGTAGCAGGAGTCACCTTGCAACTAAGAGTATCAGCAACAACATTGGCCTTGCTTGGATGATACTGAATAGTAAGATCATAATCCTTTATCAATTACAGCCACCTCTTTTGCCTCAAATTCAGATCCTTCTAAGTGAAGATATACTTGAGACTTTTGTGATCTATAAAAATATCACAAGGCTCCCTGTACAGATAATGCCTCCAAATCTTGAGAGCAAAGACAACCGCAGTCAATTCCAAGTCATGAGTGAGATAATTTTGCTCGTGCTTCTGTAACTGCCTCAATGCATAAGCAATCACCTTGCTATCTTGCATAAGCACACAGTCAAGACCCACTCGAGACGCATCTGAAAAGACTATGAAGAGCTTCCCTGGCTCGGGAAGAGTGAGAATAGAAGTCACCAACCTCTCCTTCAAAATGCTGAAAATGCTTTGACACTCATCAGTCCACTGGAATCTCACACCTTTTTGAGTAAGCTGAGATATCGGCTTGGCGATGATAGAGAAATATTGCACAAAACGCCAATAGTAACTAGCCAAACCCAAGAAACTCCTCACCTCATTCACATTTGTAACAGCCCAAAATTTCAATTTCAGAGAAAATTTAAAATTATTTATTTTTGTGGAAATTCTGAAATTTTTAAAACTTTTCCCTAATTAGTTAAAGCTAAAATAAATTTAACTGCAAAATCTATTATCAAGTTTAAGTTGGAAATAATTTTATTAAGTCTAAAATGACTCTAAGAATTTATGTGAATTTTTCTAGAATTATTGGAATTATTTTGCTATATTCTAAAGCTAAAATGAATTAATCTGAATTTTTAAAATGGAAAACCAATTAAAATCCCTAAACAGTGTTGGGAAAAGCTTCGGCCCATTTTCGCTTACTGTGCCCGCTCTCCCAACTCAAGAACCGTCCGATATGCATCGACGACCCTCACGCTTGAACACGCCTCGGTTGTTCACTCACCCTTGGATCGAATCCAACCACCCGCACTCGTCTTTTCCTCCTTTCTTCTCTCGCGCCCGCGTGCACCGCCGCCATTGCCGCCCTTCGTGAAGCTCTTAAACGCGCCATTTACGCCTCCTTACTTGCGCGATCGTGCGTATTCAAACCACGTTTCTCTCGCTTCCACTTCGCACGTTTTCCTCTCTTTAACCCTCTTTAACCTCCACTTCGCTCGCCGCCGCCATTGAAGCCGCACACGATCTCCGTCTCCTCGCCTGCCCCGGCCCCTATAAAGGGAGCCTCGGGAGCGCCTCCATCTCCGCAGCACAACGCCGCCACTCACTCACTCCCGCTCGCTCTCACCTTGTGGAATTTGGAGATTTCTCACCGGCGGCCAAGTTTTACATCTTCTTCAATTCCGGCGTCTACGTCGTCGCCGCATCCTCATCTCCGCCACCAACAGCCTCGCGACGTCATTGCGATCACGGTGCGCTCACCCATTTTGCCCAAGACCCTCCAGATCACCTTCTCCGTCGACACCCGTACGCCGTCGCCGCTAAACCTCAACTCCGGCGAGCCTCAGGTCACGCTTGCCGCTAAATTGGTAAGCATCGTGTTGGCGTCTCCTCTCTCGATAAGCGCCCCTCGCGCCCCTCGCCATGGCGCGTAGCGGCGGCGAGGTAATCGCCGAACCTCGCCGGACTCGACCTCGTGGCTCAGCCACCTCGGCGCCAACACGGCGCCACCTCGACTCGAGTCCGACGTGGCAGCCAGCGTGGCCACGTCACCCTCCCACGCCAACTTAGCGCCATCTCCGAGCCCTAAGGCTCAGTGGACTTAGTCCATGTGAGCCATGTCAATGACATGTAGGCCCCTTTGTCGAAAAATTAATTCAAATTCATTTAAATCCGGAAAATCATCGCTGGCGTCATCATGCGCAATAATTAGAATTTCCTTTAGGAGAATAATTCGAGAAAATTGTTTAAATAATGATTTGGTTTAAAATTTGTAAAATTCATAACTTTTGCATTATAACTCCAAATTAGATGATTCAAGTTGCTAAAATTTTAGAAAATTATTGTCTAACTAAATAAAATATAATTATTCAATTTGGAGTCCAGTTTTGTTTTGTTTTAGAATTTAGAATTTATTTAAATCTCAAATTTAGGTTAAAATTTGTAAAATTCATAATAATTGAATCCTAACTCCAAATTTAGTGAAACAAATTTCTAAAATTTTATAATTTGATTATTTAGCTCAATAAAACAAAGTTATTATATTTAGACTTGGTTTATTTTGTATTTTTGAGTTTTATTTGAATTCTATTTGATTTGACTTATTTTCACGTTTAGACTTCGACGATTCCGGGGAATTTGATACTTCTCAAGACTTAGATTTTCCAGACTGCAACGAAGGAAAGTTATACTTTGACCATTTTGCCCCTATTATTTTAAAGTTAATTAAATTCAGTTTTAAATTATTAAATGCATGCATAATTTTATTCAAGTATTTCAAATTCTGTTTAAATAATTAGTTATTCCTATTATCCTTGTATGCCAAATTTTGGATGTTGCCATGTCATTCCTTTGTCACTTTAGATAAATTATTATGTTTAATAATCAAATGTATAAATACTTAGACCATGATTTATGTTTTTGGGAGAATTTTAGCCAACTCAATAAAATTTGTTGAAAATTAAAACTATGGTATTGTTTTACCATAGAGAATTTGTAAAGATGGTTTTATAGAAATAAAATCAAAAGGGTTTGGACTTGGGCGAAAAGGATGAATGGTGGGTGCGAGGTTTATGCGGGCTTAGTCTGGTTAAGATTAAGACCTGTGGTTTAAATTGAATGACGCCAAGTCAATTGAGGACCGGTCTTTGGCGCATTTTGTTATGCCTTATCGTACAACCACATGTCTGTATGGGCGGGACACGCTTAATAATTTGTAATACCTCTTAGTTATTTGTGCTATGTTGTATGTATGGGTGTCGGGTGAGCAGTTTTCCCATCTGGCGCAAGAGGGGTTTAGGAGGAATCAGTGGGTCAATGGAAGCGAAACCTTAGCGAACACGAGTACTTTGAGGTAGAACATTATAACGACCTTGTGATGTTTGCTCTGTCACACGCCTTAGAAGCGTGGATTGGCCGACACAAAGAGTATAATATCTCGTGTGGGTAAAGTTGTACAAACTCTGCAGAGTAGAAACTATTGAATAAGCGCGTCATGATCATGGACATGCTAGCAAAGCCACTCGAGAGTTAGTTTTGTTTTTGGTTTTAAAAGTGATTTCAACAGATAATTTCAGGATGGATAGTCCTGTGGGAAAATTAGGCGGGTAGCCATTGTGATTGGAGGATATCCATCATCTTTTATGGAGGTTATCCACAATAAACTATTGTCATTTAAAATGGTGATTTAGATTATTGTATGAAATGGCTTTGTAATCTAATATGATTATTTAAATTAAAAGCGCCGCTTTACATAAAATAACCTTGCCAATATCCTTTGTCTACCTTATGCATGCATATCAATTCCATATTAGGTGTAACTTGCGAGCACGGTAGTAGTGCTCACTCTTCTGAATAATCTTTATTCAGAGAAGATATCTACCAGGCGGTGAGGATTTTGGCGCCTAGGTTGCTTCTGCACGATTACTGTGGCGAATCGTTGGGTCTACTACTATTTTTACGCTTCTCATTGTGTTTTACTTTATTTGGCCTCGGGCCCTTTGTAATAAACTCTGAATAAATATTAATAAAATCGTGATATGTTTTGATTATCACTTTTGTTTGACATGTACATTAGCTATCCTGGACTAATGTATGAACACAGAGAATACGGGATCCTTCACTCCCGGGTTCGACAACATTGGTCGGCCTCTTCCAGTCCACTACTGTAGAGACCTTGCTAGGATTAACAGCAATGCCCTATGGATTGATCACATGACCTAGAAAACCCACTTCTGAAATCCAGAACTCACATTTGTTTAGCTTGGCATAGAACTTGTGCTCTCTCAAAGTGTCTAATACTAGCCTCAAGTGACGCTGATTATCCTCATTGGTCTTAGAGTAGGTAAGAATATCATCAATGAACACCACCACGAAATCATCCAGATACTCGTGCAGCATGCTGTTCATGGTCTTCATAAAAACAGCAGGTGCATTAGTTAGTCCAAAAGACATAACTTTATACTCATAATGCCCATACCTAGTGGAGAAAGCAGTCTTCTCTACATCCTGCTCACGCACACAGATTTGATTATACCCCAACTAAAGATCAATCTTGGAGAACACCTGAGCCCTACTCAACTGATCAAACAAATCCTCAATACAGGGCAATGGATATTTATTCTTGATTGTGACTGAGTTAAGCACACGGTAATCAACACATATGCACCAACTCCCATCCTTCTTCTATGTGAACAGAACAAGAGCTCCCCATGGCGACACATTGCGCCTAATCAAACCCTTAGCCAACAAATCGTCCAACTGCTTCTTCAACTCATCCTGAAACGGACGTGCCAGCCGATATGGAGACAACGAGATGGGCCGAGTGACTGGAACAAGATCAATGCGAAACTACATGTCTCGCGCAGGTGACATGCCCGAAAGCTCAGCCAAGAACACATCTGGATAAATGCAAACCACCGAAATCTCCTCAATCCACAAAGCCACGCTCGGCTTCTCAGCAAGAGCCAAGAGAAGCCCAGTCTTCACTGCACGCTAACCCGAGAACAGTCTGGCCAACACACAAAGAGAGCGTGGAGGCGCACTCTCTTGAAAGGTCAAAGTCTCACCAGACAGAGTCTACACAGTGATGGTCCTACAGAAATAGGATATCACAGCTCGATAGGAGTGCAACCAATCCATGCCCAAGATGACGTCAAAAGGCTCCAACTGAATGACCATCAGAGGACAAACAGTGGAGCTCGCAATAATACCCCAAGAGAATTGACCAACACCGATTGAGAAATCCACTACACACTCAAGTTTGCTCTCCTAGAAAACGACGTTGAGACAAACGAATAGGTAGCCCTTGAATCAAAAAGGACTAAAGCATCAAACGAATCCACAAGCAAAGTACCTGTCACCACGTCAGGACAACCCATGGACTCCATAGTAGGCATGGAATACACTCAGGGTGGTGCCATGGCAAAAGAAGACGACATCGGGGCGGTGGGAGCCCCGACACTCTGCTGTGGCGGTGCAGGTAAAGCCGGTCGAGTTATCTGAAGCGGTGCAAGAGGCGGTGGCCTCTAGTAGTACCCCGCCGGAGGTGCCCAAGCTGAAGGAAGTGGTGGCACAGAAGGGGCAGCTATCATCTGGATAGATCCCCGTGTAGGACCGACTGAAGAAGACGCAAGCATAGACTCCCACTTGATCACACTAGTGGGGTTTTGGCAACACACCTACTCCTTGTGGCTTGGTCGGCCACACTGACGGCACGCTCCCATCCAATAACACTCAGTAGCGCGGTGACCATCACCACACTTGAAACAAAGCATGCCCTGCCCTGGGACAGGACGAAGAGTTGGAGTACCCGTAGAAGGATGAGACGCTGAAGAAGAAAATGGTCTCGACTACTTGGCCTTGGAGAACTATGAAGACTGCGGTCCCCCCTTGAACTTCTTGAAATTAGGCTGCTGATAAGACCCACCTCCCTCACCAGAGCTCCTCTTTTGGTCACCACCAGAAGCAACAAGTCCATCAGAGGTTTGCAGCTCCTTAGTGAGCTGCATCTCCAACTGCATGCCCCTGGCTTGCTCCACAACATAACTGAAGTCACGAAGCGGAGTTGCTCCCAACACATGCCAATACTCAGGATTGAGGCCCCGACGGAACCTCTTGGCCTTCTGCGGATCATCATTCGCCCTTGACAGGACGAAGTGAACCAAGTTATTGAACTCAGCCTCATACTCAGCAATGGACATCTTCCCCTGAACAAAGCTCATCAAAACAACCTCCATCTTCTCAACAAAGGAGTAGGGATAAAACCTTGTCTTGAACTAGTTAACAAAGTCCTCCCAAGAAACTGGACCCTGAGCGGTGGTCCTTGACATCAAAACGCTGTCTCACCAGATGTCCGCTTGCCCTTTTAGCTAAAAGGCTACAAAACGGACCCTCTCATGTGAAGACAACTCCAAAGCTCCAAATTGCCTCTCCATGTAGCGAAATTAGTCCGCTGCTTGGGCCGGTGTGCCCGACCCATCAAATGGATCCAACATCAACCCTATCCACTCTTGAAGCATCATCTGTGCCTCGAGTGCAAGTGGAGGGGTGATAGGAGCAGGAACAGATGCCGCAGCATCAGGTGCTGCCGACGCCTGTTGTTAGAGAACATGGATCTCTCCCACCAACTCTCTCAGCAAAGTGGGGGGGGGGGGTCTCATCCTGGCCCCCAACCGGAGGTGGGTCAACAGCAACCCCCTCCTCAACAGTTCCGTTCCCCTCAGCTAATGACTCGACTACCACAGGCGGTGGTTCCACAGGACCACGGCCACGACCTCCACCACAGCCTCCACGACTATGGCCACCACGTTCAAAGAATCAATATAAACTCATGCATCAGTATTACAACATATCGAAAGCGTAAAGGCGATACTCGTCCCATTCCCATCCTACTATGCACTAGTGTGTCAAATTTTAAGTTAGTTAACCATTAGCAAATTTTAGTTAATTTTACTAGTCCTAATACAGTTTTTTTAGAAATTTTAGGTTACCTACGTTGTTAATCTATTCACCACGGGCCTAAAGTCCGCTCTGATACCAACTGTAACACCTTATCCCAACACGGAGCCCAGAATGCAACTAAACTAACCTAGCTATTAATTTTAACAACAATTAACACTAAATTACAACAAGCATATAAAAAATAAAACCCATCCACAGGTCATAATAACACAAGGATAACAATAAATAAATCATGTATAATTAATTCATACGAAGAATGCCAAAATAATAAACCAAGACCAACACAAAACCAAACCAATCAAGTCTAATTAATGAATAATCAACTAAGGCTAAGCAATAATATCCATTCCTAATTATAACTTATCACACTAATAAGTTGTCTCGTGATCAATAGTTCTTATAATTGAATAAATGACGTGAATCCAAGTGTGTGCTAGCCCTTCCCACGAGCAACGTCGTCAACGGTCACCTAAAAACAATAATAGAACAAGGGTGAGTCCACGGCTCAGCAAGTACAATAATAAACAATGAACAATGCTTAATCAGTACTAAACAATATCATCATCAATATCAATTGTTTTCTTTTTCTTTATTCTCATGCTCAATCATTCAATTATCTTTTATTTATTCTCACACACAATCATCAAATACTTTTCATTCAATGCATCTCTACACTACATGTCCACATGCATTTCTTTCGCATATACCGGTATAGCTTGAGTGTTCACCCGTCGATGACACACTCTCAAGCACGTCCTCCTCAAGGATCAAGGACCTCCTCCACTCCTGTGGAGTTGTGATCAACATGATCACCTTCTTATATGCAATGATGTTTACGAATGCACAATTATTCATAGATTCATCATTATTAATATTATCCAACATTCTCATATCCATCAATACAAATAAAATCACGACCATTCACATTGCTTGCAATTAAATAAAGTAAAAGCACAAATAACATAATGGTAATGAGTGGTAAAGAATACAATGATCAACCAATGAACACTGTCTACCATGCATTTGCCTCTTTATCCCAGTGAAGTTGGATAACGAAGCGGCGGCAAAGCGCTAGAGACCACACTCCCTGAACAAACAATTCAAAATACTTCTCAAAATCATAACATCACAGCACTAATATGTTATTCTAACCGTCATCGCACGTCTACGCCAACTTGACCCATTTAACCCAAAACTACCGGATGCACTACCCGCTGTCCCAATTGTACAACGGCTAACTTATTCATACGAACTCTAAATTCAACCGTCCAAGAATTTCTGGAATCCTCGCGAAACAACCTACAATTTATAGTTACGACGAACCTACCATTTTCTACCCTGTTTCTTTACTCGAAGACCGTTCCAAAATCTGTTAGAATAGTCCATTTCACAATTTTATATCTTTAATTATAAAACTTTAAAATATGTGAACAATATGAGTTCTAAAAACTACACAAGTTTTCCTACAATATTCAAGTTGAAACAAATATTTAATTTTACCATTTATTACTCGAAACAGACCCAACTTCACGACGTCTGCCAACTATGTCCAGAATCTAGACAGCAACCTTCCCAAGGCTGTATCTTTTAGCTCGCTACTCTGATTTTAATGATCTAGACCGTCCTGAAAATCTAACAAGATTGTATAAATTTTCTCTAATTGGATCGACCTTTAAATCCGCCCTAAATATCCATAATTATCCCCAAAATGCTTTGTGTCGCAACTCGACGAACTAGGGCAGAACAACTACTACTCTTTCTATTAACCAAACATATTATAAATTGAATAGCGATTAACTTAGGGCAAATCTAAAGGATTACAGATCGTTACCCTTGGAGCTCACGATGAAGATCACAAATTTCCCACGAGATCCTCCTCTCTTTCTTCCTCCTTCCTTCCCTTCCTCCTCTGGTTGGGACTCCTCTGATCCTCCTCCTTTTGGCCAGCAACAAAGGCAGCAAGGGGAGGCACTAGCCTAGGGCAGCAGGGGCACCGGCTTGGTGGAGGGCAACACTGGAGGGATGGCGCAGGGGGCAGGGGGTGGCGCAACAGGGAAGAGGCAGTAGGGGTGGCGGCTCAAAGGGGGAGGGGTTGGAGGCGCAAGGGGCAGGGGTGGCTTAGGATTAGGGGCTGCCACCCCTCCCTTGGTCCTCCTTAAGGTTGGGCCGAGCCGCCATTGGCCGAAGGCCCCGGTTCTCTTCTCCCACCCAAAAAACTAAAATCCCCTTTTTAATTCCAGTTAAATTTGTTTGAAATTCATTTATATCTCTAAAGGTTATACGGGATATTACAAAAGACTTCAATCCCTTCCTCCTATGTCTATTCTTCAGTAATGGAGCCATGCCATTGCACATTGCACATTGTCTATTCATCAGTAATGTGAGCTACCAGAATGAAGATTGCACTTGGTGCTACATTGAACTAAAATCAATGAAGAAAGTCTTAAATCAATTAATTAGGCTGCTAGAGTTGTAAAAGAAGTCAAAAATACAATAGAGAAGTGGTTAAGAGTTGGTCATACAAAAGAGTTTTGTATTTCACTTGGTGCTACTAGAATGAAAATTCCACATGCCATTGCCTTGAACTAAAATCACTCTTTTAGTTGCTTCGTAGATGCTCTTATTAAGAACTCTTTTACATTTCAATCCATTCCATAAATCAACAATATTGTGTACAATGATCATGCATATTAGCAATTATAGAAATATAGTTGTCTGGATGTCACAACAATCTCACATTGCACAAACACTATTCACGTTTCACGTTCCAACAAGAACAATGCCCAGGTTGCACCTACTTCTCTTGCTCAAGATCCCTGCAGAAGGCCGACTGGGGCCGTCTCTAGCGAGGAGCTCACGGGAGGCAGGGATGGCCTCGCTTGGAATGACGCGGTGGCCGACCAGAACGACGACACGGACGGGGAAGGCTCAACCGCCAGAGACGTGACAGACGAGCTGGGGGCAAGCCCGAAGATGCAGCGATCGGCTGGTGTGCAAGCCCGGAGACACGGCAGACAGCTGGAGGGGTGGGCTCGGTGAGGAGCTCGGGGGAAGCGGCCCTGGGTCGCGACGGTCGGCTTGGGGGTGGGACCGGCAGTGAGCTCGGGAGAGGCGGCGCCGGTCTCGCCTAGACCTTAGCTCAGGACCTGGCCGCCAAGCCATGGTGCTCTTCTTATAGGCGGCGCCTGTGCTTTGCTAATCGGATGAACGGGATGAATCCGATTAGAAGAGGGGCAAAATAGGAACTTCACTACAGAATAGAAGGGAAAATAAAATAAAATGGGAGAAAAGTAGAGATAGTGGAAAATTTCAAAGGAGTAAGAAACTCGAGTGGTATATATCCAATTTCGTTAAACTGGATGGCGTATCTTAAAGTGACATTTTTTCTGAGTGGCTTATATCGAATTCTGCCTTCTTTCTATCTTTTGTTCTCCTTTGTTCCTTGGAGAAAATTATGTACTTGCTACTGCAAAGATTAAAGATTGGTCTTCTAGTATTTACCACTCTAAAGATTGTAATATAGGATTTGCCACTCTAAAAATGGGTCTAGCGAAGCAGTCTGAGGAAATGCACCATGACGGTGTCGGCCACCTGCCCACCTCCTCAGTGAAGTTGGCATCTACATGGACCAGGTAGAGCCCTAGGCTGGCGATCATGGCGGTGTTAGCGGTGTGGTCGGGGGAGCCGAGGTAGAGCAAGAACTATCACAGGCGGAGGCGGCGCTGCGTGGCACAAGGGAGGGGAGAAGCATAGCGGTGGTGCCTTCACGTGGCCGGAGGCGACAACGAAGAGGGGAACATTCTTCTCCAGTGAGAGGGGAATATTCTTCCCCAGTGAGGGGTCATCAACACAGTTGAGCGACACCACCAGCGAATGCTCGCTGCCGCCGTCGCCGATCGCCGAGTGAGTCGTCCTATACTCTCGGCTCGCGGTGGATCGCTCGGATTGGGAGTAGGGTGAGGATGCCTATGGCGTGGGCTCCGGCTCTGGTCTAGGGCCTTCGTGGTGGAGTCAGCCATGTACTCTGTGGTGGAGTGGGAGGAAGATGAAGAGAGGAGGAAGAAGAGGGGTAAAATGGTCATTCATGGCAAATAATGAAGCAAACATTATTTAGAGTGTGGCAAATCGTAGATTACAGTCTTTGGAGTTGAAATGCTAGAAGGTCAATCTTTGGAGTAGCAAATACTCAGTTTTATCTTTTCCTTTTGTTTTATTCTTTCGGATTCTTTGGGTGGAAAGTTGTTGTCAAATTTCTGAATATGCCCTTGACACTACAATAGGACAAATCTATTCTAACACACACTTTGCAACACATATAGCATGTGTTGCAGGAAAATTCAACTACAACACATATTGTCATGTTGCTACGACCCAAGCATAGAAAGCTCCAAACATACTCAACCCTAGTATGTTACAACACTTTGTAATGTATGTTACAACACTTAATAGATGTGTTGCTAGGGCAACCTACAAATTTTATGACTAATTTACCTCTTAGTGTTACACTGCTAATAAAAATAAATTGGTAATTATAGTAGTAGGAAAGATATGATACTTCATTGTTCTAATTCTAATAATTTGCTTACTTGTTTTTATTAGAAAGGAACATGCATGCCATCAGAATATGGTTGTCGATTATCTCACCATGGCACTTGCATCCAATGTAGAGTGAGTATAAGTTATTACATTGGAAAATCTATTGATTTTTATAATATTACAGGCAGACTAGTTCAAGATCAACGTATGTCATCTCACAAACAAGAGTTCAATATCGAATAAACATATTGTTTGGCTTATATACCGCTCCTTTTTTTTGATTTTTGATTTACTTTTTTATTATTAATAGTAGACCATTGTTTGTTAGAATTGTAAAATGAAGTACATGAAAAACAATAGTTCAATATCGAGTAAACATATTGGTTGGCTTATATACCACACCTTTTTTATTTTGTGATTTTTGATTTACTTTTGTATTATTTATAATAGACCATCGTTTGTTAAATGTGTAAAATGAAATACAGGACACAAAAATTTATTTTGCAGGAGGCACTATTCGAACCCTGTACCTGGACATTAGCATCCAACTCCACAACCAACCGAGCTACTTTTGTTTCCATTCTATATTAAGGATATCATGTGCAAGATTATATCAGGGAAGCCACCTCGCGTCTTACCCCTTCGACCCTTCTAGGCTAATTTTCTTGGCCCAATTCGTGCATCTAATCTGGAGGGCAAGGCAGTCGACAACTTCATAGACCAGACGTGTCACCCATAGTCATCTTCCCCCTGCTGGTGCCTCCCTCTCCCTCCATCCATCAGTGCTTCCCTCACCCTCCGTCTGCAGGTGCTTCCTTCTCCCTCCCTCCGCTGACGCTGGTGCCTCCTTCTCCCTTCCTCCTTGCCGCTGGTGCCTCACTCTCCCTCCATTCACCGCTGCCGGTTCCTCCCTCTCCCTCGCTCCGCCACCGTCGGTTCCTCCCTTTCCTCCCCACACCTGGTGTCTCCCTCTCCCTCCCTCCTTCCGCAGTGCCTCCCTCTCACTCCCTCCACCGGTGCCTCTGGAGTCCAGGATGTCAACCATCGCCACGTCTGCCCCCTGCGGCCTCACTGCTCGCTCCCCCTCCAGGTATTTGAGTTGTCGTTTTTGTATTTCATTGTTATCAAAATAATATGTGAAGCCCTCTAACATTCATGTGTTCTCTTGATTATTGACCACCTCATTTGTATGTCAAATTGCATTAATTAGTTTCTCTGTCGGTGGTTTTTTATTAATTAGAACTATATTGACCTATGAAAGCTAGTGTACTGATGCCTAAGTTATTTTGGATAGATACGACCACTTGTTTAATTTCTGATTATGACTTTCGATTGCACCGTAATATTTGTGTGTTAACCTTCAAATATGGATGTGCATATAGTAAAATAAGCTTCAGACTTTGGGTATCTATAGCTACATCTTAGTTTGTTATCCATCACTTTTTTCTATTGGAGTTATTGCCATTGACTATCTGTAGTTCGATTGCAATTTAGTTATACTTTTAGAGCCGCCATAAATTAGCATCCCCCGTGCTCCATTTCCTGATTTGCCACTGTGTAGCACTGCATAGGATCTTCAGCAGTCAACGCTGTATTAGTCACACTATGTAACATGTTGTTTTTACAAACTAATTTCAAATCGATATTATGATGTTTTGTGTATTTGAATAACTGGATTAATATCATTTGATATTTTTAACTCAATTATTTCATGGATTTGAACGCTATCAAGAAATTATTGCACTCCTGTAGGCCAAGTGATGATTACGTGAAAGGGATAGATGGTTTTCTTGAGTTTGCATACAAGGATAAAAGTCCCAATGCGAAGATCACATGTTCATGTTTGAAATGTGTTAATAGATGGTTCTCGACCACCCTCCAATAGAACCATGCAACATAAATGATCTGTTCACTCCAATGTAACTTACGACCCTTAATTAAGCTCCTTGCATTTTAAGATAGAAGCAAAGATCCCAAACTTATTGCCAACTGCCCAGTACTCTGTTAGGAGCACTAATTTTTTTATTGTTGAATAATCTACTTGATGAACCAGTTGGATCATGATCAAAATTTTCTGTTTCCAACCATCTCTTGCCCCTCTTTTTTTTTGCGACAGGTTATTAAACTGAAGTATTGGACTTCGGCTAACTGCATGATTTGTTGCTTATGCTAACACAACACAACATCAATATTTGGACGGCCTCTTAATAATTTTCACTTTCAGAGATAAGAGTAGGAGTCCTTAATTATTGTATTTTGGATATTGCTTCTATGCACTCCTAAAAAGAGAAAAGCACAACACTTAAAACACATCAAGGGCCCTGCATTTTTATGTTTCTTTTTTAATTATGTTACTAACCTTTTGTTAGGACCGGATTTCTGAATCCGAGCCCTCTGTGCATTTCTGCACCAGTCCTAGATCAGTAGCTAGTGCACACAGTGGAAACATTGTTGATAACAAATTTGAATCACGAAATAACATTATTAAACAATTGAGTAACAACCTTATAGCCACTTATTACAAAAGAGATCAAAAGACCTTGAGTCTTACAACAACGTAAACAACAAATGATAAACTCCGAGTGGTGAGCCAACAAATTGCCCACTGACATCCGACCGGGGAGCGCGGCCTAGTACTCTGAATGCCCTTTATCAAAGTCACAAGCGAAGTAGTCGTAGTCGTCCTCGGCATCATTGAGTGCTTCTGAGATTTATTTCGAGTGTAGCATGTGAGTACATAAAGTACTCCGCGAGTTATGGGAAAAATGCATATGCAATTATGAATAGCTTTAACAAATGAGACTTATATGGTTCTTTTGCTCTGAAAGCAAAGGATGAAATCCCTACATCCCTGGACCATATCCAGGAGACTTTTTGCGGTCCTATACAGCCCCTATAAGGGCCATTTAGGTATTTTATGGTGCTCATCAATGCTTCCTCGAAATGGTCGCATGTATATTTATTGTCTACAAGAAACTACGCTTTTGCAAAACTAAATCTCGCAGATAATTAAAACTAGAAATAATTTCCCTGATCATCATATGAAGTCCATTAGAATAGACAACGTCAGATAATTTACTTCAAAAGCATTTGATGATTATTGTATGGCAATGGGAATTAAAGTTAAGCATTCCGTATCGCATGTCCACACTCAGAATGGACTAGCAGAGGCATTAATTACAAGGATTAAATTTATTGTCCGACCACCTTTGAAGAATTGTAATTTACCAACTGCATGTTGGGGACACGCAGTCCTGCTCGCAGCAACTCTCATCAACTTTAGACTACCGGCATATAACATTCATTCACCTATGCAACTAGCGCAAGGGTAAGCACAAAAAATTTCTCATCTTTGAATATTTGGTTGCAAGGTTTATATACCTATACTACCACCACAGCGAACTGCAATGAGCCTTCTCTAAAAGTCTGGGATATACGCTAGTTATGAGATAACATCCATAATCAGGTATTTGTACCCTATGATGAGAGATTTGCATACTGCCCGATTCGCTAAAAGTATATTAGATGAGGCTAGTTTCCCGTCATTAGGGGGGAGAAAATCAACCCCTTGATGAAAATGTCGGGAAATAGAGACGTCTGGAAGATAATTGAAGTCTAGAAGATAATTAAAATTCATGCACATGACCCACACACTAGTGAAGCAAATAGAGAAGTCCAGAAGATAATTGAAGTGTAGAAGACAATTGCAGTCCAGAAGATAATTGATTTGCAAGTATTAGCAAATCATCTGCCTGACCACTTTAGTGATTTGAAGAGTGTGACCAAGTCGCATGTGCCCGCACGCTATGTACTAGAGAGGGTTGAAATACAGATGAAGGTATCCCTAATCCCGTTCTAAGGCCTTTGAAAGGACGAGAACTCCTACCCCTCGAATCCAAAGTAACCGGGGACGGTTGGTGAAAAAGGATAAAAAGGACTTGACACAACCGAGCACCAAAGTTCCCTAGAACTAGAAGGGGAGCCAGTTGAGACCTAGCACTAGTATGGAACCTTCAAAAAAGGCATACTAGATTTGAACATCCTCAGGAAGGGAGATATCAGCATGGATGTGTGTGCACACATCGAAGCTGAAAAACTAAAGGGACTTGCCCCCGTAATTGAAAGTAGCGGTGAGCAAGTAGAAGCATTAGAAAGCATTAGAAGAATCGCCCCTTGAAGAAATAGCTATAAACTTTGTGACCTTGGGAGAATCTATGAATAAGACAACAACCAATGTCGACATTGATTTTGCAAAGAAAATTGCCACAATCATTGATCTTGATCCAGAGCCTGTATCGCTTGTTGAATGAAAGAAAAGGGAAGATTGAAAGAAGGCAATAGAAGTAGAATTATTATCTCTGAATAAAAGAAAGGTGTTTGGGCCTGTAAGCCGTTCGCCTCCCCATGTGCACCCCGTAGGTATAAGTTGGTACTTGTTCAAAAGAGAAATAAAAATAATGAAGTAAAGTAAGGCTTATTGCACAAGGTTTCACTCAACATCCAGGAGTTGTTTATGAAGAAACCTATTCCCCGGTCATGGGCGGAACCACCCATTAGATATTTAATCTCAATGGCAGTAAACTTGAAGTTAAAAGTGAAATTGATGGATGTGGTAACAGCATACCTTTGTGGAAATATTGGATTCAGATATTTATATGAAGGTACCTGAATGTATCCCTGTCCTAAATCAAGACAGAGTAAATAGAAATCTGTACAGCGTGCAACTCAGAAAGTCATTGTACAAACTTAAACAATCAGGCAGGATGTGGTATAATCGCTTGAAGCGACTTTCTATGCATGAAAGGCTACACGAACAGTGAGAATAATCCCTGTGTATTTATACGATGATCCAGGATGGATTTTGCATAGTCTTAATGTATGAAGATGATCTGAATATCATTGGAACCCTGGAAGGTATTAAGAAAGCAAGCTTTTACCTGGAGTCAGAGTTCGAAATGAAAGATTTGGGTAGGACCAAATATTGCCTAGGCTTGTAGCTTGAGCATACCCCTGAAGGGATTTTAGTACATCAGTCAACCTACACTCAGAAAGTGTTAGAAATGTTTGAATTTGAAAAGGCATACCCTTCGAAAGTGCCAATGGTCGGGAGATCTTTGCAGCAAGACAAAGACCCGTACAGACCTAAAGAAGAGGGGGAGGAAGTTCTGGGACCGGAATTCCCATACTTGAGCGTAGTAGGAGCACTCATGTATTTAGCAAATTGTACTAGAACGGACATTGCATTTGTAGTAAACCTATTTGTAAGGTATAGTGCAGAACCTATCAAAGGCATTGGTAGGGAATGAATGACATCTTCCGATACCTCCAAGGAAGCAAAGAACTTGGTCTATTCTATAGAAAGAACCAAGACCAAACTATGAATGGCTATGCAGATGTCGGGTACCTATAGAACCCGTATACAACCTAGTCGCAAACAGATTATGTATTCCTATGTAGTGGAATTGCAATTCCATAGAAATCATCTAAGCAGAGTCTTGTATTAACTTCGACGAACCACTTGGAAATAATATCACTGTATGAGGCCTCCTGAGAATGTGCTTGGCTTCGGCGGATGATTCACCACATCCAGTAGTCGTGTTGATTGAATATCGCGCAAACCCCACTATTATCTATGAAGATAATGAAGCTTGTGTTGCACAAGTACAGATAGGTTATGTGAATAGTCAACTCACAAAGCATATCAACCCCAAGTTCTTCTTTGCTCATGAATTGCAAAAGATGGACGAAATTAAAGTACTGCATACTAAGTCATGTGAAAATCTTGCAGATTTATTCATTAAGTCACTTGCAGCATCTAGCTTTGAAAGATGCATACTTGGAATTGGAATGATGAGACTTAGAGGAGTGTAGAATTTAGGGAGAGAATCTTCACGAACTTATTATTGAAACTTGATTACGAAGATCGAGTACCTAAAGAGTAAATCCTGGAGATTCAATGAAATTGGGTGGATTGTACTCTTTTTCCCTTGACAAGTTTTCCTGAAGTTTCTCGGCTAAGGTTTTTGATGAGGTAATTCGGGACCCAAAAATACAATTCTGGACCCTCTGTGTATACTACACTAGTCCAAGATCACGCTAGTGCACACAGTGGTAACATCGATGAAATATCATTTTCATATACAAAGATGACTAATAAATAGGCAAATAACAATAAATATCAGAGTAAAGACCTTAAGGTCAAAGCTTACAATTAATGCCTCAGAAGGCAAAAAGCTCAAAGAAGCTGCAGCGGAATGTAACGGAATAACTTCAGTGAAGCCCATCCATATGCCCACAGGAAATCGGCTAGGGTAGCGCGACCTAGTTCTCCACGATCCTTGAAGTAGACCTTGCTGACTAATTATTCTTCCACTTCTGTTGCATGTTTTACAACAAGCATGAGTACACAACCGTACTCGCAAGTCATACCACAGAATGCAATGTATAGATGCAGGCTTATTCCAAAGGAATGGCTTCTATGGTTCTTTTGTAGAAATGCAATATTTGCAATTTGAATACAAATAATAGATTGAAAGCATAATTAAAAACAAATAGACAATAATAATTTATCAGTTTGATTTCACAAAGACACATAGCATAATCAAGTTATTCACATAGCCATATGACATAAATCACATAACTCCCTTGCCAAGGTTTTTATGAAAATCTACCCCTCATGTGAAATCCTCGAGCATGTCCATGACCGCGGACGTGGCTATTTGAATAGATTGATTTAACACTCTGTAGAGGTTGTACACTTTACCCACAAGATACAATTAACTCATCATGTCTGCCATGACTCGCCATACAGAAGTATGCGATTGAGCAATCATAACAAAACCTTTCGGAAACTTCATCTCAAGCATTGATACTCCCAGTGTGCTTAATTGCTATGCCAATCCTAACACAGTGCTTTGGTATAACACACACTGTTGGACAGAGAAGCGGCGAACCGTCCCGCGATGTGCACCCAACCACAGCGGTAACACACCTCCACCCATCACTGAGTACCTAACCTATAACCTGAGTAATCAATGTCAAGACTCCGTAACCTACTAAGTTAGGCCCGTCCCATCAGGCATGTGGTTGTACGAGAGGCTCAGTTCAATGGCGCACAAAGTTAAGTCCTTAATTGACCAAGGCAAGAGTTCCAATTTCTAACTATGCCATGGAGATTACAATTCCCATTCTCAGAGTCCACCAATTCACCCAGTATCCACCACTTGCCTTAGTCTAAATCTTTTCCCACCCGGTTGGTTAAGTGCAGCATATGCCATCAATGAGTAATAGCACACAGTACACCCAGTTTTATCATATAGTTCCATAATCACTTAGTCAGGTTTATAATTGCAACTCATATGAGATGATGACTTGTAGCATGGCTAAGCAATCTAATCGTATCTAACCAACCCACGTTGATGCTATGATATTACCAACTAAATAAACCAATCTAGGGTGATAAAATATTATGACATAACAATAGACAAGGTGGATATAACAAATGGGATTAATAATTACACCCAAAAGCATTTAAATAAATACTTAAAGTAAATACAATAATTTGAATCAAAGTAATGTTAGAAAAGTGGGTTCAATATGATCAAAGGTATAGCTTGCCTTGCTATAGCAATGATGATCTTATTTATCTTTAATCTTCTACTTCCTTGATCTTCAGCTCCTTCTTGATTAGAACTTCCCGAAGTATCAACGTCTACTCGTAAACAAGCAAACAAACCAAAACAAATAAATAACAAAGAGCAAACAAACTCCAAAAATTAAATAATAATCTTAGATAAATAGATCTGGAATTTAGATGAATTTAGGAATTTGAATGGACTCAATCGGAGTTCGGATGCAAAAGATATGAGCTTTGGAAGATCACATAAAATGATGAAATTGAGAGAGAAAAGAATATTCAAATAATATTCTTTCGGCTTAAAATAAATAAACAAAATTGGATACTTACAAGTGGGGTCCACTGGTAAGTGAGTGAGAGAGAGACAAAAGTAGTGGGTGACATGTGGAACGAACTGGATATTTGAATTTCAGAAATTAAATGAATTTCCGAAAAGGACAAGGGGATGACATGTGGGCCATTGGTCCATAGACCAAGTCCACGGACTAGGGTTTAAGGTGCATCGTAGATTGGGTTCATGGAATAGTGCACTAACGTGTGGGGCCGGCTTGGCATAGGCTTGGTTCACATGAATCATGTTCACTCGGCACTAAGTAGAGGTTTTTGATAGGTGTGCCACATGGCCAAACTGCTTAGGTGGCTGCTGCGGAGGACAAAGGGGTGACATAGCAACGACATGGTGACGTGGCACCGAGTGACATCGCTTGAGCAAAGGGCACAGGCACGGTTCCAATTTGGATCTGGACAGGGACCCATCGCCATGGAGACAAAAGGGAGAGAGAGTAGGCAAGGCCCACATGGAAGAGACAGTGGAGGTGGAGGCGACTTTGGTGGCTTGGGTAGATGCCGGTGGTGGTGACCGTGGAAGCTTCAGCGATGTCAACACGGTGGAGCTCCTACGAGTTTGAAGGGCGATGACAGCGTTGGACACGATGGTCTCGACGACGTTAGGCGGGGTAAGCATGGCTCGGGTGAGCCGAGAGCATGCGTGGGTGACGGAACATACCGGCGTGGCGGCGTCTCGGTTGGAAGGCGAGGACGATGGTGAAGCCAATGCGGTGGCACTGCTTTGACGTGGTTAGGGCGGTGGAACCGTGGCAATCACCGGCGGTGATGTACATGAAGAGGAAGCTTCGGGTGGCCAGAGACGGAGAAGACAATGATGGCGCCGGAGCCGTGGGCCACTAGAGCTTAAGATGGTGGCGCACTCGGTGAGGAAGGAGGAGGCGATCATCACGGCGCAGCTACGTGTAACACCCTGGCTATGCGGAAGCCAAGATGCTACCTAAAAGACTAACGTACAACGGCAATACGGAATAATTTCAACCATTTTCCAAAGAATAATATTTTAACCAAATAGAACTAAGACATTTCTCTAAAATCCAGCAGAACCTCCTTTGTATATATGGCTATACCGAAGGTTCAAACAGTTTAATATAGCATAAATCAACATCCAAATCATCCAATTTAATGAATCATCAAAGGACATCCAGGATAAGCTAAACAACTATAGCAAAATAAAAAGGGCATCTATAATCTTCTAATCAACCCTATTACAAATTATTGAGACTCTACTAAACCAATTAATTTCAACAACTCAATAAACCATCAACCAAACATTATAACCCATCAACGAAAATTAAATGAACTCAATCAACGGAAGAATAAGAACAATAATGGATCATCCATGACCACAATTAACACAACCACCACGAAGGATGGTCACAATCTGAATCTAGAGCAATCATCAAGAATAGGAATTGTGGCTAAATAGACTAGGTTATTCATTGTAGTTAGTTATTATGTGATGTGCACCAAGTCTACCCCTTCCCATGCATGTCGCTGCCTCGAGAGGTACCTAGCAAGCACAACACAGCAAGTGTGAGTCCACGACTCAGCAAAGTGCAATAGTAAATCAAACATAGCATCATAAGTAGTCAAAGGGAAATTAAACAATTACATCATGAACAACATCATTATATACCACAAATCCATCTCTTATGATAGCATCGAAAGCATTCAAAGGGAATAAACAATCACACCTCGAACAACAATATTATATGCCGAACAACCAAATCCAAATCTTATGCAGAAATACGATGAACATGACATGAATGCATCTCTTCACTTTTTAGCAATTACCGGTAATGCCGAGTAGGGTATCCGTCGATACCTACTCAAAGCCTGTGCCCTCTAGGCACAGGGAACAAAAGCCCACACTCCAAGTCATGTAACAGTTCTCACCGACCTCACCGGATTAGTTACATGACTTTCCACGGGTGTGGGGAACAAAGCCCGTCCAATGCATGATGGGGACCTAACGCCCATCCAATGCTTGACGGGGACCTCAAGGAAACAACCCCTTGGCTACCACGTAGTCCATGGTTCAGAAATGAACATGCAGAAATGCAAATGTGCATGTCCATTATCATTATCATGATTCATCATTAACAAGGTAGCGTCATTGCTCACCTTTTCCCATCATTCTTGCCATCAACATATAACCATTATCATGTAAGCATCACCATATAAACATCAACATGTATGCATCATTAAGTAACCATTAGTATGTAGCATCATGTAAACATTTCCAAGTAGTAAGCATCATCACTCAACTATGGCATTAGGCTCATCAACATTACCCAGCAATAATTGACATCAATCAACTATGGCATTTATCGTATATAATATAATAACTCATTAATAATACTTGCACTTGCCTCAACCGTGAGACGGAAGGCGGTGATGGAAAAGGACTAGCACCGGGTTCACCGCCATCGAACATTTAGATGCAATATCTTAAGTCCATCAGTATCATCGGGTTGCACCAATAGTATTCGATCTTCGCCATAAAGAACCTGTCAAGTATGTCATGCCTGAAAGCCCTCTGTTTAGGCAACATTGGCAAATGAGAAAGCAAGAATCCCTTTCTGACAAGCTATCTTCAGCATTGGAGATGAAGCAGAATTTGATCTGGTTTGACGAATTGTACACACCAACCGACATCCAGACATGGACCAAACAAGAAGTCACCTAAATTTCCACCCAAGCGCAAAAGCACAATTTCAAAGGCCCTAGATATACAAGTAATGTAACCGGTATCTTCCATTGAATATCCCCAATCCAACAAAGAAATCGTCGTTTTTCGAGATAGGTCATACAATTCAACAACACCTCATCGCACCCAACAAAGAAGAATCGATGATCGGTTACGTAGTATTCATCGCATCATCGGTGATTAAACATCTGTCTACTTTGATGCCGCCGGTTTGCTTAAATCCTTCTTACCAAAGCAGATCAGAGTGCAATCTAACGACCGAGTACAAAGCAACCAAAGAATCGAGCTTCACCAACAACTCAACATGGATGATAGCAGAATTCCACGCGAATGCAGCCAAGCTTGAAGCTGTTCGAGAACTCAGCATTCCAGGTCACCACCTTCTTGGTGATTAGGGACATACTAGCAAGGCAAAGCCCAGGGAGCTGCTTGCCTCCAATGATCATCGGCTTATTTAGCAGGTACCCGGAGCGGAGCAGGCGGGTGACGGCGGTGCTAGCCTTCCGGGCGAGCCAGGAGGAGCAATCGGGCAAAGAAAAGAGCAAGGAGGCGAGAGCTCAGTGGCGCAGATGGCGGCGCTGGCCGCGCTGAAGCCGGGAACCAAGGCGTGGAGCGAGGCGGCGCCAGGAGGAGGCCGCCGACGGCGGTGTTGGAGAAGCGGCGAGCCGGAGGCAAAGCAACCGCGCCGGAGAGGGAAGCCGGCTGGGGGCTAGAGGAGGAGCGAGATCGAGGAGGAGAGTCGAGGCGCCGACGGCAAAGAAGACATGGGAACGGCACGCGGCGCATGCATCGCCTCCATCACCACCGCGCACGGCACCGGTGACGAGGGGCCCGATACCGTCGCCCGGGATGAGCGTGACAGCGTGCGGGGTGCCATCGCCGGCCGAGGCATATAGGTCACTGTGCGGCACGCACCGCCGCCATGGCTGGGGAGGAGACGAGGAGCCGGATCGCCGCGCCAAGGGGAGGACTGGGGAGACAAGTGAGTGGGGCGGTGGCGCCGGCAGGGAGGAGAAAAGATGAGGGAGGCGGCTGCTCAATGGGGATGGAGGCGGCTGCTCAATAGGGATGGAGGAGGCGGCTAGGTTAGGGCAAAGGGGCGCCCCCTCCCCCCCTCTTAGACCACTAGTGGGCCAAGAGACTAAGACCCACCCTTCCAAAAGAAATCCTAAATTTTTATGTAATTGTCTCTCCAATATATGCCGTTCTCTCTAAGCTTTATTGCATTTGCTAACGAAAATTGAATAAAGTTCTCTCTCCGAATAATATTCTCCTAATGGATATTCGGGGCATTACACTACGACGGCATGGGGAGACACGGCAACAGAGAACGGCGATGTTGGCGTGGCGCCGTGCTTGGAGAAGAAGGTCGCGGGCGGTGGCTTGCTGGCGCTCGGGAGATGGCGGCTAGGGCTCAAGAGGTGGCGGCACAAGGTGAAGGAAGGGCGCGAGGCGGCGGCTATTTGTGGTGCTGGAGTCATGTTAAACCAGACGCTAAGGTGATGGCGGCGCTTGATCTGAGTCGCCTGCTGACACGCTGGTTTGAGTGCGGTGTTACTGGCAGTGGGCCCGAAAAGCGCGTGTAGCTAGGGTTGGTGGTGGGATCTGGGACAAGGCGGCGACACGGTGAAGTGTCCGCGACGAGCACGGGAAGAAGAAGGGGGAATAGGAAACGGGATCACCAGCTGAGGCACAAAGAAAGAAAGAGGGCGGCGCTGGTGTTGGGCTTGTGCACAGAAAAAGGAAAGCAACACTCGGCTGGCGGGCTGCACGCAAGAAGGAGCGGCCAAGGAAATGGGCTACTCAGTTGGGCTTCGGATGGCCGAGGAAAGCGATCGGGCCGAAGGGATGAGCTTGCGGGTTGGGCCGGAAAAAGGATAGGACTTGGGCTGAATGAAGAAATTGAGCCCAAGGATTAACTGAGATTTCTTAATAGTTTTTCTTTTTAGAAAATAGCCGAAAAACCAAATGACAAAAAGAAAGATAGCAAATGCACTCAAAAAAATTCTAAAAAAATCTAGAAAATATATCCAAGCACATAGAATCCAAATAAAATAGTTTTGATAATAGTTGATGTTGAGATTAATCATATTAAATTATTTTTGATTTATGAAAGTCCCAATTAAATTTTATTAATTCAAATAAAATTGGTGAAATTTTCCAGGATCTAAACTACTCAAAAGATTTTTAAAAAGCCAAATTTTAGGACGTTACAACTATTTCATGCAGTTGGCATTGTATTGTTTTTTATTGTTGAGAAGATTGTGAGGTATATTGAAGATAGTTCTCGAAAAGGGCCCCATAGTATTGGTCATGGGCACCATCATCACCATAAACAACATGACATTAGTGATAAAGCCATGTTGAATCACACAAAAAGTGAGGATAAAGACATAGATCAAGTAGAAAAAGAATCTTTGGATGATTATGCAATTGGGATAAAAGCCACAAGTGGATATGTGTTCACATTTGGAGGTGGTGCCGCTTCTCGAAGTCTTGCAAGCGCACTCATCTTAACGAGGTCAACAATGGAAGCGTAACTCACAAAGATTAGATACCGCCATCGTTGAGGCCGAGTGGCTTCGTGAACTCCTTATGGATTTGCCGGTAGTTGAAAAACCAATACCGCTATCCCGATGAACTCGTGATAATCGATCGTAATTATCAAGGTGAACAGTTCTAAGGACAACATGAAGTCATCTAGGCATATTAAGAGGCGGTTGAAGTCCGCCGAAAGTGAAAACTCCGAGTGATAGCGCCGACTATGTCCGCATAGCCTAGTAATCCGCGCACTAATTTACAAAGGGTTTATCACGTAATGTGATAGATAGTGCATCGAGTGAGATGGGCTCGAGACCCACATGAGTCATACCACAAGTGGTAATTGTTCTACGGATCGGAGATCCCGTGAAGTAGGATGGTGAAACAAACTGTTGGTTGATCGGGAGGAGAGACCTTTACAAGGCTCATTTTTAATGATGCAATTTCTCCTATTTTGTATGGTAGGTTGGTTTTTACCTTAATGTGATCCGAGTGGCTTATTTAAAGCAGAGATGTCGGCCTACAAGACATCTTAGAAGGAACACACCTATATGAGTTCGATCGCTAGTCATGCCTATGAGATTTGGGTGATTTCTAGATACTCATGAATAGGCATGGAGTATGACTTATATGCTCCAACCGAGGGGATGCTTTAGGCATTTAGTACTAGTAAAGGAATTGGACAAAGCTTGTTCGCACAAACCGCCAATTCAAGGCATAGTCCATTGTTCGCCAGGATGAGTGTAACTCTTTCCTAGATGGTTGTTCAACTTAACAGCTTCCATCAAACACCGGTATATCAAACAACAAATAGAATCGAGAGCATTTTCGTGGTGCCTTGAAATTTGGTGGGATTGTTGGATTAATTGGGCTTGGTCCATTTAATTTAGCAATTAATCAAATGAAATTCCTAGGCCCACTATTAATGCTAGGTGTAAATCTGCTTAGTCCTACATGGAGGGATTAAGGAGTTACACCAGCTTATAAGGTGGAACGGTTAGCCCCTTGTGGAATTGAGAGAGCTAAGAGACAACACACGCTAGGCTGCCGCCCGCCGAGCCGCGCCGAGCCGCGTCGTGTCCGTCGCCGCCGCCGCCGCGCCGCGGCCGCGGCGCAGTGCGCAAAGGCAAAGGCAGCGCTGCAGACGCAGCGCAGTCAAAAGTGCGCAATTTTTTTATCTATTCAAAAACGAAACGACTCGATATTGATAGCGCATCGCTGGTCTCGGTCTCTTTATTTTTGGCTATTAAAAAGAGCGCATCTTTTCATGGTGATCAAGCACACCGGGTCCTTCATGGTGACTGCTACCACCGGGTCCTTCATGGTGGCCGCCCTTATGGTGGCCGATCGCTGGCCTTTGGACTCGTAGTTTTGGCTATAAGAGGAACAGAGTATCGCGATCTTCTATTTACTTCCACAAAAATTGATGATGGAAGTCATCATGAGTCAAAAGCTACTATAAGTAAGGTACATCTAACTCTGGTTTCGATATAAAACTGTGAAGCTATCCAATATGTTTTCCCAAGCCTTCAGTGTTCAATCCTTGCATGATTACTTGTATATTTTATACAGTACATTTACTTTTCACAAAGTAAAAAAGACAATAGGAAGTTGCCAAGATTTTGTGAACAAAAAATAGTATGGACGGAAAAAGGTGCCTGGAAAATTTAGGAGGAATCTTACTAAAATTATTTCAGGGAGCGAATATTATGCAAAGTTGTGAACTCCAAAAATAGCAAGAACATCAGGTTCAGCTAAAGACATGCTACATGACCACACTTTGCCAGACATTTTCTGGAAAAATGCGGAACACAAGTACACATTTAATTTTTGGTGGACAATTGTTGCCACAAGTATGGGAAAACAATTAATTTATGATAGGTTGACCACAGGGATAAGAAAGTGCAGTGTGCCACAACAGTGGTAGCAATGCAAAGACTTGCTACAAAAAGAAAAGTCAAACTTGCAAGTGTGGCAATGTAACAAACAGCTGAAGAGCAAAGTCCACCGATTTTGCCACACTTTGTTGCTCCTTGGGTTTTAATAGGAACTTAATGAATTCAATAAATTTCTGAAAGAACATGAAGTTCCAAGACTGGCTCAGCTGAAATGGTGCTTGTTCTCTCAGGGCCGATTACCCGATTTCCCTGTTAATATACCATTGTTTCATTTTCTGGTGCTATACATAGTTAAAGACAGCTATGAACTTTATCGAATTTAATCATTTAGTGCATCATGATTTCCTATAATGGTGTTCTTTGTCGTAAGAAGATCATCATTTTTACTTGCAGCTAGGCATATCTATATTTATACTAATTAGAGGCTCTCCTACAAGCTCCCACATTAATCATAGGAGAAAAAAAGCTAGAAATTCTAACAATAATCAGAAAAAGTAGAAATTCCCACATTAATTAAAGAAAAGAAAACATCTAGACCATCTAATTTTTTTTTCACAGTAAAATCTATGGCTTGGATTAAATATATACATGTCCATCTATGTCTTTTAGAGTCGTACGTACCCAAAAAAAAGAGTTTGAATAGATCACTTTAAACACATGCATGCATGTGCCGTGTGTTTGTTATGGAAAAAAATAAGGGTTGAGATAAGTGTGAATTGTTATGGATTTTTTCCTAGTCAAGATGCAAAAAATAAGGGACTTCGAGATAAGTTTAATTCAAATTTGTAACCAAAGCTAACAGGAATTAATATACAAGACTGGCATTATATATCTCAGAATTCAGAAATTAAACAAAACTAAAGTAAAGTTAAAATCAAAAATAAAAATAAAGTTATAGAACACAAATTATATCTTATTGGAGGCTCTTCTACAAGCCCCACATTAATCATAGGAGAAAAAAGCTAGAAATTCTAACAATAATAAAAAAGTAGAAATTCCCACATTAGTTGAAAAAAAAGAAAACATCTAGACCATCTAACTTTTTTTCACAATAGAATCTACGACTTGGATTAAATATATACGTGTCCATCTATGTCTTTTAGAGTCGTACGTACCAAAAAAAAGAGTTTGAATAGATCACTTTAAACACATGCACGCATGTGTTGTGTGTTTGTTATAGAAAAAAATAAGAGACTTCGAGATAAGTTTAATTCAAATTTGTAACCAAAGCTAACATGAATTAATATACAAGACTGGCATTATATATCTCAGAATTCAGAAATTAAAAAAAAAACTGAAGTAAAGTTAAAATCAAAAATAAAAATAAAGTTATGGAACACAAATTATATCGTAATTAACATATCCAATCGGCAAGGTAAATTCTACTTTGACATTTCTCCCTTTTATTTCCAATTTAATTTGTATGTCGTAATTAATTTTGGCAAGTATATGCGTAGACAACATCAAATTACCTATTGCTTAAAAGAGAATAAAAACGTAATTGCCTTCTTTATCCTAGGATGTAAAAAATATGAAAATTACCACATTAATCGGAGAGAAAAAATATAGCTAGAAAATACCACGTTAATCGGACAAAAAGAGAAGGCTCTCATCCGTCTATCCAATATTCTAAATCCTTCATTGACATATATAGAAGTTGTATTTGTACGCCAACAATACTAGCTAGCACTTCCATGTGAAAATCTCAATAGAAGATTTGAGTTCTATTATGCTATGTTCACATGCTGCATACCCCTCCATTGAATCGTGTACATGCCTTACACAGATTGAAGTATCAACATCTTGGTTGAGCCAATCGACAATTTGAGCACTAATCCATTAGCCCTATAAACAAGTATTGGAGGTGTAAATCTCACCAAGCTCAGCAGAGTATTTCAAACTCATGGAAACATTAATTTTTATTTCAAGCTAACAAGGAAACCTTAGTTTTCATGTATTTGAGAGGGGCCACCATAGTTTGGGTCCGATTCATAAGAGGTAGCAAGAGCCAAGAAGCACGCTGCCTAAAATTTCCTGGTTCTCAATTCCTTATTATGTTTCTTTTCAATTAAGGCTATTAATGAAAATCTCGATTCACATTCATATAATTCCACCAATTCAAAATCAAAATTGTAGTACATATGAATTGGCTATCTGAAGTAAGATTATTATAAGGAAAAAGTCCGGTTTACTCCCCTGAACTATCAGAAAAGTCTGGTTTACCCCCTGAACTACAAAACCGGTTTTTTAACCCCTTGAATTTGTCAAAACCGGTCAATACACCCCCTGGGCTGGTTTGGAGCGGTGGTTTTGTACAATCAACACATCTGAGCCGTCCGTTCATGCTTTGAGATGTGTGCAACACTTATACAACTGCAAATAATGATACAAATACATAATACCATACATCCTCATCCATACCATACATCCTTCATCCACTCTCTCTCTCTCTATCTCCTTTTCTCCGTTCGGTTCAGCCGCCGCCGCCACCGCTCAGCCCGCCTCCTCCTGGTGCTGCCGCTGCCACTCAGCTCGCCTCCTCCTTGTCTGCCGCCTGTCGTGCTGCTCGGGCGCCGCCCTCTGGCGCCGCCTCCTCCTGTCTTGCTTCTGGCGCCGCCTTCGGCTTGCCTCTCTGGCGCCGCCCTCTCTTAGTCTTGCTGTTGCTGGCCTGCCGCCTCCTCCACCTCGCTTCCAAATTGCACGGATGCAGCCACAGGGCTCTGCTCGGCCGTGCCGGTCGTGCGCGACTACAAAGACAAAGTCCCGCCGCACGAGACTCGCCCGCCGCAGCTGCACCGGCGGCTGCTACATCCGGAGCACTCAGACACCGTCGACCACACCAAAGAAGATCTCCTCACCACCGCGAACCCGACCTCGCCATTGCCGCCAAAGACACCGCCGCACCTCCTCCTCATCCGCGGCCGCAGACCGTCTTGTCTCCGCCCGACCTCCGCGATCGAACGGCAGAACACCGAGAAGCCGCTGAACGCGTTGAAGCCAAAGACGAAGAGGAGGGCTTGTTGGCCTTGGCGAGGTCGGCCTCGATGGTGGCGAGCATGGCGCCGACGCCGCGGAACTCGGTGGCCAGTGCGGGCGCCGGGCGGAGGAGGTCCATGGCGAAGGCCTTGGTGCGCGCGTGGTCGGGCTCCTCGGTGTCGAGGTAGATGCCGACACGCAGACGCCGTGAAGCCGATTTGGGGTTGTAGGGGCCGATGAGGACGCCGCGCTTGTCGATGAGGGCCGGGTCGAAGAGCGTGGTGAAGGAGGCGGCGTCGACGAGTGCGACGACGCGCGGGTCGACGCCGAGGAAGAAAGGGAAGGTGGGCGGGATGTTGGCCCGGAAGACGGTGCTCTTGTGCGCGGTGGCAGAAGAAGTCGTCGGGGCCCTGGAACCAGAACCGCTCGCCCTCTGCCTCCCCCTCTCTCTTAGCCGAGTGAAAAAGAGGTAGAGGAATGGATTGTTTTGCTTGTTGGCCCACCTGTCATTGGCTTAATCTTATGTGTATGTGGCTTGTATATTGTATTGTACATGTGTATGTGGCTTGTATACGTATTGTACGAAACCACCGCTCCAAACCAGCCCAGGGGGTGTATTGACCGGTTTTGACAAATTCAGGGGGTTAAAAAACCGGTTTTGTGGTTCAGGGGGGTAAACCAGACTTTTCTGATAGTTCAGGGGAGTAAACCGGACTTTTTCCATTATGAATTATGAACTAAAATCAAAATATTAATATAGATGAACTTATCCCGCTAATTAGAAAAATGTACAAACCATTCAATCAAACAAAAGATGATGGTTATGTTTATCATGATTGAATTAAGATTTATACACCTTTTAAAAAAATGATAAGCTACTTAAATCATGTATGTTGCCCGTGTGTGAAATTATATATGTAGCATTACTCTCTGCTACTAAATAGGTCTTATTTTATAATATGCATAATTAAAATGATTAAACTTTAACCGCTCACATACACAAAATTATTTAAATTGGTCATATGAAAATAATATTACTTGAATTATATTGTATTCTTTTGTTTTATTACTAACACGTAATTAGAAAAATGAATGGCAAACTCATTAATTTATTATTTTTACTAACATATTATGGAAAAAATTAATGTTCAAATGTGAAATGTGTAACAAGGTACATCCGAGGAGGATTTTCAAAAAAATAATATCTAAATCATATCAAATAGCTTAAATGATAGTTTATATGTTAGTAGCAAGAAGAGTATTAGCACATGACAGGCTTAAGCTTTTGTGGTACATATGCATAAGTTCATAATAAAAATTTATAAAATATTAATATTTAATTGTGCAAATTTTAAAACTCGCCAGAGTAACAAAACAAATTACTAACTAAAACTTTTCTATCAGAATTATTTAATCTGCTCTTAAAACTAAAATTAAGAACTCTAAAAAATATTTAAAACATGTGGTCGTGCAGGTGCACGGGTTGATGACTAGTTGAACAAATGTTCTTACTATATGATATGCCTTGTGTAATTAGTTCACTAGTTAGTGCCCAGTTTATATTGTAATTAGTTCACTAGTTAGTGCCCAGTTCTTATTGGCGCATTTCCATTTTTAACATTAAATCGAACTAATGCACACACCACACCTTATGGTGCTGACTGTTGAGCATTAGTCCTAAAAGGTAGGATCTAGTATACAACCTCAAAATGCAGATTATTAGAAACACCACCAATAACATCACTTATCACATGTGTTGCTATCCATCCTAGCAACACATATTTGTAGATATAGCAGCATATACACGTGTCGCTATAACATAGTCCTGTTGTAGTGTGATGTCAAAGAGTTTAATGAGATTGCCTTGAAAAAGAGAGAGTTTAATGAGATGTTAAATTTATGGGGAATATTAGTTATTCAAAAAGGCTATACATATCCTAATGATTATTTTAAGAATTTCAGCAGAAGTTCTAACCTTTGGACAGTGACGGAGCTAGAAAACTTGCAATGAGGGTACACCCTTCGTACTCACATTTTCATAGTCTCTTACAATAAATTTATAACATCATAAGTCCAACACACAACATTCCACAAATTCCAAATTCCCTAATCGAAATCAAGAAATCGAAGACTTGACTTACTATGGTTGTGTGTCGGTCTGCCGGTGCGCGTCGCATTGCCTGCTGATTGTTGCTTGTGTGCCATGTTGCATTGCCTATTGGTTGCTACTCCAGTGCTCTGTGGTCTCTTCTCCTCTCTATGTTGTGCCGGCCGCGGAGCCGCCATCCAGCAGGAACCAGTGTTGGGGAATTGTGCATGAGAGGATTAGGGATTTAGGGTTGGGGAATTGGGTAGGAACCAGCGTTCGGCTGTGGGCTGGTGAGGTAGTGAGGTGGGAGCACGAGTGGGTTGTCGCCTGTCGGTCCTGGGTGCTCCTAGGAGGGTGCACACCATAGAGTACTAAGAATATGGCCCAAATGCATACTTGATCCCTGGAAAAAAATTATGATTTTTGGGTGTGCTAGTGAATACCAAGCACCCCTGCTAGCTCCGCCTTTGCTTTTGGATGTTTACGAGGATTCTTGACAAGGTCAATATTTTTTGGTCAAAGTAAAAGTCTCTACGAAACCAGGCTCACATACTAAGGGCCCACTTTACAACTGTGGATATCATGGGGATATGCCCACGATCTTAGGATGATGTTACAATTGGTAATGGTTTTGAGGGTTTACGGAAACATGCGTTTTCGGCAAAAGTTCAGTTCTGTCAGGCTTCAGGTGGTCAGACCAGCCAAGGCGGCGGTCAGACCGGCCTATGTGGCGGTCTAACCGGCCACCTCTGGCAGTTAGACCGGCGAAGCCTCGGGTCAAGTGGTTAGTGGTTAGACCAGCCGTTGGGCGGCGGTCTGACCGGCCATTAAATATTTTTGAGTTTGGAGCTGGGCCAAAAATAGAGGGTGTAGGCAAGAGAGGGGATTCTTCTACACTTGGTCTCATAATTTTTGGGGCTTCGAGTCAAAAGTTCTATTCGTTTGAAATTTCCAGAAGGTTTCGGATTTTCAGGGTGGAAATTTTGCTAAGTCCCCAGGCTAGGCGGTTAGACCGGCCAGGTGGCGGTCAGACCGGCCAGGCTGGGCGGTCAGACCGGCCAATGGGTGGCGTTCTGACCGGTTTTGACTTGTCCATCGGCCAACTTGGCGGCGATGGTTGTTGGTTAGGTCAAGTTCATGGGTTTCAGTGCATATGTGTTGCATGATGCATGTTTTGACTAATGTGGGTTAAGTTGCAAAGAACTTGTTCCCGGAATCGATTTCTTGGTCTATTGTTGTGCAGGATGCTTGGAGGTCAACGACGATCAACGACGAGGATGATTTTGACTAGGCTTGGAGAGCTGAGGTTCAGAATGATCGAGGATGCCGGGTGAAGTCAGAAGACTTAAGCATGGCGCAAAATGGACAAGGATGACCGAACGGGAAGTTCGGTGCAACGGGTTGCATCAAGCGGCGCAGGGGTTGGTGCAAGTGCCATGGTGGTTTCGGTGGGAGCCAGATAGGAGAGACTTGCCAACATGAAGAGAGCTGTTGATCAACCTACACGTGGTGAAGCATGAGATTGCTTCATGAAGATTGAACTCAGTCTTCGGAGAAGGATCGAGAAGTGGTATTTTGGTAACTTCACCTAAATACTACCTTGATGATCTTTTGCTAACCCGCGGCGCAAGACGGCGCAAGGAGAAACAGTTTATGTAACACCCTGACTATGCGGAAGCCAAAATGTTACCTAAAAGACTAACATACAACAACAATACGGAATAATTTCAACCATATTTCAAATAATAACATAAAAAGATCAGTGTCTAGTAGAATGAATATAAGAATTGAATCAGAATTCATCAACAAATCAATCTCAAACATCCAATCAGATTGAGTCAATTACGATAACGCTATCAAGAGTCTGTACGAAGTTCACTAATTCCATTACTAATCCAACCATATCATGAAGGTTGATAATATCAACCATCAACTAAGCATTTATTCATGAATGACCTAATGCTAATAGTCAAACTCAACATGAGCCTGGACTGCTACTAAACTAACATTCTAACCAATAAAAACTAAGATATTTCTCTAAAATCCGGCAGAACCTCCTTTGTATAGATGGCTATACCGGAGGTTCAAACAGTTTAATAAAGCATTAATCAACAATCAAATCCTCCAATATAAACGAATCATCAAGGGACATCCAAAATATGCTAAACAACTAAAACATCATTGATCAGCAAATCTATGAGGATTAAATGAACTCAATCAATGAATGAATAAGAACATAAATGGATCATCCGTGATCACAAACAAAACATCCACCACGAAGGATGGTCACAAAACTGAAACTAAATTAATTATCAAGAATATGAATTGTGGATAACTGGGTTTGTTTATTCATTGCGGTTTGTGTTTATGTGACGTGTACCAAGTCTACCTCTTCCCATGCATGTCGCCACCTTGAGAGGTACCTAGCAAGCACAACATAATAAGTGTGAGTCCACAACTCAGCAAAGTGCAATAGTAAATAAAACATAGCATCAAAAGTAGTCGAAGGGGAAAACAATCCCATCATGAATAACAGCATTACTTACCACCATCCATCTCTTATTTTGGCATCATGAGTAGTCAAGGGATTAAACCATCCCATCATGAGCAACAACACTATATACCACAATCCATCTCTTATGATAGCATCATAAGTAGTTGAAGGGGAAAACAATCCCATCATGAACAACAACATTATATGCTAAACAAACAAATCCATATCTTATGCAGAAATACAATGAATATGTCATGAATGCACCTCTTCACTTCTTTGCAATTACCGGTAATGTCGAGTAGTGTATCCGTCGATACCTACTCAATGCATGTGCCCTCTAGGCATAGGGAACAAAAGCTCACACTCCACGAGTGTGGGGAACAAAGCACGTCCAATGCATGATGGGGACCTAACGCCCATCCAATGCCTGATGGGGAACAACAAGGAAACAACCCTTGGCTACCACGTAGTCCAAGGTTCAGAAATGAATGACATGATGCAACATTTAAAGCACAATACCAACTCATCATTGTCATCATTAACAAGGTAGTCACATTGCTCACGTTGGCCCATCATTATTGCCATCAATCATGAAACCATTACCATGTAAATATCATCATTTAAACATTGCCATGTAAGCATCCTCATGTAAACTCCACCATGTAAGCGTAATCACATAAACATTAGCAGGCATCGTCATGTAAACATTTCTATGTAAGCTTCATCACATAAGCATCATCATTAAAACATCATCATTAAACTATGGCATTCATTCTCATCAACATTACCAAGCCGCAATCAACTATGGCATTCATCGAGTACGAAATATAAAACTCATTAATACTACTTGCACTTGCCTCAACTGTGAGATAGAAGACAAAAGGCGGAACGCCCTAGTACCGGGGTTCACCACCACCTCAGTGTTAGCCACAGCCGACTCACCACCATCACCACCATCATTCCCCTCATGCATAAGCAAATAGCAACCCACGTACCACCACCATCAAACATGCACATCAACCAAGCATCAATCAGCACAAGTAAAAGGAATCAACTCAAACACAAAGATGATCCACCTTAATCACCCACCTTATGCAGATCCTCCATGACATATTTGCCACTAGGCTTAAGGGCTGCAAGGAAAGGAACTGGGTCACTGCCCTTTTGCTAATTGGGTGCAATATGATGAAGAGATTGCATAGCCTTGCATTCCATGACTTCTAATCTTGCAATTTTCCCCTCTAATGAACAACAATGGACCACAACATCAGAATCTTGCATCTGCAGGAGATGGGTACATAACCATTCTGAGAATGGATAACAAGGAGTCCTTTGGACCATCCAACTGAATTGGAATGAAGTAACTAGCATCATGGACAACTGTACCATTTTTTCGCCACTTGAGAACAGCCTTAACACGATTACCTCAAGAATGCACATCAATCATACCATAATCCACCGCCCAAAACAGTCACTGAATAATGTCAAAGATAGTCCATTCCAACAGTCAACTACATTTCATTCACCAGCGCCTGCAAATTTTCCAATGTAGTGCCTCGCAGGAGTGCGATGATGGCGTTACCTGGACGCGACGGAGGCAGTGCCGACGGTTGAAGGTGAGCGGGCGCGACCGAGGCGCACAGGCCGGGCCACAAGGGCACAAGCGGCGGCAACCGGTGGCCAGAGAGGAGCCGGGTTGGGCCTCAGGGCACGGGGAAGCGAGGCCGGCGATGGCGACGGTCGGGCTAGTGGCGGACCAAGACCGGCGGCGGTAGGCTGCCGAGGAATGGGCGCGTGCTGGGAGGTGGCGCCTGCGGCGCGTGGATCAACGATGGTACGGGGCCATTCCCAGGCGGCGTCGCTGGAGGCCAGGAGGTGGGGGCGCGGGAAGATCTGGAGGTCGGGAGCCGGTGCGGGCATCGGCTAGGTGGAACTAGGCGACGGTGTCCTGACAACTGCGTTAGGAGGATGGCGGTGAAGGCGGTCGAGGCGGGGGCGGCAACGCCTGGCGGACCCGAAGAGGAGCAGACGAGGTCGAGTGGCGGCGGCGTTGGAGCAGGGGAGAGAGAGAGCTCGAGCTCGGGCCGTCGGGCGAGAGAGCGCAGAGAGAGACGGGGGTGAAGGGAGCCAGGGGAAAAGTTGGGGGTGGCAGCCAGGAGAAGGAATAGGGTGGCGGCTGGGAGAAGGAATAGGGTTTCATCTCTTTCTCCCTTAAATGGGTGTAAGGCCGATGCCCTCTTGGGCCATGGGCCAAAAGGCCCACAACTAATCCTCATTTCCCACTAGATTCCAATTATTATTATTACTATTAATTCATTAATTACTCATTCACCATATAGGATATTACAGTTTAGGTCAAGAGAAGATGAAGATGGCGCTTTAAAATACGTGCGTAAGTAAAACCCGTTTGTGTGTGGGCTTAACGAGTGCACATTAGGGATATCCTTCTAGAAGCTAGCCTACACTAAAAATAAGGGAGGGTGATGGTTGTGCACGTCCCAACCCTTATATCTAAAACCCTAGTTTGTGTTTTAGGGTTAGGAGAGAGTAGTAGAGAGGTTATGGTTCTAGGGAGTTGGATTGATTTTGTGCTCAAGTGTTGAGCCTTTGTCCTCCTAGATGGAGTGGCTATAAACCAACATCAATCTCAAATCAATCCAAGCAAGATTCCTCAAGATGAGTTTCTTCTTGTTCTCGCTCTCTATTTTGTGATTTTGGGGCTTTCTTTGATCTGTTGGTTTTCCTTTGATTTTTGGCCTGGATCTTACTTGCTATGACATGTGGGAATGCATCTAAGATCATCTATTACCCATGAGCAAGTTTTTAGATCACGTTTTGGTTTTGACTCGGTTTTGAAGCAACCTTCACTCAAATGGAAAAAGGTCAGAACTTTGGCAATGATCTTCACGATCGTTGATTGGAATAGGTTCCAAGGTTGGAGTTGTGGATCAAAAGTTAGACCAATTTGTGATTTTGAGCTCGGGTTGATTTTACTGTTCATTGGCCTGGAGGTCAAACCGCCATATACCTAGAGGTCAAACCACCCATGGAGAGGTCAGACCACCAACTACAAGGAGTTCTAACCGCCCAACTAATTTGGGTTTGAGTTTTTGTGATTTTGGTCTATTTGCTTCGGGGTTTTGATTGGATTCAATACAAGTCTTCCATTGTGCTTGTATATTAATCTTCATAGCTTTCATAGCTATTAGAGTGAAATTAGTATTGAATTCAATCAAAGAGAAAAAGAGATTTTGCTCCTATTCACCCCCCTCTAGTCGTCTTTTCGGTTTAACAAGTGGTATCAGAGCTCGGTTAGTTCAATCTTGATCTTAACCGGTCACTAAACTTGGCAATGGAGAAGTACTCCACCAAGCTGCATATCTTCGATGGGCTCGATTATGCCTATTGGAAGAATCACATTCGTGTCTTCCTTTAGAGTGAAGGTCAAGCCATATGGGAGGTTGTTCAAGCTCCGCTCGTTTTGCTTGAGGTTGCTACACCGGCTTCAGCAGCCCTCTTGGCTAACAACCATAAGGCAAAGAACATCTTATATGCCGGGCTTGGTAGACAGGAGTATGATAGGATTTGTAATCTTGAGACCGCGCATGAGATTTGGCACACCCTCAAAACCTACCATGAGGGTTCGTCTCAAATTAATCAAGTACGCCAGACGGTCTTCAAGCGAGAATACAACAAGTTCGAGATGTGTCCTGGAGAGAGCATCCATGATGTATTCACTCGCTTTAACAAGTTGATTAATCAGTTGAGAGCAGTAGACATCGAGTATTCTCAATCTGAGAAAGCCACCCACCTCTTGGCTGCAATCAACACCAATGAGTGGGAGATGAATGCTACTGCTATTGAGGAGAATGTCAATCTCTCTAATCTCTCTTTGAAGCTACTCTATAGCAAGCTCAAGACTCATGAGATCAAGAGAGTTAGTTATCCTAAGAAGGAGAACATGGTTTTGGTGGCTGATCCTCTTAAAAGAACTTCTGATGATTCTTCTGAGTCTTCCTCAGGATTTTCTCTTGCCTGTTTATCTGCGATCCATGAAGAGGAAGTTGAGAGTATTCTTGAGGCTGAGTTAGCCCTTCTAGCCAAAAAAATTCACACGGGCCTATAACAATGTGAGAAATAAGAGGAGAGGCAGCCCTATGACATGCTATGAGTGTGGAGAGCTCTACCACATCCGGGCAAACTGCCCCAATCTAAAAGGGAAGGGCAACCACAAGGATGAGAAGGCAGCCTAGAAGAAGCCTCAAGGGAACAAGTCTAAGTTTGATGCTACCAAGCTCATAAAGGGGCCGCTCACCGGGTCCTTACCACTTTTGGAGAGCAATCCATGAGCGATGTGGACTCCGAGAGCGAGGAGGACAAGGAGGAGGAGCTCCCTCAAGAGAAGAAGAAAGGGAAGGCAAAAGACTTCACCGGCATGTGCTTCATGGCTGACTCCATCGACATCGATGACACCGATGAGGTACCTCCATCCTATGATGTTCTCTCTGCTAGATGTGATATCATCTTTGAGCAACTGCTTAGCTAGGATAAGGCGTTAGAGTTCACCATGGGTAGGAATAAGGACTTAGAGTCACAAGTTGATAATCTCACATTAGAACTTGTGAATGCTAAGACTCTTGATGCTGATGAATGTTCATTCTGCCATGCTTTACACTCTGAACTTGCTAAATTGCAAAATGCTCATGATGTTGCCTTGCACCAACTAGAAAATGCTAGGACTGAGTTAATTGAAGTTAAATCTACTCCATGTGAAAAATGCTTAGAATCTAGCAAGTTGGTTGTTTCTGATAAGGCTGAGTCTAGCACTTGCTCTTTCTGCTTAGAACGTGAATATGAAGTAAAAGACATAATAGAAGCAGTTAGAGCTAAGTATACCAAGCTTAAGGATAGAATTAATTCTGCTATCTGTGCTTCATGTGAAGCTCTTAAGCTTGAAGTTTCTATTCATAAGGTGAAGCATGCTAGAGCCATTAAGGCTAAAACTTGTGAATCATGTCTTAATTATGAAAAAGAGAATGCTTACCTCAAGGATACTTTAGAAAAATTCTCTAAGGGTAAGAAACAGTTAAACATGATTCTTAACAAGTCAAAAACTCCTTATAAGAAGTAAGGGTTAGGATACAACTCTGCTCAAGAAAAATCCAATTCAAATGTCATTCAAATCTTGAAAAATGGCTTAGTTGAGTTCAAAACCCAACCTGCAAAAACCCTTTTCAAATTTGCAGGATTTGCCCAACTATCTGTTGAGTCAAAAGGTGCTTCTCCCAGTGGTACCAAGTACCATTGCACCTATTGCAAAAAGGATGGGCATTTGCTTGAGTTTTGTTGTCGTAGGTTGAAAAATACTAGGAAAAATCTTGCTAGAATTTCATCTCATCAACCTAGAGTTTTCATGAGACATGGTCATTTAGAAAATAAGAAACCTGGACTAGGATTTGTTTCACATGCTCATCATCATCATGTTCCTAGACAAGATATTTCTCATGTTCGTGTGTCGGGACCCAAAAATACAATTCTAGACCCTCTGTGTATAATGCACTAGTCCAGGATCACGCTAGTGCACACAGTTTCAACATAGATGAATTTAGATCCACACAAGGCAATTAATAACAATAGCAAGTAATTTGATTAACAAATAAGGGTTTTGACCTTAAGGTCGAGTTTACACTTATTAAGCCACGTAGGGCTGACAGAGAATTAAACAACAGCGGAATGGAAACTTTAGCGGAATCCCATCAATTCATCATAGGCAACCGACTAGGATCAAGACCCTACGATCAAGCACCTTATACATGATGACGGCTCCTCTTCTGTTGATTTGATTTAGCAAGCATGAATACACAACCGTACTCGCAAGTCATACCACAGAAATGCAATTATACATAATGGCTTATTCCAAAGGAATGGCTTATGTGGTTCTTTTGCAGAAATGCAACATTTGCAGTTTGAATATGAATAATAGATTGAAAGCATAAGGAAAAACAAATAACAATAATAATTTAACAGTTTGATTTCACAAAGACACATAGCCTAAACAAGTTATTCACATAGCCATATGACTTAGATCACATAGCTCCCTTCCCAAGGTTTTTATGAAAATCTACCCCTCGTGTGAAATCCCCGAGCATGTCCATGACTACGGACGCGGCTATTCGAATAGATTGATTTAACACTCTACAGAGGTTGTACACTTTACCTACAAGATACAACTAGTGTTGCAAGCACTAATCATAACAAAACGTTTCAGAAACTTCATCTCAAGTATTGATACTCCCAGGTACGACACACACCGTTGGACAGGGACATGGCGAACCGCCCCGTGATGTAACTACTTGGTAGCACACAGCCTAAGTAGTAATGTCAATATTCCATAACTTACTAAGTTAGGCCCGTCCCATACCAGGCATGTAGTCGTACAGTAAGGCTCAGTTCAATAGCGCACAAAGTTAAGTCCTTAATTGACCAAGGCAAGACTTTCAATTTACTACAAATCCCTATGCACACAGATTTTTAAGCCCGTGCACACAGATCCACCATAACAATACACAATATCACTTGCCTCTGTCTAAATCCTTCCCCACCCTGTTGGTCAAGTGCACCATATGCCATCAACAAGTAATAGCACATAGTACACACAGTTTTATCACATAGTTCCATAATCACTTGGTCAAGTTTATAATAGCAATTTACATGAAATGATGACTTGTGGTATGGCTAAGCAGACTAATCGTATCTAACCAACCCATGTTAGTGCTACGATAATACCAACTAATTAAAGAACCAATCTAGGGTGACAAAAGATTAAGACATAACAATTAGACAAGGTGGTTATAACAAATTGAATTAATAACTAAACCTAACAGCATTTAAATAAATACTTAAAGTAAATGCAATAATTTGAATCAAGGTAATTTTAGAAAACTAGAATTCAACATGATCAAAGGTATAACTTGCCTTGAAATAGGTCTAGGTACTGATCTTGCTCTTGAGGTGTTCCTTCTTCTTCAAATCTTCCCGAAGTATCAACGTCTACTCGCAAACAAAGCAAACAAACAAAATAAATAAATAACAGAGGAAAAAAAATAAAAAAAATTAAATAAAAAACTCAGATAACAAGATCTTGAATTTACATGAATTTAGAAATTTGAATGGGCTCAATCGGAGTTCGGATGCAAAAGATATGGGCTTTGGAAGTTTGAATCTAAAAGAAATCCTATTTTTAGAAATATCCGAATTATTTTCCAATTGAAAATACCGAAAAAGAAGGAAACAGAAATCATTGACGTGTGGGACCCACATGTCAGTGACCTGGTTCATGGTAGACTAAGTCCACCGAACCGATCTGGATCTGGTTTGGCGAGGCTGCCACGCGTATGTGCTAACACGATGCCACGTACGCGACACGTAGGCAAGGAGGCTGATGTTGCGCTGAGATGGCGCTGACGTGGCTCAACAGCGAAGGCGGTGGCGCATGGAAACCAAGGATCTGGCGAACGGCGGCGATCCACCTGCGGCGAGTGGTACAGGCGCGTAGCTAGCGCTATTGCGAACCTGATGAACCAACTCCGGGTGGTCGAGGTGGACGGCGGTGGCCGGCGGCGAGCTCGAAGCGGAGGAAGGCTTCGGTGTTGTCGGATCAAGGCTTTGGCGACGCTCCGACGAAACCAAGAGGTCTAGGAGGTAGCTATTGACGAGGAACACAATGGTGCAAACCACGAGGGTAGGGCGTCACCAACGGCGGCGGAATTGAAGCTTTAGGGTTTCGGTGACCGAAACCTAAATCTCCAATTGCGATAGCGCTAAAGCTCTCAGGGTGAAATTGAGCTAGGGTTCTTAGTGCGGGTGCTTTTGTGATCCCAAGGGTGCCTTTTATAGGGACCGGACCGCGATTTGGAAATCCCCAAATCGAGTCCGTGAAGAACACGAAAAAGGGAATTCAAATTAGGAAGGGATAGAGTTGGGTTCGGGCACGATTGAAACTAGATACAGGTGTGGAAATCTAGGGGATAGGATTTGGTAACGAAATCAATGAGGTTTTAGTTTGAAAATTGTTGTTGTCGGGTGGAGCTTGAAGCTCTTCAATGGTGGATGCGGTTGTGACTCGGCGAAGATGAAGCCGACTCAGAGACGACGACGAAGGCGGGTCCCACCTGGCAGCGAGGCTAAGCGAACGCGAGCGAACGCGAACATTCGTACCATGCGTCCTAACCGTCCTATTTCGATTGGACGCTCCAGATCGCGTGTGTCGTTCGGACCATTCGAACGGCCCATCAGATCTTGACCGTCCATTCTTGATCGAACGGCTCATAATGAGTGTGATGTTTAGACTGTTCGAACGGCACAACAGATCTTGACCGTCCATCCTTGATCGAATGGTGGCGAGTTGAGTTGAGTGAGCGTGAAGGAAAAGGAAACAAAGGCTGATAAGCGGGGCCCACATGTCAAGGAGGCGGGGCTACAAGACCGAGCGAATGGCCACACAGGAGTTGGGCCGAAAGTGAGAAGGGATTGGGTTTAGGCCCAAAGAGATTACTGAGATTTAAATAGGTTTTCTATTTTATAAAATACCAGAAAATCCAAATGGCAAATAGAAAATAGCAAATGAACTTAGAAAAATTCTAGAAAATTCTAGAAAATATATCCAAGCACATAGAATCCAAATAAAATAGTTTTGACCATTGTTGATGTTGACTTTAATCATATTAAATTATTTTGATGCACAATGTTCAATATTAAGCTTTTGAATTAAACTCAAATAAAACCAAATGATGAGTTTTCTCCCTACTAACTATTTAAAGGGTTTTTAAAGCTTAGAAAATTGGGATGTTAGCTAGAGAAAAGGAATCTCGACCCTGAGATTCAGGCTAGCTAGAGAAAAGGTTAGGGAACTTGGCTTTCAGCTCTTCTTCACACTCTCACATTGCTTCACCTTCTGAGTGGTTGTTCCACTGAACCTTGCAAAAATGAACTGTATTCATCATCAGCAGTACCTGCGGAGGTCGAAGAGATGCTATCTCCCCCGGGCACTCCACTTCACATTCAGAGACATCATCCTCTGGATTAGATCATTGGTCATCTTCATGAGCGAGTCACTCGCTCCAGGTATTACGATCCGAGTCCCAACGGGTTCGAACCCCACGATATATCACATGCTTTATCCGATTCTAGCTGGGTTAATGCCATGCATGAGTTAGAGAATTTTGAGAGGAACGAGGTCTGGAATTTAGTAGAGCCTCCTAGTGGTCATAATGTGATAGGAATCCGTTGGGTGTTAAAAAAGAAACAAAGTGAGGATGGTTCGGTGGTTAGAAATAAGGCTAGATTGGTAGCTCAGGGCTTTAGCCAAGTTGAGGGGTTAGACTTTGATGAAACATTTGCTTCTGTTGCTAAATTAGAGGCCATTCACATTCTGCTTGCATTTGCTGCATCTAAGGGTTTTAGGCTGCACCAGATAGATGTCAAGAGTGCATTTCTGAATGGTTATATAGAGGAGGAAGTGTATGTTAGGCAACCCCCAGGCTTTGAGAATCCTAAGCATCCACATCATGTTTTCAAGCTATCCAAAACCTTGTATGGTCTTAAGCAAGCCCCTAGAGCCTGGTATGATAGTCTTAAGACATTCTTTCTTAAGAATAAATTTGAGATGGGTAAGGTAGACAAGATTCTATTCATTCTTAGGTATGGCAATGACTTCTTGCTTGTTCAGATTTATATAGATGATATTATCTTTGGTGGTTATTCTCATGCTCTTATTTTCAGTTTTTCTGAGACCATGTCTAGGGAATTTAAGATGAGTATGATGAGAGAACTCAACTACTTTTTGGGGCTTCAAATCAAGCAATGCAAGGAAGGGATCTTCATCCATCACACGAAGTACACCAATGATCTGCTCAAGTGCTTCGAGATGGGTGACTACAAGCCAATCGCCACTCCCATAACGACTTCGATTGTTTTGGATCCAGACGAGGAAGGAGAAGCTGTGGATCAACGCGAGTACCGTAGCATGATCGGCTCCCTCCTTTACCTGACGACCTCAAGACCAGACATCCACTTTGCGGTCTGCCTCTGTGCGAGGTTTCAGGTGTCTCCGAGGACTTCCCATCGCCAAGCCATTAAGCGTATTTTCAGGTACCTTCACTCTACTCTCCAGTATGGCATTTGGTATTCCTGCTCTTTTTCCTTGTCCATTCGGGGGTTTTCTGATTCCGATTTTGCGGGCTGTTGGCTAGATAGGAAGAGTACCTCAGGCACTTGTCACTTCTTAGGCACTTCTCTTGTCGCTTGGTCTTCTAGGAAGCAGTCCTCTGTTGCACAATCCACTACAGAAGCTGAGTATGTAGTTGCCGCTAGTTGTCAGAGTCGATTGAGAGACCATGTGGAGGTCGCCCCGTGTGTGTGATGAGTAATTGACATAGGTTTAGGAAGTCGAGTTTGGTTTGGGTGGTTTGGACCATGTCGCTATGGTGCAACAGCTCACCGGTTTGGTCAAACTTGGTCGTATGGGATTAGGATGCATATTCTTTGATTCGACAAGTTTGGATTTTGTCATGGTAAGTATGTTGGTATTTACGCTTTCATGTATCGAAGCGGTGCTATTTGATGTGTTTCTTGTCTGTGTGATCGCAGGACATCGGGTGGAGTCGTGGCGAGACACGTGGACCGGACTAGGTGCAGGCACCGAGGTCGAACGGCCGGGATGTGTCAAAGACGACGTGGACTCGAGGTGGTTGCGAGGCGGCGAGACGAGGAGCGTGAAGCTTCCTTAGCAGGTGGAGAGGGCGAACGAATTTCGCAAGGTCGCACAAGCGGAGCGGCTCAGCTGGTTTTAAGCGAACGGGTGGAGACCCGTTAGCCATGGGCTATAAATAGGATGGAGGGGGTGCTGCCCAAATCTGAACACTTCAATGATTTTTAGGGTTTCCTTTAGTCAAAAGAGGCTTTGGAGTTTGTTTTGGCTTTAGGCTTTAGTTGTTGAGGGTTGTTCCCTGCTTGTCCCCTTGTCTTTTCTTCAAGATGGCTGAGTGTTCTTGAGGTTTGAGAGTGGGAGAGGATGAGTTGAAAGCTTCTAATCATTCCTCTTGTATCAATCATGTATCCCTCTTCCTTTAGATCAATATGAGATGGTTTTTTGTTTCGCTTTTGAGCTCTCTTTTTCCTCTGTTTGGTTTTGGTGGTTGCCTGACCTTTGTTTTATTGCTGGTTGGCGTTGAGTCTGTGTGAAGTGAATCCGCAGACAAGATCGGCAAGCTCTCGACGGAGATACAAAATCTTGGCAAAGAATCGCCTGAATTCGATCACCCATTTTTTTCTCTCGTGTGAGATCATCCTCTCTGCTTTCATTACGAGTTGTATTATTGTTGCATGATATGGATCGGGTTGTTTATTGCTTTAGAGGCCGCCACGCCTTTTTTCGATCAGGTCTCCATTGACCGCTTGATGTAACCGGTTTTGATGTTAAGCGTGCTTGCGCGTGGTCGGCTTGTTGCTCTCAGATCGACTAAGGTTGCATTTTTGTTTTATTAGCAAATACCGAAAGTACTTCGTAAAATTGTTAGCACCGGCGCCAAAGAAGTTTGTTGATCCGCTTATCACGCAACCGTTACTTTGTTTATTGCCTTGGCGATCTTTCTTGCTGTCGTGGCCGCTTCGTGTTGCGTTGAGTTACAGAGTTCATATCGGCAGCTTGTCTGTGCATTGAGTTTGAATCTGCTTTCTTGCCTTGACTGCTCCATTGTTGTGTGTGTGCGTGTGGTGAAGTTCCTGCTTTACCTGTTGCGAGTGAACTTTGGGATTTGACATCCATCAGTTAATGTCGGAGCTGGCCGGTCCTGTGCTTGCATGGAGCTATGAACCAGTAGTGTGCTTTTTGGATTAATTTATTGTCTTGAACTACTATCTTTTGATGCGGCAGTAGACACCAATTTGCCTCTTGCCTTTTTTTTAATCCGGCTAATCAATATTGCGATAATCTCCTTTTGTTTCTGCTTGGCGCCTGCTATCGCTTCTGCTTGGTGTCTTGCCTTTCTAAGTGCTTTGATTATTGTATTGCCGTTCTTGGGCTGCCTTTTGGAAAATCAGGAGAAGCTCCAGTAGGCAGCGACTTGTAAGGGCCAAGCTGTGCAGCGGCTGGTCATCGAGTTGTGCCGCCGGCCTTGTTTCCCTGAAAAACAGAATCCCTGTTTTGATTATTCTTCTACTTTGCTAGCAGTGTATCTTTTTTTTTCTCGGAGGCGATTTTAAAGAGAGCGACATTCAACCCCCCTTCGTCGCCATTACAATCCTACAATTGGTATCGAGCCGGTTAGCTCTTTTCAATAGATCTTAACCGTCTCAAGAGCCGTGGCGATGGACAAGTACTCGACCAAGCCGCCTGCTGATGGCATCGACACCCTTCCGAAGAGCCGAATGGAGACATACATCCAGCCTGTGGGTATGCCATCCGCGAAAGGTCAAGGTTCGATTCATTGCTTCGCCGATGAGAACATCAATGTCGGAACATGGCCGATGTTGAGGCAAATGCAAAGGCAAGGAACATCATCATCCGTGGTTTGAGTCGAGCGAGTTTGACCAAGATATCTCACATTGCCGCCCGCCTTACGACATCCGGTGACCTCGACGATACCATGAGGGCACCACCCAGATCAAGACGGTGACGACAGACCGGCCAAACGAGAATACAACAAATTTGAGATGCTTGTCGGTGAGTCCCTAGATGAGTGCTTCAGACGCTTTCACAAGATCTTGAGCAACCTCCGAGCGGTCGGTCTCACATACCCCGACTCGGACAACGCTCGTCGATGCTCACGGCACTTGATCTTCGTGGTTTGGGAAATGAAAGTGACTACCATCAAGGACACCACAGACCTCTCGACCTTGACTCTTGATGCGCTGTACTCGCGTCTCAAGACTCACGAGATTGACATTGTCTCTCGAAAGTCGAAGTCACAGTCGATGGCCCTAGTCACCGATCCCAGTTCGGCTTCTGGTTCTCTTGCTGATTCGTTGTGTGGTTTCTCCCTTGCTGCTCTCTGTGACGTAACTGATGATCAGTTAGAGCAGCTCGAGGATGAGCAGCTGGCCCTCCTAGCTCGGAAGTTTTCTCATGCTTACAAGAGGAGGAGGGACAGAAAGAGGGGAGGACCTGTGATTTGCTTCGAGTGTGGTGGCCCCAACCACATCCGAGCAAACTGCCCCAAGCTGGAGAAGGGCAAGAACGACTACGGCGGTTCGGGCAAGAACGACTACACCGACAAGTACCGCAACAAGAAGCCTCCACCAGACGCCCAAAGAAGAAGAAGTTCCGCAACTTTGGCAAAGCCAAGAAGCTCTTCCACCGCCCTCACCGCTGACGACCTCGACCTCAGCGAGGTGGAAGGATGGAGCGACGATGACGGACGGGTGACCAAGAGCCCAAGGATGGCGGCGACGACTTCTCCCAAGATGTGCTTCATGGCCCTCGAGGGCGAACTCACGACAATGAGCAGATCCGACTTCTGACGAGGTAGATCCCACCTACTAACAGCTTAATCATGCTTTTCTTAAGCTAGGAGGTTTTCATGCTAAAGCTAAGGCTAGGTGTGCCGAAGTTAGAGAAGGAAATAGATAGACTGTCACTAGAGATTATTGCTCTTACATCCGCCTTCTAGTGATGATTGTGATACATGCTCGCTTTGTTTGGTTGATATGGAGAAGTTAAGGACCTCACATGATAGTGTGTCCTCCAAACTTGATAGTGTTAAGGTGGAGAATGTTAGTGCGCTTGTCGAGTTAGAGTTGAGTAGGATGGTCATTACCCTACTTATTACCGATGAGACTACTTCTCCCACCTCATGTGAGGGTAAGGACATTGTCGCTAGAGGATCTTATGCCATGCTTCTTGATCTGCTTTCGAGTCTTGTGAAATTGCAATAACTTGAAGATGAACTTAAACGGGCAGATCATAAAATTGTTGAACTACAAGCTTTTTACTTGAGCCGATTGTTTCATGCTTGGCTGCCCTAAGTTAATCACGAACTTGAGGTCGTCTCCAACAGTTTCAAGATATGATTGATCATGAAAGGAAGTTGGCTCGGTTTGCTTCTAAGGACCCCGTTAGCTCACCATGCATTAAGTGTAACAAACTAAAATCTGACTTGATTGCTTTGGATGAGAAATGTGTGAAGCTAACTAAGGACCTTCTAGAGAAGCCACATTGTGCTTGCAATATGATTGTGGAGAAGGGGAGAAGCCCGATGGTAAGGATGAGACGCTTAGCAACGTGAACCAACTGGCTAGCAGTAGGACTGTCCCTTCAGAGTCGGCTGTGCTTGCACAAGCCATTCTTCCCTCTGCTGTTGGTTCTTCTTTTGCTCCCTTACCTTCTCATTGCTCTTCTTCCCCGCTCTTCTTGCACCTCTCTCTTTCGGGAGTGTCAAGATTTTATGAACACTCTCGAGAGATTTGTAGGAGGCAAGAAGAAGCTCAATCTTATTCTAGACCAATCTAAGATTTGCAGATTTAATCGTGGTCTAGGATATGACCTCTTTGAGGACATGAGGAAGCATCCACCGCCGTGCTCGCACTCCATAGCACCTGTGTGATCGAGACCGAGCCAGACCGAGAAAGTCCATTTCAAGTCGGCGGGCTATGTCCGGGATTTCGACAAGAAGGTAATTTCACATGTCGCTTCTACCTCTCGAAGGTGAAGTATCACCGCACCTTCGTCGAAGGATGGACACACATCGATCGATGCTTCAGCGCGCCAAGATCGCGCGAGAGACCATGTTGAGTCTCTTAGGCGATTCTGTGGTCGGCCCTGTGCTTTGAGTGCACCTAAGACCAACACGAGGTCTAGGCTTGTTTCTTCCGATGGGTTTGCAAAGATCGAGGACTTGGTTTTTCCGAAGTTTTCGGTTTTCGCCCTCATGTCGCTTTGATCGTGACTTCCGCCGCCCCGAGGGTAGATCTCGTTTTCCTATCGAGATAGCTACATGGCGTGTTCGATCTGTTGCGTGTGTTCACTCGCTCCTTCAGAGCAGCTTGGACTCAAAGAATGCCTTGGTCCGCTCTTAGACCTTCTGCTGTGAGTGACAAAGAGCGAGGGTAGATAGAGGTCACGGGCTTGACTACTTCATCGCCGACGTGTTACTCAAGATTGGGTGCCAAAATCATTGTTGATTTATCCCAAGATCGAGACTTTACTCTGCTTGACTCAGTTCGCGGGTAGGGAAGGAGAAGGTTTGGCTTGTAGACTCGGTTGTTCTCGCTATATGACCGGAGACTCCGCTGGTTCTCCTCCTAGCCCGCGCTCCGGTGATGAGACGATCACCTTCGAGACGCTTCGTCTGCGGGCGGTCATCGCCAAAGGTACTGTCGTGCGATAATGCTTTTTTTATTCTTAAGGATGTTGCCTTGGTTAGTAAGTCGCAGACAATTTGCTGCCGGTTTCACCACCGATGACGGTTTCGAGGTGAGCTTTAAGAAAAACAATTGCAAAATTCTTGATTCTTCTGGTAGTCCGGTTTATGGATTTCTCGTTATGGGAGGATCTTTCGTGCTGATTTTTCCGATTCTTCCGGTGATCCTCTCCGTGTTTGGTTGCTTCGAGTCCCGCGATCTCTCTTCTCGCATAGGAGACTTGGTCATATTGATTTGACCATTTGACCCGAGTTAGCGTACCATGATCTCATTCGTGGTGCGCCAAACTCAAGATGGTCAAAGATCTTGTTTGCACTCCATGCCTAAGACGCAAGAAGATGGTTGCCGCTTCTCATCCTCCCACACAAGCATTATGACCGATGCAGGACATTGCTCCACATGGACACAGATTGGACGGCTGATCTTGATCGGCAGGAGGGAAGTGGTATGTTCTTGTTGTGGTCGATGACTTCTCGAGGTACTCTTGGGTGTTTTTCTTAGCCTCAAGGACGAGACATTTACACATTTCCGAGGTCTTTTAGTAGGCTGTCTGCTGAGCTCCCGGTGCCTTACGAGCGATCCGCAAAGGACAATGGCACGAGTTCAAGAATTCCTACTTTGAGAGTTTCTCGGTGAGACAGTGTAGAGCACCGTTCTCTTCTCCATACGCCCTCAAAGAAATGGCGCTAGGAGAGGAAGAACTGCACCTTGGTCGAGATGGCTGTGACGATGCTTGATGAGTACTCTACACCGAGGAAGTTTTGGGTGAGGCCATTGCGACTGCGTGCCATGTTTGAATCGAGTTTTTCTTCTGCACTCCTACATCAAGACTTATGAGTCGAGATACGGGCAAAGCCAGCGCCTCTCATTTTCGTGTGTTTGGTTGCAAGTGCTTTATCTTGAAGTCCGGGAACCTAGACAAGTTCGAGTCACGCCTCTGTGGCGGATCTTTCTAGGCTACTCGACTTCTTCGGGCTTATGGTCCTGAAGGCTGCGAGTCTAGTAGAATGGTAGAAACCTCGGAGGTGATTTTTGACGAGGCCACCGGGACTAGGCCAGATATCTCGTGTTCTTTAGAGCAGTCCGAGACTATCTTTGTGGATGATGAGGACGAGGAGACGATGGTTGTTTACTCCGATCCAGCTCCTCTTCCTTCCCTTGAGATGCCTTCTTCCACGGCACCTCAAGATGATCACCCTTGCCTTCGGAGCTAGTGGCTCTGTCCCCCGCCTCCTCGCACACGAGGTAGAGGCCACTTCTTCTTCTCATCCAGACCTCCTAGACATATCCGTAAAAGTCATCCTTCAAAGTGATTATTGAGACCTTTTGAGCGTGTCACACGCCTAAGTCCGGCTTTTCTCATTTCTCGCTCCATTCTCGCCTTTGTTGCCTCCTTTGAGCCCAAGGATGTTTGTCACGCCCTTTCTGATGAGTCTTGGGTCAATGCCATGCATGAGGAATTAGAGAACTTTGAGAGAAACAAGGTCTGGTCGCTTGTTGAGCCCCCACGAGGCCACAATATCATTGGAACCAAGTGGGTGTTCAAGAACAAGCAGAGTGAGGATGGGGTAATCATCCGAAACAAGGCTAGATTGGTAGCTCAGGGGTTTTCCCAGGTTGAGGGTCTAGACTTTGAGGAGACCTTGCCCTCAGAGCTCGACTTGAAGCCATTAGAATCTCGCTTGCCTTTGCAAACTTCTAAGGGTTTCAAGCTTTACCAGATGGACGTGAAGAGTGCTTTCCTCAATGGCCTTATTGAGGAGGAAGTCTACGTCCGACAGCCTCCAGGTTTCGAGAACCCCAAATACCCTAACCATGTCTTCAAGCTTTCAAAGGCCAGATGGATTCTAAGCAGCTCCCGAGCTTGGTATGAGAGGCTTAAGTCCTACTTGTTGAGTCATGGGTTTGAAATGGGTAAAGTTGACAAGACCTTGTTTATCCGTAGGCTTGGTAGTGACTTTTCGCTCGTCCAAATCTATGTCGATGACATCATCTTTGGCGCTCTTCTCATGCTCGTTTCACAGTTCTCGGATGTCATGAGCACCGAGTTTGAGATGAGCATGATGGGTGAGTTGACATTCTTTCTTGGCTTCCAAATCAAGCGGACTGGAGGGTACTTTTCTTCATCAGGCAAGTACACTCGTGATCTCCGAGACGCTCGACATGAGTGATGGTAAGCTGTGTCGACTCCATGGCTTCTACAAATTTATCTTGACCCAGATGAGGATGGCGAGCCGCTTGATCAAAAGGAGTTTCGCAAAGATGATTGGCTCCTCTTGTACCTCAACGCCGAGACCGGATATACATTTTTCGTGTGTTTGTGCGCTCGTTTGAGCTTCTCCTCGCTTTCACCGCCAAAGTGAAGCGATCTTTCGGTACCTGCGAGCTACCATTGACTATGGTATCTGGTACTCTTCCTCATCCTGTCTTTCCTTGAGAGCCTTCTGATGCGACTTTGTCGGGTCAGAGGATAGATAGGAAGAGCACTTCCGCACCGCCAATTTCTTGGCACTTCTCTTGTTTCTGGTCTTCGAGGAAGCGATCCTGTTGCACCCATCGCAGAGGTCGAGCACGTTGTGCAGCCGATTCTTGTCAGAGCCAAGTGCTCGATGACTTCGACCTGCGGGACTTTGGGTTAGTTATCGACGTTGTTCCACTCTTTTGTGATAACACTTCTGCGATTAACATTGCCAAGAACCCAAAGGCAAAGATTCCAACCAAGCACATCGATATCCGCTTCCACTTCCTTAGAGACCATGTAGAGAAGGGCGACATAGTGCTCCAGCCAGGAGAGTGACCACCGGTATCGACATTTTCACCAAGCCATTGGATAGTTCGAGGTTTTCACTGCTGGGAGAGCTTGGGGTGGTTTGTCCTTATGGATGTGAGTGAGGGGGCTTTGGGTTTTATCGCTTACTATATTATTTATGCTCGAGCTCCTTACTATTGCATTGCATTTTGGGTGCATTTGGGATTAGTCCTCCTAGCATAGATTAGAGTGCTTCTTTTGTCTAGTTGTTTAGATTTTGCTCTTATCTTGTGATTCTAGGATGTCGCTTATTAGTCACTTATCTCACTAGGTTGAGCTCACTCACTTCTTGTAGGTTCTAGCGAGGGTTGGGCCACCCTGCAGGTAGGCACGGTTTGCTCCTAGGTGTGTTAAGTGGGCGCTTGATAGTCCTAGAGTCATATGGGGTAGATGAGAGTCATCTGAGCCATAGTATTCTCTATATCTTATATATGCTTTAAGGACTACCTGTTTTATGTTTTCTTTGCCAGCTTCTCGATTTATTGTTTTGGTTCAAGGGGAGTTCATTTGGGAGCTTCTGGAGCTTAATATTGACATAACTCAACTTGAACTAAAAGTTGCATCTATTGTTGAGGAGCTGGATCTTCGCATTTCTAGCATTCTCGCATTGTAATATAACTACATTGAGCCTTGATTATTATCCCGCTATGACATGTTTACAATGCTTTACACCTTGCCATGACTTGTGCTTATTTGCTAGATTTATCATGACTTCATATGTGTAGCCTAGCTTTTGCCATGATAAGATAATTAAAATTGCTCAACTTAAACTAAAACTTGTCATGTTAGCACTCGAGATTAGTCTTTCTTGAGCTATCCTTTTATGATTCATGCCATGTCAAATAGGCTGGGTAGAGTGATGAATCTATATTGAGCCTTAGAAAGAGCTGTTTTAGTCTCTTGATGATGCATGAGTTAGTACAACTTGTTAAAAGGCAAAAGATCTCTTTTGTGCGAAAAAACCGATCTCACCAATTCTCTCCTATGAGACGGCTTGCCATTGCACTTGGCATGAACTTAGGGGAGTTTTGGGTGACCTAGACTATCTTCTTAAGCTTCTCGCTTGGAGTAGTCGATAAGGCTTGAGACCTAGCACATGATAAAACAAAAATCTGGTTGGAAACCACCATGAATTTCAAAAGAAAATATGTTTTATGTGCTCAATGTGCTTAAAGCTACAAAAAGTATCAAGTACTTTAACCAATGTTTCATTCTTGAGCATAGCACTCTATTTGGTCTCAATTTAAGCTTCTTAGCTACGCTTAGCTTATTGACATGGCCTGCATCATCCTTGGATATCTCTAGCTAGATTTTGCTCATTGATGACTTGACTTGCTCACATAATGTACCTCATTTTCAGTTTGTCATCTATGTGTTCTAGCTAGCTTATACATATCTTGTCATGATCTAGCTAGCCTTTTTATTGAGTTATGGCTTGCTGTACTACTTGTTGGTCATTATGGATAATTCTCATGGCTCTAACTGCTTAGAATAATCAAACTTCAGCCATTTCATTCATTGACATGTCATATTCTCTCTATTGCATCTTGATGCGTTTATTGCCAAAAGGGGGAGAATAGAGAAGAAAAAGTCTGTTGGGAACAGGTTTAGAGCTTTGGAGATCAATTTGCTCTTTCAGTTGTTGCTCTAGTGTTCCTTCCGTCGACATGGTCATTTGTTTCACTCTTCTTCTTTGGACCATGTTGGTTTTTTCAAACTCAAACTCAACTTTGCGCTTTTTTTGAGTTTGTCAATATACTCATCAAGGGGAGATTGAGAGACCATGTGGAGGTCGTCCGTGTGTGTGATGAGTAATTGACATAGGTTTAGGAAGTCGAGTTTGGTTTGGGTGGTTTGGACCATGTCGCTATGTGGTGCTTGAGCTCGTCGGTTTGGTCAAACTTGGTCGTATGGGATTAGGATGCATATTCTTTGATTCGACAAGTTTGGATTTTGTCATGGTAAGTATGTTGGTATTTACGCTTTCATGTATCGAAGCGGTGCTATTTGATGTGTTTCTTGTCGTGGATCGCAGGACATCGGGTAGAGTCGTGGCGAGACACGTGGACCGGACTAGGTGCGAGGCACCGAGGTCGAACGGTCGGGATGTGTCAAAGACGACGTGGACTCGAGGTGGTTGCGGCGCGGCGAGACGAGGAGCGCTGAAGCTTCCTGGAAGGTGCAGGAGGCGCTAAACGGGAATTTCGCAACGCACAAGCGGAGTGGGCTCCGTTGGTTTTAGCGGGCGAACGGGTGGAGACCCGTTAGCCATGGGCTATAAATAGGATGGAGGGGTGCTGCCCAAATCTGAACACTTCAATGATTTTAGGGTTTCCTTTAGTCAAAAGAGGCTTTGGAGTTTGTTTTGGCTTTAGGCTTTAGTTGTTGAGGGTTGTTCCCTGCTTGTCCCCTTGTCTTTTCTTCAAGATGGCTGAGTGTTCTTGAGGTTTGAGAGTGGGAGAGGATGAGTTGAAAGCTTCTAATCATTCCTCTTGTATCAATCATGTATCCTCTTCCTTTAGATCAATATGAGATGGTTTTTTGTTTCGCTTTTGAGCTCTTTTTTCCTCTGCTTTGGTTTTGGTGGTTGCTCGACCTTTGTTTTATTGCTGGTTGGCGTTGAGTCTGTGTGAAGTGAATCCGCAGACAAGATCGGCAAGCTCTGATCGGGAGATACAAAAATCTTGGCAGCAACTGCTCTGAATTCGGATCACCCATTTTTCTCTCTCGTGTGTGAGATCATCCTCTCTGTTTTCATTACGAGTTGTATTATTGTTGCATGATATGGATCCGGTTGTTTACTGTTTCTAGAGGCCAGCGGCTGCCTTTTTCAGTCTGTGTCTCCATTGACTGCTTGATGTAACTGGTTTTGATGTTAACTGTGCTTGTGCGTGTGGTCGGCTTGCTGTCTCAGATCTGACTAAGGTTGCATTTTTGTTTTGGCTAGCAGCGCCCGTAGCAGCCCGTAAAAATTGTTAGCACCGGCGCCCAGTAAGTTTGTTGATCTGCTTATCTGCAACCGGTTACTTTGTTTATTGCCTTGGCGATCTTTCTTACTGTCTTTGCTCTCGTGTTGCGTTGAGTTCTGAGTTCATATCGTGACTTATGTCGTGCATTGAGTTTGAATCGCTTTCTTGCCTTGATCGCTCCATTGTTGTGTGTGTGCGTGTGGTGAAGTTCTGCTTTACTTGCTTGAGTGAACTTTGGGATTTGACATCCATCGCTTAATGTCGAGTGGCGGTCCTGTGCTTGCATGGAGCTATGAACCAAGAGTGTGCTTTTTGGATTAATTTATTGTCTTGAACTACTATCTTTTGATGCGCGAGAGACACCAATTTGCCTCTTGCCTTTTTTTTAATCCGGCTAATCAATATTGCGCAAGATAATCTCCTTTTGTTTCTGCTATCGCCTGCTGGTCGCTTTCTGTTTGGTGTCTTTGCCTTTCTAAGTGCTTTGATTATTGTATTGCCGTTCTTGGGCTGCCTTTTGGAAAATCAGGAGAAGCTCAAGAGGTGGCTGACTTGTAAGCAAAAGGTGCAAAAATTTGGTCATCGAGTTGTGCCGCCTTGTTTCCAAAAATGTAATCCTGTTTTGATTATTCTTCTACTTTGCTAGCAGTGTATCTTTTTTTCTCGGGGGCGATTTTAAAGAGAGCGACATTCAACCCCCCCTTCTGTCGCCATTACAATCCTACACAGATCTTGTGGATGGTGTCCACCCTTAAGGACTTTGGGTTAACATTTGCTAGTGCTCCTCTTCTCTGTGATAACACTTCTGCCGTTAATATTGCTAAGAACCCTATGCAACATTCTAGGACCAAGCACATTGACATTCACTGTCACTTCCTTAGAGACCATGTAGAGAAGGGTGATATTATGCTATATTTTGTGGAGTCCGAGGCTCAGTTAGCTGATATCCTCACCAAACCTTTAGACCCAACTAGGTTTGCCACCTTGAGGAGTGAGTTAGGGGTAATTTATCCCTATAGGTTGGTTTGAGGGGGAGTTGGTTCTCATATGATCTTTCCTTGTTCGTCTGATCTTTCCTTGATCTTGTTTTGAATTTGCTGATCTTTTTGATCTTTTTAGGCTTTTAAGTTTTTATTGCATCTCATTGTATCATATTGCATTCATATGAAAATCACACAAAGATGCATTGTAATATAAGATTTACTGCTTGCTTTTTAATTTGATGGAGCTTTGCTTATTACCCTCTTGAGCTTTAGTATTTTAATTCTTGCTCAATGTCTTGTCTAGTTCTTTGACTTGCTAGAATTATCATGCTTTCACATGTATAGCTAAGTCTTTGCTAAATGAGCTAGAACTTTAAGATAACTTGAACTAAAAATTGCAATTTGTAGATCTTTTAGCTAGTTGTGCAATTAGTGACCCTCTTGTGACATTGGCCCTGTCAAAATTGCTATGTTAGCTCTTGAATATATTGAACATCTCTTGAGCTTCTTGTTCCTGTGTGAATCTAAAATTTCTCTTGTACAAAATGAAAAATCAAATTTCAAGATTCTCATGTGGTTAAATTGTGCCAAACTATTCTCACAAGACTGCATGTCAAAGACATGAACTTGGAGATAGTTTGATGATCCAGACGATCTCATGGGGACTACTTGTCAAAATTGATATGAACCTCAAGATTTGTCACCCTGGTTGAAGCTTAGGAAGAGTTTGTGGATGGCTCCTAGTCCAGGATCTTCTTCACTAACATAGACCTTCAATCAACTTCAATATTCATTGCAAATGAAATATTGTTGTAAAAATTGGGTGATTAAGGTTCTTTGAGCAAAATGATTCAATTTAGGACTTTTTGTCTCGAGGATGGTCGTTGTTAGCTTCTTGATCTCACATTAACATTCTGACATAGCCATTATCATTTTAGGATCCCTGTTGATGAACTTGCTAATTTTGAAGCTTTGCTTAAATTGTTACAATTCATCGCTTTATCTTGAGCCTTCCAGCTTAGATTTGATATACATGCCTTAACATGATCTTGCTAGCGCTTTCAGCCTTGATACGTATTGAGTAATAGTAGAAATGCTAGCTTGCTCTTTTGGGTAATCTCCAAAGCTTCTTGCGCTAAAAATTGAAAATTACAAAAAATGAAGCCACTGCATTGCATTTCTTGCTTGCTCTTTCTTATTTCTTTTCCTTATTTTTGCATTTGTCATCTCTGGATGAGAGGAAGGCGTGATTCCTTGATGACTTCATTGTCAAAGTGGGAGAAGATGTAACAAAAATATTGAAAAGGGGAAGCTATTTGGAGAAGAAGGGAGAAAATAAAATTTGCTGAAAAATAATGATCATAGTGAGGGGGAGCATTATATTTTCATTCTTATGGTCTTATTGCCATCTCTGAACTTGAATTGTAATTCTTGGAACCTCACAATGATCAAAGGTCAAATTGGAGTATCTAAGCACAACCAATAGTCTTGTTCATTTATCAACCGGAGTTTTACTCATGTAATAATGGAGTTAATAAACAAGGAAGGGATTCATAATGATAATCAACTTTGGTATAGCTAGGCATCAACCTTTAACATAGCATATCATAAATAATAAGGAACATGCAAACAATAATTTAAATTGAAATATTTTGCATTTGAAATGCAGGTTCAACATGATCAATTGTAACGACTTGCCTTGCTCAAATGTGGATGGGTCTTGGCCTTGACTTAAAGCAGTGACAAGGTCTTCGGCGATGTTTGAATCTATTTAGCGTGAAAACGACAACTTCAAATAAATACCCATAACACAAATAAATTCAAATTAAATGCAAATGAACTCCAAAAATTATTATTTTGGTACTGACAGAAATATCCTGAATTTAGAAACAAAAATCACTTGATTCAGATTTAAAACAAGGGAGAACGAGCTCTCCCAAGTTTGACCCGAGAGGAAATTCCATAAAATAGAAAAATCCTGATAGGTGGGTCCCACTGGGATTTTCTTTTCTTTTTAATTTGCGTTATATATGAAATTCCATTGTGACTGACATGTGGGGTAAACCGAGATTTTTATTTTATTTTCTATTTATGTTTAATCGGGAAGAACTGAGAGGCTAACAGGTGGGGCCATAGTCAAGTGGACCTAGTCCAGTCAATGGCACACTGGGTCGGGGCCCACTGGTCAGATCGTGGTCCAGAGACTTGGTATATGTACTAACCCAACGTTTTAACTTGACTTTTAATATCATCGGGGCCACACATAATACACTAACTAGTGAACTTATTAACCTGTAACATCTCAAAATCCATATTTTGGGAATACATAATATAAATGCATTGTGAAATCCACCTTGGTCATTTTGCATTTGAAAATCTACCCATGTTTGAGATTTGGACTTTTGTTTAAAAGCAAATCATGAAATACAAACAAACATGCACTTAAAAGAAATTAGATAAAACAAAATAAAAATCATAGGTGAGAGAACTATTTTGGGCATAATCTCCTAGGAAAAATTTACTAAACAACTTATGTGAAACTTTGCTAAAAATAATAAATGCAAATGCATAAGAACATAAAAGAGTAAATTACACTGTAGGTACTTGAACTTGGCAGGTGGGTTCACTTGGGTCCCACTTCTTTAAAAGTGTCCATTCCGATACCTAAACTACTTAAGTGGGTCAAACAGGTCCAAAACAGCCCGGGCTGGCATTGACCGGTGACGTGGAACGTTGACCCGACCGGCGTGGCTCCAGCGTGGCTCCTAGTGCACAAAACTGCGTCCACTCTCCGCCGCGTCCACAACCCAATCCCTAATCCCTAATTTCTGCAGTGGATCTCCTCCGCCTCTAAAGCGGCGGCGAAAGCGGCGGCGGCGAAGGTCGCTCCTCCGCGATTGAAGGTGCACTCTCCTCCGGCGACGAAGGTGGCGACGAATGCTGCACTCTCCTCCCATGGTCGAGACGCCGAGCTCCTCGACGAGAAGCCGCCAGGGGAGCTTGCACTCCGCTGATCGTGTGCCCAAGCCGTGTGTGAGCAGGCGTAGGTGCGGTTGATATCCCGAACAGAGAGAATCCGACCGCGATTTCTTCAAGTGCCCGAACCATCGGTGAGTTCTTGTGTCGATTTGGGATTTGGGATTTGGAGTTGGTTCTAATCTTGTTAAATATGATCGTCTTTGAGTCGACAAGATGGTTCTGGCTGTAGCTTTTGGCTGTGGGAGGAACAATATGGCAAGTATTTGTGTGAACGGGGCATGATCTCATCCGATGAATACAATGTGGCAGTGATGAAGACCGAAACAAAGGTGGGAGAATTACTAGTTAGAGAAGGCATGGAGGAGAAGTTATCTGTGCTTGTTCGCATGTTGATGGCAGTGTTAGAAGTAGGAAAGGAAGTTGTATTTTTGCTGAAGGGTTTGCTTGTTGTGTGTGTGTTGTTGTTAGTTTCTTGGGTCTCACTGCAGCTTTTGAAGATGAGCATGTATGGCAGATGTTGAAATTTGTGTATATAATGGAAATGAATGGTGTGAAATGGTTGGCTTCGCATTATTCTCTTTGCAATTGTATTTGTTCTTTGTTCTTGTGCTGAAATAATAGTGTGAAATCTATACTGAACATCTAACTGGATTCTAAAGAAACACAATAATGCATCCAAGTCAAGCAGGCAGGCATTTTTGAGAAGCAACAACTAGACTTAATTGTTGAATTGCATGAGTAAAAGCTGTTGGCACACAAAATTGCATACAACTGGACACTTTCATATAGCATCAAAATAAAAGTGTAATGCATACGGCTCAGGCTGAGATCGAGGGCATTCATTTGCCATTGGATGCAAACATTCATTGCCTACAACAATTTTCAGAAGCAAGAAAAAGTGACCAACGATTCATGAACACAAAATTGCATACAACAGACAACTGGACACTTTCAGTTCAGCTTGTAAACATTCATAAAACATCTGATCTGATCACTTCATAGCATTACAAAAATAGCATTATATTGCATAAAGCATTCATGTCCAGTTCAGCCATAAAATTGCATAAAGCATTCATAGCATTACACAAATAACTTAAGAAGTCTTGTAAACATCTAGATGGACACTTTCTAGGTTGACATAACTGCATCTCATCTGATGACTTTGTTTCTTTACAAAATCACAAAATACTATTGTTTTGTCTGCACAAAATAGAACTTCATACCACCAGTTGGTCTGCATAAAAAAGAACTTCATACCACCAGTTGGTCTACACAAAAGAACTTGCTAGGACATCATTCACTTGTTGCCAGTAGCCTCCTTAGCTTCAACACTTTTCTTGTGCTTCCTCATCTTGGCTCTACCTGCTGTCATTGCAGTGGTAAGTGCATTTGGTCTGGTTGTGGGTACATTGTCGACGAGGAAAGCACATTCAGGAATTGGATCAACTTCTTGTGTTTGCCTCAAGGATGGAGTGGACTTGACATAATCAAATAGCATGTCATCAGTGTTCTTTCAGGAATTGGACCAGTCATGATTTTGCTGAATAATAAACAAATAAACAAATTGGCATGACATAAAATGCATGAAACAAAACATTTACCTCGGTAAGTAGCTGAGACAACATAGTGGAGCTTAGTTGGGAGGACAGGTGCTCATCTGGTGGTAGTGGGGCGTAACGTACTGGGTGATCACAGGTCTTCCTCGATTTCTTCTTCAGCGGTGCTTTGTGCTTCCTTATTGCTTGCATCTTGGGCCTTTTCCCTGCCTTCTTAAGGTCACACCCCCTAACATTGTGGGTAGAAGACCCACAGTGCTGCAGATGCATGATCACACCATGCTTAGACATTCTAGCTCTGATTTTTCCAAAGACTTCATGTGGTCAGCTTCCTTCTACATTTCCTTGGCCTACCCACTTTCTTCTCATACATGTGGTTTAACTTCAACACCATTCATCTTCTTGCCTCTTTTGGTCTCTACATGGCATGATGTTATGGCCATATGCCCTAGTATACCTTTCAATTGAGTAGCAACTGTGGACCATATCCTGTGGTGCAAGCCTCTCATGCCTGAAGCATGAGATAGCATGGTTGCATGGAATGCCCACAAATCCCATCTTCTACAATCACTGCTTGCTTAGCATTTAGGTCCACAATGTACCGTGAGTCCCTTTCGCACTGAAAATGCCCATACCGGTGGCAAAACATAGCATTGTTGGCCATCTCAAAGATTCCTTTCAAGCTTCTTCCTAATCTTGGGGCATATGCTTTTTTGCTTGTATATCCTGGTCATGAGTTGGCCCTTGATCCTCTCCATCATGCTTAAGATTGGCAGCTCTCTAGCATCCAAGATATACATGCAAACATGAGTGAATTGTTAAGTTAGCAACATACTTACCCAATACTAGCTTGTTGAAATCCAAGATAGAACTCCAACTTACTTGTTGAATACTTCAGAATTGTTGTTTAACAGATTGTCACACTTGCAGAAATCACCAAAAAATGCCCTAACCCATGTGTTAGGTGCCAACTCCTCTAAATATTCATAATCATCCACACTAAGAGCTTTCATCCTTTCTATGTTCTCAGTCCATTGAGTAATAGTACTAGACCTTGCAATTGCCCACAATATATTCTTCAGTGTTTCACCCTTATGGCAAACCTGAAAATTGGAGTAGAGCGATGTCTCACACAAAATCTGTGCTCTGAATCTGGGAATTGATCTCTCACAGCTAGAATCAATCCCTGCAACATTACACAGTGTTTAGTATGCATAACAAGAGAGAGATGATGAAGCTGAATGTGAATAAGCATGTAATGAATTACCTTCTACTTGTCTATCATTATAGTATAGGCATAAGTGTTTTCAATTCCAAGGTAATTCTTCAGTGTCTATAGAAACCATTTCCAACTACTCTTTGACTCCACTTCCACCACAGCCATTGCTAGTGGATAAATCTGATCATTTGGGTCCATGCCCACAAAGAATAAGCATAATCCCACCAAATTTTGTCTTGATGTGGCATCCATCCAAGCAGATCGCTGGTCGCAACCTTCAAGAAACCTCTCTTGCAAGCATCAATTGAGAAGTACATGGTGTCAAGCATTTGTCAGTAAACACTTAGGAAAAAAGTGCTTCGTGGTTAGACCTCCTCAACTCTTGTGCATAATCCCACGGTGATTGTATTGCCCAACCTCATCCCCATATATGGCCCTCAGTGCCATTCTCCTTGCCCTTCCTAGTTTGCTCCTAGAAGGGGTCATGTTCCATTCTTTTTGAACAATCCTTGCAAAATTCTTAAGGGTCATCTTATCATCTGCCCTAAAGGTTTCAATGTACTTCTCACTATGAACTTTGCCTTGAATGTCTTCAACACCCTCCTTTTTACAAGTATGCTCATCTACATATCTCTTCACCATAAAGCAATTGGCACGGCTATCCTTAGTCGCATACATCGCCATGGGCAACCCTTCGCACTGATGGGCTTGGATTCTTCTCTGGTCATTTCTAGGCATCCCGATAGCAACTCAGTGCTTGCAACTATACTCAAGCAATTGCTTTCCTCAAGACCTCAACCGATGGGAACACCAACCCAACTTTGAAGACGAGGTCCAACATGTCAACATCCGGCCTAAATGCCTTGAAATTGAACTTGGGTGTGTCATCATCATCTGAAGAATCTGCAACCGCAACAACTCTTCCTCATCGATGACATATTGTCTTTGGGTTCATGAGGATTAACCTCGTCATCGACATTATCAGCAAATAGGTCGTCATCTCCATCTTCTATCTCATAGTCACATCTACAAAATCGAATCCTCCTCCTCATCTCCATCTTCTATCTCACCGCCACTATCTCCTTCATGTTGCAATCGATGGTCCCGCCTCCTCTTTGTCCTTGCTCTTCTTGCATTTCTTCAAGATATCATCATAAAAGCTCGATAGCTTCTCATCAACAATCTGTCGGTGATAAGTACCTTCACAGGGCTCATCACCTTCGCAAGCGGGCAACTAGTTGTGCTACGATATCATCGATTGACTCTTCCTATACTGTTATCATGATCAACATACATAATTAATTTCTTGTGACGGTTTGTCACTACGACCATGCTGTTAGTGTCAGTGTCCTTCTTGATGATTCTCAAACCTTCGCCAACATGTTTCCCCGGCAAACACCAGTAAAGCTTCAAGGTTTCACTCTCCTCATAGCCGAGCTGTTGGACAAAATCATCTATCCAGAGAGGAGACCACATATCTGTCTCACAACGATCAAACCAATTCCGTTTACCACCCACATAGCTCCGGTTGCTACCATGTCCGCAAAAAAAACCCACCATGGTGAACCTCCATTGTGAATTCGTCATCATCAGGCCCTACATTGTTAACGGAATGAAGCAATTTCAGGAAAACTAGCGACCAAGAAAACAACATGAGAAGATTTTGTGAATCCGTGCTCAACACATCGCACAATCCGAAACCCTAGATTACTAAAAACAGCAATGCGCCAACGCCGACCGCTTCGCAGAGCAAAATTGCAACCAAATCAAAACCAAAACCAAAATCAAAACCAAAATCAAGACCCAGCCAGGCACTGAAGCATGAAGTGCGTACCATACGCCGGAGGTGGTTCGCCTTCTCCCCGCAGCGTCGGCGCCATGCTCGTCTTCGGTACCCTACGTCGGGAACCACTATTCGGTTGACGACGCCGGCGGCGAGGAAGGCAACGCAAAGAACCCCTCACCATCGCCTTTGCCCGAACACCGATGCTAGAGATGAACTCTGCGCTGCTTTTGGAACCCCCGAGCGGTTTTGTGCGCTCGGCGTGACGAGGAGCCACGGAGGAGCCATGCTGGAACCACGCCGGTCGGGTCAACGTTCCACATCACCGGTCAATGCCAGCCCAGGCTGTTTTGGACCTGTTTGACCCACTTAAATAGTTTAGGTATCGGAATGGACACTTTTAAAGAAGTGGGACCCAAGTGAACCCACCTGCCAAGTTCAGGTACCTATAGTGTAATTTACTCAACATAAAATTATATGAATTTTTGAGAAAATCACGGAAGAGATAAACTCCTGAGAAATTTACCAGAGAAACTACATTAGTTCAAGAGCCCTCACAAGAACTTTCATAAAATTTGGATTTTGTTCGATCAATACAAAAATTCGGCAAACAACTCAGCAGTTAGATCCAAAACCCTAACCTAATACCTCTCTCACTCTCGCTGAGCGCATGCTCACGAGTGCACCGCTGCGCGACCGTGGTTTCACCACACCGCCTTTGGTTTCGCCGCCTAACTAACCCCATCAACTCCCTAGACTCCTCCTTGCCCATGCCTGCCTTAACTCACCCCATCCCTAACCGTACACCCGAGAACGTTGTAGACTCTGCCCTCGGGAACACGTCCTCTCCCTCACGTTTCTTCGCCCCATTGTCCATAAGAAGGAACACCCGAGCTTCCTCTCGTTGTTTCCTTACCATTCCCCTCATTCCCCACCTTCTCACCTCGGTTGAGCTCAAACACCCAAGAGAGCGCGAGTTCCATTTCTACTGCCACGCCACCATCGCCATTGTTGGCACTCCAGTGAAGCTTCTTCTTCGCTATCTACGTCATCTCGTGTTCCAGAGCACCTTGAACCTTTCCCCTCACTCAATTCCCGCTTTGATCCACAGGAACTACCAAATCACGGTTTCTTCTTCGTCTCCAGCTGACAACGTCGCTTTCACCGCCGCCTCCTCCTCTGTTGGACCGGAAAGGTGACTAGAGGGGGGGTGAATAGGAGCACGAATCCTTTTTCACCTAGTTTGAATTCAACACGATTTTCACTTCAATAGCTATGAAGATCAAAGAATAAGTACAACAGAAGATTTGTGTTGAATCTAATATAAAACCCCGAAGCAAAAGACACAAAAACTCAAACCCTAAATGAGTCTGGCGGTTTGACTAGCGTGCACCGAGCGGTCTGACCGGCGTGCACCGAGCGGTCTGACCGATCCAGGCGGTCTGACCGGTAGATATGAGGTGGTCTGACCGCACCTGACGATGAACAGGGGAAACAGCCCGACGTCCAAAGCACAAATTGATCTAACTTTTGATCTGTGATTCTAAACTGGACCAAACTTGTGACACACCTTCCTAAGGATATCATAAACCTATTCCAAGCAGCGATCGTCAATATCTTTGCCAAAGTTCTAACCTTTTTTCACTTGAGTGAAGGGTGTTCAAAAATAGAGTCAAAACGAAAAACGCGATCTAAACCTTGCTCATGAGTAAAGGATGTTCAAGATGATCCTAGAAGGGTTTCTACACATCACAGCAAGCTAGACGGGGGGCAAAAACCAAAGAAAAACTACTGGATCAACAAAAGCCTCAAAATCACATAATAAAGGGTAAGAACAAGAAGAAACTCAACTTGGAGAAATCTTGCATAGATTGATTTGAGTTTGATGTAGGTTTACAGCAACTTCCTCCAGGAGGACAAGAGCTCAATTCATGAGCACACAATCAATCCACAGCCTAGAAACCTAACCTCTCTACCTTTCTCTCTAAAACCCTAAAACACACTAGGGTTTCTCCAAATGAAGTGCTTGAGAGCTACTGGACATCACCCTCTTCAATTTATAGTGGAGGCTAGCTTCTAGAAGACTATACCCATTGGGCACCTGTTAAGCCCACTAACAAACGGGTTTAACTCACGCACGTATTTTAAAGCGTCGTCTTCATCTTCACTTGACCTAAACCGCTTCTCCTTGTGTCGTCTTGCGCCGCGGTTTAGCCCAAGGTCACCAAGGTGGTATTTGGTGAAATTACCAAAATACCCCTTCTTGATCTTTCTCCGAAGACCAAGTCCAATCTTGGTGAAGCAATCGCCTACTTCGCCACGTGTAGGTTGATCAACGGCTCTCATCATGTCGGCAGGTCCCTCCCGTCGGCTCCCGCCGAAACCACCGAGCACTTGCACCGGCCCCTGTGCCGCTTGATCCAACCCATTGTACCGAACTGCCCGTTCGGTCATCCTTGTCCAATCTGCGCCATGCTTGAGTCCATTGACCTCACTCGGCATGCTCGATCGTTCTGAACCTTAGCTCTCCAAGCTTAGTCCCGATCATCCTCGCCGTTGACCGTCATTGACCTCCAAGCAGCCGCACCTCAATAGACCAAGAAATCGTTTCCGGGAACAAGTTCTTCACAACTTGACCCACGTTAGTCAAAACATGCATCATGCAACACATATGCATTGAAAACCATGAACTTGACCTATCGATCAACCATCGCCGCCAAGAAGGATGACGAACAGACCACAACTGGTCAAACCGCCCTGGCCGGTCTGACCGCCGCATGAATGTCAGTCTGATCGCCCGCAAAAGACTTAGCCAAAAATCCACCCCTGAAAATCCGAAACTCTCTGGAATTTTCAATTGAATAGAACTTTTACCTGGAGGCTCCAAAAAAATATGAGACCAAGAGTAGTAGAACCTCCTCTCTTGCCTACACCTTCTATTTTTGGCCTAGCTCAAAAATCCAAAATCATTTCATAGCTGGTCTGACCGATTTCACAATGCCGGGTCGACCGCCACTAAAAACGGTCGGACCGCCCGACGGCTTGATCGGACCGCCAACACTTTCTCAGCAAACCCAGTTTAGGCATGGCTGGTCTGACCACCAAAATGGCCGGTCAGACCGCCAGTGACCTGACAGCCTGAACTTTTTTCGAAAACGACGATTTCGACAAGGCTTCAAAGCTATTGCCAATTGTCTCATCATCCTAAGATCATAAGCATATCCCCATGATATCCACAATCTCCCCCTTGATGAATACATTGGCAATTTTCCAGAAAATGTGAATTGGAGGTTTGAAATTGTAATTACTCGACATTTTCGCACAAAAGCATAACTTGGTCCATAAGCAAGAAAAATCAATGAAAAAGGACCAAGCTGGCATCAGAATAGTATAGGCTAGTAAGATAAGGCAAAAGAAAACAAGGAAACTTCAAATTCCAGAAAAGAGTCAAAAATCTCACTTAAGGTCCATATGAAAGAACAATTATTCAATTTGACCTTTGATCAAGGTGAGGATCCAAGGGATGCAATTCAAGTTCAGAATTGGCAATAATATCACAAAAATGCATATTAAAAACTCCCCCTCATTATGATCATTTTGAAATTTCATTTTCTCCCTATTTCTCCAAAAAGCTCTAGAACACAACATTTTTACCAATCTTTCTCCCCCTTTGACAATGGATTTATCAAGGTGCATGAAGGAAGATAGAGCATAAATGAAATGGAATGACTGCAATGTATTCATTTTTAACAAAGGGAGCCATGAAAATTATCTAAGAGGACTCTACAAGTATTACACCAAGCCATATTATGCGAAGTAGCTATTTCATATCAAGGCAAATCATATATAGCAAAGCTAACACCAAATGAGCAATAATCTGAGATTAAATGATCGTTTAGTATGACAAGGTATGCAAGATCATAGTTTAGCCAAAGGTATCCAAAAAGGAGTCAAGCCATGTCAATAAACTAAATGGAACCAAGAAGCTAGAAAAGAGTCAATTTAGAGCGCTATGAGTTCAATGTTGAATCAATTTGTTCAAGCACTTGCTAAAATTTATTTTTGGTTTTATCTTAGCAAAGCAAGTCCTGGACTAGGAGCCATCCACAACTGCCTCCTAAGCTTCAACCAATTTTCATAATTTGTTTTTTTTAGCCTTGTGCTAGATCTCAAGCCGTGCCGTGACCATCCCAAGCAAGAAGCTTAAGAGAGTGGTCTAGGTCATCCAAAACTCCCCCTGAGTTCATGCCTAGTGCAATGGAAAGCTGTCTCATGAGAAAGAATTGGTGAGATCAGTTTTTCGCATAGAAGAAATCATTTTTCATTTTCTTGACTTAGGAACTAGCATAGCTCAATCTAAAACTCAAATTAGATTCAAGAGTCAACTTAGCCTATTGACATGGCATGAATCATGAGAGGATCACTATGGCAAAACTAGTCACAAGATCCAACAAGTCATGTTTTAATTCAAGTTTTTCACATTTAATAGAGCTAGCATGGCAAAAGCTAAGCTACACATGGAAAGTTATGATAAATCTAGCAGACTAGCACAAGACATGGCAAGGTATAAGGTACGAAAGCATGTCACATAAGGATAATAATCAAGGCTCCGTGATCTTATATTACAATGCAAGTTGCTAATTTTAAAATGCAATATGGTACAATGAATGCAAAAGATCGAACTCCCCCTCAAAACAGACCAAGAGGACTGATAACCCCCAGCTCTCCCCACAAAGAAGAAAAACGAGAAGAATCAAGAGCCTTAGTGAAAATATCTGCAGCCTACTACTCAGACTCTGCAAAGTGAAGCACAACATCACCCTTCTCTACATGGTCTCTAAGGAAATGATATCGAATGTCAATGTGCTTGGTCCTAGAGTGCTGCACTGGGTTTTTGGCAATGTTTATGGCACTAGTGTTGTCACAGAAAAGAGGAACACTATCCAAAAACAACCCATAATCCCACAGAGTAGACAAGATCCAGAGAACCTGAGAGCAACTACTGGCTGTAGCTACATACTCAGCCTCGGTGGTGGACTGTGCAACAGAGGACTACTTCCTAGATGACCAAGAGATAAGAGATGTGCCTAAGAAATGACAAGTGCCAGAAGTAATCTTTCTATCCACTCTACACCCCGCAAAATCAGCATCAGAAAAAGCCCGAATGGAGAGAGCAGAATCAGAAGAAAACCAGAGTCCAAAGTCAAGAGTGTCCTAGAGGTATCTGAAGATGCGACGCACTGCTTGACGATGTGAGGCACGAGGGGAAGTCTGAAATCGAGCACACAGACACACAGCAAACTGTATGTCCGGCCTTGATGCCGTGAGGTAGAGGAGGGAGCCAATCATGCTGCGGTACTCCTTCTGGTCCACGGGCTCTCCATCCTCATCAGGATCCAGCACGGTACAAGTGGCAATGGGAGTAGACATTGGCTTGTTGCTTCCCATGTCGAAGCGCTGAAGAAGGTCCTTTGTGTACTTGCTTTGATGAATGAAGGTACCTTCTTTGAGTTGCTTGACTTGAAGACCAAGGAAGAAAGTCAGTTCACCCATCAATCTCATCTCGAATTCCCTACTCATAGAATCTGAAAATCTGGACATCAAAGCATGAGAAGAACCACCGAATATGATGTCATCCACATAAATCTGAACTAGTAAGAAATCACTGCCATGCCTGAGAATGAACAAGGTTTTATCTACCATTCCCATTTTGAAATCATTTTTAAGCAAGAAACTCTTAAGCCTATGATACCAAGCTCTAGGGGCTTGCTTCAATCCGTACAAGGCTTTGGAGAGCTTAAACACATGGTTTGGGAATTTGGGATTTTTAAAACCAGGGGGTTGCTTGACATAGACCTCTTCTTCTATGAAACCTTTAAGGAAAGCACTCTTGACATCCATTTGAAAAAGCTTAAAGCCCTTAGATGTCGCGAAAGCTAGCAAGATGCGAATGGCTTCTAATCTAGCTACAGGGGCAAAGGTCTCTTCAAAGTCTAAGCCTTCTACCTAGGAATATCCTTGAGCTACAAGCCTAGCCTTGTTGCAAACTACCAACCCATCCTCACTTTGCTTATTTTTAAAAATCCATTTTGTTCCAATTATATTGTGATAAGGTGGAGGTTCAACTAAGGTCTAGACTTGATTTCTTTCAAAATTTTCAAGCTCTTCATGCATGGCATTGACCCAAGAGGAATCAGATAAAGCATGGGTGACATCTCGGGGTTCAAAAGACGCAACAAAAGCAGAATGCGCATGAGAATATGAAGAGATAAACCTAGAGCGAGTAACTCGCTCATGGAGATCCCCAATCATTTGCTCAGTTGGGTGTTGTCGCTGAATATGAAGAGAAGATCCTGGTGCAGATGTGACCTCTACCTCATGGGCTGTGGAGGTAGGAGCAGAGCCACTCGAATCGTCGGTAAAAATAGGAGGAGACTGCTCAGCTGAAACTGGAGAAGTAGAAGCAGGCTCTCCAACCATCTCAGAGATGACTGGAGGATGGATTGGACCTTCATCCTCTATGTCAGAGTCATCGTCGACGAAGATGCTTTCTCGAATATCAGAAACCTGTGTACCTGTAGCATCAGGTCTAGTACCAGGACTAGCCTCATCAAAAGTGACTTCACAAGTCTCAACAATTGTGTTAGTATCCAAATTAAATACACGATAGCCACGAGAATGAGCAGGATATCCAAGAAAAATGCCATCATAACATCTTGATTCAAATTTGTCCAAGTTGTCATGTTTAAGAATGAAGCACTTGCAACCAAAAATCTTGACATGAGAGACTTTAGGCCTATGACCAAATCAAAGCTCAAAAGAAGTCTTTCCTATGACAGATCTCAACAACACCCTGTTGGACACATAACAAGCAGTAGAAATCGCCTTAGCCCAAAACCTCCTAGGTGTGCTATGCTCATCTAGCATGGTCCTAACCATCTCTACAAGGGTCATGTTCTTCATCTCTACAACCCCATTCTGCTGGGGAACTCTAGATGAAGAGAACTGGTGCTCAAGACCTCTCTCAGAGCAGAAAGTGGCAAAGGAAGAGTTCTTGAATTCTGTGCCATTATCACTTCTAATGGTCCTCAAAGCTCCAGGAAGGTCAACAGCTAGTCTAAGGGCTAACTCTCTAAAACAGCCAAAAGCCTCATCCTTAGAAACCAGAAAATATACCCATGAATACCTAGAGAAGTTATCCACAATCACAAGCACATACCACTTTCCTCCTGCAGACTGAACTCTAGAGGGGCCAACCGTGTCTAAGTGCAAGAGCTAACCAGGTCCATTATTCATCACTAAAGTAAGAGGTGGATGAGAAGCAGAAACCATCTTACCATGTCTACAGGGAGTGCACACAAAGTCTCTCACATTCTTAAGCTTAGGCAAACCTCTAATCAAATCTTTGCTACTGATTCTAGTCAAATGGTCGAAGCCTATATGTCCAAGCCTATGGTGTTACAACACTAGATCATGAGAGTCTGAAGCCACAAGACACCTAGGGCTGGAAGAAGAAGAGATACTGAAATCAGCACTAAAGATCCTCTCAAACCTAGAGATCCCAAAGACACGCTCACCCGAGGAGTCTAGTAATCTACACTCACCACTCTTGAACCCCACTTCCAGACCCTCATCAAGAAGCTGAGAAACAGATAGCAAATTATACCTCAGCTTACTTACCAAAGCGACGTCCTTAAGCATAAAGTTGTTGTTGACGCGCACTGTGCCCTTGGCTATCACGGTCCCGATAGAATCATCCCCAAATGTGATCAACTCGTTGTCGGATGCACGTGTGAGGGAGGAGAACCATCTAGAATCTCTAGTCATGTGTCGAGAACACCCAGAGTCAACAAGTCATATGTCCTCCTTCCTTGCACGACGGACCTACAGGGCATAAGCAGGGAACATCTGTGCCCCAATACTGGGGTTAGTGATAAAAGACTTGGGAATCCAGTACTGAGTCACACGATGCTTAGGAACAGCAGTAGAAACAGCAGTAAAATGGTTAGAGAGATAATCATAAGAATGCACATGTGAAACACCTAGACCTCTCTGAATTGACCTACCAAAAGATCGGTACTCCCCCTGTCTAGATGCTACCCGTGGTCCCTCCTCACGAAATCCCAACCCAACATGCTGCCTAGAGCTCCCAAAAGAGTCAAAGAAGTCATCTATAAACCTGGGCCTATGTCTAGCAGGAAAGACAGGCTGCCTAGCTCTAGAGACACTCGCAGGTGAAGGAACTCCTCTAATGGACCTCAAAGCATGCACTCTCTCCTTTCTCTCACTCTTAGCTCTCTGAAGCGAGAACTCAACTGCAATGTGTTGGGCCATCCTTCTTGACAGATAATGTGTGTTCCAATGATACTTGACCGATAATTATTTTGAGAGGTGAGGACACATATGAATAGACCATATGTATTGGTTGATGACTATGTTTCAAATAGAAGCATCTTTCTTGCTAGAAAGGGTTTGGGCAATGATGATGTAAACCTTAGACCTGAGAGATCTAAAGACTATCTTAGATGGCTGAAACGGGGTTCTACCTCAAACAAGCCACTCTTAACGAGAAAGTATTGAAGCAGTCCATGGATGACACAACATCTCACAACTTTAGGTGGGTGATTCTTAGAATTCGTAATCTAAATAATTAAATCCTAGGCCACTATTCTTCACACTCACCTTAGATTGATCAAAGATCATGTTAAGGTTCTTCTTCCCACTAGAAAATCTCTCAAGAGTCTTTTTGAGGTAATCATTTTCTGGACATTGGCTAGGTCCTTATAGGTGACACACCTATTCACGTGGTAGAAATTTTTGTTTGACTTGATTGTCCTAGCAAGCTTTTTGCTAGAAAGGGTTTAACAAGAGCTACCTCAACCTTTAAAACCTCACAAGACACACATGTTAAGGTTCTTCTTCCCACTAGAAAATCTCTCAAAGCATTCTCAATCCTACTCACTTGCTTTTCTTTGAATTTGACTCTGAAGCGCCTCTTGTATCTCTCGTCTAAATTTGTCCCAATTTTAGTACAAAAAGCATAAGAAGCAGAATCAACAACTTTCTTGGAAGCAGTCATGGACATGGATTGTTCAATTTTAGATTTCTCCTCTAGAGTCTTATTCAAAGAATCATTCTCAACTATGAGTTTATAACAGTTTTCACATGAGGCAGTCTTAGAATGAAGAACCATTTCAGTCATTTCTTTCATGTTAATCTTACTATCCTCACAATGAGAGCAAGTATGACTAGAATCAAATTTTAGCAATTCCTTCATAGCACTATCCAATTTCAATTCAAGCAAAGCACAATTTGAGCAAGATGAAGGAATAGCATCTAGAGCAATAGCATCCATGCAAATATGACTAGGACTTGATTTGAGAGATTCTAGTTCATCTAGAGTATCTTTTAGTTGGTTTGCAATAGAGGAATGAGCAGATTTTAGATTGGTCAATTCATCATGCAAACTAGAGCAAGAATCACAATCATCAGCAGGATTAATGGATTTGAGCCTAACCACTTCTAGGTTCAAGTTGTCAATCATGATATCCTGTCTCTTAATCATTTTAGCTTGTCTTTTCAGATTTTGTTCAGCAACAACTAAAGCACGTTTCATCTCATCTGGTGAGGGGCATACCTCGTCGGGATCGCTGAAAAGCTCATCGTCATTGGAGGAGTCGATGTCGTGGCTATTCTTGGCCATGAAACACATGCCGGTGAAGTCCTGGGCCTTCTTCTTGCCATGAGAATCATCATCGTCATCCTCCGTCCCCGAGTCCACATCGCTCATATCAACATTCTCAAGAGCAGCAAGGACTCGGTTGACGAACTTCCTGTAGTTAGGCTTCTTGGCTTTCGTATCCCAAGCTTGAGGACGCCTCCAGAAGTCCTTCGCCTCCTTACCCTTCAGCTTGGGGCATTTGGCTCGAATGTGGTTTGGCTCACCACACTCAAAGCAAGTAACAGGGCTACCTCTCCTTCTACTCCTCACCTTGTTGTAGGCTCTCATGAATTTTGTGGATAGAAGTGCTAAGTCATCCTCAGGTAGCTTCTCTAGCTGCTCATCGCTCAAAGAGTGTAAAGCGGACAATGAAAACCCAGATGAGCCAAAATCGAAAGAATAAGAAGAACTACCCTTAGATGGGTCAACCACTAAAGCCATCGACTCTGTCTTGGGGAGACGCGAGATGAAGTCAATATCATGCGTCTTCAACCTCGAGTAGAGCTTATCCATGGTAAGCTCACTCATGACAGTGTTGTCATTGATGGAAGTGATTTTCATCCCCGGACTTTCACATCAAGAGCACCCAAGAGCCGGCGTGCATTTTGATTCAATGAACACAAGATCCACAAAGACGTAAGTCATGAAGGATTTTTGAGAATCTTCCCCACAACTCATCCAAAGATTCACCGGGCCTTTGTGTAACACTCTGGCTATGCGGAAACCAAGATGTTACCTAAAAGACTAACATACAACAACAACACGGAATAATTTAAACCAACTTTCAGATAGTAACCTAAAAAGATCAGTATCTAGAAGTATGGATACAAGAATTGAATCAGAATTCGTCAACAATTCAATCTCAAACATCTAATCAGATTGAGTCGATTACGATAATACTATCAAGAGTCTACGTAGTTCACTAACCCATTGCTAATCCAACCATATCATGAAGGTTGATAATATCAACCATCAACCAAGCTTTTAATTCATGAATGACCTAACGCTAACAATTAAACTCAACATGAGCCTGGTCTGCTACTAAACTAACGTTCTAACCAATAAAAACTAAGATATTTCTCTAAAATTCGGCAGAACCTCATTTGTATAGATGGCTATACCGGAGGTTCAAACAGTTTAATATAGCATCAATCACAATCACATCCTCCAATATAAACGAATCATCAAAGGACATCCAAAATATGCTAATCAACTAACACATCAATGATCAGCATATCTACGAGGGTTAAATGAACTCAATCAACGAATGAATGAGAACAAAAAGGGATCATCCATGATCACAAACAAAACATCCACCACGAAGGGTGGTCACAGAATCGAAACTAAAGTAATTAACAAGAATATGAATTGTGGATAATTGGATTTGATTATTCATTACGGTTTGTGTTTTATGTGTCGTGCACCATGTCTACCCCTTCCCATGCATGTCACTGCCTCGAGGGGTACCTAGCAAGCACAACACAGCAAGTGTGAGTCCACGACTCAGCAAAGTGCAATAGTAAATCAAACATAGCATCATAAACAGTCAAAGGGGACAATCAATCCCATCATAAACACAACACTATATACCACAAATCCATATCTTATGGTAGCATCATAAGCAGTCAAGGGACCAAACACTCCCATCATGAATACAGCGGTATATACCACGAATCCATCTCTTATGCAGAAATGCAATGAATATGCCATGAATGCAAAATACTTCACTTCTTAGCAATTACCGGTAATGCCGAGTATGTATCGTCGATACATACCCTAAGCCTGTGCCGTCTAGGCACGAGGGACTAAAGCCCACACTCCACGAGTGTGGGGACAGTGCCCGCCCAATGCGGGGACGGGATCTCAAGAAGCTGACCCTTGGCTACCACGTAGCCAAGGTTCAGAAATGAACATGCAGAAATGTAAATGCGCATGTCCATTATCATTATCATGATTCATTATTACCAAGGTAGCCTCATTGCTCACCTTGTCCCATCATTCTTGCCATCAACATATAACCATTATCATGCAAGCATCACCATAAACACAGTAATATGTATGTAGCATCATATAAACATTTCCATGTAGTAAGCATCGTTATTAACCTATGGCATTCAAGCTCAGCAACATTACCAAACAGTAAGCATCATCAATCAATTATGGCATTCGAGCTCATCAACATTATCAAGCAGCAATCATCATCAATAATGAAATATAACTACCCATTAATACTACTTGCACTTGCCTCAACCGCGAGATAGAAGACCAAAGGCGAACGCTCTAGCACCGGGGTTCACCACCATCTCAGTGTTAGCCACCGCCGAATCACCACCATCTTTCCCCTCATGCAAAAGCAAATAGCAACCCACGGCACCACCATTAAACATGAGCATCAACCAAGCATCAAATTATCACAGGCAAGCTTACAAAAGATCATATATCTTTGTCATCTTATGCCTTACCTAATAATCTAATACAGACAAGAATCGGGGCGTGGCCGTCAATGGTAGCATGTGCAACCCCACTACCATCAGACCATGAAACGATCACCTCCAAGTGGCCACCCCATGGATCAAAGAAACGAGGTATTCTTAGGAGCATCGAAATCGTTTCCCCTGAGTTATCACCACGAGCAACCGCAATCATGACACTTTCATGGATTATATGAGGTGAAAGGAACACCGAAGATATCATACCCAAACGCAGAACTAAGAAGAACCGATGCAATAGAGATGCCAATACTCGATATTTGGTAGGCACGCCATCTAAGCACAGTTATCATCAAGCGAGATGCCCTCGGGCAAAGGCTCGGTGAAATTTGGAGAGAGTACTGTTGTGAGCAAAAATCTTGGCGATGGCTCCACCTCCATCAATCTTCATACATAAGCAACCTCAACCCACATCAATACAATAAATTAATCATCGGAAGAATTGAATCGGGCCTAAGCAAGAAAACACAATAATCGAAAGCGGGAAGATCGAGTGCAGGAAGAGGAAACCCAAACACCAAGCCTCAAAACCACAACCCCAAAGAGCCTAGAGGCAAGACCGAACAGGCACCACGGGAGTGGCGCGGGTCGTGGCATGAGCCTTGAGCATGGTGCGAGAGGGTGGCGGTCAGGCACGAACCCGCGATGGCCTGCTGCGAAGGCTCCGTGGCGGCAAGCGTAGCGTGGAGGACGAGACACCCAAGGAGCGTTCGGTGTGGCGTCATGCTCGGGCATTTCGTCGAACAAGCGGACACCGGCGCCAGGAGGCTGGCGTTAGCGGAGAACTTCGGGCCGGGAAGCGGGGTTGTGCTCCTCGGCGGCAATCGACTAGCCGAGACGGCGGCGTTGGTCCGGAGGTCTTTGGCGCCGGACGGCGGCTTCGAACATGGTCTCCACGAGCCGGAGCTTGTCCGGGAGGCGCCCGGCATTGGTCACCGCTGGCCGTGCCCATGGCTAGGCGCGCGTGGAGACGGCGACGGTGACAAGGATCGGAGGGGAGGAGGGAGATGCGGCGAGATCCGGCCAGCGGGCGCCAAAGCGGTGGGGCGGCGCTGGGACAGCAGGAGGATGGCGATCGGGGTGGAGGGTGGCGGCGGCGTGAGAGCTGGGGCACGCTTGGGAGGAGGGCGTGGCGGCGAAAAGGAGGAGCCGGGCTAGGTGCCCAAGAGCAGTGCCAGGGGGATGAAAGGGATCAAACGGTGTTGGGTTCAAGCAAGATAGGGCGGCTGGGTAGAGGAGTAGGAAGAGCAGCTAGGGTTTAGGGGAAGGCCCTCCTCCCCCTTTCTCTCCCTTTAGCTCCACTAAAGGCCAGCCCACATGGCTAAGTCGCCATGGGCTGCAAGCCCAAGGTCCCAAACTCTCCCAAAAATTCTGAAATTTCACTTTTATTTCTCATGATTCCCTCTCTAATCTTATTGCACTCTCTAAAGTTATTCGGGGTATTACACTTTGTTCGATCTTTGAGTATTCTTTCTTGAGTTGGTTCTATCTCACTTCCTTGATCGCAGTAGAGCCCTCGTAGTAATCACAGAGGGTCTTCCAGATCTCATGAGCAGACCTCAAATGAGCGACACGCTCAAACTCAGATCGACTAAGCCCTTGAATCAAGAAGTTTCGAGCCTTGCTATTTGCATCCACATCTAGAGTGATCACATCGTCATTGGCTGGCACAACATAAGGGTTTTTGACCTTAAGCCAAATTGCGTGTCCTTGAGCCTCGATGTAGGCATGCATGCGAGCCTTCTAGTAAGCAAAATTGACTCCATCAAACACCGGTGGTTTGGTTGAATACTTGTCAGTCGCCATGGCTCCAAAGACCAGTTAAGATCTATGAGAAGAGCTAACCTTGCTCTGATACCAATTGTTGGACCGGAAAGGCGACTCGAGGGGGGTGAATAGGAGCACGAATCCTTTTTCACCTAGTTTGAATTCAACACGATTTTCACTTCAATAGCTATGAGAGCTATGAAGATCAAAGAATAAGTACAGCAGAAGACTTGTGTTGAATCCAACCTAAAACCCTGAAGCAAAAGACACAAAAACTCAAACCCTAAATGAGTCTAGCGGTCTGACCGGCGTGCATCGAGCGGTCTGACCGGCGTGCACCGAGCGGTCTGACCGATCCAGGCGGTCTGATCGGTATATATGAGGCGGTCTGACCGTACCTGACGATGAACAGGGAAAACAGCCCCACGTCCAAAGCACAAATTGATCTAACTTTTGATCCATGATTCCAAACTTGACCAAACTTGTGATACACCTTCCTAAGGATATCAGAAACCTATTCCAAGCAACGATCGTCAAGATCTTTGCCAAAGTTCTGATCTTTTTCATTTGAGTGAAGGGCGTTCAAAAACTGAGTCAAAACAAAAAAAACACAATCTAAATCTTACTCGTGAGTAAAGGATGTTCAAGATGATCCTAGAAGGGTTTCTACACATCACAGCAAGCTAGATGGAGGCAAAAACCAAAGAAAAACTACTGGATCAACAAAAACCCCAAAATAACATAATAAAGGGTAAGAACAAGAAGAAACTCAACTTAGAGAAATCTTGCATAGATTGATTTGAGTTTAATGTAGGTTTACAACCACTCCCTCTAGGAGGACAAGAGCTCAATCCATGAGCACACAATCAATCCATAGTCTAGAAACCTAACCTCTCCACCTTTCTCTCTAAAACCCTAAAACACACTAGGGTTTCTCCAAATGAAGTGCTTGAGAGCTGCTGGACAGCACCCTCTCCTATTTATAGTGGAGGCTAGCTTCTAGAAGACTATACCCATTGGGCACCTGTTAAGCCCACTAACAAACGGGTTTAACTTACGCATGTATTTTAAAGCGCCGTCTTCATCTTCACTTGACCTAAACCGCTTCTCCTTGCGTCGTCTTGCGCCGCGGTTTAGCCTAAGGTCACCAAGGTGGTATTTGGTGAAATTACCAAAATACCCCTTCTTGATCTTTCTCCGAAGACCAAGTCCAATCTTGGTGAAGCAATCACCTACTTCGTCACGTGTAGGTTGATCAACGGCTCTCATCATATTGGCAAGTCCCTCCCGTTCGGCTCCCGCCGAAACCACCAAGGCACTTGCACTGACCCCCATGCCGCTTGATCCAACCCGTTGCACCGAATTGCCCGTTCGGTCATCCTTGTCCAATCTGCGCCATGCTTGAGTCCATTGACCTCACTCGGCATCCTCGATCGTTCTAAACCTCAGCTCTCCAAGCTTAGTCCCGATCATCCTCGTCGTTGACCGTTGTTGACCTCCAAGCAACCTGCACATCAATAGACCAAGAAATTGTTTCCGGGAATAAATTCTTCACAACATGACCCACGGTAGTCAAAACATGCATCATGCAACACATAAGCATTGAAAACCATGAACTTGACCTATCGATCAACCATCGCCGCCAAGAAGGACGACGAACAGACCACAACCGGTCAAACGGCCAGCCTTTGGCCAGTGTGACCGCCCCTAGCCGATCTGACCACCGCATGAATGTCGGTCTGACCGCCCGCAAAAGACTTAGCCAAAAATCCACCCCTGGAAATCCGAAACTATCTGGAATTTTCAATCGAATAGAACTTTAGCCTAGAGGCTCCAAAAAATATGAGACCAAGAGTAGTAGAACCTCCTCTCTTGCCTACACCTTCTATTTTTGGCCTAGCTCAAAAATCCAAAATCATTTCATGGCCGGTCTGACTGATTTCACAATGCCGATCTGATCGCCACTCAAAGGCCGGTCGGACCGCCAACACTTTCTCAGCAAACCCAGTTTAGGCATGGCCGGTCTGACCGCCAAAATGGCTGGTCAGACCGCCAGTGACCTGACAGCTTGAACTTTTTCCGAAAACGACGATTTCGACAAGACTTCAAAGCTATTTCCAATTGTCTCATCATCCTAAGATCATGAGTATATCCCCATGATATCCACATCCTCAGTGAATTCCGTGTCAATTCCTCGCGACTAGAGCACTACTGCTCTCCGACCATCGGACGAAGCTCTACCTCGGCCGAATGCTTTCTCCATGTAAAGTCCTCGCCGCCACCTCGTTTCCATGTCGCTGGACTTCTCCAAGCTTTCCCGTAGCCCCTCTTCGCCTCGATATACTCCTAGTACCCCATAGATGCTTATGCACGTGTTCTTTAGTTGAAAGCATTGCTGGTTTGAAAAGCGCATGGTTGACGTAGCTGCACCGCCGCTCAACGCTATTGTGCCTTCGTGTCGAGGCCACCCCCAGCCCTCGCCACCGGTACCATCGAGTGCGCAAGGTCATGGGGAACCCATTTTGGGCTTTCCCCAGCACCGCCATGGACACCGCACTGGCGACGAGTGCGGCCGTGAATGCCCGAGTGTCGCTCTATGCGCCATGCAATATTTGACTTGTATGTTAAAATTCATGTTTGCTGCCCCTAAAGTTTAAAAATATGCATGTTTTTAGTTTAGACAAGTTAAATTAGTTGGGATGATGATACTTGCCAACCCGCTTAACTTGTGCTTATTCCCCCTCATCTTGCGTACATTTGCTTACACTGTACTTTGTGTGATCAGGATGCTGGTAATGCGCTTTGTCCACCAGCTCATGGCGAAAGGAGCTACCTCCGGATCACAGCAACCGAAGCGAGGTTCCTACGCCTTCGCAACCCAACTCGTAGCATCCTTCCACATCGACGCCAGTTGAGCAACCTCAGCTTACGTCCACTGAAGAACCTGAAGTTCTACCGCCACCCCCCACCATGGCACAAGTGCTGGCCATGATCGAGCAAGGGCGGCAAACCAACACTCTCCTACTCCAACAGTTGGTGCAGAACACCGCTGCCCTCAGCACCGCTGCCAGGGGAAACAGAGCTACCAACCATCCTTCGTCCAGGATGGGCGAGTTCATGCGAACTCGGCCTCCGACCTTTGCATCAGTAGTCGACCCTCTCAACACCGATGATTGGCTCCGCACCGTCGAGAGCAAGCTGGTCATTGACCAGTGCAATGACGAAGAGAAGGTGTTGTGAACATCTTACCAGCTGCAAGGCGCGACAACAGCTTGGTGGGAGAACCATCAAGCCATTCTACCTGAAGGCCAGACCATCTCTTGGGCCGCCTTCAAGGAAGTGTTCTGCAATGCCCATAGTCCCTCGGGTCTTAAGGACATCAAGAAGAGGGAGTTCTACGAACTCCGGCAAGGGAACATGACGGTGATGGAGTTCCTTCACTGCTTTAACTATCTCGCTCGCTATGCTGCGTCCGAGATACCAACCGAAGGAAGGAAGGTTGCTCTATTCCAAGAGCGCCTCAATGACGAGATGAAGTAGTCACTCGCAACCCACGATATCCCCAACTTCCAGAACTTGATCAACAAGGACATCCGGGTCAAGGATAGCAACCGAACGGTCGTGGAGAGCCGCAAACGCAAATGGCTAGTGCAAAAATCAGCAAGCAGCGGTCCGCCAAGACTGCGCGTTTGGCAACCAAAAATGCACGACATTCAGCACCACCACCTCCGAGATTCCAAGCACAAGTTCCTCGCCCTCAGCAGGCTGCGGTTCAGCAATATAACTGCAGAGTACAGTCATCCGGTACTCAAAACTGGGCAGCAGATGTCACCTGCTTCGGTTGCCACGAGCGCAGGCACTATGCGAATGTGTGCCTGAAGAGGAAGTTTCCAGCACCTCAACCTCAACCTCTTGGAGTCCAACAACAACCCCAGGGCCTCGCACGAGGTCAAGGAGGACAGCAAGCTCCCAAGTCGGCACAAGGCATTGGATGTAGTTGTCTAAATCATATGACCACCGAGGAGGCTAACGCAGCACCAGATGTAGTGACGAGAACGATTCTTGTTCACTCGGTACCTACATTGGCGTTATTTGATTCTGGAGCTTCTCATTCATTCATCTCTAAAATGTTTGCCATACAATACCACATAAAGACTACACCTCTAGAAAGTAGCATGGTAGTCTACTCACCCGGTTCCGTCTTGAAGGCGAAACTCGGTTGTTTAGATGTCCAAATTAAAATCAATGTGGTAGAATTGAAAGCCAACCTCATCATGATAGATACACCTGGGATAGATGTAATTCTTGGGATGGACTAGCTAGCCAAATACTAGGGGGTAATTGATTGCACAAAGCGAGTCATCTCTCTTGTCAACTTAGATGGAGAGCACGTCATTTTTACCTCCACTTATGCCGCTCCATCGTAGAAGCCCAAGCTCAATTCTATCTCAATCCCAGAGTTTAGTCAAGTGCCCATGGTATATGAATATCCCGACGTGTTTTCGGATAAATTGCCGGAAATGCTGCCGGATCGGGATATGTAATTTGTCATCGATTTAATACCCGAGACAACACCTATGTCCAAGAGACCTTATCGAATGGCATCTGATGAGTTGGCCAATTTGAAGCAGCAACTCAAAGAGCAGTTGGATAAGGGATTCATTCACCCTAGCTCATCTCCATGGGGAAGCCCCATGCTATTCGTAAAGAAGGGCGACAGTCTACGGATGTGCGTCGACTATCGTTCTTTAAACGAAGTCACCATCAAGAACAAATATCCTCTCCCGAGAATGGTGCATGTATCATCTCCAAGATTGACTTGAGGCTCGGATATTTTCAATTCAAGATCAAACCAGAAGACATTCCAAAGTTTGTGTTTACCACCCGTTACGGTTTGTATGAATACACCGTAATGTCATTTGGACTTACTAATGCTCTTGAAATTTCATGAATCTTATGAATAAGATTTTTATGGAGTATTTTGGATTAGTTCGTGGTGGTCTTCATTGATGATATTCTCATCTACTCCAAAACTGCAGAAGAGCACGAGCAACACTTGCGATTGGTGCTCGACAAGCTGCGTGAGCATCAGCTGTACGCCAAGTTCAGCAAGTGTGAATTCTGGCTAAAGGAAGCCGATTTCTTAGGCCATGTCTTATCTAAAGGAGGTGTGGAAGTGGACCCAAGCAAGGTACAAGATATCTTATCTTGGAAATAGCCCTGCACCGTTCTGGAAGTCTGAAGTTTCATCGGTCTGGCGGGATATTACCATCGGTTTATCGAGAACTTCTCCAAGATTGCAAGACCAATGACACAACTTTTGAAGAAGGAGAATAAGTTCGAATGGTCAGCATCGTGTGACCAAAGCTTCCACGAGTTAAGGAAAAGGCTCACAACAGCCCCAATGCTTACTCTGCCTGACATACACAAGGATTTTACTGTGTATTGTGATGCATCCCGCCACGGCCTCAGTTGCGTGCTGATGTAGGAAGACAAAGTGGTGGCCTATGCCTCACGTCAGTTACGGCCACATGAAGCTAATTATCTGACCCACGACTTGGAATTAGCAGCTATGGTTCATGCTCTCAAGATCTAGAGGCATTACCTCATCGGCAATCGGTGTGAGATCTACTCAGATCATAAAAGCCTGAAGTACTTCACACAGTCAGATCTGAACCTAAGGTAGCGAAGATGGCTCGAATTGATCAAAGACTACGAATTAAGCATTCATTACCACCTTGGTAAAGCCAATGTTGTAGCTGATGCCCTCAGCCGGAAGCTTCACTTCATAAGCACATCAATCGAAGCAAATCAACTGATGCTGCATGAAGAGTTCCAAAGGCTCAATTTAGAAGTGATTGAGGACTGTTATGTTGCTGCTCTAGTATTGCAATCTACCCTCGAATCACAAATCCAAGCCGCTCAGCTCAAGGATACATCAATCGCCGAGATCAAGCACAACTTACAGGATGATGGGAAATCGGAATTTTTCGATAACGTGAGTGGATTAGTTATGCATGGACAGCAGCACCGTGTTCCAAATGATCGCAATATCAAGGAGCTAATCCTCAGAGAAACTCATGATTCTCCCCTCTCCATTCATCTCGGAAGCACCAAGATGTACCAGGATCTCCGGAAATAGTTTTGGTGGCCTAGTATGAAGCGAGACGTCACCGCGCATGTAGCCAAGTGCGACGTATGTCAACATGTTAAGGCGGAACACCACCGTCTAGTAGGATTATTTCGACCTCTGAATATTCCCGAGTGGAAATGGGATGAAATCGGCATGGATTTCATAACAGGGTTACCAAAGACCCGAAATGGGCAAAATTCCATATGGGTTATCGTGGATCGCCTAACCAAGATGACACACTTTATTCCAGTTAGCACCACCTACAATGGAGCCAAACTTACAGAGCTTTACATGGATAACATCATCCATCTGTATGGTGTGCCAAAGATCATAATCTCTGATCGAGGATCTCAGTTCACCTCCCGATTTTGGGATAGTGTACATGAACTGCTGGGAACCGAGCTATTCTTTAGCACAACATTCCACCTACAAACAGGAGGTCAAACAGAGAGGACCAATCAAATTTTGGAAGACATGTTGCGAGCATGCTTACTGTCCTATAGCACAAATTGGGAGAAATGCTTGGCATTTGCCGAGTTTTCCTACAACAACAGTTTCCAGTCCAGTCTTCAAATGTCTCCGTTCGAAGCACTTTATGGGAGAAAGTGCAGAACACCCTTGTTCTAGTCCGAAGTCGGCGAACGACAGTTCTTTGGACCAACTATCATCCAAGAAGCACAAGAGCAAGTTGATGCGATAAAAAGAAGCCTGAAAGAAGCGCAGTCACGACATAAGAGCTATGCCGACCATCATCATCGTGAGGTGAGCTTTGAAGTAAACGATTTTGTTTATCTCAAGGTCTCGCCACTGCGAGGTATCCGCTGTTTCCATGTCCATGGGAAACTTGCACCTCGGTATATCAGTCCATACCGAATCCTCGCAAGGAAAGGTGAGGTAGCATACCAGTTAGAGCTGTTGCCTCAGCTTTCGGATGTGCATGACGTGTTCCACATATCACAACTCAAGAAGTGTCTCCGAACTCGCACCGAACTCACTCAGTTGGAGAACATTGATCTCCAACCGAATCTTTCTTATCGGGAACACCCGATCCAAATTCTAGATGAAGCCACACGACACACTCATAGCCACGCCATCAAGATGTTGAGAATTCAGTGGAGCAACCACACCGAAGACGAAGCTAAGTGGGAAAGAGAAGACTGCCTTAGAGCCGAATTCCCCTACTTCTTTTATCGAGTCGTCTGAATCTCGAGGACAAGTTTCTTTGTAAGGGGGGTAGGTCTGTAACATCCCAAAATCCATATTTTGGGAATACATAATATAAATGCATTGTGAAAATCACCTTGATCATTTTGCATATGAAAATCTATCCATGTTTGAGATTTGGACTTTTGTTTATAAGCAAATCATGAAATACAAACAAACATGCACTTAAAAGAAATTAGATAAAACAAAATAAAAATCATAGGTGAGAGAAATATTTTGGGCATAATATCCTAGGAAAAATTTACTAAACAACTTATGTGAAACTTTGCTAAAAATAATAAATGCAAATGCATAAGAATGGAAACTTATATGGTTTTTTGAGAAAATCACAGAAGAGATAAACTTCTGAGAAATTTACCAGAGAAACTACATTAGGTCAAGAGACCTCACAAAAAATTTCATAAAATTTGAACTTTTTTTGACCAGTACAAAAATTCAGCAAACAACTCAGTAGCCAAATCCAAAACCCTAAACTAATTCCTTTCTCACTCTCGTTGACAGTGGGCCCCGCTATGACAGAGCTTCGTCCACATCGGTGCGCCCTCGCTAGCTCACGCTCGCGATCGCATCGCTGCGCGCTCGCGGTTTCGCCGCACCGCCTCTGGTTTTCGCCGCCTAGCTACTCCCATCAACTACTCGGTCTCTTGCTCGCCCATGCCTGCCCTAGCTCGTCCCATCCCTACCCATACAACCGAGAACGTCGTTGCCTCTGCCCATGGGAACACCTCCTATCCCTCGCGTTTCTCCACCCCATTGTCTATAAGATGGAATGCCCGAGCTTCCTCTCGTCTTTTCCTTACCATTCCCCTCATTCCCCACCTTCTCCTCTCCTCAGTTGAGCTCAAATACCTGAGAAAGCATGAGCTCCATTTCTGCCGCCACACCACCATCGCCATTGTTGGCACTCCAGTGAAGCTTCTTCTTCGCTGTCTCCATCATCTCGGGTTCCAGAGCACCTTGAACCTTTCCCCTCACTCAATTCCTTCTTTGATCCATAGGAACTGCCGAATCACGGTTTCTTCTTCGTTTCCGGCCGACAACGTCGCTTTCACCGCCTCCTCCTCGGTGAACTCCGCGTCGATTCCTCATGGCCAGAGCACTCCTGCACCCCTGTCATCCTTCTCCGACCATCGGACGAAGCTCTACCTCGGCCGAATGCCTTCTCCACATGAAGCTCCTCACCGCCACCTCGGTTCCACATCGTCGGACTTTTCCAAGCTTTCCCGAAGCCCATCTTCGCCTCCGGTATACTCATAGTACCCCATAGATGCTTATGCGCACGTTCTTTAGTTGAAAGCATTGTTGGTTTGCAAAGCGCATGGTTGCCATAGTTGCACCGCTGCTCAACGCCATTGCGCCGCCGCGTCAGGCCAACCCAGCCCTCGCCACCGGTACCATCAGGTGGGCAAGGTCACGGGGAACCCATTTTGGGCTTTCCCTAGCACCGCCGTGGACCACCGTGCTAGTGACGAGCATGGCTGCGAATGCCCGAGCATCGCTCTATGTTGTCCAAAACGGACATGCACTGTAGCGACGCAACTAAAAACCAAATCCCGGTCGGTTTAGACTAAGCATTAAGTAATTTGAGTTAATTGCTGTTGTAAGTCACTAACGTGTAGGTCCCATGGCCACTTAAGTGCACAGTGAACACCTCATGAACCCGTGCGTTGTGCTCGTGGACCTTCAGTCTACGCACTGTCATGTGGACTGAGTCGCTGACGAACGAACCCCACATGTTAGTAAATGATTTCCGTTAGAAAAATAAAAGAAAAGAAAATACCTGGGCTGACCTATCATACACGGGTATTTTCCAGTAGAAAAATAAATAAAGGAAAAGGAAAAGGGCACAGGTCCCACCTGTTAGAGAGAGATTTCTCTCTCCCTTTTTGTAATACTCCGGATATCAAATAGAGAGTATATATTATTCGGAAGAGAAATTTATTCAATATCGAGTGCAATATAGGTTAGACAGGGAGTTTAATCGGAATTTCAGTTTTGGAGGAAATCTTTGGAACATGGGCCTCCGGCCCAGGCTTGGGCAGCCTAGAGGCCGGCCCTGTTCGGCCAAAAGGGGGGAGGCGCCCCAAGTTGGGCCTAGCCCATGCAGCCACCTCTCCTCCCCTCAAACCCTAGCTAATCCACCCCTTCCCCCTTTCCTCCCCCATAAGCAGCCACCAGCCCCCTTGCTGGCCGAATCCTCCCTGCTTTCCCCTTCCTTAGGAGCCGCCCCTCCTGCTCACTCCCTCCTTGGCGCCTCCATTCCCCTCCTCAAGCTCAGCCCTCCATTCTGCCACCTTGGGGAGCTCCTGTGACTAGCTGGCCACAAGAGGAAGAAAGGGGAAGGGAGGGAAGAGAGGAAGAGGTAGAGAAGAGGGGAGAAAGGAGGAGGAGAAGGATCTGCAGGTATTCAAGGGTCTTGAGTGATTCCCTCTCAGTTTTGATTGATTTAGATTCAGATTTTGGCTTTGTTTAGTAGATGGAATCCCTACTGCGAACTGAGCAGTTTCTATCCTGTTCTTGTGCGACTGGTTTCGGGTACTTAGAGTCCGAATATGAAGATCTCACCTTCTAGAGTTATGTGGGATCTGTTCTTATATTTCCGTAGACGCAAATTTCACTCAAATCCGATTTATGGTTTAAAAGTTATGGTCTTTTTCGTTGCTGCTGTCCAGAAATCTGTCAAAGCGTAGCAGAAATGTTAACGGTTAGATTTCAATTTGTTAAAGGCCGATTCAGGGCTGTCCACCACAATGAATGTTGTAGCACTTTATCTCATCTTTACCGATTGGTAAAGAACACTTTATTTGGATCAGTAGAACAAAAGATATGCAAGTTTTAATTTAACTGTCTAGACTGTTCGTCGGTTTTCGACAGTAAATTTGACCCGTGTGCCATGTTTTGTTAAAAGCAAAATCCGGGCATCATGCCAACTAGGTTTTTGTAGATTATGTTCTTAGCTTTCCAGAATGACAAGAATCTTGGTTTTTGGTTAAGCCAATCAAAATATATCACTGTTTCCTTACTGCTGTCCAATTTTGTTTGACAGATTTTAGATCAGACTTTCAGTTGAGCGTTAGCCTAAGTTGTTGGCCGAATTGGAGGTTCCAGCCAACTAGACTATCGTGGAGGGTGTCATTACCTTTCTATAGGATCTGAGATCACCTCGTTTTGAGTCTCAGAGCAAAACATATGAATGTTTTAGTACTGCTGTCCCGAATAGAGTTCTGTTTAGCTCGTTGTCTAGCTTGAGTAGATCAAGGGTTTAACTTGGGTTATGGGAAACCGTTGTAGAGCGCGGTGAGTAATGTATTGTTATGCATGGTTGATTGATGCCTAGTATTCATTCTTGTTTACCAGGTGGTGGTGAACCCCGGTCCTAGATCGTTACGCCTTTTTGTCTCCTGTCTCTCGGTGAAGGCAAGTGCAAGTAGTATTAATGATTTGTTATATTGCCTACTTGATGAATGCCATAGTTTAATAATAATGCTTACTACTTGGTAATGTTGAGGAGCATGAATGCCATAGTTTGACAATAATGCTTACTACCTGGTAATGTTGAGGAGCATGAGTGCCATAGTTTAATGATAATGTTTTTATGACGATGCTTATGTGATGAAGCTTACATGGAATGTTTACATGACGACGCGTGCTAATGTTTATGTGATAACGCTTGCATGGTGGTGATTACATGAGAATGCTTACATGACAATGTCTAAATGATGTTCACATGGTAATAGTTTCATGATTGATGGCAATGATGATGGGACAAGGTGAGCAATGAGACTACCTTGTTAATGATGACAATGATGAATCATGAAAATGACATTGGACATGAGCATTTGCATTATGACATCCATTTCTGAACCTTGGACTACGTGGTAGCCAAGGGGTTGTTTCCTTGAGGTCCCCGTCAGGCATTGGATGGGCGTTAGGTCCCCATCATGCATTGGGCGGGTTTTGGTCCCCACACCCGTGAAAGGTCATGTAACTAATCCGGTGAGGTTGGTGAGAACTGTTACATGACTTGGAGTGTGGGCTTTGGATCCCTGTGCCTAAACGGCACAGGCTTAGAGTATGTATCGACGGATACACTACTCGGCATTACCGGTAATTGCAAAGAAGTGAAGTATTTTGCATTCATGTCATGTTCATTGCATTTCCGCATAAGAGATGGATTTGTGGTATATAATACTGTGTTCATGATGGGATTGTTTGTTCCCTCTGACTGCTTATAATGCTATCATAAGAGATGGGTTTGTGGTATATAACGTTGTTATTCAAGATGAAATTGTTTACTCCCTTTGACTACATATGATGTTATTGTTTGATTTGCTATTGCACTTTGCTGAGTCATGGACTCACACTTGTTGTGTTGTGCTTGCTAGGTACCTCTCGAGGTAGCGACATGCATGGGAAGGGGTAGACATGGTGCACGACATATGAACACAAACCACAATGAATAACCTAGTCCAGTTATTCATAAATCATATTCTTGATAATTCTTTAGATTCCGTTTTGTGACCACCCTCCGTGGTGGGTGTTTTGATTGTGATCACAGATGATCCAGTTGTGTTTTTAATTCCTCGTTGTTTAAGTTCATTTAATCCCTTCGATGGATTAGAAGGTTTGATTCGATTATTCTATCATCCTCGTTGAATTGCGGGTCATTGATGCTCTAGATGTGATTATTGGATTAATAACTGCTTGAGCCTAGTAATGTTGGAATGCACTTGATTAGTTGATATAGGGAATGTTTCATGGATGGATTTATGTTCAATTGGTATATGATATGCTTCTATTAGATAATTATAGATTGTGCTAGCGTTGAATATTAGCTTTATGCTATTGATGAATGAATGGTTGGTTGATGGTTGATATTATCATCCTTCATGATATGGTTGAATTAGTAATGGCTTAGTGACCTCCGTGTAGACTCTTGATAGGGTTATCATAATTGATTCACTATGACTGGATGATTGAGATTGATTTGTTAACGAGTTCTGATTAAATTCTTGGATTCATCCTACTAGATAGTGATCTTTTTTTTTATGCTATTATTTGAAAGATGGTTGAAATTATTCCGCATTGTTGTTGTATGTTAGTCTTTTAGGTAACATCTTAGCTTCCGCATAGCCACGGTATTACAATGAGTTATTATTTGAGCATCTTGCTTAGAGAATTTCTATTGGTTATGTTTTATGCATTTGATGGTCTGTAATAGCGTTGATTAGTGACTTATGGATGTTGTTATGATTGCGTTTTAATTTGGATGTTTGGATTATTGATTATTATCTTTGATATCTGTTGGAACCTCCGATATGGTTGCAATACAAAGGAGGTTCGGTCGAAATTTAGAATTTTGTCTTAGGTTTTAATTTGTTACTTTGTTAATTTAGTAGCATTTCAGGCTCATGTTGGGCTGGGGTGTTACACTTTTCTTTTTCTAGGATTTTTCAAACCGGACCAATTAGAAACTTGAATAACTTTTGCATAAAAACTCCAAATTGAATGATTTTTATTCATAAATTCATCTAAAATCATGATCTACCAGAATACATAAAAATATCTGAATTTCATCACTATTGAATTTATTGGTGTTACTTAATTCGTTTCTGGCTCTTCTTGGATTAGACGTCAATTGCTCAAGCGATTATTTCGACAACCAACCATCCATATATTCAGAACAACAAGAGCAAGGCAAGCACCTCCTTTGATCAAGTTGATCCCATTATTTTACTTACTGTACTTTGTTTTGCAAAATCTATTATGCATGTGTGTATGTTTTGTATGAAAATGCTATGATAGGGAAATCAGTAGTTGTAAATCCTATTCGATGCATATACCTCCTTGAAAAATTGATCCCTTACTGTTTTCACCATTAGATTATGGGTTAGATAATATATAATTTCATTTGGGATTTTTTTAATGCGATTATCGCACCACTGCTTACTAGAGCAATAGGTTTTTCCAAAAAGTTATAAAAGGATAATATGATAAATGTGAATTTTGGGAGTTTTATCAAAATGTCTCGAGAGTTGTACCTCTATTATTTTGTATGAAAATAAAAATAAAAAACCTATTTTTGGATGTGGTTAAGTTATATTATATACCGAGAAGAGTGAGGGGTGTACCGCACTAAGTAGATAGGGGGGAGATTCTTGCCCGAGATCAATTAAGGATCGGACGCCAGCAACTCCAATCTAAGACCTAATGTACAACCATATGTGCTGGTATGGGACAACCTTATCTAATTAAGTTATTGAAAACTAGCCTTGCACGTTGATAGGCTGTAGAGTACGGGCATGACCAGGTAGGCATGTTCGAAGGGGTTCCCTTCATCGAGGCGTTGGGAACAAAGCTTGCCAACACAACTGCAAATGCCTCACTCGACGGGGGGTACCGGGTGAAGTTAGGACTAGGTGATGTAAAGGATTTGACGCATGGTCTAGATTGCTTACCTACGGTAGTGAGCTTTGGCATCGACAGATGCCGAATAAACTAGAGAATTCGTGTACTATGGGTAAAGTTGTACACCTCTGCAGAGTATAAATGTATTTAAATAGCCATACTCGCAGTCATGAGCGTGCTTAGTGCGGATGGTATGGGTTTAGCTTTGATTTTCAAAAACTATTTTATGAGAAAAACATGGGTAATGACTTGTTGGTTTTTATTTGAGGTAACTTCCATGTTATGGCTAAACATGAAATATGGCTCGCAACCGAGGAGGGTAGCGAGTTGTTGTCAATATTCTTTTGTTGCTCATAACCGAGAAGGGTTACGAGTTGCTGTCATAATTCTTTTGTGCTCGTAACTGAGAAGGGTTACGAGTTATTATTATTATTTGTTTAGTTCTTTACTTGCTATCATGTATTTATTTAACTGCTCTTTCAAATTCGTTACAAAATACTACTTATGAATATTGCAAATAAAAATGGCTTTAAGAAAAAATAACTTGTAGAGTAGAGCCTCATCCTTTGATAGCCTTGTATTTAATATAAATTTTACGATACACTACAAGTCTTGTTGAGTACACATTGTACTCAATCTTGCTTATACTGTTGTTCAGAGTTCGAAGATGAACCAACGCTCGATGATACGTTCTTCGCACCCGAAACTGGAGGGTTCGATGATGGGTCTATCTAGGCCTTGTTTCTTGTCGGTTGACTGAGGGATTAGATGGGCATGCCACTAGAATTTCTCTATGTTTATTACTTCTTCTACTGCTACTTTTACTCTGATCATGACTGCTTTTATTTGGTCGGTGGGCTGTTGGTATAATAACTTTACCGCTTAAGTTAAGTACCTTTTAATTTACTTTTATATGAGAATGTATGGATGTGAATGCCAAATATTGTGAATGTGTGTACTAGCCACTGATCATGGGACTAGTATAGTATACACATAGGGTCTTCGGGTATTCCATGCTCAGGGTCCGACATAACCAATCCCTAATTATTGGTTAACCTAACGATGCCTACGTGGCAGCCACGTGGCATTGCCATGTCAGCACTTCTCCCTCAACACAGAGCAGGGTAGAGGAGCTCTGGGGCGGCTCGGGTGCAGCTCGCCACTGGCGAGGCGAAGCTCGATTGGCACTTGCAAGGGCTAAAATGGGACACGGTGGGGACAACGAACCTTTTGGTGGCAGCGGCGCATCGAGAGATGGCGCGAAGTGGCAGCACGACGAAAATAAGAATATCATCAATGAACACCACCACAAAGTCATCTAGATACTTGTGCAATATGCTATTCATCGTCTCCATGAAAACAACAGGTGTATTCGTTGGTCGAAAAGACATAACTTTATACTCATAATGCCCATACGTAGTGGAGAATGGGGTCTTCTCAATATCATGTTCCCACACACACACGGATTTGATTATATTGAGATTGAAGATCAATATGGGAGAACACCTAAGCTTCATTCAACTGATCAAACAAGTCTTCAATACATGGCAAATGATATTTGTTCTTGATTGTCACTAAGTTAAGAGCACAGTAATCAACACACATGCGCCAACTCCTATCCTTCTTTTCTATGAACAACACATGAGCTCCCCAATGTGACAAACTATGCCGGATAAGATCTTTGGACAACAAATCATCCAATTCCTTCTTCAACTCCTGGAAAGGATGTGCCAACCGATACTGAGATAGGTCGAGTTCTAGGAACAAGATAAATGCAGAATTCCATGTTCCACTCTAGAGGCATCCTTGGAAGCTCAGCAGGAAAAACATCAGGATAGTCACACATTATCGGAATCTCCTCAATATGCAAAGCTACACTCAGCTTTTTAGTAAGAGCCAAGAGTAATCCAGTCTTCACAGCTCATTGGCCAGGGAGCAAACTAGCCAACACAAACAAAAAATGCAGATGCGCACTCCCCTGAAAGATAAGCTCCTCTCCGAACAAAGTCTACAAGGTAACGGTCCTCCAGAAGCAAGAGATCACGACCGGTAACAAAGCAACCAGACCACGTCAAGAATAACATCAAATGGCTCAAACTGAATAATAATAAGATTAGCGTGAAGTCTCATTATCTATAGAATCAATGCAACTAGTACAACCCGTGGAACTAGAATGATACCCCTAGGAGGGCTAACAAGAACTGGCTGTGAAAACCGTTGCAAACACAAATTTGCCCTACAAGCTAACCCTAGCGACATGAACGAGTAGGTAGCTCCAGAATCAAAAGAACAAGAGTAACATGGGAACCCACAAGTAGTGAACTGCAACAAGACGGCCTACAGACTCAACGGCAAGCACGACGTAGACTCCAGGTGGCACCAAAGTTAGGGAGGGTGGTGCCATGGCGGTGGAAGCCCCGACACTAGGCTGAGGTGGTGCAGGAACAGTTGGAGGTGCGATAATCTGAAGTGGAGCAGTCGACGCAGGCTGCCAGTAGAACCCAGCAGGTGGCACCCAGACCCAAGGCAACTACGGTGCAGGAGCAACCGCCATTATATGGATGGACCCCCCGAGTTGAAGGAGAAACAAGTAATGGCTCCCACTTGAGCACACTAGCGGGATTCTACCGACAAACCCATTCCATGTGACCTGGCCGGTCACACTGACGACACTCTCCTGTCCAAGAACACTACACTTGAAGCATATCATACCTTGTCCTGGGATAGGACGGTAAGGCGGAGTCATCGAGGAAGAACGAGGCGCTGAAGAAGAAAAGAGCCTTGGTTACTTTGACATGGAGAACGGGGGAGAGCAATGACTCCCTTTGAACTTCTTGGGTGCGGGCCGTTGAAAAGACCCACCTCCCTCGCTAAAACTCCTCTTATAGTCACTACCAGAAATACCAGAACCACCACCCTATGCTACAAATCCTTGAATCTCGGGCGGTGGCTCTACCTGGCCACGCCCACAACCATGGCCACGGTCTCCACGACCACGACGTCTACCCCTTGGCATAACTATTCATCACAAACAAATATACATGCAATAAACTCAAAAGCATCATACTCATATGATAAATCATCAATGCAACATAGTGGAAACGTAAATACAATGCTTGACCCATTCCCACCCTACTGTGCACCCGAATATCAAAATTTAATTTAATTAACCATCCTAAGTCAAGTTCTAGAAATTAATTAACTATTACTAAGTTTTAGTTAAGTTAACCAATCCTATGGCAAATTTTAGTAGATTAAGTTAACCTAAGTAATCAAACTATTCACCACGGACCTAAAGCCTGCTCTAATACCAACTGTAACACCCCAGCCAACACAGAGCCAAGAATGTCACCTAAATCATTTTCACTATGAATTTAAACCATAATTAACAATAATTCCAGCAGGGTATGCATGGAATAAAACCCAACAATAGGTCACTAAACAACAAACTAAACAATATAAATGCATAAAGGATTAACTTTCACTACTTGGTTACTGTAACAGCCCAAAATTCACCTTTGGGAATACATAGTATAATTCCTCAAGCCTGTCCAACAAGGACCGGATCCCGGAAGAGCACGCTAACACTCTGGTGCTTCTTTGTTAAAAGCGCCTACAAGAAAGCATGTGATGACTCTCTTGAGGTTAGCTGTCTTATGCTTGCATGCATGGAACTGACCTTCAAAAGCGGTTTGAGGATCGAGAAGCGTATGATATGATCATGGCGCAGGACATGTTCGGATACACGTGCCAGATGAACGATTCAATGTCTCTAAGGCTTTTACGGAATGCAAGTTAATGAAGGTGCACCCAGAGGCCCACATGTGATCAAAATGGTTGGTTCTGATCGGACTTTGGATAAACTTGGTTTTCCAATTAGCCAAGAGTTGGCAAGCGATTTCATTTGGCATCTCTTCCACCTAGCTATGGACATTTCATTTGAACTACCATATGCATGGGGTGGAAAAGGGCCTTAATGAGCTTTGTGGGATGCTCAAAAGCAGAGAGTGACATTAAGAAGTGTGCAGGCCCTAGCCATGTGATGGTGTCTTGAGAACAAGTCCACTTCAAGAAAAAGGGTAGGAAGCCATGGGCAAAGAATAAGGGCAAGGCTAAAGATATGATCTGAAGCCAACGCCTAAGCCTAATCTTTGGACTCGAGCCGAGACGGTATGCTTCTATTGTAAAAAATCGCCTTTGGAAGAGCGCAAGAAGTACCGGATTCCGAGGAATGCAAGAAGAAGGTGGAAGTAAGACTTCCACCCAAGGTACACTTGTCATAAATGTTTTAGACATTTTTCTCGTTGATTCTCCTATTAACTCTTGGGTATTTGATACGGATCAGTTGCTCACATTTGCAACTCGATGAGGGCTAATAAGAAGTAGAGGAGTCGCAAGAGGTGAAGTTGATTTTCGTCGGAAATAAAGCAAGGGTTCTGCTGCGTTGACCGTCGGCACCATGCAACTTCAGCTTCCTTCAGATTTATTATGGAATTGAATAATTGTTATTATGTTCCTAGTATGAGTCGAAACATTTTATCCCCTCATGTTTGATGAGAGATGGTTATTCATTTGCAAGTAAAGACAATGGTTGTTTGATCTCTAAAAATGAAATGTTTATGGCTTTTAGCCCATTGTGAATGGGTTATTTATTTTAAATCTTGATGATCGCCCATCTTTAACATAAATGCTAAAAGACTTGACCTAATGATTTGAATCCCACCTATGTTTGGCATTGTCGTTTGGGTCACATAAGTGAAAAGCATGAAGAAGCTCCATGATGATGGTCTTCTAACTTTGTTTGATTTGAATCATCTGAGACATGTGAAGCTTGTTTGCTTGGTAAGATGACCAAGTCACCTTTCAAAGGTTCTTTTGAGAGGCGTCGGACTTGTTGGAAATCATACATCTTGATGTATGTGGACCAATGAACACGATCGCTAGAGGTGGATTTCATTACTTCATAACTTTCATCGATGATTTTAGTAGATATGGCTATGTCTACTTAATGAAGCATAAGTCTGAAACTTTTGAAAAGTTCAAAGAGTTCGAATGAAGTTGAAAATCAACGTGCCAAGAAAATTAAGGCTCTGATCGATCGTGGTGGCGAGTATTTGAGTCATGAATTTAGCAATCATCGAAGAGTTGCGGAATTGTTCCTGCCTAACACCGCCGGAGCGCCTCAAAGAAACGGGTATCCGCGGCGTGTCGGACCTTGTTGGACATGGTTCGATCGATGATGAGCGGTCAGATCTACCATTATCATTTTGGGGTTACGCCTAGAAAGCAGCGACTTTCACACTTAATAGGGTACCGTCTAAATCCGTAGTTAAGACACCATATGAGATATGGACTGGGAAGAGTCACAGTTTGTCTTTTCTAAAGATTTGGGGATGTGAGGCGTTTGTCAAGCGACTAAAGTCGGACAAGCTCACACCCAAGTCGGATAAATGCATTTTAAATGGGATATCCGAAGGAAACCTTTGGATATTACTTCTACAACCGACTAGAGGGCAAAGTGTTTGTCGCTCGAAGTGGTGTTTTCCTAGAGAAAGAGTTTCTCAACAGGGAGACAAGTGGAAGAACGGTGCAGCTTGAAGAGGTTCAAGATGAACCAATCGGGAAGACTTCGACGAATGATGCCCACGTGGCGAGAACAAGTTGAGAACCCATGGCAAAGGAAGCACCACCACCACGAAGGTCGGAAGGCTCGCATGTCGCGAGATATGTTATTGTTAGACAATGATGAGCCTCGACCTATCACGGAAGCAATGATGGACCAGACTCGAGAAATGGCATATTGCCATGAGATCCGAGATAGCATCCATGGGAGACAATCAAGTTTGGAACTTGGTTGACCCGCCTGATGGTGTTAAAACCATAGAGTGCAAATGGATCTATAAAAAGAAGATTGATATGGATGGAAATGTTCATATCCATAAAGCTCGACTTGTGCAAAAGGTTTTCGGCAAGTTCAAGGAGTTGACTACGATGAGACCTTCTACTTTGTAGCAATGCTTAAATCTATAAGGATCATTCTAGCTATTCTTTGCATATTTCGACTATGAGATATGGCGGATGGATGTCAAAGCGGCTTTCCTTAATGGAAATTTAACCGAGGGCGTGTATATGATACTGACCGAGGGTTTTGTCGATCAAACAATGCTAGAAAAGTATGCAAACTTCAAAAATCCATTTATGGATTGAAGCAAGCATCTCGGAGTTGGAACATTCGTTTTGATGAAGTGGTCAAAGGGTTTGGCTTCATCAAAAACGAAGAAGAATCTTGTGTTTACAAGAAGGCAAGTGGGAGCTCGCTCGTATTTCTAATCTTATATGTAGATGACATATTCTTGATTGGAAATGATATTCCTATGCTCGAGTCGTTAAGACCTCTTTGAAAAATAGTTTTTCAATGAAGGACTTAGGGAAGCGGCATATATTTTGGGTATTAAGATCTATAGAGATAGATCAAAAGGCTAATAGGATTAAGCGAGTACTTACATTGACAAAGTGTTGAAGCGGTTCAACATGGGGAGGCAAAGAAAGGTTTCTTGCCCATGTCTCATGGCATAAATCTTGGCAAGACTCGGTCCTTCGACAAGCGATGGCGAGATCGCATGAGTAAGATTCCATATGCTTCGCCATTGGATCTATCATGTATGCTATGATATGTACTCGCCCAGATGTTTCCTATGCTCTAAGTGTTCTGGCGAGATACCAAGTCGATCCGGTGAGAGTCTTTCGACAGCGGTTAAAACATCCTCAAGTATTTGAGAAGAACTAAGGATGTGTTCCTTGTCTACGGAGGTGAGGAAGAGCTCGTTGTAAATGGTTACACCGATGCAAGCTTCCAAACCGACAAAGACGATACAAATCGCAATCGGGTTTTGTGTTCATTTTGAGCGGTGGTGCGGTCGATTGGAAGAGTTCCAAGCAGAGCTATTGTTGACTCTACAAGCGGAAGCCGAGTACATTGCGGCTTCGAGCGACAAGGAAGGTGTTTGGATAAGGAAGTTCATAAGCTGAACTAGGTGTGGTTCCTAGTGCGTGCGATCCTCTGGATCTTTGGATCTCTCCACTCCTATGTAGTCTCTACCAACAAGATAGATATGTTATTATCACCATAAGTGATCCCATTATGCAATGATTGTGCACATGATGCAAGAATACAATTTGTTCCATTATTCACCGACATGCTCCGTTATCATCATATCATAATCATTCTCATGGCATGTAAGTAAGCATGATAAAAGCATAAATAAATGTCATGGTAAGGTAAACTAAAAACAACAGCAAACAAACCGATATCTACCGCTCTACCATGCATTTGCCTCTTAGCCACGAAAGTCAAGACGATACAGAGGCAGCACCAAACTCGAAGCAACATTCCCTGGAAAAACATCAATAATACATCTCAAAACATGCCACGATAGTACACAATCATCAAACAATAAGCTATCGCTCCTATGCGCAAACCTGATGCACTTAACCCATCTCCAGTGAACAACCAACCTATTGTCCTGGTGATCAAATGTCCATAACTTTTACTTGTGTACTCCACATATAGCAAACCCTATATTTTCTGGAATCTACACGAAATTTTCTACAATATCCTAGTTATGCAAATTCTCTAATTATGTCATATAGTTCCCTGTTTTTAATCCCGAATGTTATTATGGAACTTAACAGAACAACCTACTTCACAATTTCGTTACCAATTTACTGCAACATGAAAAATAGCAAATCATACCACTTTTGGAAACTACAAAGAATTATCTAACCAAACCAAGTTATGACCAAAATTTAATTCTAAGATCTAATGCATGTAATTAAGAAATCTACCCAACTACTGACATCGGCGGTGGAAATCTGGAGAACGGTACTCCAGAGGCCATAACTTTTCAACCGCTAATCCCAAACTAATGATCTTGGACTCCCTAGAAGTCTTAGGAAATTATCTACAACTTTTCTAACATGACAAAGTCATGAATATGGGCGGAGATACCCCAAAACACTTTGCATTACAACTTACCGAACTAGGGCTTCCCAAAACGTCCAATCCCTACAACTAAACTAATCTAAATCTGAAATAAACATCAATCTAAGATCAAATTAGGGTTGGTTAGTTCATTACTCATGAAATTGGACGAAGATCGATGGCGGAGTGCGAAACCCTAGTTCTCCTCCTTTTCTTCCTTTCTGTTTCCTTATCCTTCCTTCTCCCTCTTGCTGATCCTTCCTTCTCCCTTCTTGCTAGCCTCCAGCTCCTTGCTTCTCCTCTACAGCACAGCAGCAGGGAGTAGCGGTCATGGCAGGTGGCCTAGGGAGGCAAAGTGGCTCGACAAGGGCTGGGCGGCGAGGCAGGGGCACGTAGGGGCTGGGGTCAGGCTAGGGCTAGGGCTGCCTCCCCCTCCCCCCTCCTCTCTTTAAGACCGCCCAAGCTCCCCCTCTCCTTGCGAATCCAACAAGGACTTGGCAGGCCTGGCAGTCGGTTCCTTCCCAATGCCGAAACCCAGTCGGGTTTGGTTGGGCTATGGGCCGGTGGCCCACTTCGTTCCCCAAATTTCCCTAATTCTGAATTTCTATTTCCTAAATTCCAAATTGCTAATTCCTAATACTTGATAATTAAATGGGATATTACACTTACATTGGAGGGAGAACATTAACTCTGTCTTGTGGATAGTTGTACCACAAATTCTATCCTAAGTATTTCCAAACCTTCAGTTCTAAGACTGGCAATATTATGACTATAGCTGGTAATTGTGGTAATATTGCGGGTATTGGAATTGCCACGGTAGTCTTACCGATAGGAATAAAAATAATCATTAAGAATGCATTATTGTTCCTAGACTCAACTAGAACTCTACTAAGTTTCAAAGATATCCCAAATAATGGTTTCCACGTGGAAATAGAGAAGGGAATGGTTCCGAGTACATTCTCATCACTAAGAGAGAAGGATATCAGAAAAAAAAAAGTAGTATAGAAACTCCATACGTTCTCCTCCGGATTGTACTACACGTTTATTAAACGTGATGAAGAATACGTTGCGATGAGTGTCCAGGTTAAAGACCCCGAACTATTTAGAACGTGACATGAACGTTTGGGTCATCCTAGAGACAATATGATGCACCCGACACTGTAGCAATTTGTTGGCCACAAATTGAAGTCCAAAGACATCCCTGATCTATCACACTTTGTGTGTGAAGCCTGTGCGAAAGACATGTTAATTACGAGACCCTAATATCATAAGATTAATAATGAATTGCATAATTTCCTTGAGAGGGTTCAGGGGGATATATGAGGACCTATAGAGCCCATGTATATGCCATTCAAGTACTTTATGATACTAATAGACGCATCCACTCGATGGACGCATGTATGCCTATTATCAACTAGGAATCACACATGTGCCAAGCTGTTTTCACAAATTATTGCACTAAGGGCCAAGTTTCGGGATCATAGGATCCTATCCATAAGAATGGATAATGTTGAAGAGTTTACCTCAAAAGCGATTAATGACTATTGCATGACCTTATGCATAACAGTGGAACATTCAGTCCCACATGTTTATACTCAGAATGGACTTCCTAAATCATTAATTAAGAGGATCAAGATGATCATCAAACCCTTGTTAATGAGATCTAGTCTACCAACTACGTGTTGGGGACATGTCGTATTACATGCATCAGCATTAATACGACTCTGGCCATCCGCATACCATAAATTATCACCTTTCCAACTAGTGCATGGGAAAGAACCAAGTATTTCCCATCTATGTAACTTCGGTTGTGCCGTTTATATATCTATCTCACCTCAGCGTACGTCAATGGGACCCCACTGTAAATTGGGAATTTACGTGGGATTTGAATCTCCATCTGTAATAAAGTATTTGGAGCCCATGAAAGAGGATTTGTTAAAAGCAAGATACATTGACACTGTATTTAGTGAAGAAATATTCCCAACATTAGGGGAGGAAAGGACCCTAAGTTGGAATACCGAGAACTATCATGGAATGATAGTAGTCTTCATAATAACTATCCACACACTAAAGACTCTGAACAAGAGGTTCAGAGAATAATAGATTAGCATAATCTTGCAAATCAGCTGCCAAATTCATTCACAGATCATAAGAGTTACAAAGTCGCATATACCAGCGGTAAATGCGCTTGAAAGAGTAGAATCATCCTGGGTGTTGAATTCTGCATCTAACTCCACTTGTAGTAAGAATTGGGGGGACCTCCTGGGTCAAAGGATCTCAAACTACAGAGACGTTCGCAAAAAAAAAATGTATTGAGGGGGGGGGGACTCCATAAACTGAACATGAATGAGAAACATCTGTCGGACGTTACACCCCAAGTGAAGACACGATGGGTGGTGCCCCACACAGGAACAGAGGGGACACACCCCAAGTTGAAGTACATGGACAGATGACTAGTGAAGGGGGAAGTGCACCCGCCGACACTAAGGCAGCGGAATAGTCAGACTCTGCCATTTTGGGAAATAGTTGAGAGCTGATAGAGTTAAATAAAGTTCCAATTAAATTGGATAAAAAGTTTTCCACAAACTATGTGGAAACAAGAGGAATCTTTATAGACAAATGAGTGCTAGTAGTAGCTGCTTTATCTCAAAATTGTTTTTCATATTGAATCAGATCTGAAACCAAGGACGATTGTGGAATACAAGAATTGTCAAGATTGGGATAAATAGAAAGAAACAATTAAGAATGAACTAAACTCGCTTAATAAGAGGAAAGCCTTCGGACCCATGGTCAAGACACCACATAGTGTTATTCCTATTGTATACAAGTGGGTGTTCATAAGAAAGAGGAGTTAGAAATCAACTTCAAACCTACATTAAATTCCCGTGGAACATAATTTGAGATACTAACTCCATGCTACAACTGTGGAGGTGTTTGATTCGAGGACTGTACCTCCTTAATTATGAATAATGTGTAGTATGCATACTCAGCACAAAACATAAGCAATTAATAGATACAAATGAAACCTTTTCAAAAGCATATGTGTGCCATTGCACTTAAATTACGTACAAATTAGGCAGTCAGAAATGAGTCTAGATATCGGTAGAATCGGTAGAATGAATTCATACCTTTGCTATGGTCATGGACATTGATTATTAGTGATCTCGAGCAAATGTTGTCGCGACTCATGAACAAAATAACTTGGCAAGAAGCAAAGGAGCTTCTGAATTTTTCAGCAGTCTAGACATGGTCATCACTGCCATAGTTTTGATGCTATTCTAATTTGAAGAATACCATCTTCAGGAACCATTATGTAAGCAACACTTACTGAGTCCTAGCTACAAAAAATATGTTTTTACTAAGCTTCATCTCCATCTGAAATTAAAAATGGAGAACCCCTCAAATTTCAAATTACTTGTAAACTATTTGACTTTTCAAAGGTAAATTAATGTTACCCTGCGAAAATGAGATGTTCAAACAGAAGGTATTAGTTACTGCATTCTCTTGATAGAAAGATTGTAACAATTCGACCAATGATCATCTTAAAACACAATTTTTTTTCTTCAGATAAGCATTCTCAGTCCTAAACTAGTTCCCAAATATTTGAAGCTACCATCTCACGCTTACATACTCAGTACAACTGAACTTGAGAGATGTGATTTACAAATTCGCAAGAACATATATTGCTTTGACAAGATTCTTCAACCTCTCACCATGATCCTGCACTGACGAGTTTACTACAAGAAAGGCAGATTCATACAAGAGCTCAACTTTAAGTAAGATAATGCTTACAGTTTCTTGCTGTAAATATCATGTAGTCCAGTTGATAAAGATTCAAGAACTAGTATATATACAACACTAATTAATCACCTGCAGCCGCATCTGGCCCCCAAGAACTGGTCGCTGCCACCTCGGATCTCGGCCAAGCGGCGGCGCCAAACACGGCGGAGCATATGGCTCGCTTGCCGGCGACAAATTAGTTATCAAGGGAAGGATCAGCGAGAATGGCGGCGCAGAAAAGAAGGAGCGAGCGAGGAAACGGAAAGCGAGCGCGCCGTGGGAAGGGGAGCGACGGCGGAGGCCGTCGGCTCCGACGAGGGGTGAGACGGGGTGATGGGACGGCGGCGGCGGGCAGACGAGGACCGTCCGGTGGGACGGGCCGAGCCCATGGGCCGATATTCCCTTGTTTAGTTTTGTAGACTGGCGCCATTTGTTTTTTTTTCGACTGACAACTGACAACTCACTTGAACTTTTTTTACGATGACTGAACTTTTTATTGTTGCACGGCGTTGCACGGCGTTGAGATTAAACTTCGATGATCAATTTATTTTACAACATTAGAATCAGATAAAATGTAGTTTTTTCTTTTGCAATTACAGGAAACACACACGCACACATATCACCAAGCACGCATACCACACGTACATACACACGAGTGTGTCTTCTTAGCACACACCTAAATAGATGGAGGTCGAGAATAAGTTTGCAAACCATCAGGAGCTGAACCCTGGTGGGTGAAGTTGTACACCCACAATGTTAGGATCACTACTACAAAAAGGCTAATACTAGACGCTTTATCGCAGACGGTTTTTCAAAACCGTCAATGTTAATGGTAATCACAGACGGTTTTACCAGCGTGGTCGTCTTTGTTATTGGATATGTTAAGAACCGTTTGTGATGAGCTAATACCATGGACGGTTCGTATCACGAACCGTTTGTGATAAGTATCTCCCGATTTTACCTGACTCTATGGTTTTACCAAAACTTGGACGCACACAGAAATGCCTAACACTATGGTTTTATCACGACTTAGATGCCTACCTATATTCCTTACTTTGCGGTTTTATCGTGACTTGGACACACACAGAAATGTCTAACTCGCTGATTTTACCATAACTTGGACACCTACCTATATATATTCCTTACTATATGGTTTTATCGTGACTTGGACACATATAGAAATTTCTAACTCCCTGATTTTACCATGACTTGAACACCTACCTATATATATTCCTTACTATATAGTTTTATCGTGACTTGGACACATATAGAAATGTCTAACTCTCTGATTTTACCATGACTTGGACGCCTACATATATTCCTTACTCTCGTAAAACTACAGAGTTAGGCATTTCTGTGTGCGTTCAAGTCATGGTGTAATCAGGGAGTTAGACATTTCTGTGTGTGTTCAAGTCATGGTAAAATCACAAAGTAAGGAATATAGGTAGGCATCCAAGTCATGGTAAAATCAGGGAGTCACAGACGGTTTTTAATATGAACCGTCTGTGATATTAGCTCATCACAGACGGTTTGTATTAAAAAAACCATCTATGATAACCCGCCCACCGATCCGAGCTCCCGCCATGTCATCAATCCGCGACATCTTCCCCATGATCCCCATCTCGCTCGTTCATTCCCTCAATATCGAGCGGTAGGCACCACCCTCCTAACATCCCTCCGCCTCTCCACCTTTCTGCCCCTTCTTCTCCCTCCCCCTCCCCACCCTCCCGTCTCATCCCCGCCTCTTCTCCCCTGCCGTCAACCATCCTAGAGGCACTGCAGCCAACTCCCGTCCCCGCCTCTCATCCCATCCCATGGCGCTACGGCGAGCTCGGCGTGGAGGCCGGTCTCCACTCCCCGAGCCCGCGTGCCTTGGCTGTGTCTCCATCCAAGGCTGACCTTGCCGCATCTAGATCGACACCCCTAAGACCCTGGTGAGTTCATTCCTCTCATTAATCTCTACATTTCCCTTTCTCCTTGGTTTGATTTCTTTGCTACTGTTCTTAGGATTTGGAACGTGTTCCCTTGTTGTGCTTCCAGTCTTCCTGTCAGCCTCTAAGCAGGGGAGAGGTGGTGGATTGGGTGGAGCCAAGGAGGCCGGCTAGTGGGGAGCTAACGTTGCGGAACGCAATGCACACCATGCTGGTGGCATTTAGGCTACAGCCGGTGGTAAGGGGGCACTTCGTGTTGTAGCCGCACCATTTTTTTGTCTTGCATATATCCTTCACAGATAGTTCATAGCAAAAATCATCTATGATAGTCGACATCATAGACAATTTTTGCTATGAACCGTCTGTAATAATTGACTATCACAGACGGTTTTGAGTTACAAACCGTCTGTGATAACCCAAAATCATCTATGATAGTCGACCATCATAGATGGTTTTTGCTACAAATCGTTTGTGATAATTGACTATCACAGACGGTTCTAAGTTACTACGAATTGTCTGTGATAAGGGTTATCATAGACGGTTGAAAAACCGTCTGTGATAACCTCAGGTTATTACTGACCAATAAAGACAGATGGTTCAGGAAATAGTCTATGATGACGTTTTCGAACTGTCGGTGATGACCTTTTCGACGATAGTGGATACAAGTAGGCTACACCAGCGAGCAATTAAAAATTCTACCAAGTAAATCAAGAAGCCATGCGAGTAAGAGATCATAGATTGTTACCACTAGAAGTGTAGTGCAGCGAAAGAAAAGTTAGAGCAGTTTGGTCCAACATCGTGCACGTCGATGTAGTAGAAGTAATTGATCGTCCAACATCCTTAGACACCCATTGTATCATCCAACAGCCTCTCCCGTTCCCTATCGCGGATCATCCTCGATCAGTGCATGTGACATTCCAAAGTTCTGTTACCAAAATTAAAATTAATAAATATATCATTTTATTGGATTTCTTGGCTATCAAAGAATTTTCTTGATTTTCTAAAATTTAAAAGAATTTTTGTGGTTTTAAATAATAATAATAATAATAAATTAATTATTTAATATCTTGGTTTTTAAACTCAAAATGAAAATTTATTGAGTTTTGTTTTTGGATTTTCTTGGATTTAAAGTGAAAAAGAAAATTTTAATTAATTTTGGAATTTTCAAAGGTTTTTCTTATTTTCCAGAAATTCAAAATAATTTATGTGCAAAACTAAAAGTCAACTTTAAGTTGGAAATAATTTTATTAAGTTCAAAATAATTCAAGGAATTTCAATGAATTTTTTAGAATTTTTTTAACTCTATTTGCTATTTTCTAAAAGCCCTTTTAATTTGTTTCATTTTCTGAAAATCGAAAAGCAATTAAAAATTCCTTTTCTTTGGTTTGGCCGAAATTCTTTTCTTCGACCCATTTTTCCCCTTTTCCTTCGCCCATTCCACAAGATTTTGACCCACCTGACCTCCTCTCCTCTCTCATTCCCCTCTCTCTTATTTACGCGTGGGCCCCTCCCGTCAGCCCCCAACCCTCCCCTTCTGCTTCTTTTCTTTTTTTCCTTCTCCAACCCGTGCGCTGCTGCCATTGTTGCGCCTCAGAGCTTCTCAACTGCTGCCAATTTTCTTCCTCTTTTTCCTCTCTGGCGTGTGCATATATAGTCGTCCGCAACGGCCGCCGCACCCATTTTCGCCTTTATCCCATTTTCTTCGCGCTCGGTTGCGATTGATCTCCTCCCAGGCCACCCTTTTGCCCTATAAAAGGGAGCACAAGGTACCCCTCTCGATACTCATCCACCTCCCCTGATTCTCCTCTCCCCTTTCCCATTATTTCCGCCACAAATCGCCATTGAAGTTCGCCGGCCGAACATCGCTCCGACACTGATTCCACCACCATCAGTGAAGCCCCAGTGACATATTCCCCACCACTAGCTTCGCCTCTCCGCATTCTAGCCCATGCTCCCTCACCATCGACAGAGCATCGCCGGAACACTCCACCGCCATGAGCCCGACAAGCGCCGCCGCCTCTCTCTTCACCGCTGGCCACCCATGCGTGCTCTACCGTTACCGAGGTAAGCATCGCGCTCGCCATCTCCTCCTCTCTTCACCCATGCCCTTGCTGTCGGCCGCCACACCTCCAATCGCCAGCAACCATCGGTCCCAGAGCCGCTGGCGCTTTTTGTGCTTACGTGGCATTGCCACGTCATGCCATGTCACCACTTTTGCCGACATGGTCGCCTTGTCATCATCCACGTGTTCACCGATGTGGCATTTCCCTTGTTTTCTTCATAAAATTAATTCGGCCAAAATTCTTTATTTTGGTGCTGACGTCGTGCTGACGCTATAAAAGATTTTCCTTTAGAAGAATAATTCCTTAAATTCTGAAATTCCGATTTTCATCAATTCATGTGATTTTCAATCTTTCGAGAGCCTATTCTCCTTCATTTGAGCTCCAATTCAAGTGATTAAAATTTATAAATTCATCTAAATTCAATATCTACCTCCTAGAACTAGAATTATTTTATTTGGAGTTTATTTGAATTTGGCTTATTTTTGCGTATAGATTTCGATGACTTTGGAGAGCCAGATTTTGACACCGTTTGAGAACAATAATTAATTAATCAAGCTAAGTTACATACTTTGATCATATTTGAATCAATTATTTTAAATTATATTTTAAATTATTATTGTATGCTTATTTATATTCAAGTTAATTTAAATTTCTGCTTTTAAATTTATAGTTATTCCTAATTCCATTTGTGTGGCCAAATCTTGACATTAAAGTATCCATACCTTTTCATCTTAGATAAAATCTAGTTGATGCAATAGTATAAACTAGAATATTTTGGAAAAGAAATATGCTTAGTCATGCTTAGACCTAAAGGTATTCAATTTGGGGAATTTTTAGCCAAAAATCAAATATGGTTTAAAAATGTGTTTATGGCATTAGTGTGCCATAGAAATTTGCAAATGATTTGAAAAAAAAATGAAAACTTGTTTGGACTTGGGCAAAATGAAAAGTTGGTGGGTGCAAGTTTATGCACGGGTTTGTCTCGGCGAATAGTCGAGGCCTAGGGAATGTTTTGGAAGTCGCCCAGTTAATTAAGCATCGGTCTACGAGCTACAAATTGCCAAGACCTTCCGTACTACCATAAGTTCAGAGTGGGACAAACTAGGCTAAATAATTTATCATGTTCTAGCATTATGCCCGCGGGTTGTAGTTGTTAGGTGTACCTTTTTGGGTTGTGCAGACGATGCTAAATGGCATTTATGTCTGTCGGGGCTTGCTTCAGGCGATGGTAACAAACATCAATGTCCGAGCAAGTTATTCGCCTCAATGATGAGCTTCGGGTTGATGGTAAATGACATCCATGACTTGGGGTTAAGCTCATCGGGTGGGTTGATGTTAGAGCGTTGTATTGTAAAGGCCTTCTAATAATTACTTAGTCGCAAACATTTGGAAGTGTGTCAAACGAACATTAAAAGTTGATTATCTCTTGTGGGTAAAGTTGTACAACATCTACAAAGTGTCAAACTATTCGAATAGCCGTGTCCACGATCATGGACATGCTGAGCAAAGCTTTTCGCAGATTAGACTTTGGTTTTGTTTTAAAAATGTTTTGACAAAAATAATTTCATGGATGTTTATTCCCTGTGGGAAATTTAGGCAGAAAGTCTGATGTAAGGGGGTTAGTCATTCACCATTTGTGTATGGATGTTTATCCTACACTCAAGAATTGTTGAATAAAAATATAATTTAATTTTAGATATTGTAAAAAATTGAGCTTTTGAACTTAGTATTGTATTTAAAATGTCAAATATTGCTTCTGCACAAACAACCCTATAAGCTGTCCTTTGATAATATCCATGCATGCATTAACTCTGTTATGGGTGTAACTTGTGGAGTATATTTTTGTGCTCACCCTTGCTTAATAAAATGTTGTTCAGAGGAGAAGGACTTCGCTACCGGTATGGATCTCGATGACCAGGCCACTTCCCCAGTCGATTACCTGTAGCAGATTAGCTGGGCTCTACTATTTCTTCTTCGTCTTCTGCTATGTTCTTTATTGTTGGCTTGTTAGCCTTTCTTGTAATAAACTCTTATATTTATTAATAAAGTTGTACAAATTATGGATGTTACCATATTTGTTTACTGTCTACACTAGCTACTATTTCAGGGACTAGTGTGGAATACACAGAGGATTTGTGGGTGTTACTCTCGGGTGATAGCGCATAAGCGATTGCAACAAAGACTTTACGATACCCACACATCCAGGGGTGAAACACCATAAGCCAGTGTGCTAACACCAGCGCGCACGGCAGGGCCATCGAGGAGGTGGTGGTTAGGGTTTCACTGGTTGGTACTCGTTATCCTAAAAGCCCCCGACGCCTCCCCTTATAAATAGCCCCTAATGGATCCAATCCAAGCTAGTTTGTTCCAACCCGTTAAGTATGTGACCTTGTTCATTCATGTGTAATCGGTCGTGATCAGGAAACTCCTTTCCGATCCACAAGTCGGCAGTGGTTCCTAGTAGGACATAGCGACTCCCGAATACACATAAATAATATATCGGACGAACATTATGCAATATGATCTGCGACCAGGTACTTATCACTCACAACCAGTTCGTAACTCTTTACGACCAGTTCACATTTGGTCACAACTAGTTTGTAACTCCTTACGACCAGTTCACATTTGGTCACGACCAGTTCGTAACACTTTACGACCAGTTCGCCAACTAGTTTGTGATCATTTATGACCAGCTCATGGCCAGTCTATATCCCTATATGACCAGTTTGTATATGATCGGACTAAGCGACCTGTTTGTGTATTCTCCTTTTGCCTCATGATATCTTATCGAATTTCATGTGAGATATATGTCATCTATGGACTGTTTAATCTTTTCTCAATCTAGTGATGGATAACTTCGTATGGTCGACTCTTCGACCACTTGTGGCATGGTCTTGCACTTCCTTTATCAAGCACATTGAGGGGCCCGAAGATATCTCTCTTTTATGCTAGGAGGGGTAAATCACATATCCGATCAGTCACATTTCTCCACATGTTTCATAGTATACCTGAAAACTACTTTTATAACTACCTAGTTACAGAGTAGCATTTGGTGACCCCTAAGTGTAATGTTACATATGTACGAAACCATGTTGATATCAGGTCTAAGGATTATATATCATTATTGCTTAAGACCAATTAATGACACATAGAAACATAACAATCTCAATAATGTCTCAAGTTGGGTCAATCCAACATCATGTTATCTAACATGTGTTCACATTATTTATTTGATATCTCCATATCTATTACCAATGAAATGTAGTCATCAATCAATACATGTGCTAGCCTAAAAGTCACTAATGTCCGACAAGTGACATCCGACCAGAGATCCTTTTATAATGACATCATACAACTATTAAAGAGCTTCAACAAGTCACATACTTGCTAATATTTATAAATGATAATTTATACAAGGAACATAATAACATTTATTTTATAACTCATAAATATAGACGTGATACAATCATATCACTACCATTCAACTCCAACTCATCAAGATGTGGTTCACCGGATTGCATCGTAATTTTGGTCCTGCTACTGGACTCTTTCTTCTTCTTTTGAAACAAGTTTACTACTGGATTCTCTCGCCGATATGTGCGGGTTTGGACTTCAACAATCAATCAAGAGAGCTGGTAAAATAAAATTATTTTATACAGTTATCATCGTGTGAATACAATATTTAACACGATCATGATGGTAATGTTTGTATGTGATTAATCCATATATTGTTCGGTCAACATTGTCGCTCAAAAAAAAAAATTGTCGCTCAAAGGTTTACGAAAGTTTGCTGGGCCTTATGTTTTGATACCGCCGTAGTGTGGCACTTAGTACTAAGTGATCTTATAGTTTCTATAGTTATTACGAAGTTTTGGTTGGTACCCGCTCTGTCCACAAATATAGGTTGTCGATCCGTGCATTCAAGACTTTAAAACTTTGACCAGTAATGCATATGAAAGTATATAAATTTACTACATGAAAGTAGTACAATTCAATAGGTCTTGCAAAATACTTTCATAATATATAATTTTTACCAATATATTATGATACAAAACCATAGTCAAAGTCTCGCGTTAGAAACCATGAAAAGTCATAAATGACCTACATTTGTGAACAGAGTGAGAAATTTTTTGAACATCAATATTGAAATGGTTGGTCTGCGAGTAATTTGAATTTAGAATGAGCGTTGGTAACACAAATCGTACCATTGTTTGGAATGAGCGCTTTCCTAAAATTCTTACAGGGCGTTGGTATGGATTTTCATAACAAACAAAGATTTTATAGCGTTTCACAACAAGTGCAAATTGACCTTTAATTGCTTCTCTGTGAGTTAGTTTGCGATTGACGTGCTATATACTGTGACGCGCTTTGAAATCTTTGCTGCTATATGAGGGAATCTTTTCCATTCTAGTAAAATTTAGCTGTTAAGGTTTAAAAATGTGCTAAAAAGTACTTTAAAAACTTTTGATAATTAGTCACTGAAAATGCCAAAATAAGCCTAACTTTTGACATCACGTAGGTGCCATTCATGTCATTTAGGGTCCACTTGCATCGTATGGTCCTGGTACCAAATGGTTTAGAATTTGGGACGTTCAGGCGTTTGGTTGCATGCATCGTAACGAGCCATTCAGACCAACTCATTCCACAAAAGAGAATGTTCCACTGATATGACGAACTATTTCATTCGTCCAAAAACACTGAACCACGACGTTCACCTCGTCCAAGCATGTTGCCACCCCGGCCTCCTCTGGGGAGCCACGCTCGTGGTCATGGAGGCGAAGGTCAGCGCGGAACCAGGCGAGCGTGCATCGGTGGCCTGCGGCAGCGGGGGCGCCAGAGGGGAAGGAGCGGGAGAGGTGCGGCATGGAGGCATGGAACGGAAAGAGGAGGGAGGATGTGGCAGCATTAAGGCGACCGGGGCGGCGGGAGGAGGGGGAGGCCGTGGCGGAGGTAGAGGCGGAGGGGTGGAGGTTGCGCTTACTGAGGATGAAAAGGGCGGTGTGGGGGAGGAGCCACCACGAAGCTCCAGAGCTGGCCGAAGTCGGTCCTTGTCGGCAGGGCCCAAAAGCCCGCCGTGGCAGCGGCGCCATCGTCGTCGGCTCCACGTATGCGCTTGCTGGGGATGAAAGTGGCAGCGTGGGGGAGGACAGGGGAGGCGAGCGGCTGGGCATGGGCGGCGGTGGCGGAGTTGGAGCAGAGGGAGGACGGGGAGGAGGAGGAGAAGGAGGCCGAGGTGGTGCCTATCCCAGTGGCAGTGATGATGGAGGGATCGGCGGTCTTTGAAGGGTGCCTTGCACATAGGAGGAGAATTCAATGGAGAGGAGAGGGCAGCCAAGGAAGGGCGGGGAATTGATTGGGACAATCAACCAAACAAAACATTATAGTCTTGTCCAATGAACCAAACAAAGTGCTAGTATCGTTCCATTCAGAATCATCCCATCCACTTGAGCCGAACCATCCCCATTCAGCCTCATTCCACAAACCAAACAGACCCTAAAACTTGAAGCCACTGTCACATCTCTACACTTAGTCAGAATGATAAATGACACATTTATTAGTGGAGGGGAAGGATCCTGCAATGACTATGTTATTTTTTTAGTTTGTACTCATCTGTTTTTTTGGATAATTGATTATAGGCCTTGCAGTTTGTTGGCACTTTAGGATTTGCCACCCTTTACATTGTAATATATTATTTGCCATCATCATTAACTCCTCGATTGTATGCCACTTTTCGAATGTTTCAGCTGAATTTGTTCAAATCGGGGCTATTTGAGATGTGAAAAGATGATGTTAGCTCTCCTTTCTCTCTCTGCCCTGCTCTCTCTCAAGCACCGAAGAGCTTGCCATCTCTCTTCCTTGCCTCCTCTCTCTGCTCAGGCAAGCAGTTGTGCAGGACGTCTCGGTGGGTCAAGGCAATGGCGCAGCACAACAGTTGGGCTCGAAGACGACCGGGCGACCCAGGGTGGCAGTAGCCAGAAAAAGGGAAGGAGAGGGTATGTGGTGGCGGCGGCGACAAGCGAAAGTGGCATAACAGCGGGGACGACGCGTGCACAACGTGTTCCCAAGCGAGGCGGAGTTGATGTGGTTGTGCTCGATACTGAAGAGGCGTGTGGTGGCCGAATCGAGATGACGATGGTGGCGACTGCGGCTGCGGAGGAGAAAGCTCGCCATTAGTGAGCTGCAGTGGAGCGTCAGCCAAATTGGTTGATGTAGGAGGAAAAGGGGCTCGTGGGGGTTCCCTTGGTGATGGCGGAGCTACCTATGGTGGCTTGAGGCGAGCTGTCAACGTGGCGGCCATGGCACAATGGCGGAGCTTGACTGCAGCTGCGAGCCACGGAGACGAGTGCGGCCTGGGATGGTGATGGCGGGATTCAGGGCAACTGAGCGGACCACGTGACGCAGGAGGCGCGAACTGACATGGTCAATTTTAGAAGGAAAATGGTGGAAGTGACGAATTTTTTACATGCTCGTGGTGCTCGGTTTGGAGACGTCGGCGGTTCACCGGTCTTGGGGAAGAACATTGAGAGCAGTGAGAGGGGTAAAATCATTGTTTTGCCTCTCAAATAGCCCCAATTTGAACAAATTCAGCTCAAACATTTGAAAAGTGGCATATAATTGAGTCAATGTAAATGGTGGCAAATAATGTATTACAATGTTAAGCATGACAAATAATGTATTACAATGTAAAGGGTGGCAAATCCTAGAGTGGCAATGAACTACATGGCATATAATCAATTATCCCCCTTTTTTCTAAGTGATGTTATTGTCATATTCTCCAATATGTAACTTTGACCATTATCTTTTATTAATTTATTTTTGTAAAATTTTAAAAATAATAATACAAAAATATATTTAACCACAAATCTAGTGATATTTTAGTGATCAAAATTTTGGAAAGTTTGATCATACGGATTTCAAAATGCCATTTGAAAAATAAGGAGTAATTGCTTGATAGTTTTTTTTTCATAAATGATATTTTTTCATGACTAGATGGTAATCCAATGGGCAATGGTGATAGCCGTGTTTTGAAGTTGCTAGTTTCGAGTAATTCACTGTTTCGGCCGAGAATATGCTAGTTGGCTTCGGGTGATCGGGCCGGGCCAGATTTGGGGTAAGGGCCTTAATTTTAACGTGACTTGTAGTTCATATTGTGTAATACGTGAAGAAGCTTTAGGTTGTGCAAATATAAATTTTAGAAGATCGAGTTGCATAGGACATGTTTAGAATGCAAGATTTTGATAGAAAACAATTCAAAACCTCTAGGAATCATGACAAATTCTCATATTCTAGACATGCCTTTAGTTGCCATATCCCTAGGTATTTGTTGCATATCCAGATCTTTGGTTGTGGTATTTTCATTATATAGTTAATGTCAATGACAACTAAGACAAAACGAGAAGAGAAATAGTAACATTAGGTTTCTTTTTTCAACTATTAATTAGCTAGTTCAATCAGTGTGGCAACTCGTTTCCCAATGGACAAAGAACCTTTTTGGTTTTGTAGGTGGTTTTGGGCAACTCGTTTCCCTCCGAAAGCATATCCACTAAGAGACCTAACAGCGCCGTGAAACTCTTGTCGGATCAACCGTTGCTTGTCTTCAATTTCAGCAATTCAAGCACGGATGACAACCTTGTGTACTTCGACTTGTAGCATGTGAACAAAGGTTTCTCCGAGTCCTCCATTAAGCCCCGAAATTTAGCATACTCTCTTTCATCACAGTTCCCTTTTACATCATGAAGCATCTGATCTAGATTGTCATCATGTAGCCTATTCAAATCAAAACCACAATCGACATTATCCGGCGGCATATCATTGACTTCATCAGCGATGTCATTATTACTACCTTTCTATATAATTTGTTCTTCACCGTGACTGGTCCAATGTGTATACCTCTTTTTGAAACCCCTTCAAATCAAGTGTGCTTCGATCTATGCTCGGTTCTTAAACATCTTCAAATTCTTGCACACTACACCATGACATAGAATTAAGGGCAATTAACTGTCGGAAAAAATTGGGATGAGTGGCAAAACATGTGCGGCAATGTCTAAGAGATTACGGGTCCTGTTATCTGCCGTCAATAATTATTGTCTAGAACAACTTATCTGCCGGCAATGTTTTTATGTTAGCTACAATACATCTGCCCTAGAAAAAGTCAACAAGGTCAACGTAACTGCCGGGTAAAACATTGGGCGGGAGGTGAAAAAATTAATCACGCGAAGATTGAACATGTGACCTTGTATCTGCCGGTGAAAGATTTTAGGTGCGGAAGGTGAGAAAATGGAGCTCTACCTCCACCTTATCCCCTCCCAAAAAACATGCCCGCGCATGCTCATCCTCCCGACGGCGCCTTCCTCCCAGCACCACTCTCCACGCCTTCCTCCTACCAGCGCCGCCCCATCCTCCTTGCGCCTCCCCTCCTCCCGACGTCACCTTCCTCCCAGCATCACCCTCCTTGGCCGCCTCTCCTCCCAGCGCCACTCCCCCCGTTGCCCTCCTCCCTGGCCGCCCCATCCTTCCCCGCCTCGCCTCCTCCCCGGCCGCCCCCTCCCCGCGCCACCCCTCCTTCCTGGCCGCCCCTCCTCCCCCGTTGCCCTTGGTCCTCCGCCTCCTCTCGGCTCGTTGGCTGCCACACGCAGGCGCAGCTGCACCCGTGCCCGGTTCCCCCATCTGTGCCTCCAACCGCCACCGGCTTAGCTAGGCTTTGGCTTCTTGCAGCCCGCCTTGCCCGGCCCCCACTGCCGCTACCACCTCCTGTGCCTGTCGCCGCACCCATGTGCCTCCCCGGCCTAGTTTGCACTGCTGTATGCCGGCCGGCTCGGCCATTCGGTTATGCATGCTTGTGTGTTGCTCTTTAATGATGTGTGTTGATCTTTGCTTATGTATGAAGAATAGTGATACGGTTGGTTGTGCTGGTGGTGTGTTGCCGCCGGTGTTGTACTGAGGTATACCTCTCCACCCTCCCTACTTGCCCTTTACTCTGTGATGAAAATGGCTAGTGTTCTGTGATGTGGGATGGATGATGATATTGTTAGTGGTTCATGTGTTTGGTGAAATGTGTAGTTCAGTTCGGGGCAAGGTGACAGTGGGGCATAGGTGGGGTTACCTGGTTGGGCTTGGTCGTTTTGGGTTGAGGATGGTAGTGCCGGTCCTAGTACGTTGTGATCCATGGAAAGATTGTTACTTCTCTTCCTCTTATTAACTAGTGTACTAATCGTTGACATGTCTTTGGTTATTCCACATCGATGACAAAAATGACCACAGCAGGTTACAACCGGTATGTCATCTCCCATAGCACTATTAGTTGCTTAGGAACTAGTTTTGAGCTTGAGAACAGGTCTCTGTGCATTTTTTGAATTTCTATTTCCATCTTGCAATTTCTTTAGTTCTAGGAATCATGTTGCACTTGTATGTCATCTCCCATATTGCAATATCTAAACTTTTGTGCCCTCTGGGCACTGATTGCCTTATGGCAATATGCATAGACATCAAATGTGGTCCATTTTGGTGCATTATTACTTATTAGTATACCTAAAATCAGGGAAACACTTTTATGTCCACTTCCTCTTGGAAGTGCTACTTCCCTGTGAATTTGTTCAGTAAATTACTAATTAGTCTACCTAAAATCAGGAAAACACTTTTATGTTCACTTCCTCTTGGAAGTGCTACATACCTGTGAACTTGTTCAGTAAATTACTAAATCTAGTTTGAATGTGTGTTGAATCAACTTCAAAATGCGACCTATGAATGGAAACAATTTATTACATCTAATAGCTCATACATGGTCAACCTCATCTTGATTTGGTTCCTTTTCCTCTTCTGAGTTTGACTCAGTACTTTAGGAAAAATCCATTTGGTGGAGAATTCACTGCTTTTTCTTTGGTATTGAAGAATGTATTAAGTTCATTGCAAACTTTAAGTTCACGAACAGACATTTCTTTCATGCAATCAGTCATGCCAATGTGTGAGGTATAATCTCAGCTCTACATGCATATATACAATATTCTCTTTCTTCAAATGGTAAATGGTTCTTATATAACCCGCTAGATTAGCTCTGAATGGGCCTTTTAGTTTGCCATGTGTATAGATGGGCTGATTAGCATAGGCTACAAAAAGTTGGCACCTTCAAATGTTAGAAGGAAGAATGAGTAACTTTGTGTTGCTCCTTGTATACTTTTTCTTCACCCAAGTTTTAATATACTTTCCTGTATCACTCCTTTGGCTATTTGCCCTGATAAATGTTTATTTACTGATGTCCTCTTCTCTTCCTGTTTTTGCAGTAATGTATTGGTTGGAAATCTGTTTGGCATACCACTTTGTGGAACACATTCTCATGTGTATGTTAGCTCATATATGGTCAGTAAGGTATCCTTCCTGTTATGAATGAACAAAAGGTTTCACATATGTAGTAATTTGTCCTCTATCACTGGAGAGTCATATGTCTCTGTGCATACTGTAGTTGGATTTGTCAAACAAAATCTTAGTTCTTCACTGCATTGGTTGCTGAGCCCAGTGTTGTTTCTAGATTCTAGCACTTAAATTATGAATCATGGTGAACCATCTAGTCTGTTGTATGATGGATTTTCAAACTTTATCATCTTGCATAGTCTGCACTTGCATGCTTTTTTTTCCTCCCCCCCCCCAACCGCGCTAGAATTTTTCTTCCTGTTCCTTCTAGTTTGCAGGTCTACTGGACCACTGCTGTCTTTGCTTGATAATTTTACGTGGTATATGATCTGAAATATATGGATAATCATGTTTGAACATAGCAACTCTTTTTTTGTATCGTTTATGTGCAATGTGCATGACAGACAGTACTGTCCTTTGCATTTGCATCTATAGAAAGTCATGCTTAGATATCTTCGGCATTCTGGAAGTTCTATTTCCCTTTTGGTGTCATTCATTTCTATATGGATGTTGCCTAATTTAGCAATCCTTTTAAACCTTCCAGAGCCTTGATGAGATCCCAGACAAGGCCCTTAAGAGCAAAGATGGTTCAAGAGTCTGCAAGGATTTTGTTAGTTTGGTGAAAGAGTGGCTTCAAAAGATTTAGGTATAATTGCATAACATTATTGCATTGCTTTTACTTGTTACAGTATTCTTTACATTAGTTTTTTTTATTGATTTTAGGTAGCAGATTCGTTATGCGGTGTATTTGGTGAGACAAATCAAAGTGAGCTAGCAGCATTTGCATCCTATGCATTGGCCTTTCTAAGCAACTTTCTAGCTCTTGTGGACACATATGACATGAGTTGTTAGTTTGTTGCATCTTGGAACTTTTTCTCTTGTTGTTTTTGTTGTTATGCATGTTTGAAACACATCATTATTATATTTAAAGGCCATCAACATGGCACTTCTCTAGGAGGCATAGTCAACTCTGAGTTGATTGTGCATGTGTGCATATGCAACATGTTCTCCCTCTCTTCTAGCATTTTACGTTCTTCACCTCAAGCTTGCAGATTCTAAATTTATTTATGCTGCACTTGTATTATCTGGAGCACAATCTCACTACTTATGTTTCTTTTCAGGTTATGCGAAGTGGGATTCCAAACTTCTGTGCAATAGCTCTAGCACTCCATGACTTAGGGTATGATTTTGATCCAAAGGGTAAAAGTGAAAGTGAGGTATTTGTGTTGTATTTTATTTCCTTTGGACAATAATATTTTACTACATGTAAATATGAAAATGTTCCATGTCAGATAATGCGTTTTTGTCAAAGTTTCATGGATGAACTGTATAGATATTTGGGCTCTGGTCAGGTACTTCCCAATCAGATACTTCGTTTGAGACTTTCAAGTAATTTATGTCTAAATTAGTTAAATAAAACCAACTGTTTTGTTCAAATCGGAAGTTCGTACTTCAATTTTTGCTACAGGATTTTCCTAGTGAAGATGTTGGTGTTGGTCCAAGGGAAATGGGTTACCTTTTTGGGTAGTATAGATGCCTTTCTGGTCATTTTCAGGTACACTATACATGTTATCCGAGATAATATTTGTGATCCTCTGCAGGTCTTTTATTTGGAGAGTACTATGGTTCTTGCTGTTAATACTCATTAAGAAGTAAGGACTAATGACCATAGAGAGAATTTGAAGGGACTGGCCTTCCGTAGTTAGAATATTAGTACATACTTTAATCTTTCTTTTGATCGTATAGTCCTACTGGACAATGCTATATTCTCATGGTAGTTGTCCAATCAAGAATTTGTTTCCTGAAGTTCGAATGTAGTTGCATTCAGTTGCATGCTCCAAGAAAATTGTAACACCTCAGCCCAACATGAGTTTGGAATGCTACTAAAATAACAAAGTAACAATTTAAAACCAAAGGCATTATACTAAGTTTCGGCAGAACCTCCTTTGTATAGTTAACCACACAGGAGGTTCTAACAACATCAAATAACATAATCAATTAATTCAACATCCAATTTAAAACATAATCATAAAAACTTCCGTGAAACGCTAATTAACTCTATTACAAATCAATAGAGGCATTAAGACATAACCAATATAAGCATCTTGGCAGTTTGCTTAATTATAAATTCATTGTCTAAAATCAATCATTCATGAGTGGTTTGGGGTTGTGTGCAACAGATCTCATTTATAGCCCCTCCCATGCATGACGTTCGCGCAAGAGGTACCTAAAAACATAAGCAAACATCAAGTGTGAATATAAGACTCAGCAAAGTACAATTAACACAGTAATTCAATATACAACTTTGCCACTATCATCTAATCCCAATTCGTTATAATGAACCAGATCATATGCTCATGCGATGCACATGCCACAGATGCACTCTTTTCTTTTCTCTTTGCAATTACCAGTAATGCAGAGTATGCATTCGTCGATGCATACTCATGCCTGTGCCTTCTAGTACAGGGACCATAAGCCCACACTCCACGAGTGTGGGGACCTCAAGCTCGTCTAATACATGACAGGGACCTCAAAATCAATACTTGGTCACCACGTGACCAAGTCTCAAGGATGATAGAATGATGCATATGAAATAATTCTTTTATCCAACATAAACATGTAATAGCCAACAGCAACATATACATGAGTAAAGAACATACCCATACTACTATTATTCAAGAACAGAGAACATACTCATCATGCTAGCATACATGAACAAAAAACATACACATACTACTAGCATTCATGAATAATCACGCTTAATTATTCTACTACCAATTGTACTGTAACACTCCAGTCCTACAAGGCGTGGAATGCTACTAAACTAACATGTTAACAAAGTTAAAACAGAAGATAAAATTCTAAATTTCGGCAGAACCTCCCTTGTATAGTTTGCTATACTGGAGGTTCCAACAATCATAAATGTCAAGACAATAGCGAAATCAACAAATATCAGAACCATCACAGAAGTATAATCTGATCTCAAGCAACTATATCAAAAGGATGAACTAAGTACACGCACAGTACTTAACCAATCTTAACGGAGAAGGGTTATCAGCCACAGCCAACCTTTATTATTACAGTTCATCAATAAAGAATGATTAAATCAAACTAAAATGAAATCTTGGACTTGATTAAGGTGAAGTGAAAGAGTAATGTGTGTCTATTCCCTCCCCATGGAGCCAACCTCAAAGATCACCTAAAAAAACAACAAACAACGCAAGAGTGAGTCCGAGACTCAGCAAGTACAGTAAATAAATATTACATATAACATCCATGATCATGTGAACATCATTGCAGTTTATGAAATAAGTACAGAATGAACACGTGAATGAATGGAATGAATGATTTGGATGAAATGAAGGGACTACACACATGCATATACGGTATTCTTTGGTGACACACCGTCGGTGTTCACCTAAGCCGCATTTAACAAAATGCGGGGATCCAAGCCCCGTCTGAAGAACGTTTAAAGACGGGTGTCCTAAACTGCCCACATTAGAATGGTGGGTCTTATGTGCCCATACTGGAATTGATGGGTCTTATATATTGATCCACTCCTGTGGATTGAAACATGTATTGTGGATGCACGGTATGACAAATGAACATTGAAAAGAAATGCTCTCTAATCATGGAGGTAACACATATGGATTGAACCCGAACATTTAAATATTAACATGGTTCTTAGAAATACAAAATCAACAACAGGCATTCAACATTTCATGAATATAGCAACATTGAGGTACTTGCCTTCCGCGATGCGACGCGTTAGTAGGCAGTGGCGGTGCTCCTAAACCTGAAGCCTTTCCGCCTACACAACATATGCTCGAAATAAGAACATATAATAGGACGCTTCCATTAACGTTCTACAACGCATTCCCGAACATTCAAGAGTTAACTAATATATTTAGTCCAAAACGGACATCCCCAACGCATTCGTGAAACTGGACAGCGGCACGGAAAATACCACAACTTTTAACCTAGGACTCAGAATGAGATGAGCCCAGTCCCTAAAGAAACTTAACAAACCAAACTACAACATTCTAGTTGACAAGATGACCCAAATCGGCCAAAATGAAATGCTAACAGGCAGCTGAACATGAGAGACAGAGTCTGTCCCGACGAAACGCACAGTAGAGAAGAAAATAACACAACTATTGTTCTACATCTCCGATTAAAGCGTTCTTTAACATTCTAGAAAGGTTATGAAATTTTATAAAATATTCTAGTTGGGTGGGAACCCTGAATTTGTCTCTAACATAAACATATTTTAGAAGGTAATTCAACAGATTCATCTCGCCAGAAATCTGAACAGCAAGAATAAAACTAACATAACTTTTGATCCGTATGTCAGAATTTGGTGATCTTGGTGGCTATGGAAATCTAAGACAATAAAATACAATTATCATAACAGGGAGAACTCCTGATTCGGACCTTAGCCATGCTCAAATTGCCACGCAAAGTGACTGCTGGAAATTAAACGATGTTCTGGACAGTGGTACATAAATGGCCGTATCTTGCAAACCATAACTCGGATTCAGATGAACTCAGAGGCTATGGAAACCTGATGAAATAATCTACAACTCCCTAAGAGATCACAAGTCCTAATTCGGCCTTGATCTAAACGAAAATCGACATTGAACAGGGAACAGAAATCTGAATCTGAACCCAGCAATATGGACGAATCTGCAACCAACCTCTACCAAGAACGAATTGAAACAACAGTAGGGATGCGAGATGATACTCTAGGAGATGCGTGAGACGTTGGTTCTTGCTCGGGTCACCAATGGACGACGGCCTCCGGGCTCTCCCTTGCCTTGGCCGGCAGCACCAAAGGAGGAAGAAGATGTTGCTGCCCCAATGGAGGAAGGATGGCCGGCTGCTCCAAGGAGGAGGGCGCTGCTGCCAGGTCTTGGAGGAGCGGCGGCTTCAAGACTTGGGGAGGCGGCGACTTGCAGGCTTGGAGGGGCGGCGGCTTGAAGATGGACTCCAGGGGCGGCGGCCAAGAAGTAGGCAGGATTGGAAGATGGACTCCAGGGGGGCGACGGCCAAGTAGTAGGCAGAATTGGGAAACAGCCCCCCCATTGGCCTGGGGCCAGCCATTGGCCTTCCCACCCCTTGGGCTTGTTGGCCAAGGGCCCAAGCCCAGGGCAGGGTAGAAAACCCCCCCTTAACTCTGATTTAACCCAGTGCTCAAGCTTCTGCCTCACAACCAGAATCGGGGTATTACATTCTCCCCCCCTTAACAGGATTCAACCCCGAATCTAAACGCTGATCTATAAGAAAGGAATCCGAGACTTGAAAAAAAATAAAAAAAAGGACACGCACTTGAAGTGAACAAGTCCGGATACTGCTCGCGCATGCGAGACTCTAGTTCCCAAGTAGCCTCTCTCTCAGTCTGACGAGACCAAAGGATCTTGACATACTTCAAAGTCTTGTTCCTCAGAACCCGCTCTGACTCCTCCAGAATTTTCATCGGTCGGGACTCAAAAGTGAGATCTTGCTCAATGATCAACGGTTCAAGTGGGATAGCATGTTCTGGGTCTTTCAAATATTTCCTCAACATGGATACATGAAACACATTATGAACTCCTTGCATAGACTCGGGAAGATTCAAACGATAGGCCAATTTCCCAATTCGTGCCACAATTGGGAATGGTCCAACGTACCTCGGGCTAAGCTTCCCTTTGGTACCAAAACGCACTACACCCTTGGTAGACGATACTTTCAAAAGAACCTCATCCCCCACTTCGAATTCCAAATCTCGCCTTCAGACATCTGCATAGCTTTTCTATCGGCTCTGAGCAGCTAACAAATTCTTCCTAACTTCGCTACCTCAGCCACAGCTTCTTTAACCAATCGGGACCCAAATCGCCCGCTCCCCAAGCGCATCCCAAAGACAACGGGATCTGCACTTCCACCCATAGAGAACCTCAAACGGTGCCGCTCGAATGCTAGCATGGTAACTATTGTTATAGGCGAACTCTGCCAAAGCTAGGTGGTCTTCCCACCTCCCTTCCAAGACATAACACAACATTCTGAGCATATCCTCCGAAGGTTCGAATGGTGCGTTCAGGTGACCATCTGCTTGGGGGTGAAAAGCGGTACTAAGATTAAGGTGTGTGCCCAACGACTTTGCAAACTCTCCCAGAACTTGGAGACAAACTTGGCATCTCGATCCTAAACAATGGTCTTGGGTACCCCGTGCAACCGCACTATCTCTCGCACATAGAGAGGAGCTAAATCACTTGCTGAGTTGGTTGTGCGAATAGGTATGAAATGTGCAGACTTACTGAACCGGTCCACTATGACCCAAATTGCATCCTTCCCTTGCTGCGTGCGAGGTAAGCCAACTACGAAATCCATGGAGATATCATCCCATGGCCAAACTGGAACCTCCAAAGGTTGCAACAAACCTGCTGGTCGCTAATGTTCAGCCTTGACCCGCTAGCAAACTCCACAAGATGCTACATACTGAGCTATATCGACCTTCATCCTTTTTCACCAAAAGCTCTTCTTCAAGTCCTTATACATCTTGGTCTCACTAGGATGTACGGTATATGGAGTACAATGTGCTTCCCTCAGAATCTCATCTTTGACTTGAGCCTCCTGTGGCACACAGAGGCGGCCTTTAAATCTCAACGCACCGGCATCATCAACACTGAAGTGGCCTTGTTTGCCCTCATCTATCGCTTCCTTACTCATTTGGAGCATCTGATCATCTTTGTTGTGCCTCCGCGACTCAATCTGGAATGGTGACTCAAGAAGCAAACGAGTCTCGATCAAGACGCAGTACCATAAAGCAAAAGGAGATATCCATACGCTCAAAATCTGCAATAAGACAACTGAGAGTAGGAGGTGTCGCCTTGCGACTCAGGGCATCTGCTACAACATTCGCCTTGCCAGGGTGGTACTGAATGGTAAGATCATAGTCTTTTATCAATTCTAACCACCTCCTCTGTCTCAGATTCAAATCTTTCTGGGTAAAGATGTATTTCAGACTCTTATGATCAGTGAATATGTCACACGATTCGCCGTACAAGTAATGGCGCCAGATCTTCAAGGCAAGAACCACTGCTGCCAGCTCTAAATCATGAGTAGGATAATTCTGCTCATGTTTCTTCAACTGCCTCGATGCATAGGCAATCACCTTACCGTCCTGCATGAGCACACAACCAAGCCCAACTATAGACACATCTGAATAAATGGTGAACCGCTTCCCAGGCTCAGGAAGAGTAAGAACTGGAGTGGTCACCAATCTATCTTTCAAAGTACAAAAGCTGTGCTCACACGCATCTAACCAATGAAACTTGACACCTTTCTGCGTCAATTGAGACAACGGTCTAGCAATGGTTGAAAAACCTTCCACGAAGCGCCGGTAATATCCAGCTAAACCCAGAAAACTCCTCACTTCCTTGACATTGGTTGGCCTTTTCCACTCTACCACTGTTGAAATCTTGCTAGGATCTACTAAAATGCCCTCTTGATTGATTACATGACCCAGAAACCCAACTTCAGAAATCCAGAATTCACACTTCTTCAGCTTGGCATAAAATTGGTTCTCTCTTAAAGCTTCGAGAACCAACCTCAAATGCTGACCATGATCCTCTTCCGTCTTGGAGTAGATCAAAATATCGTCGATGAATACCACAACGAAATCATCAAGGTATTGGTGCAGCATACTGTTCATGGCTTCCATGAAAACTGCAGGAGCATTTGTTAGTCCAAAAGACATAACCTTGTACTCATAATGGCCATACCTCGAGAAAAGCCGTCTTCTCGATATCTTGCTCCCGAACTCGAATTTGGTTATAACTTTCGATCAAGGTCAATCTTGGAGAATACTTTAGCTCCTTGAGTTGATCAAAGAGATCCTCAATGCGGGCAAGGGATATTTATTCTTCCAAGAGCTTTGATTAAGAGCCCGATAATCTACGCTTTATACGCCAACCGCCATATTTCTTTTGGTGAATAAACAGCGCCCCACGGCGAAACACTACGTCGAATCATATTTTTGGACAACAGATCGTCCAATTGCTTCTTTAGCTCCTCTTGGAAGGGTTGTGCCAAACGGTATGGAGACATTGAAATAGGTCGAGTTCCCGGAATAAGATCAATCCGGAACTCCACTTTCCGCTCTGGCGGCATACCAGGAAGCTCCGCAGGAAAAACATTAGGAAATTCATTCACCACAGGAATCTCCTCAATGCGCAGTGAAGAATCAGCCTTCTCGTTGAGAGACCAAAGCAACCCAATGGTTGAGGCCTGAAGTCTGGAAAACAGACTAGCCAATACTACTAAGGACTCAAATGGTGCACTGCCCTGAAACACAAGTTCTTTCCTGGACGGAGCTTGCAAAGTCACCGTCTTCCAGAAACAACATATCTTGGAACGGTAATTGAATAACCAGTCCATGCCCAGAATAACGTCGAATGATGACAACTGAATTACCATAAGGTTAGCGGTGAAGTTCTCATCATCAATAGTGATAGAGCAGCCCGGACATGCTGTAGAGCTAGAAATAAGACCCGCCGGAGAACTGACTACCACAGACTCGGAAATACGCTGCAAACGCAACCCCGCCCTTCTAGCAAACTCCAGAGACACAAAAGAATAGGTAGCCCCAGAATCAAAGAGAACTAAAGCCTCATGCAAATCAACTAGCACAGTACCTATCACCACGTCAGGACGGCCCAAAGTCACTGGAGTAGGCATGGCGTAGACTCCGGTGGTGCCGGAGTAGAAGATGCCCCGACACTCTGCGTAGAGGAACAGGGACTACAGCAGGTGAGGCGAGTGATGGCGATGTAGACAGAACGGGGTTCCAGCAGAACCCCGCAGGAGGTGCAGGAGTAAATCTTTGCCAAGGAGCCCACCCGAAGAAGCGAGGTGCAGGAACAGACTAGGGTCAGGCCCGAACCCCGAGGAGCACTGGAAGAAGAAGCTACTGGGACTGGCTCCCATTTGATAATGCTTGCTGGGTTCTGTTTACATACTGACAACTTGTGGCCTTCCCGGCCACACTGACGACATGTCCCTTTGAAAGAACACTCTGATGCCCGGTGCTCTCCACCACACCTGAAGCATTTCATACCTTGACCTGGAGCAGGGCGCATCTGAAGGGTGGATGATGAAGAACGTGGCGCCAATGAAGTAGACTACCACTGCTGAACGGGACGAGCATGCTGATTCCTCTGAAACCTCTTGGGAGTGGGTCGCTGAGAAGACCCACCTCCCCCACCAAAACTCCGCTTCTAGCCACCACCAGAACCACCAGTAAGGACAGGACCACTAGCAGCCTGCCTCTGAGAAGAAAGATATCTCTGCAGCTCCATTCCCCTGGCCTGCTCGACCACGAAGCTGAAATCACGCAGGCCAGTCGCCCCCAGAACGTGGCGATACTCCGGAATGAGGCCCCTGCGGAACCTCTTGGCCTTCTCCCGATCATCATTGGCCACCGCTGGTACAAAGCGTACCAGATTATTGAATCCAGCCTCGTACTCTGCCACTGACATCTTTCCTTGAACAAATGTCAGCAGTGACTGCTCCATCCTCTCAACAAAGGAATCCGGATAGAATTTTGTTCTGAACTGCTCCACGAATACCTCCCAAGTGATCGGTCCTGACCGGGTTCTAGCACATAGAACCCCCTCCCACCAGATATCAGCTTGGCCCTTCAGTTGAAAGGCCACGAACCGCGCCTTCTACGCTGAAGTCATCTCTAAGGCACCGAACTACCTCTCCATGTACCGCAACCAATCTGCAGCCTGAACTGGAGTACCTGCTCCGTCGAAGGTGTCCAGATGAAGTGACATCTACTCGCGGTGACTCATCCTAGCCTTGGGTGGAATTGCTCAAGCGGCGGGTTCATAACTAGTGCAATTGCGGCGGAAGAAATTTGCACTGCACTTGTCGACGGAGTTCCTGGTTCTCCCTATGAAGATTCTGAATGATAACAGCAGACGCGGCCTGAGCTTCTGCGGCTGGCTGAGCGACCGAGGCAACCCCCTCAGCGGCAGCACCAAGAGACTCCTCAGACGAAGATGAAGATACAGCCGGACCGCGTCCATGACCACGGCCACGGCCCGGGGGACGACCACGGCCACGGGTCGCTCCACGACCATTGCTTCTACCTCTCGCCATCTAAGAACACCAAAGCATATAAAGCACATTTAGCTTAACAGTAATAGAAGCACAGAAACAAATCAACAATTACTCAACGAATAAAACATAACAACAGAAATGCAGAAGCCTCGAATCCCCCATCCCACCTACTATGCACAGTGTGTCATTTTAATAAAGTAATTACCACGGACCTAAAGTCCGCTCTGATACCAACTGTAACACCCCAGTCCTACAAGGCCTGGAATGCTACTAAACTAACATGTTAACAAAGTTCAAACAGAAGACAAAATTCTAAATTTCGGCAGAACCTCCCCTGTATAGTTAGCTATACGGGAGGTTCCAACAATCATAAATGTCAAGACAATAGCGAAATCAACAAATATCAGAACCATCACAGAAGTATAATCTGATCTCAAGCAACTATATCAAAAGGATGAACTAAGTACACGCACAGTACTTAACCAATCTTAACGGAGAAGGGTTATCATCCACAGCCAACCTTTATTATTACAGTTCTTCAATAAAGAATGATTAAATTGAACTAAAATGAAATCCTGGACTTGATTAAGGTGAAGTGAAAGAGTAATGTGTGTCTATTCCCTCCCCATGGAGCCAACCTCAAAGATCACCTAAAAAAACAACAAACAACGCAAGAGTGAGTCCGAGACTCAGCAAGTACAGTAAATAAATATTACATATAACATCCATGATCATGTGAACATCATTGCAGTGTATGAAATAAGCACAGAACGAACACTTGAATGAATGGAATGAATGATTTGGATGAAATGAAGGGACTACACACATACATATACCGGTATTGCTGGTGACACACCCGTCGGTGTTCACCTAAGCCCGCATTTAACAAAATGGGAGGATCCAAGCCCGTCGAAGAACGTTTAAATGCGGGTGTCCCAAACCGCCCACATTAGAATGGTGGGTCTTACGTGCCCATACTGGAATTGATGGGTCTTATATATTGATCCACTCCCGTGGATTGAAACATGTATTGTGGATGCATGGTATGACATACGAACATTGAATAGAAATGCTATCTAATCATGGAGGTAACACATATGGATTGAACACGAACATTTAAATATTAACATGGTTCTTAGAAATACAAAATCAACAACAGGCATTCAACATTTCATGAATATAGCAACATTGAGGTACTTGCCTTCCGCGATGCGACGCGTTAGTAGGCAGTGGCGGTGCTCCTAAACCTGAAGCCTCTCCGCCTACACAACATATGCTCGAAATAAGAACACCATATAATAGGACGCTTCCATTAACGTTCTACAACGCATTCCCGAACATCCAAGAGTTAACTAATATATTTAGTCCAAAACGGACATCCCCAACGCATTCGTAAAACTGGACAGCGGCACGGAAAAGACCACAACTTTTAACCTGGGACTCGGAACGAGATGAGCCCAGTCCCTAAAGAAACTTAACGAACCAAACTACAACATTCTAGTTGATGAGATGACCCAAATCGGCCAAAACGAAATGCTAACAGGCAGCTGAACATGAGAGACAGAGTCTGTCTGATTTAAACGCACAGCAGAGAAGAAAATAACACAACTATTGTTCTACATCTCCGATTAAAGAGTTCTTTAACATTCTAGAAAGGTTATGAAATTTGCTAAAATATTCTAGTTGGGTTGGGTGGGAACCCTGAATTTGTCTCTAACATAAACATATTTTAGAAGGTAATTCAATGGATTCATCTCGCCAGAAATCTGAACAGCAAGAATAAAACTAACATAACTTTTGATCCGTATGTCAGAATTTGGTGATCTTGGTGGCTATGGAAAGCTAAGACAATAAAATACAATTATCATAACAGGGAGAACTCCTGATTCGGACCTTAGCCATGCCCAAATTGCCACGCAAAGTGGCTGCTGGAAATAAAACGATGTTCTGGACAGTGGTACATAAATGGCCGTATCTTGCAAACCATAACTCGGATTCAGATGAACTCAGAGGCTATGGAGACCTGACAAAATAATCTACAACTCCCTAAGAGATCACAAGTCCTAATTCGGCTTTGATCTAAACGAAAATCGACATTGAACAGGGAACAAAAATCTGAATCTGAACCCAGCAATATGGACAAATCTGCAACCAACCTCTACCAAGAACGAATTGAAACAATAGTAGGGATGCGAGATGATACTCTAGGAGATGCGTGAGACGTTGGTTCTTGCTCGGGTCACCAATGGACGACGGCCTCCGGGCTCTCCCTTGCCTTGGCCGGCAGCACCAAAGGAGGAAGAAGAAGTTGCTGCCCCAATGGAGGAAGGATGGCATGCTGCACCAAGGAGGAGGGCGCTGCTGCCAGGTCTTGGAGGAGTGGCGGCTTCAAGAATTGGGGAGGCGGCGGCTTCCAAGCTTGGAGGGGCGGCAGCCAAGTAGTAGGCAGAATTGGGAAACAGCCCCCCTCTTTTTGGATATGTGGCTGCTTGGGAAACAACCCCCCCATGGGCCTTTCGGCCACCCCCTTGGGCTTGTTGGCCAAGGGCCCAAGCCCAGGGCAGGGTCGAAAACCACCCCTTAACTCTGATTTAACCCAGTGCTCAAGCTTCTGCCTCACAACCGGAATCGGGGTATTACATGTACTTGCCTCAATTGTGCGAAGATTGATGACGCGAAGAGGGCGCTGCCCCCGGAATCCAACCCCCACCTGAATAATTTTAACAAACACTTTAAGATAATAATTCTGGACAAAACGTTGCTAGAAACAAACATACAACTAACTACGCTCCCTAGCGCAACCCAAAACATTAACTCCCATGAACAATGATCTGTCCTAAAACAGAACAGTCCCCTTCTAAAATTCATAACGTTTCACCTACTTGTCCAAAAAGGGTGTTCTTTGCTTCTCTGGAAAGCTTATTAATTTACCTACATAAACCTAGTTGGTGAGCTTTCCAGATTCAGCCATCTTCTATCCTTACCAACCACATTAATAGAACTACTAAATCTCATGAGGGGTTCTGAATAGCGAGACTAAAACTCACGTATCTTTCAGTACAAATATCCAAAAATTATATTCTCTATCTTTTTGGAAACCTTATTAAAATACCTACAACTTTTGTTTTGGTGAGATCCCTAAATAATTCATTAACTAATTTCTAATGACCAATTAACATTAACTGCCAGAATTCTAACAGAACCACATAACACAGACGTTGCAAAAATCATATCTCCTGATCTGCTAATCCAAACGACCAGATCCAAGATCCTACAGAAAGCTAGTGACGCTACCTACAACTCTCTAGGAGATGTCCAGACCAGATTTCATAACTAACAGCCCTAAATCAATCGAACACTATAGATGCCAGAAAACCGATCTAATACCGACATTGCCTAAATACATGAATACATGACTAATCGAATGAGATCAGGGGTTACCCTTGGAGACACCACTGACGAACGTGAGGAACACCACGCGATCCCTCTTCCCCTCCTTTCTCCCTTCTCCCCCTTCCTTCTTCTTCGTTTCTCTTCCTTGGCCGACAGCACCCGAGGAGGCTTCTCCCTTGCTTCTTCTTGGACGACAGCAAAAGCTAGGGGTGGGTGGGGTATATGAAAGCCTAAAAGACAACATAGCACACAGTGGTGGTGGTCTGTAGCTTCCCTAGGGTTGCCCCCTCTCCTTCTTATGTGGCCGGCTGCTCTTCCCCTTTGGGCCTAAATGCTATGGGCTGGAAGCCCACAGCCCAGCTTGTCCAAATTATACATAAACCCCCCTCTAATCTCCTGTTAAAACCATTTTCTAATTGGCCCTTCTTCCTAAATTAATTCTTGTTACTTAAATAAACTTGGGGTATTACATTCTACCCCCCTTAAACGGAATTCGACCCTGAATTCTAAACACACTTAACACCAAAGAACAATCTCAGCTAAAAGATACTACCAACATTACCATGTACCTACTCTGAATATTTCTGGATATTGCTCGCGCATGCGAGACTCCAATTCCCAAGTCTCTTTTCCCTTGGACTTATAGGACCACCGCACCGTGATGTAACTAGTGTATTACGCCTCATCACTCGTACCGACCTGACCAGGACCACTCAATGGATAGAACTCGAAGATGCGGTATTTCTCGCTGGTCAACGGCCCTTACGAAACCTCACACTCCAAATACCTCAAGCATTCACTCAACACTAGTTCATTCAAAACGTTATATACCCCGCTCCAGAACTCGATACGGTTTTAGCGAATTGCTATCTTCCAAAATCTCCGCAACTTCTAGAACAAACCAAATATACTTTGGCTATCATTCCCTTTTGGGACCAAACCACAGAACTTGCACACAAACATATGGAACTCTTGTTCCATCTCTTAGTCAATCTCTTTACCCTAACAAGGAGAACCTCCAATAAGCAGGGACACGCAACACATCTTATTTTAAACAAACTTTAATAATCAGAACTCGACTGAAAACAAAAGATTCACAATGCAACCCACTCTTAATCAACTTCCCTCCAAAACAGTCAAATCCAGAATCAGAGATTCATCACGAAAACCTTCCAACATTCCAACTAGGCAGTTTGCAAATAAACACCACATAAACCAAAAGAGAAATCACTCGAATGCCCAAATCAAACACTTCCTTTATTTTTTCTTGAACCGGAAAGAACCACCATGCCCCATAAAGTCAACTCAAATGGTACATAATCTCCGTCATAAACATTCAGCTCATCCAAGAATCACGATAGTACTTCCCTACTCGAGAAAAACATTCTTTTTTCAAATGTTCTTTTAAGAAATGAGCCTCCTCCCAAATCATGGGTTTTCAAATCATCATACTAACTCCTTCCTCTTAACCAACATCCCAAAACGATCCTCAAATCGAAAGAACAACCACACTCACTTAGAGAGACTCTACTATTCCACAAAAGGATTCTCTAGTCCACTCCTATACCAAAGGAATTATTTTGATAAATAATTCCCAACACCTCAATAAATATTTTTTTCACCAACAACCGCATCACCTCATTCTGTTAGGGATAATCAATTTGAAATTCTTAGCACCCATACTCATTTACTATACCCAAAGTATTCTATCAAAGTTCAACACATTGTTCAGAATCCACTTTTGCTCTTCTACTTCTACACATAATATTGGGCCTCCAAGGTCCTAGCATAAAAATGCAAAGCTCAAATTCAACCTCCAAGGCTCCTTCCATGAATTTCTGGTATAATTGATAGGAAATCCTCAAATTCATTTACTAAAATTTGACACAGATCAACAATAACATTAGTCATTAATATCAACATTCCTCACTAATCAAGTAACTGCCCAAGGCGATTCATTTCATCAATCTTGGACCTTCACTAAACCACCCCAATCAAATTCAGCTACACGACCACAATATACCCATTTGTAATACCCTAACTAATTGACCAAGATTCAAACATACTCAATCACTAACGTCAATAAATAAATATATTCTTGACCAAGTTATCCTTAGAGATAATCTAACTCCCAAAGGGTTACTCACTAAGGCCGAGTCATATTTGATAATAACTCGACAATCCCTGCTATCCCATTAATTAACACAACAATTAAATTTCTCCTACACCATCATAATTCGTCTACACAATCTTACTGAGTACCCAATAGCGACACTCTAATAAATTGATCAAGATTTCCATACTTTTTAATTCTAATGTTCCATCAATTGAACAAAAATCTTGGACCACACATCACTATAGGTTCTACTAATTGCAACATCGTAATCAGTTAACTCCAAGGACCACCATTCTATTTAATCAAATCCTCTTCAAGGATTTTTTTCTCCAAAGAATCAATTTATCACTCAATTCATCTCAACAACTTGACACCTAAAGGCTCACGAAATCATCTACTAGAACACCGCTATCTAGTTGCCATTACACATCCGAAAAGACTTTGCAACACAAATCGGTTAACCCTTTCTTAGAAGAAGAGGCAAATAGAAATGAATTTCAGCATATAGGAAAGCGTTACCATTTACAGTAGATACAAGATCAAGGGAAATAGTCAAATAACAATTATCTAGGAAAACAAAAGATGAGATCATAGTTGAGGGCACATGTCCCACAAGCAGAGAATTTCAAACCTCAAACGAGAATAAAACATTGTTTTTGAAATTCGGAAAACTCTTATGGGCAAGAATAGAAAGTTTAGGCAAATTTCAATAAACTGCAAGTTACAAAACTTGACTTCAATATCAAATACTTCTACTTTACTCTTTCCTTTAACTAAGAAAGCGACTTCCTTTGATTACAACAGCACCATGCCAACTGCAATAAGAAGAGATTTCAAGACTACAACACATGAATCACTTGGGAACTAATAAAACCTTTCAACACGTCATTTTACTCGAAACAATTTCGGTTACCACATCAACATGAGGTCCAAAAGTTCACAAACACAAAACTAGAAACATTTTCATTTAAACAATATCATGCGAATGATCAAATTCTTTTATACAAAACATTCAATATTATCATCATAATCCTTTACTGACAATCACACTAACAATAAAATAATACACTCTTAGTGAGAATCATCATAGCCTCCTATCCCATCATAAACCTCTCCAAAAGAAACACAAGCCACAAGGTTGAAACAAACCCCTTTCAAAAAGATCATGCTATCAAATAACAATTTCTCAAGGCACGCTATCAAAGACCACTTATTCATTCATCCACTCAACCATTAGTGTTGTTCAACACCCACTTCAACTACCATTAACAATTGACAATTGTATTTATCACGTATGCAAGTATGGTCCTACTTCTATTTGCAGTCACACAACCATTTATAAACATGGAGTCAACATTCCACTTTATGCTCAGAGTTTAGTGCAAAATACAATTAAGGATTTAATAACATCATCTGTTGTAAAATAGGGTTTCACAATGTACTACCGCAACATTCTTCTAATCCGATATACATGCTTCAATCTAGAAATTATGTATGATCATCAAGTAGCCAGTTTATGAAAATTTCTGGATTAATATCCTCCAAAGCAACATTCAAACACATCCTTAACATAACCATCACTAATGGGTAAATTAATCCATTGGGACACATTACTCCGAATTATCCAATAAATTTACCAAATTCCATAATCTTAATGATCAGACTAAATCATCAATATCTCACACTTCTTAATAAATCTTGGATTCCTAGTATGTATAGTCATACCATCGAACAAGTTCATCATATAATTATTCTATGACGACAACAATTTAATCATATTTACTACCAAGGATCTTGGTTACGATCAATTATGCACCACGCTACAGACCCACCTTGACGACTCATACATTGTCCATTATCTTTCATACTTGCAACCTCCCACTTGACACAACAAAACGTTACAAAAGAGTTTTGACACTTTCTTTATCAAAGAAGAAGTACCAAACTTCGACACTCCAACTACTACAAAAGAAATGCATAGAGTCAAAGTTTTCACATGCTAAAGAACTCACAAAAGATAGTTCACATTATCCAAAGTACCAAGCAAATAAGCGAATCATTTTTTTCCAACAAGGAAGGCAAAACCTTCACAATAAAATATCAACCTTGCGAATCAACAACGTTAACAAGCAGCAACTCTCATCAGTCAGAAGCACAAATCATCGCTTTATGGAACCAATAAAGCCAAGGGAAAAACGTCCAACTGCATTGTAACCACTAACCCAAGAAAAAAATAATAAACCTTTCGCGGTTTATCAGAAAATCCTAATACAACCCAAGGAAGACAATGACCTTCCCAAAGAAATCCATTCTCAACTCCTGGAATTAGTTTACCCACGGTAAGCACTCCACTATTCTCACACCCCAACCGACAGTACAGCCTGGCCATGCCTATGGCCACAACCAAACTCTACCTCTCGACATCGATTATCCTCACACATAACAATCATATAATCAATTAATAAGCAATCATACTCAATTCATATCAGCAATCATCAATACGATATAACAGAAATGTAAATGCAATGATTTGCACATTCCCATCCTACTGTGCACCGGTGTGTCAAATTTTTAAGTTGATTAACCATTAGCAAATTTTAATTAATCTAGTCACCACAGACCTAAAGCAAGCTCTAATACCAACTGTAACACCCAAGCCCAACATGAGCCTAGAATGCTACTAAAGTAACAAAGTAACAATTTAAAACCTAAGACATTATACTAAGTTTCGGCAGAACCTCCTTTGTATGGTTAACTATACAGGAGGTTCTAACAACATCAAATAACATAATCAATTAATTCAACATCCAATTTAAAACATAATCATAAAAACTTCCATGAAACGCTAATTAACTCTATTACAAAACAATAGAGGCATTAAGACATAACCAATAGAAACATCTTGGCAGTTTTCTTAATTATTAATTCATTGTCTAAAATCAATCATTCATAAGTGGTTCGTGGTTTTGTGCAACAGATCTCATTTCTAGCCCCTCCCATGCATGATGTTCGCGCAAGAGGTGCCAAAAACATAAGCAAACAACAAGTGTGAATCCAAGAATCAACAAAGTACAATAAACACAGTAATTCAATATACAACTTTGCCACTATCATCCAATCACAATTCTTTATAATGAACCAGATCATATGCTCATGCAATGGACATGCCATAGATGCACTCTTTTCTTTCCTCTTTTCATTTACTGGTAATGCGGAGTATGCATCCGTTGATGCATACCCATGACTCTGCCTTCTAGCACAGGGATCATAAGCCCATACTCCACGAGTCTGGGGACCCCAAGCCCGTCTAATACATGACAGAGACCTCAAAATCAATACTTGGTCACTACGTGACCAAGTCTCAAGGTTGATGGCATGATGCATATGAAACAATTCTTTTATCCAACATAAACATGTAATAGCCAACAACATTGTGGATATCATGGGGATATGTGCATGATCTAAGGATGATGATACAATTGGCAATGGCTTTTGCGGTTTGTCGAATCTTGCGTTTTCGGCAGAGGTTGATTCGATCAGTCATTAGCGGTAAAATGACCGGCCAGATCGTGGTCGACCGGATGTCTCAAGGATTTTCGGTTAAGTCCTGGTGGTCGGTAGCCAAAACAATGATCGACCGATTTTGACTTGATTTCGTCGAGTTGTTGGCGTTGCTTGTTGGGTTAGCTTAATGGCATTGGCTTCAGTGCATATGTGTTGCATGTTGCATGTTTTCACTAACGTGGGTCAAGTTGTGAAGAACTTGTTCCTGGATTCGATTTGCTTGTCTCTTGGTGTGCAGGTTGCTTGGAGGTCAGCGACGGTCAACGACGAGGAGGATCGGGACTAAGTTTGGAGAGCTGAGGTCCAGAACGATCAAGGATGCCGGGTGAGGTCAAATGACTCAAGCATAGCGTAGAATGGACAAGGATGACCAAACGGGCAATTCGGTGCGACTGTTTGATCAAGCGGTGCGGGGGTCGGTGCAAGTGCCATGGTGGTCTGGTGGGAACCGGATGGGAGAGACTTGCCGACACGATGAGAGCCGCTGGATCAACCTAGACGTGGCGAAGCATGGGAGTGCTTCGCGCAGTTTGGACTCGGTCTTTGGAAAAGATCGAGAAGGGGTATTTTGGTAATTTTGCCAACCCACGGCGCAAGACGGAGCGTGGTGAAGCGGATTAGGTCAAGAGAGTTGAAGACGACGCTTTAAAATGCGTGCGTGTGTGACCCGTTTGTGTTGGGCCTTAACAGGAGCCCATTAGGGTTAACTCTCTAGAAGCTAGGCATCCATATAAATAGGGGTGGCTGCTGTGATACAGCACCCAAGGACTTTATTTGTAAACCCTAGTTTGGTTTTAGGGTTTTAGAGAAAGAGGAGAGGCTTAGGGCTCTAGGGAGATGAGTTGTGTTGTTTGCTCTTGGATTGAGCTTTGTCCTCCATGGATGGAGTGGCTGTAAACCCTCTCAACCTCAGATCAATCTATGGATGATTCCCAAAGATGAGTCTCTTTTGTGTTCTTGCTCTATATTTGAGATTTTGGAGGTTTCTTTGATCTATTGCTTTTTGGTTGATTTCGTGCCCTCTTCTAACTTGCTATGACATGTGGGAACATATCTAAGATCACCTAGATCATCAATCTCCTACGAGCAAGTGTTGGATCAATTTTTTGTTTTTGCCCGGTTTTGAACCTTCCTTTGGTAAAATGGAAAAATTTGGTCATTTTGGTTCTTTTCTTTGGGGATTTTGGTTCGAGTTCAACACAAGTCTTTCACTATTGATCCTCATAGCTCTCATAGCTATCGGGGTGAACCTGGTGTTGAATTTGAATGAGGTGAAAAGTAGGCGAGATCCTATTCACCTCCCTCTAGGCGCCTTTCCGGTCCTACAATTGGTATCAGAGCTGGTTAGCTCTTCTCATAGATCTTAACCGTTCTAAGGAGCCATGGCATCTGACAAGTATTCCACCAAACCGCCTGTGTTTGATGGAGTCAATTTTTCATACTAGGAGGCTCACATGCATGCCTACACCGAGGCTCAAGGGCACTCAATTTGGCTTAAGATAAAAAATCCTTATATAGTGCCAGCCAATGACGATGTGATCACACCTGATGTGGAGGCAAATAGCAAGGCTCGAAACTTCTTGATTCAAGGGCTTAGTCAATCTGAGTTTGAGCGTGTCGCTCACTTGAGGTCTGCTCACGAGATATGGAAGACCCTCGCTGACTACCATGAGGGCTCTACCGCGATCAAGGAAGTGAGACAGAACCAACTTAAGAAGGAATACTCAAAGATCGAACAGAGGCCTGGTGAGTCTTTGGATGAGTTGCTAGGAAGGTTCACCAAGATCATTCATGACTTGCGTGCTTTAGATCTTGTGTTCACTGAATCTGAGAATACACGTCAGTTTTTAGGTGCTCTTGATGTGAGAGTTTGGGGAATGAAGATCACCTCCATCAATGACAACACTATCATGAGTGAGCTTACAATGGATAAGCTCTACTCGAGGTTGAATACGCATGAGATTGATTTCATCTCGCGTCTCCCTAAGATAGAGTCGATGGCTCTTGTGGTTGACCCATCTAAGGGTAGCTCTTCTGATTCATGTGATTTTGGCTCATCTGGTTTTTCATTGTTTGCTTTGCATTCGTTGAGCGATGAGCAGCTAGAGAAACTACCTGAGGATGACCTAGCCCTCCTATCCACAAAATTCATGAGAGCCTACAACAAGGTGAGGTTTAGGAAGAGAGGTGGCCATGTTACTTGCTTTGAATGTGGAGAGCCAAACCACATTCGGGCTAAGTGCCCAAGCTAAAGGGCAAGGAGGAGAACAACTTCCGGAGGCGTCCTCAAGCACGAGATGCAAAAACCAAGAAGCCCAACTATCGGAAGTTCGTCAACCAAGTCCTTACCGCTCTTGAGAATGTCGATATGAGCGATGTGGACTCGGGGACGGAGGATGACGAGGATGACTCTCGTGGCAAGAAGAAGACCGAGGATTTTACCGGCATGTGCTTCATGGCGAAGGACAGCCACGACATCGACTCCTCCAACGACGACGAGCTTTTCAATGATCCCGATGAGGTATGCCCCTCACCATATGAAATGAAACGTGCTTTGTTGCTGCTGAACGAAAAATACAAAAGCAAGCTAAAATAATTAAGAAACAGGATAACATGATTGACAACTTGAACCTAGAAGTGGTTAGGCTCAATTCCATTAATCCTGCTGATTGTGACTCTTGCTTTAGCTTGCATGACGAAGTAGCAAAATTGAAATCTACTCATTCCACTATTGCTAATCAACTGAAAGATGCTTTAGATGAACTAGATTCTCTCAAGTCAAGTCCTAGTCAGGTTTGCATGGATGCTATTGCTCTAGATGTGACTGTTGTAGATGCTATTCATTCATCTTGCTCAAATTGTGCATTACTTGAGTTGAAGTTGGATAGTGCTACTAAGGAATTGCAGAAATTTGATGCTAGTCACACGTGTTCTCATTGTGAGGATAGTAGGATTAAAATGAAGGAGATGACTAAAATGGTTCTTTATTCTAAAACTGCTTTATGTGAAAACTGTCTTAAACTCACAATTGAGAATGATGCTTTAAACAAGACTCTATAGGAGAAAGCTAAAATTGAACAATCTATGTCCATGACGGCTTCCAAAAAAATTGTTGATTCAGCTTCTTGTGTTTTGTGTGCTGAAGTTGGGCATAATGTAGATAAGATACAAGAAGCGTTTAGAGTTAAGTTCAAAGAGCAGTTGGATAGGATTAGGAATGACTATTGTGTGTCTTGTGAGGCTTTAAAAGTTGAGGTAGCTCACTATAAGGAAAGGTATGATAGGAATATCAAGTCAAATAAGTGTGCCTCATGTAAGGAGCTAGCCAAAGAAAATGACTACCTTAATAGGACTCTTGAGATATTTACTAGTGGGAAGAAGAACCTAAACATGATTCTTGATCAATCTAAGGTGAGTGTGAATAATAGTGGCCTAGGATTTAATTCCTCAGAGAATTCTAAAAATCACCCACCTAAGGTTGTGAGAGCTGTTGCAAGTGGCTTGTTTGAGGCAGAACCCCCTGAGACATCTAAGATAGTTTTCAGATCTGCAGGTTTTGCCCAAACCCCTTCTAGCATGACAGATGTTTCTACGTCAGCTAATCAGACCTCTCAGAAGGTCAAGTATCACTGCACTTTTTGCAAGAAGGATGGCCACATAGTTGAGTTCTACTTCCGTAGAGCTAAGAGTGAGAGGAAAGAGAGAGTGCAGGCTTTGAGATCCATTAGAGGAGTTCCTTCACCTTCTACTAGAGTCAGGCAGCCTGTCTTTCCTGCTAGACATAGGCCTAAGTTTGAGAATGACTTCTTTGACTTTTTTGGTGGCTCTAGGCAGCGTTTTGGGTTAGGATATCGTGAGGAGAAACCACGGATAGCATCTAGACAGGGGGAGTACCGATCTTTTGGTAGATCGATTCGGAGAGGTCTAGGTGTTGCTATTCTTATGATTTTCCCACTAACCATGTTATTGCTGCTTCTTCTGGTGTTCCTAAGCATCGTGTGGCTCAGTACTGGATTCCCAAGTCTTTTATCACTAACCCCAGTACTGAGGCACAGATGTTTCCTGTTTATGCCTTGTAGGTCCGTCGTGCGAGGAAGGAGGACATATGGCTTGTTGACTCTGGATGTTCTCGACGCATGACTGGAGATTCTAGATGGTTCTCCTCCCTCACACGTGCATCCGGCAACAAGTTGATCACATTTGGGGATGCTTCTCTTTGGGACCGTGATGACCAAGGGCACACGGTCTTGGCCAACAACAACTTCATGCTTAAGGACGTCGTAAGTAAGCTGGGGTATAATCTGCTATCTGTTTCTCAGCTTCTTGATGAGGTCTAGAAGTGAGGTTTAAGAGTGGTGAGTGTAAAGTTCTAGACTCCTCGGGTGAGCTTGTCTTTGAGATCTCTAGGTTTGAGAAGATCTTTTGTGCTAATTTCAGTATCTCTTCTGCTTCCAGCCCTAGGTGTCTTGTGGCTTCTGATTCTCATGATTTAGTGTTGTGGCACCGTAGGCTTGGACACATAGGCTTTGACCATTTGACCAGGATCAGTAGCAAGGACTTGATTAAAGGGTTGCCTAAGCTTAAGCCTGTTAGAGACCTTGTGTGCACTCCCTGTAGACATGGTAAGATTGTTTCTGCTTCTCATACACCTCTTACTTTAGTGATGACCGATGGACCTAGCCAGCTCTTGCACTTAGACACTGTTGGCCCTTCTAGAGTTTAGTCTACAGGAGGGAAGTGGTATGTGTTTGTCATTGTGGATGATTACTCCAAGTATTCATGGGTTTATTTTCTAGTTTCTAAGGATGAGGCTTTTGGCTTCTTTAGGGAGTTGGTTCTTAGACTTGCTGTTGACCTCCCTGGAGCCTTGAGAAGCATTAGGAGTGACAATGGCACAGAGTTCAAGAACTCTTCTTTTGCCACTTTCTGCTCTGAGAGAGGACTTGAGCACCAGTTTTCCTCTCCTAGAGTTCCCCAGCAGAATGGGGTTGTAAAAAGGAAGAACAGGACCCTTGTAGAGATGGCCAGAACCATGTTAGATGAGCATAGCACTCCTAGGAGGTTTTGGGCTGAGGCGATCTCCACTGCTTGTTATGTGTCTAATAGGGTTTTCTTGAGATCTATTATAGGCAAGATTTCTTTTGAGCTTAGATTCGGTCATAGGCCTAAAGTCTCTCATTTCAAGATTTTTGGTTGCAAGTGCTTCATTCTTAAACATGGCAACTTGGATAAATTTGAATCTAGATGTTATGATGGCATTTTTCTTGGATATCCTGCTCATTCTCGTGGCTATCGCGTATTTAATTTGGATACTAACAAAATTGTTGAGACTTGTGAAGTCACTTTTGATGAGGCTAGTCCTAGTACTAGGCCCGATGCTGCAGGTACACAGGTTCCTTATATTCGAGAAAGCATCTTCGTCGACGACGACTCTGAGGATGAGGACCCAATCCATCCTCAAGGCACTACTGAGATGGTTAGAGAGCCTGCTTCTATTTCACCAGCTTCAGGAGAGCAGCCTCCTCCCACTTTCATCGATGCGATGAGTGGCTCTGCTCCTATCTCCACAGCCCATGAGGTAGAGGCCACATCTGCACCAGGACCTCATCTTCATATTCAGTGACAACATCCACCTGAGCAGATTATTGGGGATCTTCATGAGCGAGTCACTCGCTCCAGGTTTATTTCTCCTGATTCTCATGCACATTCTGCTTTTGTTGCATCTTTTGAACCCCGAGATGTCACCCATGCTTTATCTGATTCCTCTTGGGTCAATGCCATGCATAAAGAACTTGAAAATTTTGAAAGAAACAAAGTCTGGACCTTAGTTGAACCTCCACCTAATCAACATGTAATTGGAACAAAATGGATTTTCAAAAATAAGCAAAGTGAGGATGGGTTGGTAGTTCGCAACAAGGCTAGGCTTGTAGCTCAAGGTTATTCCTAGGTAGAAGGCTTAGACTTTGAAAAGACCTTTGCTCCTGTAGTTAGATTGGAAGCCATTCACATTTTGCTAGCATTCGTGACATCTAAGGGCTTTAAGCTTTTTCAAATGGATGTCAAGAGTTCTTTCCTTAATGGCTTCATAGAAGAAGAGGTCTATGTCAAGCAACCCCCTGGTTTTGAAAATCATAAGTTCCCAAACCATGTCTTTAAGCTCTCTAAGGCCTTGTATGGATTGAAGCAAGCTCCTAGAGCTTGGTATGATAGGCTTAAGAGTTTCTTGCTTGAAAATGGGTTCAAAATGGGAATGGTAGATAAAACCTTGTTCACTCTCAGGCATGGCAATGACTTTTTATTGGTTCAGATTTATGTGGATGATATCGTATTTGGTGGTTCTTCTCATGCTTTGGTTTCCAGATTTTCAGATTCTATGAGCAGGGAATTCGAGATGAGTATGATGGGCGAGCTAACTTTCTTCCTTGGTCTTCAAGTCAAGCAACTCAAAGAAGGTACCTTCATTCATCAAAGCAAGTATACAAAGGACCTTCTTCGACGCTTCGACATGGGAAGCAGCAAGCCAATGTCTACTCCGATTGCCACTTCTACCGTGTTGGATCCTGATGAGGATGGAGAGCCCATGGACCAGAAGGAGTACCGCAGCATGATCGGCTCCCTCCTCTACCTCACGGCGTCGAGTAGGACATACTGATTTCTTTGTGTGTCATGCGCTCGATTCGAGCTTCCTCGTGCCTCTCATCATCAACCAGTGCGTTGCATATTCAGGTACCTCCAGGACACTCTTGACTTTGGACTCTGGTTTTCTTCTGATTCTGCTCTTGTCGACGATCGAATCACCGATCTTACGAAAATAAACGAGGAAAATGACGTGGAATATCCTGGAATGGAATGGGGGTCGCTCTTTATTGATATGAACTGGATTTACAAGATGTGGCTAAGTACTACCCTGAATTACACTGAATGGAGGAATGCTTAACCGGGCAATCAGACTTAGAATATGAGTCTAAGGCTGATTATCTAGCTTCTAATTCCACCGCTTAGGCTTCTGTGCATATCTTTGCCTTGGCCTTGTTTTGTGTGTCGCCTATCGTCTCCCTTCTTGTCTCTGTTGTTGTCTCTTGTGCTTCACCTTTAAATAACTTCCGAAGAGGTGGCAGTTACTCCTGGAGAAGACGTCCCTGGTGAAGCGTTACGACTGGTCGGAACGGTAGAGAAGTTAGCAATGTGCTAACTTCTTTGCGGTTGCTTGTGAAAAGCTTAACCGTAGGGTGGTTAATAGTCAGTGTCTCAGGGTTGTACCATCGCATGGTTTGGAACGTATAACACGTGTTCCATTCATCATACGATAAGAAATACCGATTCGATAATTTTACGGCGGTTATCGGTGGGATTAGGCACAAAGCCTCATCCCACTGTGGTACCCATAAGTAACCTTCGGAATACTAACGACCGGGGGAGGTCGGTCTTAGGGTTACGACCATGAAGACGTATGGTCTTTTATTATATATTAAAATAATACATAGATGTTTTAATCCTCGTCGGCTAGCCCCGAACTTTAAATGAACTGGTCGTGTATATACCTTTTCCCGATGAAATCGTATCAGGCGGAACCCATTTAATGTAAGTGGTATCTGAAGTGGTGCATGTTCACTTTAAAGTTGAGAACTTGCCTTGGGAAGCGAAGAGTTCCTCGTCTCGTTTGAACAAAAAAGCTTTTTGTCGGTTGGACTTTTGTAGAAATCCTTGAAAGTATCGGAAGGTTATAAGATCTCCTCTCATTGGGCTCTTAGAATTTTTATGCTTCCGAATCCCTTCGATCCTTTAGCTTTTCGCCAAGAAATCCTCCGAGTCTTTTTCTGTTCTTCCCACCACAAAGTCTCCAACTTTTGCTACTCATTCTTGAGGATTTTCGCCATGTCGGAGCAGATTACAAAGTGGTTGCCTTGAATTGGGCAAGAAAAACTTCGAGGCCTTGAAGAAGATGGGAATGCTCCCAGATAGGAATCGATTAATTGGAGACCGCGTGGAGAGCATTTTCCGAGCCATGAAGATGGCGAAATCCTGTTTTCTTGCCTACATCGAATGTGAAATTTGAGACTCTGGTACACAAATTCCTCCTCGCGTTCTTGAACATTACGAGGTGGAATTGGTGAATTTGGTCCCAAATTCGATCGCAAATATTAGTATTTTAGCATATTTGTGCGAGGCATACCGGGAATACAACCGAACTTGAAGCTCTTTAGTTATTTCTACTGCATGGTGATGGGAAAATCTGCGGCAAAATCTGAGGCGCTCTGGGGAATGCACATTGCGTCTTCATGACGGAAGGCCGATGAGTACATCTTCATGTACGTGAAATCTTCGTGGTCGTCATGGAAAAAGTCTTGGTTTTACATGACGGTTCTGAAGACGATGGCCTCTACTTGGCGGAACTAGAGCAAGTGAAAACTCCAAGTGGAAGGAAACCAGTAAAGAAGACGAGGATAGTCAAGAGATGGGCGGATGCCATCTCGACTTAAGTAGTCGGGGCTTGACTTCGTGGCATGTGGTGAAGGATTTTACCCTTCGCCAGATTAGCCCATTGAAGCTCGGACTCATTCCTGCTCTGGTGCCTTGATCGTGATGAAGCTACCTCGGAAGGTGGTAAGTCTTTGAGATAAATTCGATCGGTATTTTGATTTGATAAATGTATTACCTTAAAATCTGTCTATTCTTCCTACATTAAAGTTCTTACCCCGGGAAGTTAGAGAACGAGTCAGCCGATCTGTCTTGGGGAGCTCGGAGAAAAGGTGAATGCCCCAAGATCTTAGCCATAACTCCTATTGAAGGAGGAGCAAGGCTTAAGGTAATTTATTAAATTCCTTTTACCATGTATATACATATATTCCACCAGATCTCCAATCGTGTTCTATATTTGCGATCGGTCGGATTATGAATCATACAATCTGGTGAGGATCAACGCCCCACCTTGGTTCCGACCGAGTCGTGCCTCGAGGCACTTGAAGGAGATGAATCCTCGAGGTAATAGAACATTTTGGAGTCATATATGTACGAAAATTTTTTAGATAAAGGATTTCTTCACCTAATCAAATTTGTTCTTTGATTTAGGTGGATAAGCTCAAGGCCATGAGAATGTAAGCTGCGGAGGTCAGAACTCCAGAGTGGTCGTGCACGACCTTACGGTTATTCTTGAAACAAGCGATCTGGAGATTGAAGAAACCACTCCCTCCACCGGATAGTCGGGAATGTGGACCTTGACGAACCGGTCGAGGACATAGCTTCCGACATCTTGTTGGAGGATGTGAGGTTCAACAAACCTGTTTGTCCGTAACCAAACAAAATTGGAAGAGAAGAAAAGGAAGGCTAGCGGCACGATTTCTCTCTGGCGCGTTTGAGTCAAATCCGAAATTAACAAGGTATGTACAAATGAAAGTGATCGTATAAGTATGTATCTTTAATAATTCCTTGATGATTTGATATTTTGAACTTCCCATCTTCGGTTTGCATAGGTCTTACGGTGTTAGGTCATTTCCACTGTGTTTTTCCGAGGACACGGCACTGTGGAAGTTCGATCAGAGCACTTCTCGGGACAAAGTTCCGAGGAAGTAGTGGTCGAAGAAGCCCCGGCAGTGACAAGAACAACGGTGAGTTGGATCCTTTGGTGATTGAAACCCCTTCTGTGGAGGTAGATGCCTCTGAGAGGTCTCAACAGGTTCCGATCACTGCTGATAACCCTTCCCAACCTAACAAGTTCCCTTTTCGTCCCCGATTCATCGAGGATAAGGAGCTTGATGAGGCGTGGCAGAAAGTATCGGATACTCAGCTCAAGATGCACCCGATTTGATTTTTGCGGTTATAATGACCGAGCAATTGGGTAAGTATTCTCGACCAGTTACATAACTCTTTTTACAAAGTTTATAAGGAACTTAAGAAAGAGAATGCTAATTGTGTAGCATTTGGTCGAGAACTTTGCTTGTGATCGGAGGACTGACCCAGCGAGTTAAGGACTTGGAGCAAAAGCACTCCGAGTTGGAAAGTAAGAACTTTTCCTTTTAAACTTCTGTTTCTTCTTCAATACTTTGCTCCTCTACAATTATTCTCCCTTATCGCATTCGATAGATCTGGAGAAAATAAAAGAGGAGGTTGTGGCTGAGAAAGCCAAGACAGCTTTTCTTGAAGAAGAAATAAAAGCTAAGACCGATCATTTCTTTGAAGCAAGTTCACTAAGGACAGGTTGATCGTGAAACAACGACCAAATATGAAACACTTAGCAAAACAAATAAAGGTAATATGTCGTAAACTTGATTTTCCTTCAATGATGCTTGTGTTCATTAAGCGATTTGTTTTTGCAGAGCAAGCGCAAATGCTAAGCAGAGTAAAGAAAACTCGAAATTTGAGCAGATAAGGAGGCTCTTGCTCAAAATATTGATGAAAAGATTCATACTTTGAACAAGATGATCTTTGATTTGGGATCGAGGATCAAGCGTGCCTATCTTAAGAGATCCAATAGAGAAAATGAACTATTTGGGTCAACTTCTAGGGGATCTTAAAGTTCGGTCAAAACTACTCGGACGAATTATGCCGTGCCCTAAAAGCAGGTGTTGCAAGTGGAGTTAGTTTTGCTTTGGCAAAGCTGAAAGCTTCCGACCCTCCATTGATCTCCAAGCTGTTAAAGATGACTTCAATCGCCCACTGAGGAGGCGACCAAGTTCATGGAAGAACTCGGGCCACTCGGAGATATAGTTGTAGAGGAGATGGAGGTCGAATCTCCGACAAGCGATGAGTTAGGCGGGGAATATTTCTTAGAGTAGGTTCTGCAAGTGTAAAAATATTTGAATATCTATGAAAACTTACCTTTTATGTCATTGACAAAGCTTTTGTTTATCTGTTTGACTTTTTAAAATTCTCGTATATTTCCTAGCCCCCGACTGCTTGATAGTAGAAGAACGTTACTGTACAAGCAGTGAGCCAAGAAAGAGAATAAAAAAGAGGTCATAACCATGTATGTGAGTTTTTGAAGGTATGTTTGGACATGTAAGACAAAAGCGATCGTTGCGATAAAGACTAGGAAATCAAATGTGGTCGGGACAGTATGATTTCGACTAGTTATAGATCTTTGTTTGTCATAATGGAAATACCAATCAAAAACACTATATATGGTCGGAAAAAAGACTTTGTCAAACTTGACATAAGAAGAAATGCAAATATGTATGCAACAAATTATAAGTGAACTTTGTTTATATCTATTGTCCCATAATCTGGTCGGAACTAATGCTAAGACACGAAGGCATCGACACATTTCTTGAAAGCGTGTTCAAATTTCGTATCCGATCGTAGCGAGGATCGTAAGAAAAGAACCGTCGCTAGGAAGCTCCTTCGATTAGGCGGGACCACGTCTTGAAAAAGGAGAGACTTCGACTAGGAGGCTTTCCGTGTCGACCGAGAGCTGACAAGAATAGACCGAATCGTGAAATAATGAAGCATAATCTTCAAAATCGTAAGCATATCATTCATGAGATAGGTAGTTGTGTGGTGCTCGATTACTCATTTTCTTAAAAAAAAAGAGTGTAGTGTGGCGTGGGAATCATTTGAAAAAATGCTCACGACTAGGACCATAGAGTATCGAGATCCTTATAAAGGATATCGAGAGAAAAATGTCTTCTCCACCGGACTAACAATAATAAGCGACGAGAATGTAGGTGTATATATATAAGCAAGGTTGCACTTCTTAATTAATTAATGAATTTAATGAAATTGAAATTGAAAGAAATGAAAGAATGAAAATTAAACATAGAACTTACGCAATTGATCGATGTTCCAAGAATTTGACAAAATTTGCCCATCGAGACATAGCGATCGTCACGGAACACGGTCGGGTTACTTCGACCACGTGTAAGGACCTTCCCATTTAGGAGAAAGTTTATTGCGATTTGTTTGGCTCTGAATTTTTCGAGAACGGATCACCTCTGACAAAGTCTGCGAGGTCGCACTCTTACGACTATGGTACCTTCGCATGGCTTGTTGGTAGGCCGCCGATCGTACAAGGGCTTGGTTTAAATCGTTCTTCAAGGAAATCGGCGTCGTCGAAGTCGTCGTTCATTCGATCATTTTCGTCAAAGCGATCGATTCGGCGAGCCAATTTTGAGTTACGGAGGAAGCATGGCTTCAAAGCACCATAAACCAAAAAGAATGGAGTTTCACGGTCGCATACGGTGGTCGTGGTTGAACGGCCCATAACACGAGGGAAGTTCTTTAACTTAAGCGCTGACCGTTTGATTAAGCGGTGAATACTCGGCGTTTGATCCTCGCATAAGGATACCATTAGCCGCTCAATCGCTCCGTTGCTCTGCGGATGTGCAATGAAGCAAAATGAATTTTGACACTAAGTTCATCGCAGAACTCCCGGAATTGATTCTTTGAGAAGGCGGGAACCATTGTCTGTGATGATCTGTTGGGTACACCAAATCGCGTGATCACATTTTTCATGAGAAATCTCTTAGCGGCCTCAGTTGTTATTTTAACAACTGGCTCGGCTTCAATCCATTTGGTAAACGTGTCAATCATGACGAAAAGGAATTCGAAGCCCCCGGGTGCTCTTGGGAAAGGTCACAGAATGTCCAGTCCCCAGGTTGCAAAAGGCCAAGAAAGAGAATTGTTTGTAAGGCTTGTCTTTGGTGATGTACTTATCGACTATAAACCGACATTGTACACACTTCGTCACAAGCTCTTTTGCATCATGAAGGCGGTTGGCGATAATAGCCTTAGGAAGGCTTTCTGAAACCGTGGTTACAGTAGGAATGGTGTGCTCCTGAGACGCCTTCATGGATTTGGTTAGCAATCTAATGCCATCCGTTTGAGATATGCATCTCATCAACACTCCATGAGATCCTCGTTTATACAAGATACGTTCGATTAGAGTGTATGATTTGGCTTTTCGTGCTATACGATCAGCCTCTACATCATCTTCTGGAATTGTGTCATCTTTGAAGATAATTGTAGATCGATGTCATCCGATCTCTCTACCGTGATCGTGGCAATACCAGCCGTCAACGACACGTGGAGCATCCATGTTTCCTTGATTAGTTTGTTCAACTTGCAAAGAATCATGTATGTTCTCGGAAGGCTCAACTACCGAGGGTGAATTGAGTTGCTCGAGAAAAACTCAGGCGGGGACGGTCGACCTCGTGGAGGCCATCCGTGCTAACCGGTCCGCGAGAAAGTTTTCCTTTCTAGGAATATGTTGGATCTGAAAACCGAAGAAGTGCTTTTCAAGTTTTAGTACTTCCGCCAGATAAGATGACATCTTGGTACTCGAGCATTGATACTCTTTCCCCACTTGATTCGCTACTAGTTGAGAATCGCCTTTCACTAATGTCTGCGAATCCCGGCGAGCGAGCCGCTCGAGTCTGCCGATAAACCTTCATATTACGCCACATTATTGGTGGCGGAAAATTCTTGGATGGCGTACTTGATGTGTTCGCGGATGGGGATATCAAGACCACTCCAGCCCCCGATCCTTGTAACATCAAGGAACCGTCGAAATACATTGTCCACTCGTCGTGGTGTTCGTACTCGGGTCCTTGGGTGGGTTCAGGTTTGTCCATTCGGCAATGAATTCTGCTATTGCCTGGGACTTTATTGTTTGTTCGTGAAATAAAATGGAGATCGAACGCCCTAGCTCGACCGCCCATTTGGCTATTCGTCCCGATGATTCCTGTTTCAAGGACTTGACCAAGGGATATCGGTGAAGGTACGACCACTTTGTGGGCACGAAAGTAGTGCCTTAGCTTCCTTGAAGACATAAGGAGGCCATAGAGCAACTTTTGTACTGTGGGTATCTTTCCTTTGGTCCATGTAAGACTTCGCCACGTAATAGGTAGTCGTTGGATATTATTCCTTTCTACAACGATTACACCGCTAAGCTATGCGTGGTGTTCTTTGCCACGTAAATTAGCAATGTTTCTCCCGATCTCGGAGAAACTAAGACCGGTACTCAGAAGGTACTTTTGAGTTCCTCAAAGGCATCGTTTGCCTCTTTAGTCCACTCGAAACTCCCATGTTTCGAAGAAGTTTAAAGAAAGGTAATCCTTTTCCCTAATCTTGCTATGAACGGCTTAACGCCGCCATCTGACCCGATTAGTTTTGGACTTCCTTCTTCGTGGTCGGGGGGCGATCTGGTCGATGGCGCAATTTTTCTTTGGATTAGCTTCAATACCTCTAGCGAAACTAGGAAACCAAGCGGTTTTCAGTGAAACTCGAACACACACTTTTCCGGATTTAACTTGAGGTTATGTCTTCTCAAGTTGTTAAAGGTTTCTTGTAAGTCGGGAATGTGGTGCTTGGCGTTGGTGGTCTTTGACGGATCGTCAACATAAGCTTCTAGATTCCAACCGATTTGTGGACTAAAAGTTTTTGCATCAACCTTTGAAAAGTTGCACCAAAGATTTTTGAGACCAAATGGCATCTTAATATAACAATAAGTACCATATGGGGTGATGAAGGAAGTTTTCTCCTCATCTTCTTTACACATACTAATCTGGTGGTACCACGAATACGCATCTAAAAACTTAGTAACTCGCGCTGTAAGTAGAGTCTACTAGTTGATCAATGCGGAAGGGGAAAGTCATCCTTCGGACAAGCTTTATTAAGATCTGTAAAAGTCGATACACATTCGCCATTTCCCATTATTTTTCCTAACCATTACAGGATTAGCAAGCCTTTGTGGGTGGTTGACTTCACGAATAAATCTCGCTCGAGAAGCTTGTCAATCTCCATTGGATTGCTTCCTTCCGATCGGGTGCAAAGCGTCGTAGTTTCGCTTGATCGGTTTTTATCAGGCTGGAGAGCAAGCCTATGCTCGATCACCTCCCGGGGGACTCCAGGCATATCGGACGCTTGCCAAGCAAACACGTCTTGATTTGCTCGGAGGAAGGAGACGAGCGACTCTTCCTATTTAGGGTCGAGTCTTGCCCCGACCAGAATCTTGCGGGCGGTTGGATCTGGTTGTCCTGACCCATGTGACGACTTGACGCCGTGTCGAGAAGCGCTTTTGTCGAGTAGTACCTCCTTGGTGCAGTCGGATGGTTTGGGCGTCATCTTTGGCTTCGAGTGCTTGACTCGCATGGGAGACGGATTAACCTCTCGGTCGGAAGTTCATCAACGGTGCAAAGGATTTCGATCGCACACGTAAGCCATTTTCGATCTCCTCGGTGTGATGACTCCTTCGCCCCGGCATTTTCAAACTTTGATAACCGTAATGCGTGGCTATCAAGAATTTTGCTAATCTTTGGTCGATCGAGGATTCCGTTGTATCTTGATTCAAGTTTACTACATCAAACGGGATCTTCTCTTCGGAAATTGTCGGGTTTTCCAAAGCGTCACCGGTAAGGAAACTTGTCCTATCGGTTTAGCGGTAGAACCGGAACTATGCCATGAAAAGCATATTTCATGTGTTTCACCTTTGACATGGGGACTGCATTTCTTCTAAAGCTCCTACAAATAATATATTCAAGGAACTACCCCATCCACTAAGACCCGATTAACCCGACAATTATTAATAGTTGGTTCAGCGACGATGGGGAACCTACGGTCGAGTCGATGGGATGGTGCGATCGTCTTTCTTTGAAGAAATTGCGGTGTCAGACCACTTGAGTGCTTGATTACGTTGGAGATTCGACGAGGTTGACCTCCGCTCCATGGCCTTGAGATGACGTCTGGACTCGTATGAAGAAGATCCTCCAAAAATCATGTTGATGTGTGTTGGGGATCTGGTACTCCATCTCCTCGTCGCCATCCTTGTCCTTTTTGGAGCTCGTTTCTCCATGTTCTGTATTCTTCGAAATGGTCCTTACCCGCATAATAATCCTCCAGTTTCTTACGCGCCAGACACGACAAAGCGCAGATCATGCCCACTTCTTTGGTGAAGTGGACACCACTTCTTATTAAATCTGAAATCCTTGGTTGGAACTTTTGCTTTGCTTCGACCGGCATAGTCCTTCTTGCCCTTCTGATCTTATGCGAGGCAGCGAGGACTTCTTTGTCGTCGGGTCTGCGGTTCTTTTTCTTCTTGAGAGACTTCTTGTTCTTTTTCTCCTGTTTGTCCAGACCGGGCTGGGGAATCTTGTCTTTCCGATCGATGGCTTCACACCACTCGATTGCTTCACTAGCAGTGGCATATTTGTCCGCCATATCAAAAAGCTCAACGGTTGTTCTTGGAGGGTTCATTGCTATGTCCTCCGTAAACCGCCGATTCCTTAGACCTGTTTTAAAAGCCTGAATAACAGAGGACTCTGCGACTTCGGGTATAGAGTTACGAACCTGGCTGAACCTCTTGATATATTGACGTAAAGTCTCATCGATCCTCGCGGATTACGTGGAGATCGTCCTCCTTCCCAGGGCGGTCGTACGTACCCTGGAAGTTGGCAATCAGAAGATCACAGAGTTGTTCCCAAGTATATATGGATCCGACCGGTAAGTTTAACAACCACGACCGGGCAGACCCTTCGAGCACGGTGGGTAAATAGTTGGCCATTACATTCTCATCGCCACCAAAGACCACGATAGCGGTGGTATATATTTGGAGAAATTCCAATGGGTTTTGAGTTCCATTGAATTTGTCCAAGTTGGCGATCGGAACAAGCTAGGCTAACGCACGACTTGGAGCCCAAAGCAGAGAAGGCTCGACAACTGTGATTGATTCATGGCGTCTTCTCAGGGAAGGTGTCGGATTATGTCGATCGGAGACCGATCCCTAAGATTGGAACTGGAACTCCGGTAGATCGATCCGGTCGTGGACATTGATATGATGTCCACGATCGCCCACTTGGTTCAAACGATGTCGGAGATCGTTAGGTCCTAGTGGTGGTTCTTCTCGACGCAGCGATGGGGAGTATCCTCTTGAAATAGCTTTCTCCTCGTGACTCCTTGGTGGAATCGTCGAGGAGGTCTTGGTATCGATCGCTCTCTGGTATGACCATCTGTCCCCTCTTGAGGAGGAGCGTTGGGGCGAAGTCCTAGTCGACTTCTGAACCCTCTGTTCTCGTCGCTTCCGTTACTGCATGGTCTGTTGGAGAATTTGGATACCGACCTCACGAGTTGTACAAAACTAGGCGTTCTGCTAGAGCAGATCGAATTATTTAACATGTTTTGAATCGCCGCAAGTTTTGTCTACGATTCTAGAAGGTCTCGGGTGGTTCATATTGGTCGAGGTGTGCGCTGTCTCAACCTTCCCCGACCTTCGGTTTGTTCGATCTGTCGCTCACTCTGGGTGGGGCGATGCGAGCGAGTTAAGCGATTGACGTCGATTAGTTCCGTTGCCTCCGGAAGTTGGTGCTTGACGGCCCGGATCATCTCTAACAACACGTGATGGCGTGGTAGAGAGTGTAGGACCGTGCAGGGCATCTTGATCTTCATCTCCGATCGCGTTGACCTCGTGCTTCCAGCATTGATCTTCCGATGAGCTTCCATCGTAACTAATGGAGAGCTTGTCAGTGCTTCTGCCAGAATTTTCCACGATGGAGATCGGTCGGAGATGAGCACTTCCTGAGGTCTTCTCAGCCTGATCCGATGAACTGCCGATCGTATGCTGAGTGTGATCATCCCCACATGGCCTACGACCAGTGGAGGTTTTATCGACACCGTTACCAGGTGACGGTTGACTCCTGGAATTGCCAGAAGCCGAAGGAGAGTATCTTTCAGCCATGATTTCATCAATGGTATATAGTTTTCGGGTGATGAGGTGAAACTTCTTCACTGTTTTCACGGTCGAAAAGGCGGGCTTGAGAGATCCTCTCGCATTCGAATCTGGTCGGAGCGGCGGTTCTCTGATTTGCGCCACCGGTAGTGGCGGCGCATCTTCATCCATCCGATCGACCTCGCTAACGTCGGCGACGTGCGAGCCGGCGGAGGAGGATGAGGAGGATGACCTGCCATTTTCTTCCATGGCGCGGATACATCCTTCCATGTCGAGGTTGGCGTAGTCCGCCGTCGAACCGATTTTCCTCATCCCAAACTCGGGCATAGTCGCATGAGCGATTGCGAGTTTTTGGCGAGATTTTCTTGGCGAAAAAAAAATTCTTGAAACTTCGCCTTCTTCCCCACGGACGGCGCCATTGTCGACGATCGAATCGCCGATCTTACGAAAATAAGCGAGGAAAATGGCGTGGAATATCACGGAATGGAATGGGGTCGCTCTTTATTGATATGAACTGGATTTACAAGATGTGGCTAAGTACTACCTGAATTACCTTGAATGGAGGAATGCTTAGCAGGCAATCGGACTTAGAATATGAGTCTAAGGTGATTATCTAGCTTCTAATTCCACCGCTTAGGCTTGTGCATATCTTTGCCTTGGCCTTGTTTTGTGTGTCACCTATCGTCTCCTTCTTGTCTCTGCTGTTGTCTCTTGTGCTTCACCTTTAAATAACTTCGAAGAGGTGGCGATTACTCTGGAGAAGGCGCCCTGGTGAAGCGTTACTGTTGGTTTGAGCGGTAGAGAAGTTAGCAATGTGCTAACTTCCTTGCGATTGCTTGTGAAAAGCTTAACCGTAGGGTGGTTAATAGTCGATGTCTCGAGGTTGTACCATCGCATGGTTTGGAACATATAACACGTGTTCCATTCATCATACGATAAGAAATACCGATTCGATAATTTTACTGGCGGTTATACGGTGGGATTAGGCACAAAGCCTCATCCCACCGAGGTACCCATTAAGTAACCTTCGGAATACTAACGACCGGGGAGGTCGTCGGTCTTAGGGGTTACGACCATGAAAACGTATGGTCTTTTATTATATATTAAAATAATACATAGATGTTTTAATCCTCGTCAGCTCTCTCCATTCGAGCTTTTTTTTTTATGCTAATTTGGCGAGGTGTAGAGAGGATAGGAAGAGTACTTCCGGCATGTGTTATTTCTTAGGCACATCTCTTATCTCTTGGTCTTCTAGGAAGCAGTCCTCTGTTGCACAGTCCACCGCTGAGGCTGAGTATGTAGCTGCAGCGAGTAGTTGTTCTTAGGTTCTTTGGATCTTATCTACTCTGCGGGACTATGGGTTGTCTTTGGATAGTGTTCCTCTTTTTCTGTGATAACACTAGTGCCATAAACATTGCCAAAAACCCAGTGCAACACTCTAGGACCAAGCACATTGATATTAGATATCATTTCCTTAGAGATCATGTAGAGAAGGGTGATGTTGTGCTTCTCTTTGTAGAGTCTGAGCAGCAGGTTGCAGATATTTTTACTAAGGCTCTTGATTCTTCTCGATTTGCTTTCTTGCGGGGAGAGTTGGGAGTTGTTAGTCATTTTGGCCTGTTTTGAGGGGGAGTTTGCTCTTTTGCATTCATTGTATCATATTGCATTCATATAAAAAATCCAAAAAGATGCATTGTAATACAATAATTCTGCTTATCTTTTAATTGATGAAGCTTTGCTTATTACCCTTTTGAGCTTTAGTATTTCAATTCTTTCTTTGACTTGCTAGAATTATCATGCTTTCACATGTATAGCTAAGTCTTTGCTAAATGAGCTAGAACATTAAATCAACTTGAATGAAAACTGTAATTTGTGGATCTTTTAGCTAGTTGCGCAATTAGTGCTCCTTTTGTGACACTGACCCTGTCAAAATTGCTTTGTTAGCTCTTAAATCTAGTTTTGATCATTTCTTGAGCTTCTTGTTCTGCTGAGAATTTATAACTGCTCTTGTGTAAAAAGAAAAATCGAATTACAAGATTGTCTTTGTTAAAATGTGCCAAACTACTCTCACGAGACTACATGTCCAAGACATGAACTTGGAGATAGTTTGATGATCCAGACAATCTCATGGGGATTGCTTGTCAAAATTGACATGAACCTCAAGATTTGTCGCCTGGGTAGAAGCTTAGGAAGAGGTTGTGGATGGCTCCTAGTCCAGGATCTTCTTCACTAAGATATACCTTTTGGTTGAAGCTTAGGAAGAGTTTGTGGATGGCTCCTAGTTTTGGATCTTCTTCACTAAGATAGACAATTAATCAACTTCAAAATTCATTGCAAATGAAAAATTTGTTGAAAAATGGGCGTTTGAGCATAATGATTCAATTCAAAACTTGGTTGTCTCTTCAGGTGATCGTTATTAGCTTTTTGATCTCACATTGACATTTTGACATGGCCATTATCATTTTAGGATCACTGTTGATGAACTTGCTAAATCTAACACATTGCTTACATTGTTAAAATTCATTGCTTTATATTGAGCCTTCATGCTTAGCTTTGATATATATGTCTTAACATGAGCTTGCTAGCGCTTTTAGGCTTGATATGTTATTGTGCAATATGATACATACTAGCTTGTTCTTTTGGGTAATCTCCAAAGCTTCTTGTAATCAAAAATTGAAAAATAAAAAAAATGAAGCCACTCCATTGCATTTCATGCATGCTCTTTTTATGCTTCTTTCTCCATTCTGCATCTATTATCTCCGAACGAGAGGAAGTTGTGATTCCTTGATGACTACATTGTCAAAGGGGAGAAGATTTCACAAAAATGTTGCAAAGAGCTTTTTGGTTGTAGGGGGAGAAGAAAATGATCATAGTGAGGGGGAGCTTAGTGTTTGCTTTCTTTTGGTCTTATTGCCAATTCTGGACTTGAATTGCAATTCTTGAGACTCACAATGATCAAAGGTTATGTAGAACAATTGTTCTTTCATATGGACCTTAAGTGAGATTTTGCAATTTTGTGGAATTTGAAGCTTTCTTGCTTCTTTTTGCCTTATCTCACTTGCCTGTGCTATTCTGGAGCCAGCTTGGTCATTTTCATTGCTTTTTCTTGCATTTGGACCAAGTTGTGCCTTTGAGCGAAAATGTCGAGTATTTACTATTTCATACCTCAAACTTTGCATTTTTTTTGGGAAATTGCCAATGTGTTCATCAAGGGGGAGATTGTGGATATCATGGGGATATGTGCATGATCTTAGGATGATGATATAATTGGCAATGGCTTTTACGGTTTGTCGAATCTCGCGTTTTCGGCAGAGGTTGATTGATCAGTCATTGGCGGTCGATCGCGGCGATCGTGATCGACCGGCCATGTCTCGAAGATTTTCCGTTAAGTCGAGGCGGTCAGGGCCAGACCGCTACAGCGGCGGATCGACCGATTTTGACTTGATTTCGTCGAGTTGTTGGCGTTGCTTGTTGGGTTATCTTAAGGGCATGGGCTTTAGTGCATATGTGTTGCATGTTGCATGTTTTCACTAACGTGGTCAAGTTATGAAGAACTTGTTCCCGGATTCGATTTGCTTGTCTCTTGGTGTGCAGGTTGCTTAGAGGTCAACGACGGTCAATGGCGAGGAGGATCGGGACTAAGTTTGGAGAGCTGAGGTCCAGAACGATCAAGGATGCCGGGTGAGGTCAAATGACTCAAGCATGACGCAGAATACACAAGGATGACCGAACGGGCTGTTCAGTGCGACTGTTTGATCAAGCGGTGCGGGGGTCGGTGCAAGTGCCATGGTGGTTTGGTGGGAACCAGATGGGAGACACTTGCCGACACGATGAGAGCCGCTGGATCAACCTACACGATGGCATGGGAGTGCCAGCGATTGGACTCGGACTTTGGAAAAGATTGAGAAGGGTATTTTGGTAATTTTACCAAATACCGCTTTAGTGACCTTTGCCAACCCACGGCGCAAGACGGAGCGTGGTGAAGCGGATTAGGTCAAGAGAGTTGAAGACGGCGCTTTAAAATGCGTGCGTATGTGACCCGTTTGTGTTGGGTCTTAACGGGAGCCCATTAAGGTTAACTCTCTAGAAGCTAGGCCTCCATATAAATAGGGGTGGCTACTGTGATACAGCACCCAAGGACTTTATTTGTAAACCCTAGTTTGGTTTTAGGGTTTTAGAGAAAGAGGAGAGGCTTAGGGCTCTAGGGAGATGAGTTGAGTTGTGTGCTCTTGGATTGAGCTTTGTCCTCCATGGATGGAGTGGCTGTAAACCCTCTCAACCTCAGATCAATCTATGGATGATTCCCAAAGATAAGTCTCTTTTGTGTTCTTGCTCTATATTTGAGATTTTGGAGGTTTATTTGATCTATTGCTTTTTGGTTGGTTTCGTGCCCCCTTCTACCTTGTTGTGACATGTGGGAACATATCTAAGAGCACCTAGATCATCAATCTCCCATAAGCAAGTGTTGGATCAAGTTTTTGTTTTTGCCCGGTTTTGAACCTTCCTTTGGTAAAATGGAAAAAGGTTGAAACTTTGACGTGGATCTACTCAATCTCTGCTCAGAATAGGTTCCTAAGATCCTTAGGAAGGTGTGTTCCAAATTTGGTCAAGATTGGCCGTGTAGATCAAAAGATAGACTGATTTTCGTTTTGGTTTTGGGCTGTCTACATTATTTCTGGTCAGGGCCGGTCGGACCGATCCTATAACGCCGGCAAACCGTTCGTCGGTCTGACCGAATTTTTGCCGGCGGTCTGACCGATTTCCAGAACAGGTTTTGGTCATTTTGGTTCTTTGCTTTGGGGATTTTGGTTCGAGTTCAACACAAGTCTTTCGCTGTTCATCCTCATTGCTCTTATAGCTATTGGGGTGAACATGGTATTGAATTTGAATGAGGTGAAAGTAGGTGAGATCCTATTCACCCCCCCCCTTTAGGCGCCTTTCCGGTCCTACAAACATCTTACATGAGTAAAGAACATACCCATACTACTATCATTCAAGAACAGAGAACATACTCATCATGCTAGCATACATGAACAAAGAATATACACATACTACTAGCATTCATGAACAATCACGCTTAACTATTCTACCAATAATTGTACTTGCCTCAACCGTGCGAAGATTGATGACGCGAAGAGGGCGCTACCCCCGGAATCAAACCCCCACCAGAATAATTTTAACAAACACTTTAAGTTAATAATTCTGGACAAGACGTTGCTAGAAACAAACATACAACTAACTACGCTCCCTAGCGCAACCCAAAACATTAACTCCCATGAACAACGATCTGTCCTAAAACAGAACAGTCCCTTTCTAAAATTCATAACTTTTCGCCTAGTTATCCAAAAAGGGTGTTCTTTGATTCTATGGAAATCGTATTAATTTACCTACATAAACCTAGTTGGTGAGCTTTCCAGATTCAGCCATCTTCTATCCTTACCAACCAGATTAATAGAACTACTAAATCTCGTTAGGGTTTATGAATAGTGAGACTAAAACTCACGTATCTTTCAGTACAAACATCCAAAAATTATGTTCTCTATCTTTCTGGAAACCTTATTAAAATACCTACAACTTCTGTTTTGGTGATATCCCCTAAATAATTCATTAACTATTTTCTAATGACCAATTAACATTAACTGCTAGAATTCTGACAGAACCACAAAACAGAGACGTTGTAAAAATCATATCTCCTGATCCTCTTATCCGAATGACCTGATCCAAGATCCTACGGAAAGCTAGTGATGCTACCTACAACTCTCTAGGAGATGGCTAGACCGGATTTCATAGATAACAGCCCTAAATCAATCAAACACTACAGACTGCCAGAAAACCAATCTAATACCGACATTGCCTAAATACATGAATACATGACTAATCAAACGAGATCAGGGGTTACCCTTGGAGTCACCGCTGACGAATGCGAGGAACACCATGCAATCCCTCTTCCCCTCCCTTCTCCCTTCTCCCTGTTCCTTCTTCTTCCTTTCTCTTCCTTGCCAGCAGCACCTGAGGAGGCTTCTCCCTTCCTCCTTCTTGGCCGGTAGCGAAAGCTAGTGGTGGGAGGGCACTGTAGCGCGGCACAGCACTATAGCATAGCGACCATACTATAGCGGCCCTATGATTCCCCCTCTCCTTCTTATGTGGCTGGCTGCCCTTCCCCTAGGCCTAAATGCTATGGGCCGAAAGCCCACAACCCAGGTTGTCCAAATTATGCATAAACCCCACTCTAATCTCCTGTTGAAAACAATTTCTAATTGGCCCTTGTCCCAAAATTAATTCTTCTTACTTTAATAATCTTAGGGTATTACATTCTACCCCCCTTAAATGAAATTCGACCCCGAATTCTAAACACACTTAACACCGAAAAACAATCTTAGCTGAAAGATTCTACCATCATTACCACGGACTTGCTAAAACCCGCTCTGATACCAACTGTAATACCCTAGCCCAACATGAGCCTGGAATGCTACTAAAGTAACAAAATAACAATTTAAAACTTAAGACATTATACTAAGTTTCGGCAGAACCTCCTTTGTATGGTTAACTATAATGGAGGTTCTAACAACATCAAATAACATAATCAATTAATTCAACATCCAATTTAAAACATAATCATAAAAACCTCCATGAAACGCTAATTAACTCTATTACAAAACAATAGAGGCATTAAGACATAACCAATAGAAACATCTTGGCAGTTTTCTTAATTATTAATTCATTATCTAAAATCAATCATTCATGAGTGGTTCATGGTTGTGTGCAACAGATCTCATTTCTAGCCCCTCCCATGCATGATGTTCGCGCAAGAGGTGCCTAAAAACATAAGCAAACAACAAGTGTGAGTCCAAGACTCAGCAAAGTACAATTAACACAGTAATTCAATATACAACTTTGCCACTATCATCCAATCACAATTCTTTATAATGAACCAGATCATATGCTCATGCAATGGACATGCCACTGATGCACTCTTTTCTTTCCTCTTTTCATTTATTGGTAATGCGGAGTATGCATCCGTTGATGTATACCCATGCCTGTGCCTTCTAGCACAGGGATCATAAGCCCATACTCCACGAGTTTGGGGACCCCAAGCCCGTCTAATACATGACGGAGACCTCAAAATCAATACTTGGTCATCACGTGACCAAGTCTCAATGTTGATGGCGTGATGCTTATGAAACAATTCTTTTATCCAACATAAACATGTAATAGCCAACAACATCTTACATGAGTAAAGAACATACCCATACTACTATTATTCAAGAACAGAGAACATACTCATCATGCTAGCATACATGAACAAAGAACATACACATACTACTAGCATTCATGAACAATCACGCTTAACTATTCTACCAGTAATTGTAATTGCCTCAACCGTGCGAAGATTGATAACACGAAGAGGGCGCTACCCCCGGAATCAAACCCTGACCTGAATAATTTTAACAAACACTTTAAGGTAATAATTTTAGACAAGACGTTGCTAGAAACAAACATACAACTAAATATGCTCCCTGGCGCAACCCAAAACATTAACTCCCATGAACAATGATCTATCCTAAAACAGAACAGTCCCCTTCTAAAATTCATAACTTTTCACCTACTTATCCAAAAAGGGTGTTCTTTGATTCTATGGAAATCGTATTAATTTACCTACATAAACCTAGTTGGTGAGCTTTCCAGATTCAGCCATCTTCTATCCTTACCAACCAGATTAATAGAACTACTAAATCTCGTCAGGGGTTCTGAACAGTGAGACTAAAACTCATGTATCTTTCAGTACAAATATCCAAAAATTATGTTCTCTATCTTTCTGGAAACCTTATTAAAATACCTACAACTTTTGTTTTGGTGATATCCCCTAAAGAATTCATTAACTATTTTGTAATGCTAATTAACATTAACTGCTAGAATTCTGACAGAACCACATAACAGAGACGTTGCAAAAGTCATATCTCCTGATCCGCTTATCCAAATGACCTGATCCAAGATCCTACGGAAAGCTAGTGACACTACCTACAACTCTCTAGGAGATGGCCAGACCAGATTTCATAGCTAACAGCCCTAAATCAATCAAATACTACAGACTGCCAAAAAACCAATCTAATACCGACATTGCCTAAATACATGAATACATGACTAATCGAACGAGATCAGGGGTTACCCTTGGAGACACCGCTGACGAATGCAAGGAACACCACGCAATCCCTCTTCCCCTCCCTTCTCCCTTCTCCCCCTTCCTTCTTCTTCCTTTCTCTTCCTTGGCCGGCAGCACCCGAGGAGGCTTCTCCCTTCCTCCTTCTTGGCCGGTAGCGAAAGCTAGAGGTGGGAGGGCACTGTAGCGCGGCGCAACACTGTAGCACAGTGACGGTACTATAGCTGCCCTAGGGTTGCCCCCTCTCCTCCTTATGTGGCCGGCTGCCCTTCCCCCTAGGCCTAAATGCTATGGGCCGGAAGCCCACAACCTAGGTTGTCCAAATTATGCATAAACCCCCCGCTAATCTCCTGTTGAAACCATTTTCTAATTGGCCCTTCTCCCTAAATTAATTCTTCTTACTTAAAAAATCTTAGGGTATTACATTCTACCCACCTTAAACGAAATTCGACCCCGAATTCTAAACACGCTTAACACCAAAGAACAATCTTAGCTGAAAGATTCTACCAACATTACCACGGACCTGCTAAAACCCGCTCTAATACCAACTGTAATACCCTAGCCCAACATGAGCCTGAAATGCTATTAAAGTAATAAAATAACAATTTAAAACTTAAGACATTATACTAAGTTTCGGTAGAACCTCCTTTGTATGGTTAACCATACAGGAGGTTCTAACAATATCAAATAACATAATCGATTAATTCAACATCCAATTTAAAACATAATCATAAAAACTTCCATGAAACCTTAATTAACTCTATTATAAAACAATAGAGGCATTAAGACATAACCAACAGAAACATCTTGGCAGTTTGCTTAATTATTAATTCATTGTCTAAAATCAATCATTCATGAGTGGTTCCTGGTTGTGTGCAACAGATCTCATTTCTAGCCCCTCCCATGCATGACGTTCGCGCAAGAGGTACCTAAAAACATAAGCAAACAGCAAGTGTGATTCCAAGACTCAGCAAAGTATAATTAACACAGTAATTCAATATACAACTTTGCCACTATCATCCAATCACAATTCTTTATAATGAACCAGATCATATGCTCATGCAATGCATGTGCCACAGATGCACTCTTTTCTTTCCTCTTTGCATTTACCGGTAATACGGAGTATGCATCCGTCGATGTATACCGATGCTTGTGCCTTCTAGCATAGGGACCATAAGATCACACTCCAAGAGTGTAGGGACCTCAAGCCCATCTAATACATGACGGGGACCTCAAAATCAATACTTGGTCACCACGTGACCAAGTCTCAAGGATGATAGCATGATGCATATGAAACAATTCTTTTATCCAACATAAACATGTAATAGCCAGCAGCATCATACATGAGTAAAGAACATACCCATACTACTATCATTCAAGAACAGTGAACATACTCATCATGCTAGCATACATGAACAATGAACATACACATACTACTAGCATTCATGAACAATCACGCTTAATTATTCTACCACTAATTGTACTTGTATCAACCGTGCGAAGATTGATGACGCGAAGAGGGCGCTGCCCCCCAAATCAAACCCCCACATGAATAATTTTAACAAACACTTTAAGGTAATAATTCTGGACAAGACGTTGCTAGAAACAAACACACTACTAACAATGCTTCCTAGCGCAACCCAAAATCTTAACTCCCATGAACAACAATCTGTCCTAAAACAGAACAGTCCCCTTCTAAAATTCATAACTTTTCGCCTACTTATCCACAAATGGTGTTCTTTGATTGTATGAAAATATTATTAATTTACCTACATAAACCTAGTTGGTGAGATTTCCAGATTCAGCCATCTTGTATCCTTACCAACCAAATTAATAGAACTACTAAATCTCGTCAGGGGTTCTGAATAGCGAGACTAAAACTCACGTATCTTTCAGTACAAATATCCAAAAATTATGTTGTCTATATTTCTAGAAACCTTATTAAAATACCTACAACTTTTGTTCTGGTGAGATCCCCTAAATACTTCATTAACTATTTTCTAATGACCAATTAACATTAACTACCAGAATTCTGACAGAACCACATAACAGAGACGTTGGAAAAATGATATCTCCTGATCCGCTTATCCGAACAACCTGATCCAAGATCCTACAGAAAGCTAGTGACGCTACCTACAACTTGCTAGGAGATGGCCAGACTGGATTTCATAGCTAACAGCCCTAAATCAATCGAACACTATAGACTACCAGAAAACCGATCTAATACCGACATTGCCTAAATACTTGAATACATGACTAATTGAATGAGATCAGGGGTTACCCTTGGAGACACCGCTGATGAACGTGAGGAACACCATGCGATCCCTCTTCCCCTCCGTTCTCCCTTCTCCCCTTTCTTCTTCTTCCTTTCTCTTCCTTGGCCGGTATCACCCGAGGAGGCTTCTCCCTTCCTCCTTCTTGGCCGGCAGCAAAAGCTATGGGTGGGAGGGCACTGTAGCGTGGCGCAGCACTGTAGCACTGCAGCGATACTGTTGCTTCCCTAGGGTTGCCCCCTCTCCTTCTTGTGTGGCTGGCTGCCCTTCCCTCTTGGGCCTAAATGCTGTGGGCCGGAAGCCCACAGCCCAGGTTGTCCAAATTATTCATAAACCCCCCTAATCTCCTTTAATTTTTTTTTCTAATTGGTCCTTCTCCCTAAATTAATTCTTCTTACTTAAATAAACTTGGGGTATTACAAAAACAAAGTAATGTTCCTTGATAATTCGTAATAACTTGATACGTCTGTCCTATATGTTGAACTTGTCTCTTATTTTACAGGGCCTAAAATCTTCTAGTCTGGTTCTAGTTTCTAAATAGAAGCTACTGGATATGGGTTGGTAAAGTGGTATCTTAACTTTTCTTTTGAGCAGCAACTAGTCTATATGTTGTGTGGCACAGTTCTCACAACGTAATACTTTTGCAGCATGTGTTAACTAGACCATTTTTCCTGTTGAAAAAGATGTTGCATAGTTTGTTACAGAAGCTAACTAGGTGTGTAACAAGCTGGCTATCGACACTTATGCGTCTGAGTATTGTTAACATACTTAACTTTTTTCAGAGAAAATAAAAACTTGACTGGCACAGCTCACTATGCAAGTTGCAACACTAATCTTGGGATTGGTGAGCAATATGTCCATTCTATTTCTGTGATGTCATTAATTGAGAACTTGAATTATGCACATGGCATGTATATTGTGATAATTGTACCAACCTCATTATTATGCTTGGAATACTAAAATAAATTGTTGTTTTTCATTACTTCCCTTTGACATCAATCATTAAACTTAGTGTTGTTACCATACAAGAAAGAGAAAGGTTATGCATTTCTTACTTGTGATTAAAATATGTGCATGGTAGTTTTTTAACATTGCATATTTTTATTCCACAGTTCATTAAAATATGTGATTAAAAGGTTATGCTCTTGCTGTTTCTTGTTGATAATGCTTTTACTCCACAGTTCATATTTTTATTAAACACTGTAGCCAAATGTTAAGGCTAGATAATTTCTATTTTTAAACAATATTTTAATATACTCTTAACATCATGGTAGTGTGAAGGTCTACTGGCTCCTTCTCCGGCTCCATTTCCCCCTCTAGTGTGAAGCTGAAACTTAATCATCTAAGGGTGATTGTTTATAGGAACTTGTCTTAGAAAACCTGGTGGTATATATAGCGACCAAGTCGGTGTTGTAACTTTCGTTATTGATGTGATCCATTGATACCTTTATCTTACTTGATGCTTAGATTTTAATATACCGGACAATTTAAAGCTCTTTTATGTGTTTCTCATGACTTAAATTTTTCTTGTATATGTTCAGTGTAATGACAAATTGACAACATAACAAACAAATAGTTTTGTGCTAGATTCTTTTAGCTACAAGTACAAAGGTCTTTGCAAGTTGCTCTTATTGTTTTGACTTTATTTTGTATTTGATGACTTGGGATTCGGATGTGTTTCTTCAAATGAAAATCATGTTTAATATTCATTATAAAGGAATATTAGCTAGTAGCTACAACAACTGTACTGGTTGTAGTTGGGTACTTTGCTCATCTTGGGATAATATAATTTATGACAACTGGACTTAGAATCCTAGTTTTAATTTAGTTAAATTTTATCTGGTAGTTGCTCATTTTTCATTCAATTATTTCGTTGATTTCTAGAAGATGATTCTTTATAAACGAGATTCTAAGCTAGCAACTGATGCAACAGATCGATTCTAGAATAAATGCATGATCCTAGAGTCAATCAACTTCAACCTTTGTTAGTATTTTATCTTATCTTCTTTCTAGAATTATCCATATAATTTGAATACTTCTTGATGTATTCTATGCTATGTCCCTTTTTTCCTAATCTAAAATGTTTTACCATTCTTTCAACCTACAAAAGTATATATAATAGCATTTTCAATCAATTTTTGGAACATGCTTTGTATAGATATTCTATTGCAGCATATGTATCTAGAATTCTCAAGTCATATGGGATGCATTTTGCACCTACGTCAAAGCCATTTCGTACAATACTGCCCAAACTCCCATTGTAGCACAGAAGGTTGCTTCCACTGTTTGCCTAGCTCAGGTATCACTTATTGCCATTTCGTACAATACTGCCTTATTCTTTTCAATACGTTACCATTGTCATGCAGTTTAAGCTAATGCTACCAACTTTCATTATTTATAATCAAAAGGCATTCCCTTTTGCTTTGCTATATGCTTGACAACCCTGTTTTTTGGTGAGTAAATGCATGATATATATGCTGATCGAATTGTCTTCCTTATCTTCTTTCGTGTAATTTTGAATGATTGAATTATGGATTTGAATTCGCTGATGTAGTTTGTAATCCCGGTTTGAGTATGCTGCTTTAACCTAGAAAATTAATATGAATGATAGAAATTGTTTGATCTGACATTTGTTCTTGTGAACTATATGTAATTATGTCCCTAAAATAATGAAGAACAAATCTGACTGGTAAAGAATTGACCTATGATCAAAGAGCTCTAATCTGGTTGTGCATGGTACTTGGTACAGTTTGCTGATGAAATAGTGTGAGTAAAATCCATCTTTGTATTTGATTTTTGAGGTGTCTTTGTGCACTTTTATTTACCATTCTTGTTTTGCCTAATTGTGTTTAGTTAAATGATGATAGTATTATTCCCATGCATTCTAGTAATAACATAACTTCTATTTTTACCAATGATTTTTGTCAAGACTTGCAATTCATCTGTTTGGGCTCTACAATTGCTCTGCTTTAGATGTTGTCTTTTAAGTGCACTACAAGGTTTAGGCACTTTTTAGCTATCACTACATTAATAAACTAATTTATCACCAACTTGCAGGATCTACTTAATGGGTCAATCAGCAGGAGCACATATCGCAGCATGCGCTCTCTTGGAGCAAGCGGTTAAAGAATCTAGACGAGAGCGCATTTCTTGTAGTGTTACTCAAATAAAAGCATATTTTGGTATGTAAAATAGATTGGTGTTATCATATTATGATAAGGATACTTAGTGCTTACTGTTCGGACTACAAGATTTTGGTATGTAAAATAGATTGGTGTTATCATATTGTGATAAGGATACTTGGAGATCTCAATGCATTTTTTATTGAGTTCACTTAATTTATTCATTTGTTAGAGCTCCAACATACAGTTATCCCTAAACATCAATGGACATCTTTCTGCATTTCTTTACACTAACTGTAGGCATTTCCTACAAATATTATAGCTTATTTCCTCTTGATTGCTCACTTTAAGCTTCTGTGTATGCTTGAAAGAGTATGGATGGCTAGGTGTAGCTAGCATTTGATATTGCTGTTAAGTGCTTGATAAGCCATGGAGCTACTTATGGTTAAATGGTGCAAAAGATAATCGAGGGCAGTTAACTGCAGACCTATTAAAACTGACAATCGAGGGCAGTTAACTACCGACAATACGTCTAACTACCGGGGAAAAACTAACAATCGAGGGCAATTAATCTTGGCAAAAGCGTCTAATCGCCGGAAACTTTAATCTTTGGGAAACCTTAAGCTGGGAAACTATAACTGCCGGAGAAAAACAACTTTTCTAGTGCAGTTAACTGCTGGGAATCAACATATCTGCCGGGGAATGTTTTTCTCGGCAGCACTTTACCGGGCAGACAATAAGTGCTGGAAAAACTAATTGCTGGCAGATAATTTGCTTTGCAAAGTAGTTTTCTTCGGCAGTTTGATTGCCCTTAATGTAGTGGCAGTCAATACATGAATAGTAGATATATTTCACCCCCTTATTCAACATATCCTCTTCGGTAGCTCTTGTAAAAACAGACACGCCATTAACGTACTCTTTACTCGCATACGGTTCTCACCGTACATCCGACTTCGGTCCAACTACTTTGCGCATATAACAATTTAGTATTAAATATTGAATTAATTTATTAGTATACTATATATATATATATATATATATATATATATATATATATATATATATATATATATATATATGATCTAAAGTAGCTATATGTAGTAAGAATTAATTAAATTGAATTAAGTAGAAATAGACTATAAATTGGCTAAACCCTAAACCATGCTAGATGTAAATAATCTTCTCTCTACATCAAGCTAAATCTAAACCATCTTTAATTCTCCCTTTACCAAGCTAGATCTAGAATATAATGTAATTAGGAACAAATTACTAACCACAAATAGTTAAGAACAAATGGATCTACAATCACTCTTCCTTTAAAAGAGTAAACTAATAGAGAAGGTGTTTGGATTATGACAGTGAGCTAATAAGAAAAATTCATTTAAAAGAATGTAAGAATAGAGAAGGTGTTTGGATTAGGATAGTGAGCTAATACCATGCTAGATGTAAATAATCTTCCCACCTTCTCCGTGGTCTCTTTTCACCAAATGGCCTCAAAGCCCCACCTCCTCAAAGCAACAGAATGACCTCAAAGCCCTACCTCCTCAAAGCAGCAGCCTGCTGTGAGAACAGACCTGGAATTTAAGACATATCTGTAAGGGTCAGGTTTGCAATAAGTGAAATTATCACAGATGTTTTTTAATACAAACTGTCTGTGATGAGTTAATTATCACAGATGGTATTAAGAAAAAAATCGTCTGTGATATTTACTAATATCACAGATAGTTCTTGTTTAGAACCATCTGTGATACTTCGTAGACGGTTTTTAACATGAACCGTCTATGATATTATCTCTTTACAGACGGTTTTTAATGCAGCTAGTAACATAGAGGGTCGCTAAACCAAAACCGTTTGTAATTGTATTTAATAATGACGGTTTTGATCAACCGTCTGTGATGATGCATTCAATATTAGCCTTTTTTTAATAGTGTTGGCTGTTTGCGTAAAGGCTAGAGTTAAACTCTCACTAACTACTGTTCAGACTTGGAAGAACTATTTCGTGATTTTTATGACTTGATTCTCTGGCATCTAAATTGTTTGAGAAACTGTACAAGATAGCCATATTTCTAGCATTTAATTACTCCTTGTGAGTTTTTCTCAATCTGCAAACACTAATATTTCGAAATGGAGAAAACTTGTTGGTACTCCATGCGTTGATTTTTATAAGGCGTCCCCGCATTTCAAGATTCGAACTTTTCAAAATTTGATCAACAATTGGTCCAACAGTATGTAGGTTACGTGACACAAAATTGATACCGTTTGATTAATATTTAAAAGCAATTTATTATGCTTATGATTTTGTAGCTACTATTAAAATAATGTAAAAGGAATTATCGGTCAAAGTTCGATTTTGGAGATCGCAGTCAAACCGTACCTTATTACTAAAGTTAATTCTCCCTGGAAAGGGCCTCCATTCGCGCTGGCCACGTCACCCCCATAGATGTCAGCCGTCGGATGTGCAGCCAACGTCCGCGATGGCGTGGTCTCCTGCGCTTCCGCCAAACCGGCGCCTGCGCTTGCACGCGAGAGGTTGCGCTGGCTTCTTCTCGCGTCTTCTCTCCCGTCCCCCTTTCCTCTTCTCTCCCGTCCACCTTTCACAGAACTGCGCCGCCGCGCTGCCTCCTGGCCCTCCCCTCGGTGCCTCCCCTTTCCACTCACCGCTTCCCAACCCCATCTTCCCCGCCTCCTCCTTCCTCCACCACCACCTCTCCGCCCCGCCCGCGCGCCCGCCCTGGGCACCTGCCGGGGCCAGGCGCCTCCCTCTCCCTCGCGCGCGCGCTCACCGGCACGCCCGTCTTCATCTCGCCTCCCGCTTCGCCGCCCCGCGCCCCGCCCTGCCTTTTCCTCATCGTCGCCTCCCTCCCTTCCCAGTTCCCCTCTCCCTCCCCTTTCCCCTCGCCGCCTCCCAACCCCCGATGCCGCCGCCTAACTCCACGCGCTCCTCCTCCCTCCCGCTCGCCGCCGCTCCCATGTCCAACCCCTGTCCCTCCCCTTTCCCCTCGCCGCCTCCCAGACCCATCGCCTTCGCCTCCTCCTTCCTCCACCACCACCTCTCCCGCCTCGCCTCCCGCTTCGCCGCCCCGTGCCCCGCCCTCGCCGCGGCGCAGCCACCGCCACTCAGTATGACCAAAGTGTCATGTGGGTACACCGAAGTCGTGTGTCGGGAAGCCGTCTCGGGACGCCACCGGGCTCAGCTGCGGACTCATCGCCAAACCAGCGGCATCTTCATCCTAGCATTTAAGTATTACAATTTAGGCACTTGGCAGTCAAATTTTTTGTTACCTTTTGATGATGTTGCTGAGTTTCTTAGTTTCTATGAAGCATTTCTAACTCCTATATATATCGAGTTTGTTTGTTGTGTCACCTGCACTCGAAAGTCTTCTTTGCTTCAAGCAGCAGTTAGATAAATCAGCACTCACACGTCCAGTGACTGTATATTCTCCAGGAAAACTTCAAGAAGGCTTCGGTTATATGCTTTGAGAGCGAAGTGGAAGCTCTGGCGGGTGTTGCTGGATCCATCCCAGAACAACTAAGTGCTAAGATAAATAGATTGAAACAGAGACTTCAGCAAGAAAGCAGAAGGTTTTGCTACCAATTACTTCATCATTTCAAAAGGAAAAGAAAACGATATGAGTTTTGATTTTGTGTGAATTTTCTGTTTGAGCAAATATACTGATTCCATTGATGATCTGAGAGCATTGCATGACAAAAAGGAACGGAAAATCTTAAGAAAGCAACACTACTTAATGTTTGCTAAGATATGATGTCGTCTTCACATTTTTTTACTCTATATTCTCAGTACTATACTTAGAAGGTTTAATTCTAATTATGATCATACAAGCAAGGATTTTGATTTTTTACCAAGTCTTAGTATTTGCTTGAATTTGTAACTATTGTTCAATTCTGGTTGTGGGTATATGTGATATTTGATCCTAGCTCACATAATGTCTCACACAATTTTTAGTATTTAGTGTGTAAGCATATTCAGGTACTAAAATTGTTGTTTTGAGATATCAGTTAGATATGTACAATGCACTCTATACTGGATCTGTTTTCAGCCAAGTTTATTGCTCTGCAGTCATGTCAAAAAAGCATTGGAATTGCGATGGAAGAAGTTCTCTGAAATGCCGCCTTTTGAATCGGCAGTTGGCGTGGGTTGTAAGTACAAGTTTCGATGTTTGTCATTGATTTTTCTCTGAGATTATGATTTTCTTATCGATCATTTGTAATTAGTTAGTCCTGAGAGTTCTATCACTTTTGCATTGTATTGAAGGTTCAATGAGCACCTGGAGAAGAAAGGTATCAGTGGGTTCATCAACGTAGATTATAATAATAAAGTTCTATCAGTTGAGGTGTGTCTCTTTCTCAAAATTTCCTTTAATGTTTACCTCAATGTGCATGTAACCCAGAAGTTGCATTTTTGGGTGCACCCTACTACCCTTATGAAATTTTTTATACTTCTCCGTAATTTTAACTCTATATTATCAGTACTGTACTTAGAAGGTTTAGTTCGAATCACGATCGTACAAATGAGGGTTGTGATTTTGTACCAAGTCTGAATATTTGCTAGAATTTTTATCTATTGTTCAATTCTGGTTGTGGGTATATGCAACATTTTATCATAGCTCACATAATGTCTCACGCAGTTTTTAGTATTTAGTGTGTAGTCTATAGCAATTTGGTGGTTAGTCTTTTGTCCTACAATGGAAATTGACGATTGTTCGTTCTATATAATTGTTTATGTGTGTTTTCCAAACACATATTCTGATAATTCTTTCTCATAGCTCAAAAGGTGATTCAATTTTTAGTTAGTGCATGTCTGCCTATGTATATGATAGGTTGATAAGAATAATTAGTTCTAAATCATGTTTGTATGCTATGAGCTGCCATCATAGGAATACTTATCTATTGTCGCTTCATGCTGGACACAGGTGTCATGCCGCCCTTACACTCCCCGAGATCAAACTACAGGGACTGAAGAATTGTTATATTCGGAAATATGCTCCTTTTCTTCTCAAGAAAAGCTGGTGGTGTTCTTTTGCAATGAGATATTTTTTTAGAATACATTGTATGAAAGATCCTACATATTTGCTCCAATCCAATATACATACAGATTAGTGCATCCAGTGATTGGTTATTTAATAAGCACTGATAGAACATACTCTATCATATTTTGATAGTTCTTGCTCACAGCTCAAAAAATGATTCGATTTTTAATTAGTGCATGTCTATATCAATTTGATGGTTAATCTTTTGTCCTACAATGGAAATTGACGATTGTTAGATTACGTATAATTGTTTATCTGTATTTTCCAAACACATATTACGATAATTCTTGCTCACGACTCAAAAGGTGATTAGATTTTTAATTAGTGCGTGTTTGCCTATGTATATGATAAGTACATAATAATGATTACCTCTAAATCATTTTTGTATGCTATAAGATGCCATCATAGGAATGCTTATCTATTGTCGGTTTATGCTGGACACAGATGTCATGCCACCCTTAAGATCGATCCTCCAATGATAAGTCCCCACCCTAGCCCATTTGTTGACATTTAATAAGGACAAGGACGTTCGATGGTCATGTTCTATGAAAAAAGCATATTGTTGTTTCATCACAGAAAAGTAGGCTATTATTGCTTAATGAAACATGACATGGTTGGAACTACTTGAAGGCTACGACTAACATAAGTAATGTGCGAGACTTGGAGCTGTCTAGATTCTAAAAGCAAGATTTATACACACTCAGTTTGCATGGATCATTTTTATGCCTGATCATTTTCAGTTCGTGCACATATTTTTGATTTTTGAGAATGTGGTTGGGGGTGCACACATAATTGAGTAAGTGTACCTTTCCAGTAGTAGTCTAAATAAAATGTTTTTAAGTTTGGAATATATTTAGAGGTCAAAAGTAAAAACAGTTTCAGTTATAGATCACCAAACATTTTTATGATTTCAGTTATAGTAAAAACATTTTTACTTCCTTTTTTTCTTGAAAAATGAAACAATTAGGCATTGACTTGGGTTAAGGTCATATTCTATCAGTGTTTTTTAGATTTTTCTAAAAAAATTGCAAGAAATGAGGTGTCATCTAATAGAATGAGATAGTCCCCTGGGGTCTAGAGAGGTGAGCATCCTTTATTAGAACAAAGATATTGTGTAAGACCGAGGTAATTGGTGTTGGTTGTTCGTTATACTTGGGAATTTTTAGGTGATGAAGTTGTGGCTGACGAAAGAGGTAGAGAAATTCAAGGAGAAGATGGTTAAAGAGAGTTTCTACGTAGCTACCGAGGTATGTTATACAGTCCATGTCCATCAACCCTAACCTTTACTGTTACTCTTTTCACGGTCTTTTTTGTAAACGTTCCCAACTAAACAATGTTGGCGAACACTACCCTTTTGTTTATGCACTCTAAACTTCTCCTAACTCTAAATTCCTCTATATAAAACCATCAATATTTTGATATACTTCGGTCTTAGATATCTCCTTCGAACAGCACTCCATTATAATGTCATGTCACATAATACTCATATTTTAGGACATGCTTTAGCAAACTAATCTTTAATTTTTTTTTACCCAAAACATTAATGCCCGCGCCATTTAGCGTGGGTGAACTTCTAGTAAAAATTAACGGAGGGAGTACAACGTCGCTAGAATTTAATTAAATCACTTTTGGACTTTTATAGGTGTTTTCATAATTTCCCTTGAAAGAGACTATTAATTGGATGGAACATGTGTACGTGCAGATACATGAGTGGGCTTGTTCATGGTATATTCCCAAATGAATCCTGCTTTTCGGCATATTCCCATATCTGTCTTTTAATTAGGGTGCATGTTCATATTGGAATATTTGGATCCATACAACCTATAAAATTGCCATTTTTCAAAAATTCCCCATACCCAGAGCATTTTTTTTGCATATATGATAATGCAATAATTATATGCATCACATACATGCTTTCTCCCAAAAAATTAGTGTAATACCCCAGATGGATCCAAGCAGATTCGAGAGAGAATATTTAAATTGGGGAGAAGGACTAAATAGAAAAGAGTTTAACAGAGGATTAGAGGGTTTTTGTAATATCGAATATTCAAGTGAATGCAATAAAGTTTAGAGAGAACAACATTAAATTGGAGAGGAAAATTACTCAAAAATTCAGAATCTTTTAAGGAGAATTGGAACTTAGGCTTTGCCCAAGGCGTCCTAACCAAATGGGCGGCCTTTTAGTAGAGTCAAGAGGGGTGCCTTTCTCCAAAACCCTAGCCTCTGCTACAGTACCCCCGCACACTGTAGCACGTGTACTGTAGCAGCCACCCCTCCGTGATGCTCTACCAAGAGAAGGAAGAAGAAGAGAAAGGAAGGAGAGGAAGAAGAAGGGAGAAGAAGAGAGGAAAAGGGAGGGGGAAGAGGAAGAAGGTGGGAGGAAGGTCTTCGCGAAGGTTTCAGCGGCATCCCACATCGTTCTTGTGGGTAAATTCGTGATCCCCATTAGTTTTGGTAGATCGATCTTGTGCGTAATGTCTCCATATGTTAGATGGAAGCTGCTGCAGTAGATCGGTTTAATCTGCGATCTGTTGACATGCGAGTTTGAGATAGTTCTAGGCAGAATCTGTGTTTAGGGTCTCCTGGAGTTAGATGGGGAATTGCGTTAGATTTCTAGAAAGTCCTAATTCATAATTTTTGGATAAACTATGAATTAGTTATGAATTTTGCAAGACTGGGTGCTAATTCAGTCTCAGGACTTGTGCAGCGAACATAGATTTGTAAATTTGATCTTGGAGATGGCCGAATTGGGTCAGCTGGTCTCCATGAGATTTATAGGTATTTTCATTATTATTCCAGAAAGTTAAATTTCATAATTTTTGGATGTTTATATCAAAAGATATGAATTTTAGAACCTAATGCTGTAATCTGCCCCTCTCTTGTGGACAGAATAGTTTTACTGGACTGTTTGCAACCTTTGTTGCATAGTGGGAAAATTTGTGATAATTTTATTAAGATAGCTGGTTTCCTCTAGTTTTCATAGAGTATTAGAACAATGTGTTTGGTTGTGCCAAACAAAAGTTATGATTTTCCCAAGTCAGATTTACTAAAGATGATAGAACAGTCTTCGAGATTAAAATCAAAGGATTAGATCTGGTAATTTGATCTTTCGATCACCTGAGAAGTTGTAGCTAGGATTGTGTAGGTTATAGGAAAATTGGATTCATGGCTTTTGGAGTCTTGACTCAAAAGCTATGAATTTTTCCTTAATAGCGGTCTGTTTGGACAGATTTGGGAATTTGAGAGCATAATGATTAATTGTTCGGGTTTCGATTAGGGATGTTTGTTCTTGTTTTGTTCTATTGCAATGCTGTACTCTTTTGATTGGTGTACTTAGTATATTGTTTTACGGTTGCCAGGTGGTGATGAACACCGGGGCTAGAGCTCTTCTGTCGTTGTCTTCCGTCTCACGGTTAAGGCAAGTATAATGAGGGATAGAATAGATCCTAATGATTGGCATTGTTTGATAAATATCATGAGTATTTGTGTTATTCATGACTGGTAAGGTGGAATGAATGGTAATGCTCATGTTTTCTAGTGTTAAGAGTTACGTGCTATCCATTGGTGTTTGAAAGTTATGAAGTTATGATTATGAACATTGGTAGTATGAATAGGTTATTCATATGCAATGTTGTTGTGGATGCATGGTTGTGGTAATTTGAGATTTCATACATATGCATCATGAAAGCTTATTGAAGTCTTGGTTATGTGATGACCAAGCAATGATTTGAGGTCCCCGTCATGTATATGACGGGCTTGAAGTCCCCACACTTGTGGAGTGTGGGCTTGTGGTCCCCATTACTTGCAGAGTATTGGGCTCTTGGTCCCTGTGCTTGCGAGCACAGGCATGGGTATACATCGACGGTTGTATACCTTGCATTACCGGTAAAATGCAAAAAGAGTTAAAGAGAAAGGTTGCATTGAGCATTGCATAAGCATATGGCATGATGTATGGTAAAGATGTGAGAATGAATGCTGATGTTTTAATGGTGTTTTATAATGTCACATTATTTGATACTTCTTTGAGTCTTTGGGCTCACTCTTGCTTTTGTTGTGCTTTTAGGTACCACCGCAAGAACGGCATGCATGGGAGGGAGTAGGATTGCTATGGATGTACTCACTACCACACACTCTTTTAAAGATGAATATCATTTAGATCGTGCGAATAATAAGCAAAGCGCTTAAGGATTGATTTTGGCTATGCTTTTGCATGGATTATTTGAGTTAATGAGAGTAGTAAATTTTGATTATGCTTTAGTGAATAGATTATTTGTGAATGCTTGATGAACTTTGGATGTTGAGATAGTGGTAATGATATTTGCATTTGTTGAAACCTCCGGTATACTTAGATATACAAAGGAGGTTATGCGAAATTTAGTAAAAATGTCTTAGTTTTAAATTGTTATATTGTTAGTTTAGTAACATCGAGGGCTCATGTTGAAATTTGGGGTGTTACAATTAGGTACATTTTTTTTTACCATGCAATGGCTTTAAGATTTGTGCAACCAAATAAAACTTACCCCTCCTCGGTCGTCCTCTTATGGCAATGTAATATTGCGTTTAAACATAAAACAAATAAGTGATTAGTACTAAAATTAAATAGAATTAGAAAGAAAAAATTCAGAATTTGGAAAGAATATTAGAACTCGGGCCTTTGGCCCATAGCTCTTAGGCCTAAGTGGGGAACCGGCTTAAGAGGGTGGGGGAAAGCCAAACCCTAGCTGGCCCTTGTTGCTGTAGCACCGCCATGGCTACTCTAGCATCGCCCCTGCAACTATAGTGCCACCCCTAGCCCTTGCTGCCCTCTCCTCCCAAGCGCAGCTAGCTCTTGCTGTTTTTGAGTGCTGTCGGCCTGAAGCAAAGAAGAGAAGAGAAGGGGAAAGATGGAAAATTCATGCTTTGGCTTCGTGTCTCCGAATGTAATAATCTGAACCCATTAGATTTATCCTAGATTAATCTCTATTCTATTTTTAGAACGTTTGGTCAAGGGGAAGATGGATTTCTATTCTGTCCAAATTCGTCAGGTTTAGGGCAGAAGGTTGCAGGGACGATTAGGGGTATTTAGACTCAGAATTAGAGTTCGGTGTAATCAGAGAAAGGTTAGGTTACCGTGTTAGCTTTCCAAGAAGGTATAGAACATTAAAAATGGATTAGCGAGTGAAAAAATACAGCCTCCGAAAGGCCGCTATCCAGATTCGGGATATAGATGGCACACTTCGTGTAGTGTGGTCGATTTTGTATAGAAATTTGAAAATTAAATATTCGTGTCAACTTAAATATTGTAGCAAAACTTGTGTAGTTTCCAGAACTCATATTATTCATATATGTTCAAGTTGTAGAATTAAAGATATAAAATTGTGAAACAAATTGTTCTGCCATAATCTCGAACGGTCTTCGAGTAAAGAAACGGAATAGACAATAGTAGAATCAGAGTTTCGTTATAACTAGAACATTGTAGGTTGTTTAGTGAGGATTCCAGAAAGTCTTGGATGCCTAATTTGAAGTTCCGATGAGTAATATAGGGCTGTTTTACTATTGGGACAGCGGGTAGTGCGTCCAGTAGTTTCAGGTTAAAAAGGTCGGTTTGACGTAGACATGTGATGACGGTTAGCATAAATTGTCGGTGTTGTAATGTATGATTTTTGAGATATGTTTTGAATTATTTTTCAGGGAGTGTGGCCTCTTGTGCATTGCTGCCGCATCGCTATCTGGCATCACAAGGGTAAACATGCAAGTGCATAGTAGACGGTGTTCAATAGTTGAATATTGTATGCTTTACTATTTATTACCATTATATTACTGTGCTTTTACTTATTTAATTGCAAGTAATGTTAATGGTCATTATTTATTTCTTATGATTGGATATGATATTGTTGGACAATGGTAATGTTGATGAAATTATGAATATTTGTGTATTCATAAACATCATTGCATATGAGAAGGTGATCATGTTGATCACAACTACACGGGAGTGGAGAAGGTCCCCGATCCTTGAGGAGGATGGGCTTGACAGTGTATCATCGATAGGTGAACACTCATGCTATATCGGTATACGCAAACACTACTACAAAACAGGGTATACTAGACGCCCCATCGTAGACGGTTCATGTGGAACCGTTGTGTTGTAATTATCATAGACGGTTTTTAATAAGAACTATATGTGCTATGATATGATGGCTAGAACCGATTAGAACCGTTTGTGATAATTCACAGACGGTTCTTCACAAGAACCATATGTGATAATTGCAGACGTCACAGACGGTGTTTAATTAGAACTGTTTGTGATAATTTACAGACGGTTCTTCACAAGAACCGTCTGTGATAATTGCAGACATGACAGTCGGTGTTTAATTAGAACCGTCTGTGATAATTTACAGACACTTCTGACCACAAACCATCTATGATAATTGCAAACATCACAGAAGGTGTTCAATGCCGCTTCGGCTCCGGCACGATGCATCTCTTCATCTCTCACGCCGACGTTACGTACGATGTGCCTCTTCATCTCGTGCGCCAACGGTTTTATAAGAATGATCATCTGCCACCAAAGATGAATCCCCACATCGCTCCCATCTCTTTTGCACCCTCCATCAACAACTAGTAGAGTTTTAAAAAATAATGGCTCCCTAGTACCCTTCTCCCTTGATGCCGACGTTGATGGCCTACTTAACCATTTTCTACGAGCACCTCGCCGACCGTACGATGGCGGATGCTGTGGAAGGACACTGTGAGAACAATACTGTCCTCTCTCCTCTGACGGAGGTTATACCAGAGCATGTCATGGCTACCTTCCGCCGCCTTGATGCCCTCCTCTGCAACGTCTTCCGAGTGGTCTCCCTCTTCCGGCGAGCTAACCTCGCCATCAACATAGTCCTTGAGGAAGACGTTGCACGTCTCCAAGAGGATTACCGTCGCTTGGACTCTGACATTGAGATGGCGGCCGATTGGGTAGACCATGCTGAGACACCTGAACCGAGGGAATTGAGCCTCTAGGTGCATTCCAATTGGTGCTTGAGTTGGAGCGTGTTTGGGCAGCTCTCCAACGAGCGCGTCAATGGGTGGACGTGTTTCGGGGAACCTCCGCTAACCCTGAACCCTTCGATGCTGACCACATCGCCTATGAAGAATTGAAGATGGAGATAGCGGTCTACTTGGGCTGCAGGAAATAAGTTGAACTTTTTTATTTCTACTTTTTTAAGAAAATCTTTTGTCAGAAGCGACTGGCCACACTATTTGGCCATATGTAAATACAAAAAATGATTAAAAATCTAGTTTGAAGTTAAGTTACTGTCTATGGTTTTAGCAGCCGAAAACAGAATATTTTTTTTAACAAGAACGGTCTGTGATATATAATTATCATAGACGGTTATTAACAAGAACTATTTGTGATATATACCTATCATAGACTGTTTTTAAATATAACCATCTATGATAAGTTCAAGCCACTTCGGCTCACACGCAATGCGTCTCTTCTTCTCGCGCGCCAACATTATGATAAGTCTCTTCGTCTCGTGCGTCGACGTTACGATGCGTCTCTGTGTCTCGGTTTGTGATACATTTTAAAAGAATGATCATGTCTTTCGCACCCTCCATCAACAACCGGTAGAGTTAAAAAAAACTCGATCACTATGGTATTGAAAACTCACAGACCATACCTCGCGCGCCATGGTGAGCACACGGAGCATGATGGCGAGGACCAAGAAGAGGAGGTCGACGATCGTCGTCGCTCTTCCTCATGATGTTGTAGTCAACATCGTCGGCCTTGTGGCCGTGAGCTCTCCTCAGCCCATGGCTGACCTCTGCAGCCTATGAGCCACATACGTATTTATATACCTACAAAAATACATACTACTGTTTGTGGTGGCAACCAATCCATGCATGAATACATGTTAGCCTTTTAATTTGACTAGAGAAATATGTCACTAATATGACTAGCAACAACGCCCTTAATTTGGCCTTTTAATTTTCTCTTACGGAGTAATTCTGACGTCTTGAATTATGTACGTATATTGGAGTTGCAAGGCCATATACAGTGCGTCCAAGGAGCGCACCATGGGGAGGCGTGTGGCACTGGAGCAAGAGGAGGCAATGAAGTGGCTGGACAATGAGCGCTAACTCGCCATCGTCAACCACCTGGCCGGCGCCGTCAACCCGGAGGCTTGATTCATCATTGGCCTTATGCTCGTCTTCGCGCACCAGGACATGTAGCGCTACCTCGTGTTCCTCGAACAGGGGGCCGTCGCCGACCACAAGGCTATGTCCTACATGCATAGCGTCCTCCTCTACATGGCTGGCGAGGCGTGTGACATTTGGAAGCAATGCATCAGCCAGGTCGAGGGCGAGCCGACCAGTGGGTGCGAGATGGCCAAATGGACCAATCAGGAGAGCAAGCGGTACTGAAGGCTCGCTGTGGACGCGGTCCAGGCGGCGATGTGGAAGATGGCTAGGCCGATGGACCGAGTGTGGGTGCTGTTGGAGGACGGCCACCGGATGAGCACCGGCTATGGCGTAACGGAAGGGTGGAACGACTACGTTATCTTCTGCAGTGACGACTGTAGGATTAGGCATGAGTACACCAAGTTCTTTGCACAGGTGTTGAACTACTTGTGATCGTAAAATTAGCGGTTTCAGCATAGTTTTAGCAAATATTCAAATATAATTCTTTTCTAATATGTGAATGTGTCATATGTTCTGAATTTGCATTTATTTCTACTTCTTTTAAATATTTTGTAAGAAGCGACTGGCCACGCTGTTAATTTGGCCAAATGTAAATACAAAAAATGATTAAAAAAATAAGTTTAAAGTTAAGTTACTGTCTATGCTGAACATGTTTACTGAATAACGTGCTTATCTTAGTATCTTTTATGTCTATGGTGAAAAACAAGTCAGACACATATTTACTCCTGATGCTAGCCGAAAAATAGAACATTTTTTAGCTATAGAAAACTATCACAAATAGTTTAGTGGAACAAACCGTCTGTGATATGTATCATAAACGGTTTGTGGTTGGAACCATCTAGGATATTTATCACAAATAGTTTGTGGTTTGCATACAACTACAGGAACCTGGCTACTTCACAAACATGCCATAAATTACAACAATGATACACATACACACACACAATCTTCTCCAGCCACTTGATACGGTCCAGAATGCGCTCCGTCTTCAACTCCAGCATGTTTAGCCTCTGCTCCAGCACAACTTTCATTCTCTGCTCCAGCCCTGAATCCATCCTTTGCCCTGTATTGCTGCACTCCCTTGCTTTGTCCATGGTGTCTGCCCACTAGAAATATTGACATCCTCCAGCTTACAAAACTGTACAAACGCCAAAACAACACACACATTTTATACCTACTAGAGAAACATCTAAACCGCAAGAAATCAGACTCAAGTTTACTTACTGAGAAATAAGGACATTTGTCAAACACCCGACCGGTATTTCCCTTGGTGTTGGCGTAGAACACATTTGCTTGCACACGGTAGTTAGGGCAATCCACCTGCCTAGTAGTGGCTAGTGCTAGGGCCCTCCAATTCGGTGATCTCGACGCTGCAGACATGGCCCTCACTCAAGAGGAGGAGATGAGGTGAGGTGAGACCAAAAGGGGATGAGAGGAGAAAGATTAGAGCTCAAGTACTAAAAGAAGATGATAAAGCTTAGGATTGGCCCTACTTATGCTGGCATGCGAATATTTTTTGGCTATAGAACTATCACATGCAGTTTAGTGGTACAAACCGTCTGTGATATGTATCACAGACGGTTATAAAATACAATAGTCTAGATATATAATTATCACAGATGATTATTAATAAGAACCGTCTGTGATGTGTATTTATCACAGACTGTTCTTGTTAACAATCATCTGTGATACATATCACAGACGGTTATTAACAAGAACCATTTGTGATATGTCTATAGTGAGATCTGGCTAATATGCAGCTGCTTTGAAGAAGGCGGCGAGTACGCCTAAGAAAGCAACCAAGCCCACCATGAAGCATGATTTTTTTGGAGGGTCATCCACGTAGCATGAGAAAGATGAGACAGCTGCCACGACCTACTTCATCGATCCTGCAAGTTCAAGAAGCATAGTTGCCTTCAAGAAGCATGACTGCCTAGAGTGTATGATTACCTAGCGCTCCCCTAGCATTCATGCTTCTTGACTTGTAGGCTTGATGAAACAAGCCGTGGCTACTATCTCATCATCTCATGCTGCGTGGATGAACCCCAAAAAAAATCATGCTTCGTAGTGGGCTTGGTTGCTTTGTTAGGCGTACTTGCTGTCTTCTTCAAAGTAGTCGTATATCAGAGACAGATCTCACTACAGACAGATCTATCAGGACGACCGGATATTTAATGGCACATATCATAGACGGTTGTTATTAAGAACCATTTGTGATATGTATCACATACATTTTTAAATACCAACCGTCTGCGATAGTTTACTATCACATATGGGTTTTATTTTAAACTGTCTGTGATACGTATCCCAGACGGTTCTTAACAAGAACCATTTATGATATGCACCATTAAATATCTGGTCGTCCCAACAGATCTGTCTGTAGTGAGATCTATCTCTGATATGCAGCTACTTTGGTGGAGGCAGCCGATTCTAGGGTGTTTGGTGAAAGAAATTAATATTGTAGATTTGGATGTGTGCTTGTATAGAACTATTTGTTCTGGGTGATCTAAGGTTAGTATTTACTTCTAATTATATGCATTATAATCTAGAGAGATTGATGACAGCTAGGTTTATCATCCAAGGAGGTTATTGGCAGTTAAGTTTTACAATAGAACAATGAGCGGCATGTATATATACATTTATTGTGTAAAATTATAGTGTTTACATCATAGTGAGCCTCAGTTCTGACTATGTCAAATGAAGGAGGAAGGGAGGAGAAGGAAAGAAGGAAGAAAGTGAGGAGGATCTCGTGGTATATTTGGGATCTTCGTCGTGAGCTCCAAGGGTAACGATATGTAATCCTTTATATTTGTCCTGGGTTAATTGGTATTCAATTTGTAGTATGTTTGGTCAATAAGAAGAGTAGTTACGTGCATTAATCTAATTTAACACTAATTTGTTACGTGCATAGCGTAGATGGACCAAAGCTGGATATACTTTGAGAACCGTGTGAGTGAATAGTAAATTGATGGTGTGTTTGCTTTTAGAAGAGCTACCGAGCAGGATATGATGAAGAAGGGGGTAAAATTTATATATTGTCCATGCATTGACTGCGATAATCTAAAAATGTTTACCTACTCGGCATAGATCGAAGCGCACTTGATTCAAAGGGGTATCAAAGAGGAGTATACATGTTGGACCAGTCACGGTGAAGAGCAGATTATACTGGAACGTAGTAACATAGTCGAGGGAGACAACGATATGCCGGATATGGACTGTGCTTTCGATGAGGGTAGGTCGCACGATGACAATTTGGATTAGATGCTATGTGATGCATAAGGGGACTATAGTGAGAGAGAGTTTGGTAAATTCGAGGGATTAATGGAGGACTCGAGAAAAAGTTTGTTTCCGGGCTGCAAGCTAGAATACACAAGGTTGTCATCTGTGTTTAAATTGCTAAAATTGAAGGCAAGTAATGGTTGGTCCAACAAGACTTTCACAGCGTTACTAGGTCTCTTAGCGAATATCCTTCTAGAGTGAAACGTGTTGCCTAGAACCACCTAACAAGCCAAGAAGGTTCTTTGTCCACAGGGAATGGAATTAGAAAGAATATATGCATGACCGAATGATTGTATCCTCTACCTAAAAATATGCAGACATGTATGTATGTCTGGGGTGCAAAGCATCCCGATACAAGCGTAAAAATTGCTCCGATGACGCTAAGGGCATCGAGGTGAAGCAAGGACCTCCTGCTAAGGTGTTGTGGTATCTGCCTATAATTCCCTATTTGAAGCGTTTATTTGCAAACTGAAAGGAGGCAAGATTGCTGCATTGGCACTCGGAGGAGCGTAAGAAAGATCGAAAGATAAGACACGCTGCTGATTCTACCAAGTGGAGAAACTTTGATAGGAGCTTCGAAGACTTCGGTGTGGAACCGAGGAATATAAGGTTTGGGTTGAGTATAGATGGAATAAATCCTTTCGGTAACATGAGCAACCAACATAGCACCTGACCCATGAATCTATGTATGCACAACCTTCCTCCTTGACTGCGTATGAAGCGGAAGTACATTTTGATGTCACTACTTATCGAAGGGCCGAAGAAACCTGGGAACGATATTGATGTGTACCTAGTACCATTGCTAGAAGGTCTTGTGACACTGTGGAAGGAAGGGGTATAGGTACGGGATGCGTATAAACGAGAGAACTTCAGTTTACGCGCCATATTAATCTGTAACAATCAATGATTTTTTGCTCTTGATAACCTGTCGGGGTTTAGTACAAAAGGAGCCAAAGCATGTCCGCACTACTTACATGATACCGAGAGTGTGTGGCTAACCAACTCACACAAAACTGTGTACATGCGTCACCATCGGTTCCTTCCTAGGTATCGTCCATACTACAAGATGAAGAAACAATTCGATGAAAATAAGGAGGACGGTTCAGCTCCAAAGGCTTTTAGAGGGAAAGAAGTCTATGATATGATTAAGGATATTGATGTTGTGCTTGGAAAGGGATGTAAATTGAGAACTCATCAGAAGAACATCTGGAAGAAGCAATCAATTTTTTGGGACTTACCTTATTGGGAGCACTTAGAAGTTCGCCATTGCATTGACGTCATGTACGTGGAGAAGAATGTATGTGATAGCTTGATTGGTCTCTTACTGAACATTCGTGACAAAACAAAGGATGGTGTCAACGCACGGTGTGACTTGATTGATATGAACATAAGGACCGAGTTAGCATTGAAAGAGATCGATAAAGGATTAACGTACCTTCCCCTAGCTTGCTACACTTTGTCCAAGGTCGAGAGAAAAAACTATGCCAAAGCTTACATGGTGTGAAAGTTTCATCCGGTTACTCCGCCAGCATGAAGAAACTTGTTTCTATGGAAGATTTGAAATTAATTGGTATGAAGTCTCAAGATTGTCATGTGCTGATGAAACAAATGCTTTCTGTTGCAATTAGAAGTATTTTGCTGAACAAAGTCCGAGTGGCAATCATGAGACTATATTATTTGTTTAACTCAATTGCTTAGAAGGCCATTGATCCTGAAGGACTAGATGCTCTATAGGCCGAGGTGGTGACGACTCTATGTCATCTTGACCATCGGGAAGGAAAACAATCACTTTCAATCTGGATACGTATGCTCAAGCCTATTTCATGGTCTTGCAACACATGACACCAGTGTCCCCGTATATCGATGAGCACAAAGACACGGTACGCCAACAGAATCCAAGCCGGTCATAGGTTTGGATCACGAGATAGCACAACTGTCGGTTCAATGAATGGTTAAAGGTACAATTCACTGGGAGGTCATCAAGTGATGATATGCTGCCATGGTTAACAAAAGGGCCAAAATGTACAATTGTGACATGGCAAGGATACAATATAAATTGGTACACATTTTATACGATAGCTCAGGATAGGAAGAGCATAGTTCAAAATAGTGGTGTCCATATAGATGCGTTTCGTGAGCAGTTCAATACTGCTGGGTTAAGCTCCTACTACGGGTTCATAGAGGAGATGTGGGAGCTTGACTACGTACTTTTTAAGATCTCTCTGTTTCAGTGCCATTGGGTCAAACTTCCACAGAGTGTGAAGGTCGACAAGTACGGCGTCACTACTGTGGACCTCAAATGTGTTAGATACCAGGACGAACCATTCATACTCGCTAAGCAAGTTGTTCAAGTTTTTTTTTATGTAAATAACTCAGCAAATAAGAACTGCCACGTAGTTCTTCATGGAAAAAGAAGGATTGTCAGGGTTGAGAATATCGTGGATGAGGGACAGAACAATTAATTTGATGAGTTGCCTCTTTTCGGAGATGGCATCAGGCTCGAGGAAGAACCCAGTGAGAAAGCTAGCTATATGTGCGCCGATCATTATGAAGGGCTATTTTTTCAAACGAAATAGCCAAGTGGAATTAAACACAGTGAACACCTATTTGGAAAATTGTTCCATTGTAATTAAGAATTAAACTTGGTATGTAATTAAGAAATTATTCCATTGTAATTAATTCACTAATTAAGAAATTATTCCATCTATGATTGTATCTGCTTTCTTATTTTCAGAGGGCATGGCTAGCATTTCCTGAGGCTAGCTGGAAAACAAAATATCTTTTAGCTATCGAAGGAACTGTCATAGGCGGTTTAGTGGAACAAACCATCTGTGATATATATAGCACAGACGGTTCCTAAGGTGCCAAACTATTTTGCCTCCTACGCACGCGTCCAAAAATTCCCCCTCACCCACGCAGCATCATAGACGGCTCCATAATAGAACCGTCTATGATACTTATCACACACGGTTCTCAAATATAACCGTTTGTGATATGCTCGCTTATCACAGATGGTCCTACAATAGAACCGTCTGTGATTTATAATATCACATATGGTTTTTTGTAAGAACAGTCTGTGATATCCGTTTATAAGTAGGGGCACACTAGGGTTTGCGCCTTTACTCCTCAGAGATCACTCATCCATCCGCCTCCCCAGCGCCCTTACTTCCCCTATTCCTACCGAGCCCCCTCCTCCCCGTGCCGGCATCCTTACTTCCCGTGTTCCTCCCGACCCCCCTCTCTCCGCGCCGTCGTCCCCGTGCCTCCTCTCCACACTGGCGTCCTCCCTCTATGACCCCCGACCTTGACGATGCCTCCCCTGACCTCGACGACGTCTCGCTCTCTCGACCTCGACTCCCTCTTCGTTCGTGCCTCCTGCCAAGGTATGAGCTCATCGCTTTATATTGTGCTAGTAGAAGTTTCAAATTGTGCTGATTTGATTGACACTAGCACTGGGAGATATTGCTTAGTAATATTGTGGGAGGTATGTTGGACCCCAAATTTGGAGCTTGGGATCTCCAGTGTATACTGTTGGGTCGCGGGGTAGGCTACGATAGCTACAAACAAACATTTCTACCACCTAAACCAGGAAGCCAAGCAAGTAGATGATCACAGATTGTTACCACCAGACGTGCAGAGCAGCAGAAGAAGGGTTGGAGCAGCCTGGTCCAACGTCGAGCGCGTCGATGTGGTGGTCGTTGTCGATCGTCCAACGTCCTCACGAGTCGATCGTCTCCTCCAGCAATGTCTGTAGTTCCTTCTGAAGATCGCGGATCGTCCTCAAGCGCAACAGTTGCAGTAGCGCCTCTACGATATCCACACGTCTAGGGAGGGAACAACCGTACGTCGGTGTACTAGCACCAAGTTGCACGGCAGAGCTATCAGGAAGATGGCGGCTAGGGTTTCGGTGGTGATTCACGTGTTTTTCCCAACAACCTCATGCATCTCCTTATATAGTGCTCGTGACGGATCCTCTCCGAACACATTTGACGAATCATATTCGTACTGCTTTGTTCCAACCCATTAAGTGTGTGACCCTATAGGTTCATGCGTAATCGGTTGTGACTCAGAAACCTTTCCGATCACGAGTCGTAGCGGCTCTTAGCAGAACATAGCGATTCCCGAATACACACAAATTATATCGGACGAACCTTAATGCAATATGATCTACGACCATGTCCTCATCACTTACGACCAGGTCATATCTCTATATGACCAGTTCGTATTTGATCACGACCAGTTAGTAATTCCTTACGACCAGTTTACGACCACCCTGTGACTACGTTCGACCAGTCTACGACCAGCTCATATCACCATACGACCAGTCCGTAACTGTTCGAACTAAGTGACCTACTTGTGTATTCTCCCTTTGCCTCACGATGTCTGGTTGAACTCCAGGTGAGATGTTGTGTCATCCATGGACTGTTCAATACTTTGTCGATCAGTTGTCGGATTACTTCACGTGGTCGAACACTTCGACTACTAGTGGCATGGCCATGCACTTTCTTTATCCGACAACAACGAGGGGCCCAGAGACATCTCTCCTGTTATGTTAGGAGGGGCAAATCCCATATCCGACCAGTCACATTCCTCTGCATGTTTCATAGCATACCTGAAAGTTACCTTTATAACTACCCAGTTACGGTGTAGCATTTGACAACCCCTAAGAGTGCTATTACATATATAGGAAACCATGCTGATCTCAGGTCTAAGGATTATACATCAACATTGCTTGAAACCAACTAACGACACATAGAATCATAAAAATCTCAATAGTGTCTCAAGGTGGGTCTAATCCAACATCATGTTCTCTAACATGTGTCCATATTATTGGTTTGATATCTCCATATCCATGACCCGTGAAATATAGTCATCAACCAATACATATGCTAGTCTATTCATATGTGTCCTCATATGTTTCCGACCAGGGATCGTATAAGAATAATTATCGCAGAAATATAGAGTTTCACAATCAAGTCACATACTTGATAATCAATATTAACAATATTATTCTTGGAACAAGATAACATTTTATCCAACATTATGAACGTAAGGAAATATAATCATCTCTATGATTGCCTCTAGGGCATATTTCCAATAGTCTCCCACTTGCACTAGAGTCAATCATTTAGGTATCTAATACCGATAGCTCTTGTGTGTGCCTCATGCTTTGGCTGTGTGAAAGGCTTTGTCAACGGATCCGCAACATTCAAATCCATATGCACTTTGCATATCTTAACATCTCCTCTATCCACCAATTTGCGAATAAGATGATAGCGCCTGAGTATATGCTTGGATTTCTGATGGGATCTAGGCTCCTTAGCCTGCGCAATGGCTCCATTGTTGTCACAATAGAGATCTGTTGGGCTCGAGGCATTCAGAATCACACCCAACTCAGTAATGAAATTTCTTATCCAAACACCTTCTTTTGCAGCTTCGGAAGCCGCAATGTACTCGGTCTCTGTCGTGGAATCAACAACTGTCTCTTACTTGGAACTTTTCCAGCTCACTGCTCCTCCATTCAAAATGAATACAAAACCAGATTGCGAACGATAATCATCTTTGTCGGTTTGAAAGCTTGCATCGGTGTAACCATTTACAACGAGCTCTTCATCACCGTCATAAACTAGGAACACATCCTTAGTCCTTCTTAAGTACTTAAAAATATTTTTCACAGCTAACCAGTGACCTTCACCAGGATCAGCTTGGTACCTGCTCGTAACACTTAGAGCATATGATACATCTGGTTGTGTACATAGCATGGCATACATGATAGATCCAATGGCCGAAGCATATGGAATATCACTCATTTTGTCTCGCTCATCAGTGGTCGTAGGACACTGATTCTTGCTAAGATTAATGCCACGTGCCATGGGCAAGAATCCTCTCTTGGAATCTTGCATGTTAAACCGATTCAACACTTTATCTATGTACTTATCCTGGCTTAATCTAATTAGCCTCTTAGATCTATCTCTATAGATCCTTATTCCCAAGATATATGTTGCCTCCCCTAGGTCCTTCATGGAAAAACTATTTTTCAATGATGACTTAATGGATTCTAGCATAGGATTGTTACTTCTGACCAGTAGTATGTCATCTACATACAAGATCAGAATAGTAAGAGCGCTCCCACTAACCTTCATGTAAACACAAGGTTCTTCTTTGTTCTTGACGAAACCAAACCTTTTGATCTCCTCATCAAAACGTAAATTCCAACTCCGAGATGCTTGCTTCAACCCATAAATGGACTTTTGAAGTTTGCATACTTTACTAGCATTCTTTGGATCGACAAAACCTTCAGGTTGTGTCATGTACACATCCTCATCTAGGTTTCCATTAAGGAAAGCTATTTTGACATCCATTTGCCATATCTCATAGTCGAAATATGCAGCAATAGCTAGAATGATCCGAACAGATTTAAGCATCGCTACTGGTGAGAAAGTCTCATCGTAGTCAACTCCTTGAACTTGTCGAAACCCTTTTGCGACTAGTCGAGCCTTATGAATGTGAACATTTCCATCCATATCAATCTTTTTCTTATAGATCCTTTTGCACTCAATGGTTCTAACACCATCAAGTGGATCGACCAGGTTTCAAACCTGATTTTATCTCATGAAGTCTATCTCGGATTTCATGGCTCCAAGCCATTTCTCAGATTTTGGGTCCATCATCGCTTCCTCATAAATTTTAGGCTCATCATTATTCAATAATAATATGTCATGCCCATACCTTGTAGGCAATTGATGCGGCCTTTTAGATCTACGTGGGGCTGGTGCCTCATCTACAGGTTCAACAACATTTTGTTCATCCAGTAGAGGTTCAGTAGGAGTTGAAACACTTTCAAATGTTTCCCGAATTTCTTCGAGTTGCACCTTTCTCCCACTGACTCCTTTTGAAAGAAACTCTTTCTCCAAAAAGACACCATTTTGGACAACAAAAATTTTGCCTTCTTCCTGGTTGTAGAAATAATATCCTTTGGTTTCCCTAGGATATCCTATAAAGAAGCATTTATCTGATTTGGGTGTGAGTTTGTCAGACATCAAACGTTTAACATAGACATCACATCCCTAAATCCTTAGAAAAGACAAACTAGAATTTTCCCATCCATATCTCATATGGTGTCTTATCTCTTGATTTAGATGGTACCTTATTTAAAATGAAAGCGGCGGTTTCTAGGCGTAACCCCAAAAATACAATGGCAGATCTGATTGGCTCATCATTGATCGAACCATGTCCAACAAGGTCCTATTACGCCGCTCGGACACACCATTCCATTGTGGAGTGCCCGGTGGTGTAAGCTGTGGAACAATTCCACATTGTTTCAAATGATTACCAAACTCATGGCTCAAAAACTCACCTCCACAATCAGATCATAAAGATTTGATTGTCTTGCCAAGTTGATTCTATACCTCATTCTGGAACTCCTTGAACTTTTCAAAGGATTCTGACTTGTGCCTCATTAAGTAGATATATCCATATCTACTATAGTCATCGGTGAAAGTAATGAAGTATTGAAAACCACCTCTTGCTGTCGTGCTCATGGGTCCACACACATCAGTATGTATGAGTGCCAACTGGTCGGACGCCCTTTCACTCCGACCAATGAAAGGTGTCTTGGTCATCTTTCCGACCAGGCAAGACTCGCATGTTTCAAATGATTCCAAATCAAATGAGTTTAGAGTTCCATAATTATGAAGCTTTTTCATGTGTTTCTCACTTATGTGACCCAAACGACAATGCCAAATGAAAGTGGAATTCATTTCATTAGGCCGAAGCCTTTTTGCACTAATATTACAGACGGATGCATCAACAAGATTTAAAATAAACAACCCATTCAAAACAGGTGCATAGCCATAAAACACTTCATTCAAAAATATAGAACAACCATTGTTCTCAGTAATGAATTTATAACTCTCTGCCATCAAACATGAGGCAGAGATAATGTTTCTACTAATGGCTGGAACGTAATAACAATTATTCAATTCCATAATAAATCCTGAAGGCAAAAGTAATGGCAAAGTCCTGACGGCTAATGCAGCAACCCTTGCTTTATTCCCGACATGAATATCCATCTCGCCCTTTGCAATTCTCCTACTCTTTGTTAGACTCTGCATCGAATTGCAGATATGAGCAACCGATCCGGTATCAAATACCCATGAGTTAACAGAAGAGTCAGCAAGAAAAACATCTATAACATTAATACCTATAGTGGAAGTCTTAATCCCACCATTCATTTTCTGATCAGCCAGGTATTTCTTGTAGTTCCTCTTCCAATGGCCTAGCTCTTTGCAGTTAAAGCATTCATTCTCTTGAGTTGGGCCGGACTTAGTCTTGGGCTTAGGTTTGTTAGTTTGGATCTCATCCGAAACTTTATCCTTGCCCTTTTTTTTGACCCAAGTTTTGGCCTTCTTCTTGAAGCTTGTACTCTTTTGCACCATCATCACATGACTGTTGCTTTTCTTAATCTTTGCTCTCTCTTTGTCTTAAGCATCATATGCAGTTCGGTGAGATTCTTGTCTAAGCCATTCATATGGAAGTTCAAAATGAACTGGCCATAGCTTGTAGGAAGCGAAGCAAGAATCAAATCTATAGCCAACTCTTGACTAAGTGGAAAACCAGTTTTCCAAGCTCTATGTGTAACCAACCATTTTGATCACATGAGGGCTCACGGACTACCCTCGGCTAGCCTACATCCAAACAAGTTCTTTGAGATCTCATATCTCTCGGTTCTTGCTTGTGTCTCAAACATGCCTTTGGCGCCACGATCATATCATAGGCCTCAATGTTCTCAAAGCGCTTCGAATGTCTCGAGTTCATCGCAGACAAGCATGAGGCGACTAACATCAAGGGATTCATCACATGCCTTTTTATAGGCGGTTTTAAGAGCAGCAGCAGCATTCTCTGTAGGCATATCTGGAATTGGTTCCTTTAGAACATGTTCCTTTTTTATCTTGTCTAAGAACAATTCTTAGGTTGCGGGACCAATCCGCAAAATTCGTTCTATTCAGTTTTCCCCTTTCAAGTATCGAACGTAAAACAAAACTGGATGTAGGTACATCAGTTGGTGCCATGATCTACAACATAAATTATGCAAAACTAAGACATATGTTCAATCAAAGTAACTTCTATTAAACAATTTAACAAAGATACTCCTACTAAATACCATATCCCTCTTATGACATTTAATGATTCAAGATCCATAATCATTTAATCTACTAGTGAGCTTTGGCATCATTGCTAGAAGACTAGTGAAAATGGTAAGCAATCTTTTGCTAATCATATCTCTATATGACTCTTGTTGTTGGGCAGCATCTTTATGCTTCGGCACCCAACCTTTATGCCCCAAGGTCCACAACTGTTATGATAACCTTGTTAAGTTAAACAAATGCCAGCGTGTAAGTGTTTGACACAAACCCATCTAGTCAAGTAGAGTTAATGGCACTCTGCTTTGGCAAGACCTACCATTAAAATACATGATTTTGGATGGTGCAGCATATTTGGGAGGGCATCAATTTAACTTAATATTATGCGAGGGAATTTTACTTCTACCATGTCAAAAGCATTTAAAGCAAAAAACATGTATAGAAATAAATGAACAGGAATATAAAGGCATTCACATACAATCAAATTGCATTGTGATATAGTATGACCCTTCTCCATGGTGATCCCCATCGCCATGCATCCTGTTCGCCGTGTCTCCGAGTGGTCGACTCCTCCAAGCACTCCCACTAAGCCATTACTCCTAATAGCGCTAGTAATGAATTACAAGGAGTAAAGAAGCATCACAAATCGACATGCAGGCCATTATACAAAAATATAGACAACCTTGGGCTGCAATAAGCATGACACGCAGGTCATGAAAATTACATACATACATGCATCTCATACATGAACCATTATGGGTCATACTATTCACATAAATCCCTGCAAAAACAAGTTATGCACAGAATCCAATTCTATCGGACGACATGAGCACATACCACCTAAAACATGTAGTACGATTAGCCAGCACGGCGGTCCCTATATAGTGCTCGTGACGGATCCTATCCGAATACATTTGACGAATCGTATTCGTACTGGTTTGTTCCAACCCGTTAAGTGTGTGACCCTGTAGGTTCATGCGTAATCGGTTGTGACTCGGAAACCTTTCCGATCACGAGTCGTAGCGACTCCTAGCAGAACATAGCGATTCCCGAATACACACAAATTATATCGGACGAACCTTAATGCAATATGATCTACGACCAGGTCCTCATCACTTATGACCAGGTCCTATCTCTATACGACTAGTTCGTATTTGGTCACGACCAGTTCGTAATTCCTTACGACCAGTTTACGACCACCCTGTGACTACGTTCGACCAGTCTACGACCAGCTCGTATCTCCATATGACCAGTCCGTAACTGTTTGAACTAAGTGACCTACTCGTATATTATCCTTTTGCCTGACGATGTCTGGTTGAACTCTAGGTGAGATGTTGTGTCATCCATGGACTGTTCAATACTTTGTCGATCAGTTGTCGGATTACTTCACGTGGTCGAACACTCTGACTACTAGTGGCATGGCGATGCACTTTCTTTATCGACCACAACGAGGGCGAGACATCTCTCTGTTATGTTAGGAGGGCAAATCCCATATCCGACCGGTCACATTCCTCTGCATGTTTCATAGCATACCCAAAGCTACCTTTATAACTACCCGATTCACGGTGTAGCTTTTGGCAACCCCTAAAGTGCTATTACATATGTAGGAAACCATCTTGATCTCAGGTCTAAGGATTATACATCAACATTGCTTGAGACCAACTAACAACACATAGAATCATAACAATCTCAATAGTGTCTCAAGGTGGGTCTAATCCAACATCATGTTCTCTAACATGTGTCCATATTATTGGTTTGATATCTCCATATCCATGACCCGTGAAACATAGTCATCAACCAATACATATGCTAGTCTATTCATATGTGTCCTCATATGTTTTTGACTAGGGATCGTATAAGAATAATTATCGCAGAAATATAGAGTTTCACAATCAAGTCACATACTTGATAATCAATATTAACAATATTATTCTTAGAACAAGATAACATTTTATCCAACATTATGAACATATGGAAATATAATCATCTCTATGATTGCCTCTAGGGCATATTTCCAACATATACTGTGTCATTCCCTAGATCAGTAGCTGACACACAGAATACCATGTTTACTAAAGCGTTTACCTACAGAAGCTCCACACGGACACATGTGTTGGTTTGTAGACACGGCCATGTTTGGTCAAAATAGCAATTTAGGAGAGTCTTAAAGAGGTCCTAGTATGGTTTTATAGTGATCCCAGGGAGGTCTTGAGTGACCCTGAGAAGGTCCTATGGAGGTCTCAAGGTGATCGAGGGAGGTGCTGAGGAATACTATAGAGTTGTCTTGAGGAGGTCCTGAGGTGTACTATGGAGACGTCTTAGGGAGGTCCTGATGAACTCAATAGAGATGTTCTGGGGAGGTCTTGGGATGCGACAAAAAGGCATAGGAGGTCTTGAGGAGGTCCTAAAGATACGCCCAAAAGGAGTCTGGAGGTCCTAAGGATGTGGGAGGAGGAGGTCTTGGGAATGCGACCAAGAGAGTCTGAGGATGTCTGAGACATCAGGAAGTAATCTTTAGACCATATAGGGGTGGTCGTGGGTCTCCTGGTAGTGGTCCTAGACCACGCAGGGGTGGTCGTGAGGCATCTAGTTGTGGGCTTGGATCACTTAGGGGTGGTCGTGAGACATCTGGTGGAGGTCTTCGAGCATCTAGGAGTGGCCGTGGGACATTGGTTAGTGGTCTTAGACTATCTAGGGGTACTTGTGAGACATCTATCTAGCGATTAGGCACAAACTGACCTTGAATCTTACTCAACATGTGCAATACTTGATACAAACAGTGCAAGCCCATAATATATTACATAATTATATGGCCGTGCGGCCAATTGTTTACAAAAGCGCCACTTAGGCGTGAGTTTTACAGAAGCAAGAGTGTGGAAGTAAAATAGGTACGGAAGCAAAATACAGCATAGTGGATCCATTCACTTTGCCCACAGGAAAGCGACTGGGGTCTTGGCATAAGCTTCATTATCTTCACCACCATCTGGTTCATCCTCCGTGAAGTATTGGTAGGGGTCCTGATCATTCGGGTCTGAAAAGAATATATTGGCAAAGCCTGAGTACACAACTGTACTTACGAGCCAACCCACAATGCAGTTCTTATAGATGCAAGGCTATTCAAGGGAAGCTTTAGAGTTCTTTTATTTGCACAAAGCCAGGTTTGAAATAGATGAGTAGTAGTAAATCCTAAGACTTAGCAATTTAACAAATCTGTTTTCATGAATGAGTTTTCTTTTGAAAAGTACTAGTGGAGGTCCCATCTCCTATACTCGGGTTATCCCGTATTTACCACTGGTCCCCGACCAGGCCTTTCTCAAATCCCTATGGTCCCACCCCCAGCCTTCCCTTTTCATCATAAATGGTTTTGTAAAGATGAAGACTATATCAAGCAAGTTCTCAGCACTGCTCTTGACCGTGAGCACGGCTATCATGATAGTTTTCTTACTCTGTAGAGTTCGCACACTTTACCTACAAGAGGTAATCGCCTTGATATATATACACATGTTTCCTTGGACATGCGAATCAAGGGGAGATCACCACAAGGCCTTTACAATGCTCATTCCTCGTCGCAACCCCACCCGCTAAGGTTTCCACCACCCGGTGCCAAGCACTTCCAGGAGGCCCCCTCTTGCGCCATGTGGTTTCTCTATGGCCCCCTTTCCCCTTTACCCACGCCACATTCCTCCAATGGTGAGGCCACGCCGAGGTGAGCAAATTAGTTGGCCAGGTCGTACCCATATTAGACTTGTGGTTGCATTGTTTTTGCCTAAGAGGTCATCACAAGATTCGGTCCTTACTCGACCAGGGCGGCACCTCCACATACCAACCTCTTCTCGTGCCCCAGGTACCAGCCACTCTTTCCAGCCACCCTAGTAAAAAATAGTTTTTTTTTCAGGTTTTATTGTTTTGAAAATATCATTTACTTCAACATACCAGCCAGACTCCCAGCCTTGCTGCCCAAATCAATTTCCAAAGTTTTCAAAGATTGTGGCTTGGGCAGCTTAATGCCCACATGACATTGTATCTAAGCAAGGCTAAGCATGACACTTAGATACAGACTTGTTAACTAGTAGGTAATCCATTAAGTCTAGGGTGACAAAGGATAATGTTCAAGTTCAAGGGTTGGAAGTTTATACATAAGTATTTGTTAAGGCATTAACTATGATCTAGACCAATTTAGTTTGATAAAACATAGCAATGCAGTTTCATAATTTAAAGCAACATAATTTGCAAAAGGGTAGGTGCAGCATGCTCAAAGGATTGACTCGCCTTGTTCAGAGTGTTGTTGATTGTGATCCTGACCAATGAACGGTTCTTCGGTCACCTTGGCTTATATAATCACAAAACAATTGAAAAGGCAAATAAGCAGATATTCCAACTCAAATTGCTTTCAAATGTGCAAAGAACTCCAAATAATTCAAAAGCGTAGCTTTAGAAATACGAGACCAACATAGTTGAAAACTCAGTGATCGTCAGATCTCTGGTGGTCGTGGAAACTACTTTGTTTCAAGAAGGATACGACAAAGAGGTTGTGGAAGTACTATGATTTGGGGTGGTCCTGGAGGTACTGTGACTAAGAGAGGTCCTAGAGTCACTGTAGCCAGGGGGTCCTGGAATCACCGTACCAGGAAAGGTCATGGAATTACTGTGCCAGGGGAGGTCTTGGAATTACTGTTTCGAGAAAGGTCATGCGAGTGCTGAGACTAAGAAAGGTCGTGGACCATGAGGGTGGTCTTTATAAAAAGTTCAAGAGGGTGGTCTTTTGTAAAAGGACAAATAGAGAGATCTAACGAGAGGGAGGTCTGAACCCTCAGATCTAATCGAGGAGAGATCTGAACTGCTGGATCAAAACGACAAGAGGTCTGGACCCTTAGATCCAAATGAGGGGAGGTTTGTGTCGTTAGATCCAATCGGGGGGAGGTCTAGATCGTTAGAACCAATTAAAGGAAGGTCTGGATCGTTAGATCCAATCGGGGGAAGGTCTGGATCGCTAGATCCAGTCATGGAGAGGTCTGGACCGTTAGACCCAAGCGAGGGGAGGTCTGAGCCTTTAGATCCAGGTGAGGAGCGGTCTAGGCCCTTAGATCTAAGCGGAGGAAGGTCCGGGCCGTTAGATCTAAATGAAGGGAGGTATGTATCCTTAGATCTAAGCGAAGGGGGGGGGGTCTGGGCCGTTAAATCTAAATGATGGGAGGTCTGTGCCCTTAGATCTAAGCGAAGGGGGGGTCTAGGCCGTTAGATCTAAATGAAGGGAGGTTTGTACCATTAGAGCTAAGCGAAGGGGAGGTCTAGGCCGTTAGATCTAAATGATGGGAGGTCTGTGCCCTTAGATCTAAGCGAAGGGGGGGGCGTCTCGGCCATTAGATCTAAATGAAGGGAGGTCTGTACCATTAGATCTAAGCGAAGGGGAGGTTTGTACCGTTAGATCTAAGCGAAGGGGAGGTTTGTACCGTTAGATCTAAATGAAGGGAGGTCTGGGCCGTTAGATCTAAACAAAGGGAGGTCTAGACCGTTAAGATGATCGCAAAAGAGGTCCCGACGGTCAAGATGGAACCAAGGGAGGTCCTAACGGTCAAGATTAATGCCAAGGAGGTCCCAACAGTCAAGATGAATACCAAAGAGGTCCTGGAGATATCAGGACCAGGGAGGTCCTATGAGTGTTGTGACTAGGGGATGTGTGAGCGTTATGACCCGGGGAGGTCGTGAAGATGTTACAACCAGGGGAGATCGTGGGGGTGTTACAGTGTTACGAACTGAGTAGGTCGCGAAAGTATTACGACCAGGGGGAGGTCTTTAAAGTGTTAAGACCCATGGGAGGTCGTGGAAGTGTTGCGACCAGAGAGGTCGTGTGAGGGTTACGACCAGGGGAGGTCGTGAGGGTGTTACGACCAGGGGAGATCGTGAGGGTGGTGACCAAAAAGGTGGTCTTTGCAAAAAGGATGATCATGCGATAGAGGGTGGTCTTCGTAAAATGGGAGGTTGCGACCACGGAGGTGGTCTTTGTAATAGGGGAGGTCGCGGCTAAGAGGGTGGTCTTTGTAAAATGGGAGGGCTGTGCAAGGAGGGAGGCGAGGATTTCAATAGACTTGCGGAAAGCTAAGCTGAGATTTAGTTGAGGTTGGATTTAGTCATTTTAAAGCTCTTTTTAGAATCTGAAGTTGAGGTTTGAACTCTCATCAAAACCAGATGTATATTTTTACTTGAAAATTCAAAGAGAGTTGGGAAAACCCAGAATGTTACGAGAAGTCTTCGACTGATTTGATGCAATCGAATAAACCAGTGGAAAAGCCAAATGAAGAACCGGAGAACATTAGAAGAAGAAACAAGGCAGGCTCGAACTAGGAAGAGTTTCTGTCCACTAGGAACTTACCAGTATGGAATCTGGGGGATGGTTAGCCGAAGCTGAGCCGGTGACGATGGATCACAGTAATGGAAGAAGCTCCATGCTGCAAGTAGCTTGAGGGAAATGAGGGTGGTCTTTGGTCTTCAAGGTTGCTTTCTGGAAGCTGGTGCTTGGTCTACTTGGATGTCTTAGAATGTCCTAGTCGGAGGTGAAAGGAGAGTGGTCTCCAAGGCGATGGGTGCCTGCGGCAAGGCAGTGGTGTGGGGGGGGGCGTTTGACAGAGATGATGGCTCGAGATGGATTGGAGCTCGAGCTCTCTTGGAGAAAGAAAAGAATGGGGCTAGCACTGGAATTGGTGAAGAAAAATAACTAGGAGGTCCCAAGGTCTTGTATCCCATATATGTATATGAACGACCTGACTAGGGGGAGTGGTCAGAGTGGTTGGGGTTGTTGATGATATGGCCAACACAGTGTAGAGGTCGTGTGGCTTGGGTGACAGGCATTAAATGCCAAATGACATCCAAAAATAAGAATTGAGAAGATGCAGTCCGAATGAGAAAACACAATAAAGTCCAATATGAATTAAAAAGGGGTGATCAAGACACGCAACAATAGTTGTTATACAAAAAGTTTTAAAAATCTCATATTTTTGCCTTTATGAAATTTTGGGCTGTTACAAGGTACGAGCTCACCGCTTTGGATTCTCTAATATTGTGTCATGTTATTCATGCACATCTGATCACTCTGTTTCGTTATGTTGATGTTGTCTGACCATTTTGCTCCATTCTGTTGGTAGCTTCGGCTCACTGTGGTTCACTATGATTATTGTTCAGTCATTGTTTATATTCCTGTCAGTTGGAATGTTATGTAGCTGGTTCAATTGAAATATTGACAGTGAACTCTCAACTAATGATTTGTTTTAAAGTGTCAGATTAGACAAAGCAAGATTTTGTAAAGCGATCAAGGCCTAATTTATTTCAGAGTAATTGTCATTTAATTTGTGATAGAATTTTGACCCAAGTGGCGAGGAGGCCAAGAATAAATCTTGAGTAGCCCGACATCTGAGAGCAATAGACAATAATCTAAATCTGAGCATTATGCTGATTTATTTTGTTGTTAATCTTACAGTGATACCATTGAGTTAATCTTACATTGATCCCATTGAGTCACTTACCTTATGCTAACTATGTGGAGTTGCATTACATTCCTAGTTTCCATAGATAGCAAGTAAGTGAGATGGCATCCATATCATCTTCGCTGCTGTCATCGATGTCGCTGAATGCATCTGGATGTCTGAGGAAAGTGGTACGTTAGCGAGACGGTAGAGGAATATTGAAAATACCTGAGGGTCGAATGACCATAACGGCCGTTAGTACTGTTGGGGTCCCACTACTTCTCAAGAAAGCAGTGGTAACATTTCGGACCACCTACGGTATACTTGGAAGGGAACGGGTCCCCGTCACCACACAGAGATGGAAGTCTTTGATGGACATAGAGAAAGTGCAGTTGTGGACTAAAATTACAATGTCGTTCAAATATCCCAACAGAAGTCTAGGTACTCGTGCAATGGCAGACGTTTCTTTAATACTCTGTATTGTTCTAACGAAGGAAATTGCTTAAAAGAGAAAATTAGAAGGAGAAAAAGGGGGTTTTCACAGTTGTGCGAGAACCTGGGCCTCGGGCCTTTGGTCCACGAAGCCCAAGAGGAGGATTTGGTGGGCCGACCAAGTAAGTAAAGAGAGGGGCAAACCCTAGAAACTACTGTATCGCACACTATAGCACGTGTGTTACTGTAGCGCCACCGCTCCTCCCGGTTGCTGCCCCATCGATTAGAGGATCGTTGATCTGCTGCGATTAAATTCAGTAATCTGTCCTATGCTTGCCCGTCAGTTTTCGTGTAGTTAAATCCCGAATTGGAGGTTAGGGTCTCCTAGAAATTTGTGGGGTTTCGTGTGGGCTTTCCAGAAAATATTAATTCATAATTTGTGGTTGAATGATGATTTAGTTATGAATTTTGCAATTCGGGGTGCTTATTCAGTCTCTAGGTTCGGGCAACGAGTTTAGTTCTGTGAATTAGGGGTTGGATATGGACGAATTTGGTCAGCTAATCTCCATGAGTTATGTAGGTAACCTTATGATGTTTCTAGGAAGATAAAGTTCATAAATTTTGGATGGTTATAATGAAAGATATGAAATTTTGAAGTTAAGGTTGTAGTCTGTCCATCTTTTGTGGACAGTAGAGAAAAACTAGGTTGTTTGCAACCTTTGTTGCACAGTGGGTGTAACACCCTGGCTATGCAGAAGCCAAGATATTACCTCGAAGACCATCAACAATACGAAATAATTTCAGCAATATATCAACTAATATCAAGTAGGAATCAATAAATGATAGAATGATCATAAGAATTGAATCACAATTCAACAACATATCAAACTCTAATTACCTAATCATATTGAATCATCTATGATAAACCTATCAATAGACTATATGAAAATCTTAGGCAATTACTATCTCAACATATCATAATGGAAGAGGACATCAACCATCAAACTCCAATTATTACAATCCAACATTTATCCAATTAAAAGGTAATGATAGGTTCATCTAATTAAATGTGATTAAAGTAATGTGAATGAAGTGTAGATTCTAGGAAAGTTGGTTTCATGAATTTCGGAGTTTTGACTCAGAAGTTATGGATTTTCCTTTGATAGCTGTCGGTTTGGACAGATTGGGATTTGAGAGCGTATCGATTAAGTTTCGAGTTGCGATTAGGAGCAATTGATTTCATTTTGTTCCATTGCTATGTTGGGTACTTTTGAACGGTATTCTTAGTATACTTTACCGTTGTCAGGTGGTGGTGAGAACCGGGGTTAGAGCCTTCCTTTCATCGTCATCCGTCTTGCGGTTGAAGTAAGTACAACTTGGATTGTCTTGATTGTTTAATTGTTCACTGTGTTTGATGCTTATTCTATGATTAAACTATATGAACTGTGAGTAATTCCAATAATTCTTGTTTCCATTCATGGTTGTTAATCCATGCTTCTGAGAATATGTTTTTCATTACAAGTTCATCCATTCATTCATTCGTTCATGATTTGCCCACGGGAGTGGGTAATGAAGTTCCATCATTCCAATATGGGCAAGTAATGCCCATCATTCTAATATGGGCAAGTAAGACCCATCATTCCAATATGGGCAATTTGGATCGACATTTTGAAATATTCTTCATACGGGCTTTGGATCCCCGCATTTTTATAATGCGGGCGTGAGTGAACACCGACGGGTGTTCACTGGCTATACTGGTATAAGCAGGAGAGAAGAGCATGCATTGTCATACTTGCATAAGTTTTCGGCCATTCTACATATGAATTCGAATATTGAGAATGTTATGTTCATGTTCGGTATTTTCCATATTATTCTGTTGTACTTGCTGAGTCGTGGACTCACTCTTGCTAGTGTTTGTCTGTTTTAGGAAAGCTCTGAAGACGGCTTGCGTTGGGAGGGAGTAGGCACAAGAATAATTGCACTCATTTCACATATCTCACTTTTTAGTTAATAAACCTGCTATTACTTATCATTTGAGAGTTTTGGATTGTAATAAATGGTGACATGATGATTATTTCTGTCCATCGTTATGTTTTGATTGATCTAGTTAATGTTTATGTTCATTAGATATATTCTAGATAGCATTTCTCTTGAATGGAATATGATGATTGGACAATTAGAGTTTTGTTATGATGCTGAAATTTAGAGCTAATTTTATAACCGTTCTCCTATGTGCTGGTATTAACTGTCAGTAGTTGATAAAGAGTTGAAATTAATTTGTATTGTTGGTTTGAATTAGAGGTTTAGGTAACATCTTGGCTTTCGCATAGCCAAGGTGTTACAGTTGGTATCAGAGCGGGCATTAGATTCGTGGTAATTGAAATATGAAATCGACACACTATGCACAGTAAGATAGGGAAAGGGTCAAGCATTGCATTTACATTTCTGTTGTGTTGCTTGATCATTGCTAATATGAAATGAGTGTGAATGCTTATGTTATGTGTGATGATAGTAGTTGACGAGAAGATTAGGCCGTAGTTGTAGCCTTGGGTTGCCAGGTTGCACCACTACTTGGGTTTCTTTGTGAAGGTTATTGTCTTCCTTGAGTTTAGAACGGTTATTCTTGTTTTGATGTAGTGGATGAATTTTCTTGGGATAGTGGTTCATTGCAGTTTATAGGTGTTCATTGGTCTTTGTTGGTTCCTTAAAGCAAACATTTGTTCTCCCGAATGATGAGTTGTTTTGTTGCTTGTAAGCATAGGTCATTTATAAGATTAATCTTTTATTGGAAAGTTCTATCCTTTTTGTTGGGAAACACGACTTGTTCAATCGCTGGGCACTTTGGTTAATGGAAGCTTTATTTTGCATGTTCTTAAACGTGAGGAAGCTTTGGCCGCAATGTATTCTTTTCGGGGTAGTTTGAGTATGAAGTTTAATACTTCTTTTTTATGAAAGAAAATGTCAAGGCTCTTTTTGCAATGTCCTGCCATGGTTAAGTCAGATATTGTAATCAAATAAAATGGATGGGTATGGGTTTCAATTGGTCCCTATTTGTTTTTCAGAGCAACTATTGTCTTTCCGACTGTTGAGCTCTCTTTGCTACTTGTAAATGATGTTATTGACAAAATTGTTCTTTTTCATAAGAGTCCTACCTTTCTTGTTGATAAAGGTGACCCGGTTATCTGTTTGATATTTTGGATAATAGGAATTATCTTTTACAAAGTTCATTGAAGAAAGTTTTGACCCCACTCATTTCTTTTGGGGTAGCTGGAGTGTTGAAGTTTAGAACCCATTCTTTGCGAAAGAAAGTGTCAAATTTCTTTTGTAATATTTTGTTGTGTTGAGTGATAAGTTATAAGAATGCGAGATAATTGATAATATATGGGATGTTAAGTTGGGTCAGTGGCGTGATGCATAAATAAGCTTAACTGATGTCCTTGGTAGTGTAGTAGGTTAATTTATTGATATCTTGCAATGATTGCATGATGAATTGTGATTAAGAATATATCTATTCCTAAATGGAACCAACACTGTTACTAAGAAGAGTGTATATTGATATGAAACTATTTTGTAAACGTTTACTTGATGATCTTACATAAATGCTAGATTTACCTAATTCCTAACATGCTTCAATTGTTGAAACCAGCATAAAGGACTAGATGGGTGTTGGTGTATCGATTCGTGAAACCTTGTTTTATAGAAATTATGTTAGTAAATATTTAATCAGGTTTTGTCCTAATTTCTGAACATAAGGTGAAATGTTAAATTTGTATTTATAAATGGTTTTGTGATTGCAAATAGAAGTAGTACCATTTTTACTTACATGATTAATACAATTGTCAATTGCTAATGAGAGCTGAAGTTGGTGTTGAGAAACACCAATAGCTGATTGGATAAATTTCATAAGTGGTCTTTGATAGCGTGCCTTGCGATATTGTTATTGCATAGTATGATCTTGTTACAGAAAATTTGTTTCTACTTTGTGGCTTGTGTAATAGGCTTTCCATAGATTAAGTAGTTGATGAAGTTTTATGGAGATAATAGGAAAATAAAATGAAGTAGCACATTGTGTTTCTTTGGGAAAGTTTAGGATGTGGTATTAAGGTTTGATGATTCTTAGCACTACTGTATGATATTGATGTTATTAAAATTGTCAATAAGGTGAGATTGATGTTAATTCTTTTAGAGATAAAGTAATTTGATCGCCTATGGTAATATCGCTTAAATGAGAATATTTCAAGTTTTACTTTCGTGGTCTTTTGGAGCTCATGAACTATGTGGTGGCTGAAATTAGTTTAAACAAAATGAGGTATTTGAATGTTCTATCAGTTCTTAAGTGATGTTTCAATCAAAGAAAAATTATTTCTTTTGTTAAAGAAAAGAGTGTAGTAGATGTATTCGAGATTAGATTCAAGTTTTGTTGATTGTAGCTTATTGAAGTGTGCTTAACCTTGTTGGTTGGCAGCATAAGAGTTCCTCAAGCTTAAAAAGCAATGCTTTATTTTTTTGGTTGAGGTTCGGTATTCTATTCTTGTGGGACTTGTGCCCTTGTATGGGGCCTCGTCTTATGTTTTTCGAGTTCTTTGCTAATCGACTATTTCTTTTGGTATTGTGTACTGCGAGTGGTAAACGTTTTTCTAAGTAATGAAAATTGTTTCCATTTACCTCTTCTTTTGATAATGGAGTAACTAATTCGTTTTTCAAGGGTCTTTTAAAGTGTATAGAGATGACTGGATAGTGGTGGTCAAGTAAATTATTTTGTGAGACTTTTGGTGCCAATTTATTTAAGATGCTTAAGAGGATGAATTGATTTCATGCTAACATTCTCGTAGAGAGTTTGATTTAAATAAAATGGTTCTCTTTGGAGCTAAACTTTTTACGTTGTTGTAATTATCAGAATCTATAATGAATTGTGATCCAATATCTTCTGGTTCTTGCTAGTGGATTACTAGAATATCAAAAGTTTGGGGGGATCTTGATCGATTGTTTAAAGTATTGGGATTGTATAAATTACAAGGTTGAGAAAGTGAAACCGAATGGTGTGGTTTAGTGTACAAGGTTGAGAAAGTGAAACTGAATGTTGTGGTTTAGTGAGCGTCCAAGATTAGTGAAGTTAAATGTTTTGGGTAGTTAATTGACTATTGTGGATGATTGAAGTTATGACTGAGGATATTGTTTGGGTTGTGAGAATTTTTGGTAATCGAATGTGAGGGATTCTTGTTAATTATCCCAATTATTCATTGTAGGGGGACTTGGAGATTGAAATTTGGAGCTTTGCATTTTTATGCTAGAAACTTGGTTGCCAATGATTTTGTATAAAAGTAGTAGAATAATAGTGGATTCTGAATAGTTGGATGATCATTGAAAGTATCATTTGGGTGTAGTAAATGAGAGTGTGTGATGTGAATTTTAAGTTGATTATCCTCAACGGATTGAGGTAATGTGATCGTGGGTGTTACAATCAGTATTATCAAGGAGTTAGAAATTATTTGTCAGAATAATTCTTTTGGTAGAGGAGGGTACTAGAGTATCCTTTTGTGGACTAGTAGAGTTCCACTAGATGAGTGTGGTTGTTGCTCTCGGGTTGAGCATCGCTTTGAGTGGCCAATCAAGAGGTCATTTACAATTTGCGTTGGCTTTATGATGGTATGGTGGTTCTTTCTGGTTTAGGAAAATAAAGGAAGTCTTTGATGTGGGCATTCGAATGATTTCTCTTTTAGCTTTCGTGATGTTTATTCGCAAACTACCCACATGGAAAGTGGAAAGGTTTTCGTGATGAATTTTTGATTATGGATTTCACTCTTTTGGGTACCAAGTTGGTAACGCGTGGTTGCGATGAGAGTCCTTCATTTTTCAGTTGGGCTATGTCGGTAAGAGAGTTTGTTTAAAGCGAGTTCTGTTGTGTGTTCTAGGTTAAATGAGGTGCTCCTTGTTAAGAAGAAGAGATCGATTGAGAAATAGGACAAGAGTTCCGTGCGTGATGTGTATGTTCTGTGCTTTGGTACCAAACGGGAAGATGGCCCAAGGTACTTTGGTTTGTTTTCGATAGTTGCAGGAATTAGGAAGTTAGCGTATCGCTAGGACCGTCTCGGGTCCATACGCGGGGTATGCAACGTCTTGTATGTTTTAATGCTGTGAGAGACCATGTGGTCGTGTCTCCATGAAAGTGATGAGTAATTGACAAAGGTTTTAGGTCAGTCGAGTTTGGTTTGTGTGGTCGGACCATGTCGTTGCGCGGTTCACGCGTTTTCGTGAAGTCAATCGAAATTTGTCGGGATAATCGGAACGACCGGCGTGTTATGGGTGGTACGACCATGAGCGGCGGTTGTACCGCTTTGGTAAATGGCGGTTGAAGAATTCCGAGAAGTTGTTTTTTTGAGTTCGGTCTTCATTGGAAATCGAACGACCGCTTGAGTATTGGAGCCAGACGACCGAGTGCGGTTGATCCGCCGGTAACATGGCGGTTATACCGATTGTATTGTGAGGTTCGCCATTTTGTGATTTGAGTTTTGGGACAGGTCTTATCCAGTGTGTTCATGCATATGTGTTGCATATTGCATGTTTGAGCTAACGTTAGGTCAAGTTGTGAAGAACTTGTTCGGTTTCGTGTTTTTTGTCGTGTGGTCTGCAGGACGTCGAGTGGAGTCGTGGCGAGACACGGTGGATGGACTAGGCGCAGTGGCGCCTGAGGTTAGAACAGTCGGGATGTGTCGAAGGCAGCGTGGACTCGAGGTGGTTGCGGCGTCGAGACAAGGAGCGGAAGCTTCGGAAGGTGCGAGAAGGCGAATCGGAAATTCACAAGGCCGCACTGGCGGCGGACTCAGTTGGACATAGCGAGGAATGTAGGCGAGACCGTTAGCAAAGCGCTATAAAAGGAGAGGAGGGCTGCATGCCCTCAGGAGCACTTGGGTGGAATTAGGTTTTAGAGTCAAAAGAGGCTTTGTGAGGTTGTTTCTCTTTTGCTCTTTAGTTGTTGAGAGTGGAGGTGTAGGCAGAGTAGTGCTCCCTGCTTGTCCCTTCTTGGTTTTGTGTTCATCTCCCCTCTAGAATGGATGAGTGTTTGTTCTTGAGTTGTGAGAGTGAGGAGATGGATTGAGCTTACATGTAATCATCCCTCGATTCTAATGTCCATGCGTATGGGGATGTATCTATGTGTTTTTCGCTTTTGATTCAATGAATGAAATCAAGTTTGTCTCTCGAACTCTTGTTACATTCTTCGTGACTCCCATTTGATGATTTCTTGATTTTGTGAGTCTCTTGTTGTTTCTTGTTGGGAAGCCTCAAAACGAGTTGTTCTATGATGGGTTAGTGCCACAAGATCATTTGATCGATTTCCCGAAGAGCAAACTTGGTTTAAATCTAAGATTTCAGTTTTGGGTTGTCTCTGTTCTTCGTTCTTCCGTTTTTGGTTGATTCCTGAGATTTTGTGGATAGATCTACTCAATCGTTTCTTGGAATGGGTTCCTAACATCTTTAGGAAGGTGTGTTCCAAATTTGGTCAAGTTTGGCCGCGTAGATCAAAAGTTACGTTGATTTTCGTTTTGAAACCCGAAGCGGATTTTGCTGTTCGGGACAATCGGATGAACCGGCTTAACACTGCGGTTATGCGGACTTGCGGTACAACCGGCCGTCTAACGGTTATGCTTGGATCTAGCGGTACAACCGCCGCTTGTTTCTTGGTTGTACCGATTGTCCCGATTTGTTCGGCTCTTTCTCGTTTTTGTTTGCTGAGCTTTGGGGGTGAGGAGTGGATTCAACATAAGACTTCCTCTGTGCTTAATCATTGATCTTCATAGCTCTCTTAGCTATTGGAGTGATTTATAAGTTAAATCCATTCTTTGCGAAAAAGATTCGGTGCTCCTATTCACCCCCCCCCCCCCCTCTAGTCGCCTTTCCGGTCCTTCATGCTGAGTGAGTGCTTGAGAGATTCGGAGTTTGAGGATTTGGTAGAGTCAATGACTGACGAGTAAGACCTTACTTTCGAATCCCGGGCAGTGCAAATTCTAGAAGAGTCAGTGATAAGACCATGGTTTTCCCGATATTCCGATAAGATGAAAACTTTGATTTGGAGGAGAATGACTTTGATGATGCAGGCTTCTAACTAGTCATGACCAGAACACCAAGCAATCGCTAAACCACACTCCGAGTCGTTATCAACCGTGCCAAGAACGCAGTTGACCTGACCACGAAGGTCTATTCCTACATGTAATCGAAGAACAAGATAATAAGCAATCTAAAATTGCAAATAGGATTGAAATATTTGATAAAGTTGGGATTTTGAAGCGGTATTATGGTTGGTCTATTCGACACAAGCCAATACAGGAAGTTGCAATGAAGCTAACTTTTAACTAAACAAAATCCAAGGAAAATTAGAGGGGTGCGGCCTCCTTAAATAGGGGAGGGGGAGCTGCACATAGCTAAGAGATAACAGGATGTACTATTCAATGGCTATTCATGGAGGTGGCACTGTTCACATGAACAGTATGAGCTCCTTTGGGTGGCCGGCCAGCGTATGGGCCAATTCTGGTATGATTACAAGGTCCAAATTGGCCCTAATAGGTGACACAACACATTGTTTTGATGATTTTAGTGTGTTCATAATGAATTTGAAGGTGAGGCTAGATCCATTGGAAAGGTCTCGAAATAATCTTTCCAACAAGACTAAGAACACTCGAATCGGACTCCGTTTGCAAAAGTTATGGCATTTTTACTACGGGCCTATTGGGCTATCCCAATACCAGATTGTTTTCGCGATTCCAACGTACACAGAAGGAATTTGGAGGTGGGGCTGGATCCATTGGAAAGATGACAAGATAAGCTTTTCATCAAGTACTCGTGGACCTCCAGCGGACTCCGTATGTGAAAGTTGTGCTCGTTTGAAGTCGAGGCTATCTCCGGAGACCAAATTGGATTCCAGAAGATGTCCAACTTGATCTCTTGCTTGGATTGTACAAAAAGCGACATGATGCTGCACAAATATGCATTTTCATCATTAGGTAGCATCATATAATTCATATAATAAAAAGGTACTCCTAAAAATGAGCTCACCTAATAATTTAAGTGAAGTGTACGAGCTCTTGTAATTGGAACAATAAGCATAGCAAATATGGTTGTATCCTTAGGGGTCATGTCCTCATCAGTCAGAGCGAGTTCTAAGAAATAAGAATTTGAAGTAAGTCAAGGTACTTTGGACTCATCAATCCGAGAGAGAAGCTACATCAGAGCTGGAGTCTCGCATGCGCAAACAGTATCCAGATTTGTTTGCAACGGGTACGTGTTTATCATTGCTAAATTCCAGTCGCAAATTTCTTCCAGATAGATCGGCGAGTAGATTCGGGGTCGAATCCTGTTAAGGGGGGTAGAATGTAATACTCCGTATTGTTCTAAGGAAGGAAATTGCTTAAAAGAGAAAATTAGAAGGAGAAAAAGGGGGTTTTCGCAGTTGTGCAAGAACCTGGGCCTCGGGCCTTTTGTCCACGAAGCCCAAGAGGAGGATTTGGTGGGCCGGCCAAGTAAGTAAAGGGAGGGGTAAACCCTGGCAACTGCTATAGCACATTGTAGCATGCCTGTTACTGTAGCACCACCGCTCCTCCCGACTGCTGCCCCAAGGCCGGCGACCTTTCCTCCCTGCTGCTGCCAAGGGATCAAGAGGAGAAAGGAAGGGGAAGAGGTAGAAGGAAGGGGAGAGGAGAACCTCACGGGGAATTCAGTGAGCACACGCGTCTTCAAGGGTAATGTAATATTCCGTTTAAAAATAAAAGAAATAAGTGATTAGTACTGAATTTAAATAGAATTAGAACATAAAAAATTCAGAATTTGGGAGGAGTATTAGAATTCGGGCCTTCGGCCCATAGCTTTTTGGCCCAAGTGGGGAACCGCTTAAGAGGGTGGGGGCGTTAAAACCTAGCACTATAGCACCAGTACTGTAGCGCCGCCACTGTAGCATCGTGGGTACTGTAGCACGCCGAGTACTGTAGCATCACCTCCCCTCCACTACTGCCGGCCAAGAAGAGGAAGGAAGAAGGGAAGAAAAGAAGGGAGGAGGAGAAGGATTTCACGGGATTTCACGATCGGCTCCGTGTTCTTCGAGGGTAACGATCTGAAAACTTCTAGATGCCCCTAAATTTAGTCATTGTTCTTTCGGTAGATCGTTTGGGCAATGGGAAGATTGATTTCTGTTCTGTCCAGATTCGTCAGGTTTAGGACAGAACGTTGCGGGGATGATTAGGGATATGTAATCTCCGAATTAGAGTTTGGTGTAATTATATAAAATGTAGATTATCGCGTTAGCTTTCCAGAAAGGTCTGGATCATTAAAATCGGAGTAGCGAGCAAACAATTATGGCCTCTGGAAGGCCGCTGTCCAGATTCTAGACGAAGTTGGCAGACTTCGTGTAGTTAGGTCGATTTCGTGTAGAAATTGGTAAAATTAAATATTTGTGTCAACTTGAATATTGTAGGAAATCTTGTGTAGTTTCCAGAACTTATATTATTCATATATATTCAAGTTGTATAATTAAAGATATAAAATTGTGAAACGGACTGTTCTGACAGAATCTGGAACGGTCTTCGGGTAAAGGAACGGAATAGAAAACGGTAGAATCAGATTTTCTTCATAACTAGGAAATTGTAGGTTATTTTGTGAGGATTCCAGAAAGTCTTGGATGGCTGAATTTAGAGTTTGGATGAGTAAGATATGACCGTTTTACTACTGGGACAGCGGGTAGTGTGTCCGGTAGTTTCGGGTTAAAAAGGGTTGGTTTGGCGTAGGCATGCAATGACGGTTAGAGTAAGGTGTTGGTGCTGTAATGTGAAGGTTTTGAGATATGTTTTGAAAGTGTTGTCCAGGGAGTGGGGTCTCGTGTGCATTGTCGCCGTTTCGCTCTCCAGTGTCACAAGGAAAAGAGGCAAGTGCATGGTAGCCAGTGTTCATTGGTTGATCACTGTATGCTTTACCATTTATTACCATTATATTGCTGTGCTTTTACTTATTTAATTGTAAGTAATGTTAATGGTCATTATTTATTCCTTATGGTTGGATATGACATTGTTGGACAATGGTAATGTTGAGAAGCTGTGAATAATTGTGCATTCATAAGCATCATTGCATCGAAAGGTGATCATGTTGATCACAACTCCACGAGTGGAGGAGGTCCCGATCCTTGAGGAGGACGGGCTTGAGAGTGTGTCATCGACGGGTGAACACTCATGCTATCGGTATACATAAAAGAAGTGCATGTGGACATGTAGTATAGAAATGCATGGAATGAAAGGTAGTTGATGATTGTGTATGTGAATAAAGAAAGAGAATTGAATGATTGAGCATGAGAATAAAGAAAAGTGAACAATTGATGTTAATGATGATATTGTGTCTTGTTGTTTAAGCAATGTTCATTGTTTATTATTGTACTTCTTTGAGTCGTGGACTCACCCTTGCTCTAATGTTGTTTTTAGGTGATCGTTGACGACGCTTCTCTTGGGAAGGGTACCTTGCATACACTCACTTGCCATGAGAAAACTTTGCCTTAGCATGATGGTTATTCCTTTAGGACATGATAGATATTGAATAATTCTAGATGATTGGTTGAAACTCATTTATCCATTCAATAGCCTTCGTTTGATTGGTATTGCTTGATTCTCGAACTATTATCCTGCTTACAATCTAGTGTTTAAATATCTGTGCTTGCCATGTCGTTATTTATACGTTATTGTGACCCTTGGTTGGGTGTTGGTATTGAATTGCTTGTTGAAATTCATTGTTATTTATTGATAAAATTAGTAGTTGGGGTAGTTTTGGTGGCATTCCGCACTCACTGTTGGGCCGGGGTGTTACAGTTGGTATCAGAGCGGGCTTTAGGTCCGTGGTTAATAGATTAAGAACTTAGATAAATTAAAATTGCTAAAATTTGTTTTAGGACTAGTAAAATTAACTAAAATTTGCTAATGGTTAATTAGCTTAAAATTTGACACACTAGTGCACAGTAGGATGGGAATGGGACGAGTATTGCTCTTACGCTTTCGATATGTTATTATACTGATATATGAGTTGATATTTGTTCTTTGAACCTATTGTGTGTTGTTGATTGGGGTTGATAGCTATGACGAGAGGTAGATATTGTGGTTGTGGCCATAGGCGGGGCCAGGTTGTACCACCATTTGTGTTATGGAAAAAGTGAAGTGTTTACTCCGGGTAATTTAGTTACAAATGTTGGGGATGAGTTTCTTTAAAAGTTGTTGTTTTCTTTGAGTTTGTATTTGATTATTATGATTACAGCCGCTTACGGTTGATGAACTTTCTTTAGATAGTGGTTACATTACAGCTGATGGGTTTCAATTGGTCTGTATTTGTTTTATAGAGCAATTATTGTCTTTTCTCACTGTTGAGCTATTCTTGCTACTTGTAATCGTTGTCATTGGCAATATTGTTCTTTTTCATGAGAGTTCTACCTTCTTGTTGGCAAACATGACCCGTTCATTCGCTTGGTGTTTTAGATAATGGAAAGTATCTTTTACAAACTTCATTGAGGGAAGTTTTGACTCTACGTATTTCTTTTGGAGTAGTTGGAATGTTGAAGTTTAGTGTATCTTCTTTGATAAAGAAAGTATCAAAAGTCTTTTATAATGTTTTGTTGTGTTAAGTGAGAGGTTTGAAGCATAGAAGATAAATTGATAATGTATGAGTTATCAAGTTGGGTCTGTAGCGTGGTGCATACTCGATCTTAACCGAGATCTTTGGGAGTGAAGTTGATAAATTTGATGTTGTCTTGGAGTAGTTACATGATGAACTGTGATTAAGAGTATGTCTGTACCTACTAGGAATCCGAGAGTTATTAAGAAATGTGGGACATTGATGAACTGGTCTGATCACTAAGATTGTTTAATTTGGTAAACTTCTTGGATAAATTGGATTAATGGGTCTCAGTAGATTAATCTAACCGTTTGGGATGGTTAAGTTAAGAGGGTGTTAGATTATTGCCTTAATGGATATTAATCTTGGAGTAATCTTTTTTGTGGATACTTAGTGATCATATATAGTTGCTAGATTTACAAATTCCTTAGTATGATTAATTGTTGAAATTGTGTACGATCTGATCGGGGGGATTGAATATTGATGGATCTAGAATTTATGGGAGGATTTTCTGGATAGTTATTCTAGCTAGAATGATTGGACGAATTTGGTTGTAGTGTCGTGGAGACTTTTGATCGATGGGAGGATACGATTTTGGAAGTTTTATTGGGATTTTGCACCAAAAATCTAAACATGAGGAGGAACAATTGAATATGTGTTTGTAAATATTCATGTGATTTGCAAAGGGAAGTAGGTAGCAACTAGATTTCATGATGAAGCGGATGATAACAACGATCGTTGGAGTGCAATTAACGTATGTTGAAGTTTGGTGTTGAGCATCACTAAGAGTTGAACTGATGAGATTTAATAGGTGGCTTATGTTTACATAATTGTGGAATTGTCGGATGATAGCATGTGCTTGATGAAAGGGTTTTGGTAGAACCTTTTAAATTTGTGTAGTAGATCACCTCTAGAATAAAGTGGTTGTTGTAGTGAGGTTGTAAAGTTTTGGTGGACTCTCAATTTGAGAATGGGATGATAAAGTAGTATGGAACAATTTGGTGAGTTTCTAGAGAGCTTTATAGTGGAAGAGTAGACTATGACGATTCTTGTTAAGAGTGTCTTGTTCTTGATGTTAATAAGGTTGTCTGCAATGGATTGTGGCTTGTGAGGGTGGTGTTGATTCTTATAGAAAGAGAGTAAATTTGATCGTCTTTCATGGTATCACTCAAATGAAATGTTTCGAGTTTTGCATTCGTGATCTTTTGGAGTTCACAATTTATGTGGTATTTGAAATTTGTGGAGGAAAGCGACGTGGTCGAAAGTTCTATTGGTTCTTAAGTGATTAATGTGATTCAGTCTTAAAAGCTCTTTTTGTTTGAGGTGGCAAAATGATGTTCTAATCAAAAAAAAATTTGTTTTCTTTGTTAAAGGGAAGAGTGTAGTAGAAGTATTTGATGTTGGAGTTAAGTTTTGTAACTTGCAACTTATTGAAGTTCGTTTAACTTTTCTGTCGTTGTCGCTTAAGAGTTTCTCGAGTTTCTAAAGTAATATTTTATTCTTATTGGTTGAGATTTGATATTCTCTTCTTGTGGGACTTGTGCCCTCAACTCTGGTCTCCTCTTTTGCTTTTCTGAGATCATTGCTATTTGACTATTTCTCTTGGTCTTATTTTTACTGCGAAAGGTAAACGTTATTATGTGTGCTGAAAATTATTTTTATTTGTCTCTTCTTTTGAAAACACAACCTTATATAGTATATAGTGACAACTGGTTAGTAGTGCTCAAGTATATGATGTTGTGAGAATTTGTGTTAAGTTAATTGAGGAGCTTTGGAGGATGAATTGATTTCGTGATATAAATCTGGTAAAGAATTAGATCTAAAAGGAATGATGGTCATTGGGGCAAAACTGATTATGTTGTTACAACTAGTAGAACCTATAGTGAATTGTAATCAAATAGCCTTTGTTCATATTGGTGGAATATTGGAATTATCAAAAGTTTGAATATTGGTTAATTAGTTAAGGTATTGCGAATGAGTATATTGTGGTTGTGTAGGTGAAACCGAATGATGTGGTTTAGTGAGGGTCCAAGATTGATGAAGTAAGTTAATTGTTTTGGGCGTTAATTGATTAGTGATGATTGTTGATTTTCTTGATCGGGGATATTGTTTGGATTGTGGGAATTGTAGTAAATCGAAAATGAGGATTTCCTTATCAATTATACTAAAAGTTCAGTATAGGAGTCTTGGATGTTGAAATTGGGCTTGTGTTTTATGCTAGAATCTTGGTTGTCCAATGATTATGTGTATAAGTAGTAGAATAAAAGTGGATTCCGAATAGTGTGATAATCATTTGTAGAATCCTTTGGTTGCAGTAAATGAGTATGTGTCCTTTGAATTTCAAGTTGATTATCCTTAAAGGATTGAGTTGATGTGATTGTGGGTGAAACATATATTGAGGTGCACTGGAAATTATTTGTCAAAGTAATTCCTTTGGTAGAGGAGTGGACTAGAGTATCTTTTTGGTGGATTAGTGAAGCCCTCTAAATGAGTGCGGTTGTTACTTTCAGGTTGAGTATTGCTTTGAGTTTGTCGGTTAAGAGGAAGGAGTTAGTGTGATGATTTGAAATCCCATGATTTGAGAGAAGGTTTATTTCCTAAAGAAAAGTTGAGAAAGGAATGCTTTCGCGGGTAGTGAAATGCTCTCTTGATTCTTATTTGAGTTGTGTGTTTATGACGGAGGTCATGTGCGATTTGATTGGCTTTATGATGGTATGGTGGTTTTTTTCCGGTTTAGGAAAATAAAAGAAGTGTTTGATTTGGGCATTCGAGTGATTTTCGCCTTTGGCTTTATGTGGTGTTTATTTGCGAACTGGTTACTTGGAAAGAGAAAAAGATTTCTTGATGAGTCTTTGATTTTGGATTGGAGTTTTTTGGAGGGAAGAGGTTAATGAGTTAGCTACGATGGGAATACTTCGTTTTTCAGTTGGGTTCTTTTGTAAGAGGGTTGGTTTGAGGCAAGTTGTTTGTGCATCTGTTGTTAAATAAGATGCTTCTCGCAAAGGTGAAGTGATTGATTTAGAAAAGGGAAGCAGAGTTCCATGTGTCTTGTGCAAGTGGTGTGGTTTGGTACCAAAGGGATAGTTGGTCCAAGGTACATCGGTTTGTTTCTGAAAGTTGCGGGGATTTTGGAAGGTAGCGTATCACTAGGACCGTCTCGAGTCTAGACGCGGGGTACACAACGTTTCGTATAACCCGGTGTCAAGGGTGTAGTTGAGAGATCTGGAGTGTGAGGTTTTATTAGACCCGTACCTTCGAGTCATGTCCGTTGAGTGTACCTGAAAAGGTCGAGACGAGTGTTGAGGTGTAAGAGGTTGGTATCCATCAAGGTGATGTGGTCTCATAAGTCCGAGAGGGGAGCAGCTTAGGAGTAGGAATCACATATGTGTGAACAGAACCCAGAGTTGTTCACTTCAGGTACGTGTTAATTGTGATTAATTTCAGCTGTGGTGTTCTTGCGAATAGAACGATAAGTGGAATTCGGGGTCGAATTCTGTTTAAGGGGGGTAGAATGTAATATCCCGTTTAAAAAAAAAGAAATAAGTGATTAGTACTGAATTTAAATAGAATTAGAACATAAAAAATTCAGAATTTGGGAGGAGTATTAGAATTCGGGCCTTCGGCCCATAGCTTTTTGGCCCAAGTGGGGAACCGCTTAAGAGGGTGGGGGCGTTAAAACCTAGCACTATAGCACCGGTTACTGTAGCGCCGCACTGTAGCATTGTGGGTACTGTAGCACGCCGAGTACAGTAGCATCACCTCCCCTCCACTACTGCCGGCCAAGAAGAGGAAGGAAGAAGGGAAGAAAAGAAGGGAGGAGGAGAAGGATTTCACGGGATTTCACGATCAGCTCCGTGTTCTTCGAGGGTAACGATCTGAAAACTTCTAGATGCCCCTAAATTTAGTCGTTGTTCTTTCGGTAGATCGTTTGGGCAATGGGAAGATCGATTTCTGTTCTGTCCAGATTCGTCAGGTTTAGGACAGAACGTTGCGGGGATGATTAGGGATATGTAATCTCCGAATTAGAGTTTGGTGTAATTATATAAAATGTAGATTATCGCGTTAGCTTTCCAGAAAGGTCTGGATCATTAAAATCGGAGTAGCGAGCAAAAAGTTATGGCCTCTGGAAGGCCGCTGTCCAGATTCTAGACGAAGTTGGCAGACTTCGTGTAGTTAGGTCGATTTCGTGTAGAAATTGGTAAAATTAAATATTTGTGTCAACTTGAATATTGTAGGAAATCTTGTGTAGTTTCCAGAACTTATATTATTCATATATATTCAAGTTGTATAATTAAAGATATAAAATTGTGAAACGGACTGTTCTGACAGAATCTGGAACGGTCTTCGGGTAAAGGAACGGAATAGAAAATGGTAGAATCAGATTTTATTCATAACTAGGAAATTGTAGGTTATTTTGTGAGGATTCCAGAAAGTCTTGAATGGCTGAATTTAGAGTTTGGATGATTAAGATATGACCGTTTTACTACTGGGACAGCGGGTAGTGTGTCCAGTAGTTTCGGGTTAAAAAGGGTTGGTTTGGCGTAGGCATGCAATGACGGTTAGAGTAAGGTGTTGGTGCTGTAATGTGAAGGTTTTGAGATATGTTTTGAAAGTGTTGTCTAGGGAGTGGGGTCTCGTGTGCATTGTCGCCGTTTAGCTCTCCAAAGTGTCACAAGGAAAAGAGAAAAGTGCATGGTAGCCAGTGTTCATTGGTTGATCACTGTATGCTTTACCATTTATTACCATTATATTGCTGTGCTTTTACTTATTTAATTGCAAGTAATGTTAATGGTCATTATTTATTCCTTATGGTTGGATATGACATTGTTGGACAATGGTAATGTTGAGGAAGCTGTGAATAATTGTGCATTCATAAGCATCATTGCATCCGAAAGGTGATCATGTTGATCACAACTCCACGGAGTGGAGGAGGTCCCCGATCCTTGAGGAGGACGGGCTTGAGAGTGTGTCATCGACGGGTGAACACTCATGCTATACCGTATACATAAAAGAAGTGCATGTGGACATGTAGTATAGAAATGCATGGAATGAAAGGTAGTTGATGATTGTGTATGTGAATAAAGAAAGAGAATTGAATGATTGAGCATGAGAATAAAGAAAAGTGAACAATTGATGTTAATGATGATATTGTGTCTTTGTTGTTTAAGCAATGTTCATTGTTTATTACTGTATTTGCTGAGTCGTGGACTCACCCTTGCTCTAATGTTGTTTTTAGGTGATCGTTGACGACGCTTCTCTTGGGAAGGGTACACTGCATACACTCACTTGCCATGAGAAAACTTTGCCTTAGCATGATGGTTATTCCTTTAGGACATGATAGATATTGAATAATTCTAGATGATTGGTTGAAACTCATTTATCCATTCAATAGCCTTCGTTTGATTGGTATTGCTTGATTCTTGAACTATTATCCTGCTTACAATCTAGTGTTTAAATATCTGTGCTTGCCATGTCGTTATTTATACGTTATTGTGACCCTTGGTTGGGTGTTGGTATTGAATTGCTTGTTGAAATTCATTGTTATTTATTGATAAAATTAGTAGTTGGGGTAGTTTTGGTGGCATTCCGCGCTCACTGTTGGGCCGGGGTGTTACAGGTAACGATCATCTCCCCGCTGTTTGGATCAAGTTAGATTCATAATTGCCATCGATTAGAGGATTGTTGATCTGCTACGATTAAATTCAGTAATCTGGCCCATGCTTTCCCGTCAGTTTTCGTGTAGTTAAACCCCGAATTGGAGGTTAGGGTCTCCTAGAGATTTGTGGGGTCTCGCATGGGCTTTCTAGAAAGTAGTAATTCATAATTTTTGGTTGAATGATGATTTAGTTATGAAATTTTCAATTCGGGATACTTATTTAGTCTCTAGGTTCGAGCAGCGAGTTTAGTTCTATGAATTAGGAATTGAAGATGGAAGAATTTGGTCAGATAATCTCCATGAGTTATGTAGGTAACTTTATGATGTTTCCATAAAGATAAATATCATAAATGTTGGACGGTTAGAACGAAAGATATGAATTTTTGAAGTTAAGGTTGCAGTTTGTCCATCTGTTGTGGACAGTAGAGAAAAACTAGGCTGTTTGCAACCATTGTTGCATAGTGGGGATAATTGTGATAAATTTATTGAGAAATATAGTTTTCTGTAGTTTCCAGAGAGTCTTAGAACAGTCAGTTTGGATGTACCAAACAAAAGTTACGAAATTCCCGAGTTTGTAGTACTGAAGATGACAAAACGGTCTTCGGCGTTAAAATCAAAGGGTTAGATGGGATAATTTGATCTTTCGGTCACCTGAGAAGTTGTAGCTATGCTTGTGTAGATTCCAGGAAAGTTGGATTCATGACTTTTGGAGTTTTGATACAAAATTTATAGATTTTCCTTTGATAGCTGTCGGTTTGGACAGATTGGGATTTGAGAGCGTATCGATTAAGTTTCGGGTTGCGATTAGGAGCGATTGATTTCATTTTGTTCCATTGCTATGCTGAGTACTTTTGAATGGTATTCTTAGTATACTTTACGGTTGTCAGGTGTTGGTGAGAACCAGGGTTAGAGCCTTCCTGTCATCGTCATCCGTCTTGCGGTTGAGGCAAGTACAACTTGGATTATCTTGATTGTTTAATTATTTACCGTGTTTGAGGCAAGTACAACTTGCGGTTGAGGCAAGTACAACTTGGATTAAGTTTCGGGTTGCGATTAGGAGCGATTGATTTCATTTTGTTCCATTGCTATGCTGAGTACTTTTGAATGGTATTCTTAGTATACTTTACGGTTGTCAGGTGTTGGTGAGAACCGGGGTTAGAGCCTTCCTGTCATCGTCATCCGTCTTGCGGTTGAGGCAAGTACAACTTGGATTATCTTGATTGTTTAATTATTTACCGTGTTTGATGCTTATGCTATGATTAAACTATATGAATTGTGAGTATTTCCAATAATTCTTGTTTCCATTCATGGTTGTTAATCCATGCTTCTGAGAGTATGTTTTTCGTTACAATGTGTTCATCCATTCATTCGTTCGTTCATGATTCACCCACAGGAGTGGGTAATGAAGTCCCATCATTCCAATATGGGCAAGTAAAACCCATCATTTCAATATGGGCAATTTGGATTCCCGTTTTGAAATATTCTTCATACGGGCCTTGGATCCCCATATTTTGATAACATGGGCATGAGTGAATACCGATGGGTGTTCACTGGCTATACCGGTATAAGCAGAAGAGAAGAGCATGCGTTTTCATACTTGCATAAGTTTTCAGCCATTCTACATATGAATTCGAATGTTGAGAATGTTATGTTCTTGTTCCGTATTTTCCATATTATTCTGTTGTACTTGCTGAGTCGTGGACTCACTCATGCTAGTGTTTGTCTGTTTTAGGAAAACTCTAAAGGTGGCATGCTTTGGGAGGGAGTAGGCACAAGAATAATTGCACTCATATCACATATCTCACTTTTTAGTTAATAAACCTGCTATTACTTATCATTTGAGAGTTTTGGACTGTAATAAATGGTGACATGATGATTATTTCTGTCCGTCATTATGTTTTGGTTGATCTAGTTAATGTTTATGTTCATTAGATATATTCTAGATAGCATTTTTCTTGAATGAAATATGATGATTGGACAGTTAAAGTTTTGTTATGATGCTGAAATTTAGAGCTAATTTTATAACCGTTCTCCTGTGTGCTGGTATTAACTATTAGTAGTTGATAAAGAGTTGAAATTAATCTGTATTGTTGATTTGAATTAGAGGTTTAGGTAACATCTTAGCTTTTGCATAGCCAGGGTGTTACATTTCCTCCCAATGGAAAAAGCATGGAAGACCTTCAAGAGCAAGCTTGCCACGGAGTACGTGAAGGATCGGATGCCCTGCATGAAGTATCGTTTCGTGTCGTCGGATACATGGACGCCTTTGTGCAGATGAAGACGACGACCAAATTTTAGCTGCAAAGTGCGGCGCACAAGGCTATCTAGGCACAAAACACTCACCCCACAGACACGGCACCGCTATGTACGCGGGTAAAATCCCACAATGGATGAGTGAGGACGATGAGGCGATCTGGTCGGAGGTCTCCCCACCATTTGCCGGGATCACAGATGCTCGCGCAAGGGCCTCAACCACGTCATCGGACGCCATCTCTTTCACAAACCCGACAGACGAGGGATTGTCCCAACGCTTGGTAAGATATGTCGAACTACCTAGTTGTTTATAAGTCCATAACTTCATATGGTCTAAAATAACATGATGGCCTCTTGCAGCAAGCATTGAGTACCCAATCTTTCCAAGGATCCTTCGAAGTAGTTAGGGAGAAGGATATACTATCCACGACCCTAGGAAACAAGGAGCACCCAGGCCACATGCGAGGCCTTGGGGTTTATGTACCTTGGAGGCAGGGATTCCAACACTACTCCGAGGCGTATAGGAGTCGGAAGAGATCCAAGGCTGAGCGCGAGGAACAGTTGGAAGAGAAGATTAGTGCACAATTTCAAGGAAAAATAACATCATTGCTGGAACAAATGAATCAACTCATCAACTAATCGCTAGCCGCCCTCGTGATTTTGGGAGCTAGTCCCCCTCAACGTCGGAGTAGCGTCACGTCCACGCCTGCACTTCTAAACTTGACAGCGTCTAATTACCGATCGACGTCATCTAGGTAATATACATCTCTGGAATGCTCTAAAGATAGACCTGTAGGACACCTTAGCTAATTGTGTTTAGTTTTGTAGGAGACCACGCCCTGTAGGCTCCAAGTGAGGCTGGTTGGGTCTATTTCTATTGAGGTTGGGCGGGGGGGTGGTGTTTCCATGCCAAGGAGGTACAATGGTGCACGGTGCCCAGCTGGTGTAGGGTTACGCCAAGGACCAGGTGGACATGGTACACAATAATTTTATGGCCTTCCCGCTGGAGAAGCACCCGAACGAAAACATCATAACACTAGAGGATGCCTTGTACACTTATGTCCAATGGCCCAAGAGGGACATCGCCCTTGACCCTGTAGTGCCGCGATCTCCACACGATGACCATGCCTCTCCAATAGAACCCTCGATGATTCCACCTCAACCCCCACTTCAGAAGGCCACCACATTGGTTCATATGGAGATGACGCTAAAGAAACAAGAAAAGCGTGCCGAGTTGCCCCCCCCCCCAAGACGTATATCACGCGAGGCACTAGGTCCAAATCAAAGAAGATTAACGCGCTTGTAGTGCTGCGATCTCCACACGACCATGCCTCTCTAACAGAACCCTCGATGACTCTACCTCAACCCCCACTTCAGAAGGCCTCCATATCGACTACCGTGGAGACGGCACCGAAGAAACAAAAAAAGTGTGCTGAGTTGTCTTCTAGGAAGACGTGTAGTGGGCTAGGCACTAAGGCCAAATCGAAGAAGATTAAGGCGCCACAAGCCCGGGATGTTCTCCCTCAGAATGCCATTGGTCCCCGACACAATGTTACGCCACGTTGGTTTGGCTTGCGGGACTTTGCATGCCTAGTACATGCAGTAGACCGACGAGGCGAGGGAAGACTGGCCCACTCGATTCACCGTTAGATACACATAGAACCATTTCCTCCACAAGCCGAGCTACTTCGTCGTGGGCTTTGAAGACTTATTTGATCTATTCAACCTCGACACCCTCGACACCTCACTTCTACGATGTTGGACACTGTAAGTGTGTACAATCAAGTTCTACATTCATACAATACCGATAAATGTCGTAACTCATTGCTTATGTATAGATACATGATACAAGAACCCTGGCGATCGCGAGAACCGGTGGGTTTCCTCGACCCACAGTTGATCTCTAAGCAATGCATCAACCTAGACGCATCCTACATCGAGAAATACATAACGAAGGGGTTGCTTACTCACCGCAATAAGGACTACATACTGGTGCCCTACAACTAGGGGTAAGTGCTTCGCTACTTGCTATACAAATTTTATTTGTACTTTATACGCAACACAAACTTAGGTTTAATTACTATAGCGACATACATGAGTAGGTGACACTGGATCCTTTTAGTCATTGTACCAAAGTGGAACAAGGTAATATACATTGATTCCCTAGTTGACAAAAACCACGACTTCACTCTTGTGCAAAAAGTACTCGACATGTATGCTCATTTCCTTCATACGTAACTTTATTGTAGTCTTCTTTCATTTGAAATGGTCGAGGGTAACTTTTTAGAATCACATAGGTTGTTCAGCGCCTATGTTGCTAGGGGAGGGATACAAAATGAACCGAGCGCCACACTGCGACACAGGATGCGATTTCCAGTACCTGCTACAACACAATAATCCTATATCACACTTCGTAACCTGGCCTCTTGAACTGACTATACCTATATATGTAATTCTATTTTTGCAGTGCCACCAGCAACTACTAGGCAACATATGTGCATTCTACGTTTGTCGTCATATGTAGAAAATCATGAGTACTAAGATGAAGGATCGAGAGGTTTGTCAGTCAATCTCACAATAATTATTTCCTAATTATGAATTTAAATATATATGCTTACAATTTTGCTCCTAGCGATAGGGCATGACAATCGAAGCAAGTTCCTTCGATCTGGACAAACTCTCAGATGTTTGAGGGCAGCTCGTCATCTTCATCACGGGAGAGATTATTAACCGGAATGGAGAATTTCACCCCAGCGACACCGATTTATTGTAATTCACTTTGAGTTGTAATTCAATTGTAACTCTAGTGACAATACATGAACTTTATTTTTTAATTGATTTTGAGCTATGAATCACTAAGTTGTATATCTGTGATTTATCTGTTTTCTGCTTGCTTGTTTTCAGAGGGCATGGCTAGCATTTCCTAAGGCTAGCCGAAAAACCCAATGTTTTTAACTATAAAATGATCTATCACAAGCGATTTTAAACCGTCTGTGATAGTAGGCTTTGACAGACGGTTTATATCTCAAAAATGTATGTGATAGTAGGCCTTCACAGACGGCTATAACCAACAACTGTATGTGATAAGTCGGATATCATAGACGGTTTTTTTACTAACCGTTTGTGATATGTCTGATATCACACACAATTATTTTTACTAACCGTCTGTGATATGTACCCAATCACAAACGGTTAGTACATATAACCATTTGTGATGGCCGACGTATCACAGACGATTCTTTTTACTAACCGTTTGTGATATGTAGGATATCACACTATCTATGATATGTATCCAATCACAGACGGTTGGAGCATATAACCATTTGTGATATCCAAAGTAGCACAAACGGTTTTTGGTAGAAGCCGTCTGTGATAGTAGGACTTCACAGATCGCTTTGACCAAAAACCATTTGTGACTTGTCACAGATAGCTCACAAACTATCTGTGATGACCTTCTGATATCGCAGACACAAAAAATCAGACGGTTCAGAAACCGTCTGTGATGACCCTTTCTGTAGCAATGAAAAGAAGTGCATGTGGATATGTAGCGTAGGGATGTATTGAATGAAAGGTAATTGGTGAATGTGTATGAAAATAAAGAAGGAGAATTGCATGATTGAGCATAAGAATAAAGAAAAGTGAACAATTGATGTTAACGATGATATTATGGACTGATGTTTAAACATTGTTCATTGTTTATTATTGTATTTGCTGAGTCGTGGACTCACCTTTACTTTACTGTTGTTTTTAGGTGATTGTTGACGACGCTTCTTAAGAAGGGATATCACTTGGAACACGACATACACTCAATTATTTGATCATTATCACGAAGCAACTTTACCTTAGTATGACGATTATGATAGACATTGAATGATTCTAGATGATTGATTGGAACATGTTATTCAATCAATAGTCTCTTTTTGGATTGGTTTTACTTAATTCTTGAACTATTATCCTACATTACTATCTAGAGTTTAAATATATGTACTTGTCATGTCGTTATTCTTATGTCGCTGTGATCCGTGGACAGGTTTGAGAATTGAATTGCTTGCTACAATTTATTGCTAATTGCTGTTAAAATTAGTAGTTAAGGTAACTTGGTGCATTCCAGGCTTAATGTTAGGCCGGGGTGTTATAGGCAACCACCTGTCCCTTTACTCCGCACCACTCCTACGGCAGTCTTGCTGAAGCCATCCTACGTGCGGCTCGCTGACGGCCATCGCCGTTGCCGCATTCTGCATTATTGGTGACTGCCGCCGAGGGCGCCACCCGCCTCGTCCTCCACTGTTGTGTTGGCGCAATCTAGCACACGCACACCTTTCCGACTGGACACACACGCAATCTGCACGAGGAAGAAAACACACGCAGGAGAGATGGATGTTTGGCGCTGCTAACTTCACAGCTTTTCTCTGTTTCCTTGACTGCTTTATATCGTAGTTACAACCGAGCCAAAGACAAAGATCCGAACTAAAAACTCATCCGGGACTAACCAACATATCTGGAGCTAACAAACTAACAGAACTCCACGATTGCTGCTACTAACAACCAACAACTCCACGTGCTTCTAACTACTAATAGATTACACGAGGAGCTGACTAACAAACTAACAGATAACAAAACTCAAATACCCTTAGCCGTGCAAGACACGCACGTGTACATGCGATGTGATTAAAACTAACAAATCACCCCCTTAATCATGGCGCCCGGACTTTACTTCTACCATGCCAAGCTTCTGTCTCATCTCCATGAACTTGATACGACCAAGAGCTTTTGTCAAGATGTCGGCGAGCTGGTCGTCAGTACTCACATGCTCAATGTCAATCTTGCCGTCCTCAACACATTCACGAATAAAATGGTACCTCGTGTCGATGTGTTTGCTGCGGTCGTGGTGCACCGGATTTTTGTACAACGCGATCGCAGACTTGTTATCCACCACCAGCTTGACCCTCTTTGGCTTCGCGCCCATCAGGTCATCGAGTAGCCTGCTGAGCCACATTCCCTGGCACGACGCCGTGGTCCGCCGTGATGTACTCCGCCTCACAGGACGAGAGCGTGAATATCTTCTGTTTATGCGATGCCCACGTGATCAGGCTAGCACCCAGGAAGAACACCATCCCCGAGGTGCTCTTGCGATCGTCCAGATCGCCGGCGAGGTCGCTATCACTGTAGCCCACCAGCTCGGGCTCCAGTGCATCACGCCGCTTGTAGCAACATCCATAGCCAACTGTGCCGCTCACGTCTCGCAGGATATGCTTCACGGCCGCCATGTGCTGTGAGGTGGGTGCCTCCATGTAACGGCTGACAATGCCCACAGCGTAGGCAATGTCAGGCCTGGTGTTCACCAGGTAGCGTAGGCTCCCAACAACGCTGCGATACTCAGTGGCATCGACCGCAGCGCTGTTGTCCTTCTTGGTCATCTTCAGCCGGTTCTCCATCGGCGTCAGACACGGATTACATCCGGCCATGCCTGCCGACTCCAACACCTTGCAGGCGTAGCTGCACTGGCACAAAGTGATCATGCCAGTAGCCTGCTTCACCTCGATCCCGAGGTAGTAACTCAGAAGGCCGAGGTCACTCATGCGGAACATGCTCATCATCTGGTCCTTGAACTCGGTGATGTCGTCGACGCTTGACCCAGTGATGATTAGATCGTCGACGTACACTCCGACGAGCAGGAAAGTCCCACCCTTTTCCCTCCGGTACACTGCGTGTTCGATTTTGCTGTGTTCGAACCCGAGTGTCACCAGTGAGCTGTCTAGCTTGGAGTTCCAAGCCCACGGTGCCTGCCGCAGACCGTACAGTGCCTTGTGCAGCTTGAGCACCATGTGCGCATGCTTGTCATCGACAAAGCCGGGCAGTTGCTACACGTACACCTCTTCGGCGAGTTCACCATTGAGGAACGCCGATTTGACGTCTATGTGGTGAATTTCCCATCCGCCGTGTGTCGCTAGGGCGATCAGCACGCGCACCGTCTCCATGCGCGCCACCGGTGCAAACACCTCGTTGAAATCCACCCCCTGTCACTGAGCATAGCCTTTTGCAACCAAACGAGCTTTGTACTTGACAATATTACCTTCTGGATCTTTCTTTACCTTGAAGACCCACTTGAGCCCAATGGCTCGATGTCCAACCGGGAGTGCAGCGAACTCCCACGTGGCGTTCTCATGGATAGAACGCATCTCATCCACCATGGCGCGCCTCCAGCATGCCTCCCTGAGTGCCTGTTCGACGCTTGCGGGCTCCTCGGCGGCCAGCATGCAGAGGCCACTGTAGTCGACGTCGTGGACCGATGTCGTGTCGTAGACATCTGACACCATCCGGTACCGCAACGGCGCACCCTCTGAGTCATGCGAAGCATCAGTGGGTGGGGTAACCCACTCGATGCCGGTCGGTGCAGCCGCTGGAGGAGTGGCTGGTGTTTGTGGCTCCGCCGTCTGCGGTGCCACTGGACTTGCGCCTGATGTAGACGCCGTGCCGTCGTCGTCGTTCATAGGAGCGCCATCTTCCACATGCTCGGTGGTGTACTCGATGATGAATGTGTCCATGGCGCCAGGAGCACGATTAATGGACATCACCTCCTAGTCCCATTGCTTCTCCTCCTCAAACATGACGTCGCGGGTGACGTGCAGCTTGTGCGTCTTGGGATCATAGACGCGGTAGGCCTTGGCACCCTCCTCGTAGCCGATGACTACCATCGGCGTTGACCTGTCCGACAGCTTCGTGATCCCGGACCCAACCTTCTTGACGTGTGCAACACATCCAAACGTCCAGAGGTAGCGCACATTAGGGCGCCGCTGTGCCATGCCTCATACGACGTCATGCCGTCAAGGATCCGCGTCGGCGCCCGGTTCAGTATATGCACGGCTGTCTTCACCGCCTCGCCCAGAACACGGCGACGCGCGCGATGCTTTTCAAAGAAGTCGCGTGCCATCTTGACGGTCGTCTGGTTTCGGCGCTCCACGACGCCGTTCTATTGCGGCGAGTAGGGAGCGGTGGTGTACCGCTTGATCCCATGCTCATCGCAATAGTCGCCGAACTCGATGGAGTTGAACTCCCCACCACGATCTGTGAGGAACGCCTTGAGCTTGACGTCGCGTTCGTTCTCAGCAAGCGCGTTGATCTTGCAAAAGAACCTGAACGCTTCATCCTTTGTCCTCAGCATCTCCACCCACATGTATCTACTGTGATCATCCACGATTAGCAAAAAATACTAATTACCGCTCGGTGTAGCAGGTGTGATGGGGCCATATAGATCGCCATGCACCAGCTCCAATCCACGCCGACACAAGAAGACGGCCCGAGGAACGGAGCGCGGTCTTTGCTGCGCGCTTGGCCGTCGCGAAATTCTCACGCGATCGATCATGGGCACGCCATCCACCATCTTCTTAGCGGTGAGATCGTGGAGCGCGCGGAAGTAAAGGTGGCCATAGCGCGCATGCCAGCGCCACGCCACGTCGTCTGCTTTTGCTAGCAAACACACTGGTGCAGTCAGGTTCAGGGCCAATGTGTATAGCCTGTTCCTGGACCGCAACACTCGCGCCAGCAGCAGCCGCTCACGATCGAAGATGCGCAGTTCCCCGCCCTTGATGATGATCTTGTAGCCGCTCTCGTCGAGTTGTCCGAGGCTGATGATGTTACTTTGGAGCCGTGGTATGTAGTATACCTCGGTGAGCACCCAGTGCTCCTGGTTCTTGCACTAGTACATCACAACGCCTTTGCCGCAGATCTCTACCACCGAGTCGTCGCCGAACTTCATGGTGCCCTTCACCGTTTCATCGAGCGACGTGAGCATCGACCGGTTGCCGGTCATGTGGTTACTTGCGCCAGTGTCAAGGTACCACACGTCGCTCCCAGTGTCCACCGGGAACACTTTCTCCTCGTTGAGGAACACCACTTCCTGCTGCGCGCCATCAGTCGCTTGTATGAGCACATGGTGCTTAGCCATGAGGAGTGCTGGTTGCTCCTCCTGAGCACGCGACAGATTGGCCTCCTCCTTGCGCTCGCGGCGTGGCTTACGACATTCACGAGCAAAGTGCCCGTAGATGCCGCAGTTATAGCACTTGCCCTTTCCGGCGCCCTTGCCGCCGCTGGATGAGGCGTCCTTGCCGCCGCCCTTGCCGTGGTGCTTGTAGTGGCGCTTATCGCTGCCGCCATCGCCGGCCTTGTCGCCAGCTGGCTTTCCGCCACCGGAGGAGTTCTCGCCTTGCTCGCGCTTCTTCATGTGCGCAAGCCATTCCTCCTCGGTGAGGAGTAGCCGGCTCCCAGAGCCGCCCGTGTTGCCAAGGTCGAGACGATCCTCGGCGGCCTTGAGTCGCCCAGTCAATTCCTCCACAGGCAGCGTGTCCAGATCCATAAAAGTTTCAATGGACAATGCTATCTGAGAGTACCTGGGCGGTACCACGCGCAGAAACTTCTGCACAACCTTCTCCTCGTCGAGCTTGTCACTGAGGATGTGGAGGTTATTGACGAGCCCGGTGAGCCTCATGGCAAAGTCGTCAATCGACTCGCCGTCGTGGAATGCCATATTATCGAACTCCTTGCGGAGCGACTGAGCCTTGGCCTTGCGCACGCGCGCTACACCCATGCGCATGGTTTTGATGGCATCCCATGCCTCCTTGGTGCTCTCCTTGATGGCGAGCATGGAGAGCATCTCCGGTGGCACTGCTCGAAGAATCGCCTCCAGCGCCATGCGATCCTCATGGAAGTCAGCGTCGTCATACGCGACTGCATCCTACAGGCCTCGCGCTTGCATCATGACCTTCATCATGAGAGCCCAGTCTCCGAAGTTGGTTCGCGTCAGCATCGGGTACTGCGCCGAGCCCCCCGACTCCCTCACCACCTGCGATACAGCCTGATCACGGCCATTGCCGCCGCGGCTGCCGCTGCTGTTATCGTGGGTCTGAGGAAGCGCTGGTGACTTAGACCTCCGCGGCGACCTCGAGCCATCTTGCGACTTTGAGTCATCTTGCGACATCCTCACAGGCACGGGAGCAACGAGGCTCTGATACCACTTGTTGGTGCAATCTGGCACACGCACACCTTTCCGGCTGGACACACGCGCGATCTGCACGAGGAAGAAAACACACGCAGGAGAGATGGATGTTTGGCGCTGCTAACTTCACAGCTTTTCTCTGTTTCCTTGACTGCTTTATATCGTAGTTACAACCGGAGCCAGCACAGCATCCGGGACTAAAAACTCGTCTGGGACTAACCAACATATCCGGAGCTAACAAACTAACAGAACTCCACGATTGCTGCTACTAACAACCAACAACTCCACATGCTTCTAACTGCTAATAGATTACACAAGGAGCTGACTAACAAACTAACAGATAACAAAACTCAAATACCCTTAGCCGTGCAAGACACGCACGCGTACAGGCGACATGATTAAAACTAACATGCTGCACCCGCCCCCTTCCTCCAACGCCAACTCCCCTGTAAAACCTCATCTCCGATGGCTCAGTTTTGCCCAACACCAAAGCCTAACTCACCACTCATGTTATCATTGCCCCGATTGCCACGACGCCCTGTGGCTGATGGACCGCCGCCTCGTCGCGCCACCGATGCCGACGTCACAAAATCTAAGTTAGGGGGACCCGATGAACCATGAACCCTAAATATAATGGCCACGAAGCTCACCGGAGAGGACACCACCGCCGTCGTAGACAATTTGTGACGATGAGTAGACAGTCAAGACATCGCCTGCCAAGGGAGAAATAAACAGGTACATCCATGAAGCTAACAAACTACATCAAAACTTTGTGAATATAGATGTTAAACATATACTCCAGGCGCGTATCTCGGGAGAGCATATCTTAACATAGAATCGCTCTCTCAACCGTTCTAGTCGGTCTAGAAACGTCATTTTTCTTTCAAGGAAAAGGACGTCATGTCAGCCGAAGCACACCTTGGGACATTAGCATTGCTAACCATCATTGGCTCATTGCTAGCTTTCATGGGACCAGACGCTAGCAACATAAGCTTCCAATGATTGAGTGGGTGAAAAATAAAAAGAATCTTCCTCACCCGATTAGATAGCTCACGTTACAAGTTCTCACTTGGTATATCCTATAATTAGCTCAAAGTTAATTATTCCCCTGTTATTTTTCTAAATGAAGTTATTAACCTCAATTTCAGGGCCTCTCTTTAATGTGACTTTGACATTACCTTCTATAACTCTATATTAGTATAATCAATAAAATCATAATATTATGATATTATGAAAGTGCTCTGTCATCGACAAATATATCTATATTTATATAGTTTTCATATATATAACTGTAGTTTTAAGAACTTTTTTATTATTTAACCTTCTTTTAATTTTTATTTTAAAGTTAACTCCGACGTACTTTATTTTCAATTTGACCTCTTTGGTCGCGCCATCACCCGTGGCGTGACAAAACAATGCTTTGTCACACCACGAGATAAGTCTCTAAAATAGCATTTTTGGTCATGCCACTGGTCTTGGCGTGACCAAACAAAACTGTCACGTGGCGTGACAAGAGCTTGCCCCAGATACGGACCGGCGTGACAGTGTTGTTTTGTCACGCCACCACCCGTGGCGTGACCAAAGAGGTTAGAATTGGAAATAAAGTGTGCCGGTGTTAACTTTAAAATAAAATTAAAAAAGATTAATTAATAAAAAAAATTCTAGTTTTAAAGGCATTGACGGTCAAAGTTTAGAATGTTTTATCGCACGTACCGTAAAACATCATGTGAAAAAAAAAGATCGGAAGGAGTATATATATCCAGGGAACTCAAAACATAGGATACCAACAAGAAGAACCGTCCAATTTGTGTAGTCAAATACAAGGTACAAATGGAGTTGTTGGTCTGCCGTATTCCTGCCGGTGTGGCATATATACGAATCTACCTGCATTGGATACACAAACAATCCACCAAAGAAACACATTCCGCACATCTGGAGATATGAAGCTTTCCATAGTTTGAAACTGGTCCAAATCGGTTGGTTGTCTGTTCCTATATCCATTAAAAAATGGTCCAAACATACCTGTCCATTCCCATTCTTTCGAGCCTCTGGATTCTTTGGCAAAGAGACAGCCACCGCTAGCAAGGCTAGACTAGCTTGCAGATTGGGAGGGTGCTCCGTATTTTTCAGTAGTTGTCCATGCATCATCAGTAGTACGTATTGAGGAACACAACCACAATTGGCCAGCTCTTATCCTTGTATTTGCATGTATCAAGGATCACGAGGGCGCTTGCCAAATATTCTTTGGGCAATAGTTTGAATAGCGCAAAGCGCGAGAGAATGTTCATGCAGCTGCAAGCAGCGATAGCTGCATGCAAGGACCTTTTATTGTTGTGTGGGAAGATTATGTAAATTTGTAGGCCATTGATTGATGATCAAATCAACATCTGTATTGCTTCTAGCATATATCCCAAGCTGCAACAAAAAAATTTAAAATTTCAGAATATTTAAGAAGGCAAAACCAGCTGGTTTGCCGGAAAAACGAAAGCAGCCCCACCTACAGTTTTGTGTTCGGTCCCAGGTTTAAAAACCCTTTATTAATTTGCCTCTACGCTCTACGGCTCTACCAATGCACAACATTAACCATACTTTTTTTTAATAAAAAACATGTTATAAAAAAATATAAATATGTAATATTCTGATGTACTTTTCGCAACGGATCTATAATGTTATTTTTTACAACCAATATGAATATTGTCGTAGATACTAATGGTTAAAATTTAAGAAGTTTCCCTTGCAAATTTTTTTAAAAGAATTTTGAATTAAAAATAACTTAATTTAGCAACGGAGAGATCAGGGTCGCTAATAGGATCGAAAGGAGTGACGATTTTTCCATCTTATACGCTGAGATCAATACATCAAAGAAGTTCAACCGATCGATCTTAAGTCCTTAACAGCTCGTCTTGTATGATGGATCACACAGCCCAAGAAAATGTACTGATGATAAGTACCGATCAAAACTCTGAGAAAACTGTTGGTCGTTTCTTCTTGGACACAGATATACATCGATCAAATTAATCATGACCTGAAGTTCATGCAGGGCTTGCCTCCTATATGTATCAAGAAATAAACCAGTTTTAAGAAGAGAAGATCGAGGAGCAGAAAGTTAAGGTAAGGTAAATAGAGGGAATCTCTGGTGTGTTTGAGTGATGCATGGGCGCCGACTGATCCATCGCTATCGATCATAGCTATCCATCATGCAATCTTCTCTCTGCGGGTCTCTGATCATCCTTAGGATCCAAACGCGGCATCGATCGCGACACAACACACACACACATACACACACAGTAAACTGCACACATGCATCCATGTATATATAGTCATTTCTACAGGATTATATAGTGATCTACAAGTGTTTTATAAACTGTAACCGCTCGCTACATTACATTGCATGTCCCCATGGATACCACCTATCACATGCAATCCTGCAAGAGGCTTTGTTTGCTAGTCAGTACCAAAGCTAGCACATATAGAATTAACACACGCTGTCATGTGTATACGTTTCCACTGTGTTCGATGCAGTCTTTTGAGTTCATATGCACGCACAGATGCAGGCAACAGAGGTAGCTAGCTAGAATGTGGGGTACTTACCGTAGTTTTGGTTTGTCCAGGACAGATCGATCGGCAGTGTACGCAGGTTTTTTTTAACACAATAATGTGCTTGATCGACCAGCATATGTATAGTACTGGACCCCAATCGATGGATCGATGTGGATGATCGATGTACCAAGTACCAACATGCCATGCATGCATGTGTGTGTGTCAGTTGTGCATGCATTTTGCTGTTTCACGATCGAAAATATTCTGATTGTGTATATCTTCCCTGCTGTACAGAATCAGTGGATTATAAATATATAAAAATATGAGTCTTTAAAATATATATATATTAGCAAATTGCGGAACTTGGTTCTTGACATTTTTAATGTTTTGTCTTAAACAGCATATGTTTCAAATTGCATTTCGACCATGTAATACCTTTGCTACCATAATTCTAGTTATAGCTCCGTGCACAACTTGGATGTACGTGCCATTTGCTAGGGTTCAAACATGAATACAACATATTGATAGCATGGATGCATTTCGATGTCCAAGAATTATGAAAAAAGTAACACAACCATGAAAATTGTACTAGGTAGGTAAGGCATAATCATTAGCGAGAACAAACCCTACAAATCCAAGTTAATTTGAATATGCAAGTAGATTTCCAATGGATAAAATTAAGATATTAGAATGGGAGATGAAAACCAAGGACTTCAATGACCAAGACAAACAAATATGAGATTCTATTGGGAATTTTGTGGAGTAGGAGACTTGAATCATGCCAAAGTGCTTTCCTAAAGCGATTATTTGCACTCTATCTAAATGCTTTGAGGGTCTACTGCAAATAAGCTAGTAGGATAACACAAGCCTGGACAAAGTTTGCACTAAAACAAAGTGAAAACTCGTCATGAACAAAACAAGAGAATGGGATTGTGAAGTACATCTCAAAATCTGAAGGACATCTCTTTATATAGAGTTTGAAAGGATGCGAAATGAAGAGACGCGACTCTTCGAATGCACCCTCCCGTGAAAGGATGTGAAATGAATAGAAACGACTCTTCGAATGCACCCTCTCATAAAGAGACACAACTTCCAACAATCCCCCACTTGTTTTAAAATAAACAAGTTCATATACGGTAATAAAAGAATATTAATACAGTTAGGTATCTTTCGATTTGAACCTAACCTTAGTAAATACACAACAAAGTTTTGATGAAATTAAAGGTAGCATAAAAGCTTTGAACCAATTATTCGTTATATCAAAACCGGTCATGCATTACACATATTCTTTACAACGTTTTGTCCAGAAAAACACGCTTAGCACTATTAATGGCTATGTGCTCATCCTATATTAATGAAAAATTATGAGAGAAACTCTACTTCCATTTAGAGATGGCACCATCTCATTTTTCATATAGGCGAAATTCTTCCAGTATCTCTGTTACTTACAGATACTTGTCCTCAACAACTGAATCTCATTAAGAGTAAAATACTCAACCCTCAAACAGTAACAACCAACATTTCACAATTAGATAAATGTTGAACCATCCACGTCAAAACTTGTTGTTACCCTTTGAACCATAAAACTAGTTAATTACTAATGTTAGGTTGGGTTGCCATTGTTAATAGATTTATTATTGAGTTTAAGTCCCATTCCCAAGGAAGTCTTCTTCAAAGTTTAGATGTTTGAACTTGTCAAGAATTTTCTCCACGTAATGACATTGACTAAGTTCAAAACACCCACTATTTTGTTTCACTTTGATGCCCAAAATAGTGTCCACTTTTCCAAGATCTTTCATTTTGAAACAAGAAATCAGAAATCTCTTTATTTCTGTTATGCCTTTGGCATCATTGCTAATGATCAACATATCATCAACATAAAGGCACACATTTATTGAACTCATCAATATTGCAAGAAATCAAACCATGTTTAACCAATCTTTTCATAGTGCTTATACCAATGTGCTAATCTATCATGCCATAATGAAACAGAGTCAGGCATATAAGCAGAATGAGAAGATTTATTTATTGCTGCAACATCAGCATTGTCAACAATACATAGTTTTATCATCCCATTACATGAATACACTTTTCCTACAAATACACCACCATGGCTCAAGATTAACTTGCCTGATTCATACACAATTTTGATACTCGGCTTCCCAAGAAGATCACCACTTACAAGGTTCCTGTTCATATCTGGCACATGAAGAACGTTCGCCAATGTAATCTTCTTTCCAGAAGTGAAACTCAGTTTGATGCTTCCTTTCCCATGCACTTTGGACCGATTTTCATTTCCCATCTGTATTTCTTGTCCATCGGTTGCATCAACATAAGTCTTGAATAAAGACTTATCATAGGAAACATGAACAGTGGCACATGTATCATACCACCATCCAGGAACTTTACCTTGTACCGCCATGACTTCACTCACAGCGGCGATGATCTCATCATCATCCATTTTAGTTGCACATGTTGTATTTTTGTTATTTGCACCCTTGCGGTGCCTACAATCATGAGCAAAATGCGCATTCTTACCACAAACATAGCAACTTTTTCCTTCTGCACTTTTCTTCTTAAAAGCACCTTTGTTTTTCTTGGGTCCGATATGAAACCTTTATTTCCACCTTTCTTGTTAGGCTTGCTGCCACTTACTACATTTACCTTGGAGGAATCGGCGTTAAGATTAACATTTGCCATTTTCTCTCACCCTCGATTCCTCTTCGATTCGAAGGTGCTTCTGAATTTGTTCCAAGGAAAGATCCGTAGAATTATGTATAAGTCTTTTCGTGTAGTTACTCCAAGTTGGTGGCAATTTCATAATAATTGTACCAACCTGAAAAACTTCAGGAATATCAATCTTTACCGCCTTCAGTTTATTCACTATCACTTGTAACTCATGTACTTGAGCAAGAAGGGATTTATCATCATTCATTTTAAAATCAAAGTACCTAGAGATAAGGAACTTCTTTGTACCTTCATCCTCTGCTTTGTATTTGCACTCTAGAGCATTCTAGATGTCTCTTGCAGATGGCGTGTTGGTGTAGAGATCATATAGTCGGTCAGAGAGGGTGTTGAGTATGTGTCCACATCACATCAGATCATCCTCGTTCCTCTTTGTTCTCTCTGCCTTGCGTTCGTCGGTGTCATTCTCCTCGGGCGCTGGTACTGGAAGAAGCGTTGGATCAAGAATGTAGAAGAGCTTCATGGTCGTGAGGAAGAACTTCAGCTTGTCCTGCTAGCGGGTGAAGTATGTGCGTCAAAATGATCAATTCGCACCATGTCTTGATTCTTGAGCTTGATGGCTGTAATACTCCGAATATTTCTAAGGAAGAAAGCAAGCAAAAGCGAGAATAAAAATGTTAAAAAGGGTTTTTCATCGAAGATCTGCCAACCTGGGCCTCGGGCCTTGGCCCATGAGGCCCAAGATGGAGCCGGCCAAAGGGGGGGTGCTCCCTCCCCCTAAACCCTAGCCGCCCCACACCCCCTTTCCCTTCTATGCGCCTCCCCCTCCTTGCCCTTTGCTGGCCACCACCTCCCTTCTCCCTTCCATCTTCTCCACACCTCCCTCACCTCCATTGATGTTGGCCAAGGAATCTCCCTCACCCCATTGATGTCGGCTAAGTAAGGAAAAGGAGGAGATCTCCTTCATTGGGGCTGTCAAGCAAGGAAGAGGAAGAAGGGATTTGCACGGGAAGGGATCTTCTCTGGGTCTCCAGCGGTTCCATTAGTGTCTTCAAGGGTAACGATAATCTCCCCACTGTTTGGATCAAGTTAGATTTGTAATTGCCATCGATTAGAGAATTGTTGAGCTGTTGTCAATAGAATTAGTAACATGTTCATTGTTTTCTCATCAGTTTTCGTGTAGTTCAAAACCAAATTGGAGGTTAGGGTCTCCTAGATATTTGTGGGTATTGGCTTTAGCTTTCTGTAGGTTCAAAGATCACTAATTCAGAGTTGTAGATTAGGAGATACATTAGGACCTTTATTGCTGTCCAGAAAGCCTGACGAACTACATCAGTCGGTTTGTTTAATAAATAGGGTCTTGTTAATGGCTGATTTAGGGAGGTCTCTCAACACAATTGTCGTAGGAAATTTCCTTAGCTTTCCATATTGTTAAAGATCATGAATTTTGGTTCAGCCATTTGAAAGATATGATTTTTCTTGTACTACTGATTATTCTGTTTGTCAGATTATGACTTTAGATTTTCAACTGAATATTAGACTCAGATGTTTGTAGAATTAGAGGATCTCGCCAACTAGGTTATTGTAGATAATTTTGTTATATTTTTAGGGAATCTAATAATGCATTTTTTTTTTACTTACAGAGCAAAAGTTATGTAATTTATAAGACCATTGTCCACTATGGGTTCCTGTTAATTTGTAGTTTGATTTGAGTTGATCAAATAGTTAAACATTGGATTTGGGAAGGCATGGTAGAGCGTTGCGAGTAGCGTCACGTTACCATGTTGTTCTTATTTTGAGTAACTTAATTGTGTAGGAGAGGCTTCGGGATTAGTGGCATTTTCCTTGCCTCCTAACGCATCACAATGCGAAAGGCAAGTACAATCTGAATTGTCTTGATTGTTTAATTGTTCAAAGTGATTGTTGCTTATGATATGGCTAAAATTTTACGAATTTCGAATAATTCCAGTATTACATGAATCCTTTCGTGGTTAATATTCCATGCTTCGTTGAGAGTATATTTTCAATTCAATGTATTCATTCATTCATTCATGTTTCGCCCACGGGAGTGGGTAGTGAAGTCCCATCATTCCAATATAGGCAAATAAGACCCGACATTCCAATACGGGCAAATTGGATCCCCATTTGAAAGATTCTTCATACGGGCCTAGGTGAACACCAACGGGTGTTCACTAGCTATACCAGTATAAGTAGAAGAGAAAAGCATGCATTTTCATTCTTGCATAAGATTTCTGCCATATTACTTATGTATTCAAATATTGTGAATGACATATTCTTGTTCTAGCATTTTCCATATTATTCTATTGTACTTGCGGAGTCGTGGACTCACTCTTGCTAGTGTTTGTTTGTTTTAGGTAAACACTGAAGACGGCATACTTTGGGAGGGAGTAGTCACATTGATAGCTTTACTCATTTCACATATTTCACTTTTAGTTAATGAACCTGCTATTATCATCCAGTTGAGAATTTTGGGATTGTAATAATTGGCGTCCTAATAGTTGCTATTGTTCGTCGTTATGTTTTGGATGATCTAGTTAATGCTTTATGTTCATTAGATGTATTCTTGATACTAATGCTCTTGAATGGATTATTATGGTCGTACAATTAGAGTTTTGTTATGTTGCTGAAATTTAGAACAAATTTTGTAATCGTCCTCTTGTGTGTTGGACTATAACTGTCAGTAGTTGATAGAATGTTGAAATTAAATTGTATTTTTGATTTGTGTTAGAGTTTTAGGTAACATTTTGGCTTTTGCATAGCCAGGGTGCTACAATGGCAGAAGTAGAAGTCTCGGACTCCATTTTAATCGCTTTAAATTGTTGGGAATTTTGTGGAGTAGGAGACTTGAATCACGCCAAAGCGCTTTCCTAAAGCGATTATTTGCACCCTATCTAAATGCTTTGAGAGTCTACTACAAATAAGCTAGTAGGATAAGACAAGCCTGGACAAAGTTTGTACTAAAGCAGAGTGAAAACTCGTCGTGAACAGAACAAGAGAATGGGATTGTGAAGTGCATCTCAGCGGATCTAGACAAAAATTTCAGCGCAGGCTAGAGTGCGTGGAAAGTTAGAATACTACATTTTTAACTTCATTAAACAAGTCGACGATCGATGTTTTTTTTTAAATGCCTCTGAAATGTGATGAGGGTAAAAAGTGAAGAAAAAAGGTCCATTAGAGATCTTATCAAATTTGAAAGACCTGAACATGATGAGGGTAAAAAGTGAAGAAAAAAATTCATTAGAGATCTTCTCAAATTTGAAAGACCTGAATGTGATTGCCAGCCTCCCCTTGGTGTGTATACTGGCTAGTTCCACCATTGTTTCAGGGACCAAAACCAACAAAATAATAATAGTTTATAAATCAAAATCAACATTATTTTATGAAAATTCATGGACCAGTGAGCACTACCAGAATCCTCTATTTTCCCCAGTGCCTCAAATTTTCCCGAGTGTTTTGAAGAAAACACTCGGTAACATACCAAGTGTTTCATATCGCACTCGGGGAGAGAATAAAACACTCAAAAAATTACGACGGGAACCACTCGAAAACGGCGAACCAACGCGTTCTCAATGGGGACAACTAATTCTCGAATGTGTCCGTCGTTATATACACTCGGAGCTTAATAATTTAGTAGCACCATTCCCCCCCCTCCCCACCGCGCGCCCATTTTTTTGCTGCCACCACGAAATTTCATAAAATCGTAACCTAACCCCCCGTACAGCAAAGGGACAATATATTAAGCCTTTTCTCGGATTTTGTTGGATTTTAAAAAGAGGTTTTCCTTTTGTCCCTAAGAATAGTTTATTTGCAAAAATTTAAAAGCAAAAGTTAAGCTGAAAATATTTTTATTAAGTCCCAAATAATTCAAGGAATTTCTCTGCATTTTTCTATAATTTTTGGACTTTATTTACTATTTTCTAAAAATGCTTTTCTTTTTCTGGTATTTTATTTAATCAAAAACCTATTTAAATCATTGTGGACCGTCCGATCAAGATCGGACGGCCCCGTTTACGCGCTCCATCCTCATCCGAATGTTCAAATCGTTGTGGACCGTTCGATCGAATTTTAACGGCTAGATCGTGCTCACCCGTTCGGACGGTCCGAATGTTCAAGTCGTTGTGGACCATCCGATCGAATTTTAACGGCTAGATCATGCTGACCCGTTCGGACAGTCCGAACGTTCAAATCGTTGTGGACCGTCCGATCAAGAACGGACGGCCCCGTTTACGCGCTCCATCCTTGTCCGAAAAGAACGAAGAAAGGAGCGGGCGAATCTTGGCCGTTAGATTTGAATCGAACGGTCCCCATTGAATGGGCTGTTCGGACTGCCCGAAGATTACAATGCATCCTGGCCGTCCAATTAAGATCGGATGGCTCACGCGCGTTGGGCCATTTGGACCGTCCGAAGATTACAATGCATCCTGGCCGTTGTTTTAAGATCCGACGGTTGATGTTGATTGGAAGTTTTAACGCGCGGGGCGCACGTGCGTATGATAGGTGGGGCCAGGGGGTGAGAGAAAAGGTGTGTGGTGCAGGTGAGAGTGGGCCGAAAGGGAAAGAGGATTGGGCCGGCGTTGAATTTCAGCCCAAAACGAAGGAAAAGATTTTTAATTGATTTAAATCTGATAATTGAAATAAGCTTTAGAAAATAGCAAATAAATTCCAAAAATTCTATAACAATTCACAGAAATTCCTAGAGTTATTTTGGACTTAAATAAAATATTTCCAACTATTATTGGCTAATAGTTTTCGCACATAAATTTGTTTAGCTTTAAAATAATTAGGGAAAAGCTTTTAAAAAATTGATTTAGCTATTTTCTAAAGCTTATTTCAATTATCAGATTTAAATCAATTGCTAAATCAATTAAAAATCCTTTCCTTCGTTTTGGGCCAAAATTCCAACTCCGGCCCAATCCTCTTTCCCTTTCGACCCACTCTCACCCGCACCACATACCCTCTCTCTCTCACCCCCTGGCCCCACCTGTCATTCGCACGTGCACCTGTGCGTTAAAACTTCCAATCAACATCAACTGTCGGATCTTAAAACAATGGCCAGGATGCATTGTAATCTTCCGATGGTCCAAACGGCCCAATGTGCGTGAGCCGTCCGATCTTAAATGGATGGCCAGGATGCATTGTAACCTTCGAACGGTCCGAACGGCCCATTCAATGGGAACCGTTCGATTTAAATCTAATGGCCAAGATTCGCCCGCTCCTTTCTTCGTTTCTTTTCTTTCACCACCAAGTGGGCCCTGCCCTTTTCCTTCCTAGCCTTCGTCCCCGCGCGGACAAACCCCTTGGCGCCATTGTTGTGAGCTCAAAGCTCCGCAATGGCCGCCTCTTAAGCAAAAATCAAATGTTCGTTAAATTGTACCCTTGGCATTGGTGTGTCATGCAAGTTTTCAAATGATTTGAAAAATGATGGTTTGGACTTGGGCGAAATGGATGAATGGTGGGTGCACGTTTATGCACGGGCTTAATCCGGTTAGGATTAAGGCCAAGGGTTTAATTTGAAAGATGCCCAATTCAATTAAGGACCGGCCTTTGAGTGTTCCTTTGCTATGCCTTACCGTACCACCACATGTCCTGTGTGGGCAAGACCTGGCTTAATAATTTGTGATTCCTCAACGTTATTGGTGCCATGTTGTATGTGTGGGTGTCGGTCAGACAGTAGTCCCACTTGGCGCAAGAGGGTGCTCCTGGAGGACGGTTAGTCCAATGGAAGCGAAACCTTAGTGGGCATAAATACTTTAAGGTAGAACATTGTAACGGCCTTGTGATAATTGCTTAGTCGCACACCTACAGAAGCATGTATTGACCGACAATATGAGCAAATTAACAACATTTGATGATATTTGACGATAATTGACAACATTGAACGACATTTGACGATAATTGACAACATTTGATGACTATACATGTTGAGACATCCAGAGTTACTTCATAGTCATTGTAAACTACATATGAGCAAGTTTCACTGATCCTCTAGATATCAAGTACACCTTACCAACCTCAATTAGGTTATAAAACTGATCAAGCACCGAATTGAATCCATGCATGACTTTTTTTGGAAACTTTTGCATATTTTATTGCACTTAGAAAATCTCAAATAAAGTATAAACCTACAACTCAATTATAAGTTCAAAAAGAAATCAAGAACAAAAACTCTTGTTCATCTTCTGGAAATAATTTATTAAAATACTATAATAATTATCATGTATTAGTATAATTTTTCCCAAATTTTTGGAACTTAATTTGACCCCCAGAAAATTCAAACTCAAATCAAAGACCTATTCTAAGTTTGAATTTAAATTATTCAAATTAATCTTGAATAGTGAAGTTTAAGATTTCAATTGAGTCCTAGGATGTCCCAGGAACCCCTCCGATTTATTTCAGAATTTAAGGAATTTTATTCCTATTTTTAAAGCCTTGGTCAAACCCTTTTGTTTCTTGGTCAACTGTTTTCAAAACTTTGGCTAGCACTATTGGCTCGACCACCGCACCCTGGCTCGAGCCCGATGCACCAACTTGGCTCCACCCAACCACCTAAACGCACTTGCACGCGGACCATCGAATCATGATCGGAGGGCCCAAACGGAGTGCGCCGTTCGGACCATCCGAACGGCAACTCAAATCCTAACCCTACGATAAAAAATGAACGGCCCAGATGCATTGGGATGTTTGGACCGTCTGAACAGCACATGTGATGTGAGCCATTCAATCCGATTTGGATGGTCTGGATTCGTTGGGATGTTCGGATGCGCGCGATGGGGTTCGTAGCCTTCCTTGAGGTCAGATGTAACTTCAAGCAGATCTGGAATGACATCCCGATGAACCACGAAGGTCCTGTTTTGGCCCGATCTTTCGATGAGAAGGTAAGTTCGGTAGTAGTCGCTCAACTCTCATGATCCTAGCTACGAACATGCAAGGCTCAAAACGACGCAATCGCTGAACTGCTCGATAAGTCGTTATCAACCGTGCACGAATACCCGGATGACCTGACCACGAAGGTCGATTCCTGCATACACCGAAGAAGCACACAAGAACAAGATAAATAAGCAATCTGAAATTGCGAATAGAAATTGAATGTATTGATAAGTGAGGTTCCGAAGAACAATGTCGCTATTGATCTCGCCGAACAAGAGGACAAAGTATAAAGTAGCAAAGCTAAACTTCGATCAACAAAACTCGAATTTTGCTAAAGGGCGGCGACTCTTATATCAAGAGGGCGACTAGGAGGTGGGAACCCTACGGTGGCGGTACTGTTCACGTGAACAGTATGAGCCCCTAGGGTTGTCAGCCAGCACATGGGCCTTATGGGCCGAGTCGCCAGTCGAAGGGGCATATCCGACATTTCGCGTGTGGGCCAACTAATTCCCTAAGTGTTTGTCCAATACATACACTTGGGAGCGAATAATTTAGTAGCGCGCCATTTTCCCCACATACCGCGTGCCAATTTTTTCGCTGTCGCCACAAAATCACCAAGTCTAAGACTCCTAACCCCCGTACAACAAATCCCCAATCCCCGCTCCCCTCTCCTCCCCCACCTCGTGACCTGCGCCGCCTCCCTGTCCTCCTCTTCCTCCACCACCTCCACCGCCTCCGCTGCCACCGTCTCCCCCTCCTACACACTTGACCTCGTCGCCACACCCTCCTCCACTGCCTCCCTCTCAGATCCAGCACGCATCCTCCTTGTCGCCACACCCGACACCGCCCCCCCTCCTCTACCACATCCACCGCCTCCGCGGTGATAACACAAGTTTGTTATGTGCGAGTTATTGGTGTTTTCCAGCCTGCTCTTACGCCTATATAGATAGCAGTGAGCACTTCATTCAAATTCCTTCTTATATGCATCTATAACTCATGTCTTCCTCATTATACATGGTCACTAAGTGTCCGTTGTAATTGTTTGCATTTGTTGGTGAACACATTGATGTCCGACATCATCGATATACCCATTCTAAATATTCTTGTAGAGGATGCGACAAAACTGAAGTAGTTGATGCCTGCATGTGAACGACAGAGATAAGCTCACACAAAATATGCTACCAATGTATACAAAAATTAACTTCAATGTGCTTACACTACGATTTTGGACATTAGCAGCCATCCATGAATTCTGTGATATTTGCCCAGATATGAAAATTATGTGGGAAATAACACAAAGAGAGGCATACATGCAGCCTGCATGTGATGTCTTCACTTAACTTGTTATCTTTCAATACATGCAGTTAATACATGCTTGTTTAGAAAACTTTCAAGTAACGTTTGTTTATGAATTGCCTGCTCTTGTAAGTACTTGTAATTGTAGAAACATAGGTGCCTAAAAGTGACCAGCATTATGATGTGTCCTGTGTTGTTATCTTGTAATTTGCTAATCTTACACATTATCTTGTTATTACCTAGTGGTGGTTTAGATGGGCTGAGGGACAGGAAGCTGATTCTAGGAGAGTGGTGCGTAATTCTATTGAGAAGCTAATCCCACAGATGATCTACAAAGCATGCATCCAAGCGGTGATCTATTACCACACACAAGTCCTTGGAAAGGAAATTCATAGGGCCGAGGCTTCCCAAACGCATATCACTTTGGAGAAGTACATGCAGGTAACCAACTGTACAAACGATGTCCTTCATTACAATCAATTCTACTTTATTCATATTTTACACTTGGTTAATTTAGGCAATACCTTGGTGGGCCTAGAAGTGTGAAGATGCATGGCGGCAGATTACCCAAAAGAGGTGGTGCAACGAACAATGGTTAGAGGCCTCTCGTGCTGCTAGGGAGTGGAGATTGTTGATGGGCGGGGCAGCACATTGTCAAGGCAGCTCCTCCATGGCTCGTTACAAGAAGCACTTGGTAGGTCAACATGTTTATATTGATTGTACGTCATAGATACATATTTATTTACCTCCGTGTTTTTTTTTTGGTGCAGGAAAAGAAGAAGCAGAGGCCTGTCTCTGATATAGAGGCATATGTAGACACTAGGAGGGATGATCAGGAGGGCACCTTGTGCAGCCAATGTGCAACAGACAACTTGGTACGATTTCTACTGATTTTGCCCCTAAATGTTTTTGCTCCCTGATGATTTTGTCCAATAGGCTGCATATACTGAGGCTGCTAAGGAGATTCATGGAGAGGACTTCGACGTAATGAATTCACCTCTGCACGCGACTGTTGTCTACAAGGCTAGAAAGGGGAAGAAACATGGTCGTTTCTTCATCGGTGCTGGCTACATTAGCACACCGACAACCCTCTCGGAAGTCCGAACCACGAGTACTACATCAACGGATGAAGTACACCTTCAAAGACAACCGCGACCATCACATGGGATATTTTCTCAGGTTTCTGAGCTTCAGGCGAGGCTGTAAGAGGAAATTGAGGCTAGGCAGCAGTTGGAGCAAATGCTCTTGTAGGTTAGTTGGAGCATGGTAGTACAATAACAAAGTAATATGCAAAAAATATATATATTCGTACTTGGCTAATGTATGGCAATGTGCAAACAAATATGCCGGCACTCGGGACGGGGACTCGACTTGATGGCCCTACACCGGGGAACCACTGCCTAACTTATCTACTCCGGTTAGTAATTGTATACTGATTATTATATTGTTAGTCTCTTATGAGTGCTTGAGTCAGAAGACATTGAAATGACATGCAATGTAATTATTGGTCGCTACTACAAATTTCTTATAATGCGATTTCTTATGAAAATGTAGGGAACGGCGGGATCAATGGTAGATCCAGCTACTTCTGGTGGTAATGCTAGTGCTAATGCTAAAGATGGTGCACGTGTTAATGCTGGTGCTAATGCTGAAGATGCTGGTGCTAATGCTGAAGATCATGTGAATATGTCCATCGTCGAGAGGCCACCACTAGGTGCTTGCTATTTTCATGATCTACTTGTGCAAACATGAACATACATCACTCCATTTTTGTGTTGATGTAGCATATATGCATGCATGTGTGCTAAAACATGCAAATGTACCTGTCTTTTCTTGTGATGTTGAAAATTTTGGAGGTATTTGCATGTATGCTAAACATGACAATATACTATGTCAATTAATGATATGCCTAATATAGTTGTATGCGTTGATACTGAATTGCTAGTTTTCTTCATTGGAAAACTATTAGATCAACTTGTTGGTGTTGATGCTTATAAATTGAAGGGTGAGACTACTATTAGAAAGTATGTAATCGCTGCGCTTCATTTTTGAATGTTGTGTTTTGATCTTAATTGTACTATATAATATCACAATTGGACAGCTATTGCTTTTCCTATATGATGTTTGGTTTAATATAAATTGGTGCTGAAATAGCAGTTCTCTTCACTACTACAGAAAAGGCCTTCTGAGCGGTTCAAAGCGCCATCACGACGGTTCCGTGAGCCGTGCGAGTTTATGGGTCAAGAATGCATTAGGTCATCACTGACGGTTTTGAACCGCTCGTAATATATACTATCACGCATGGTTTGTAGATGCAACCGTCGTGATAGTCGACTACCAGGCGATAGATGAAATTTCGTGATAGTCGACTACCACGCACGATTCAGATGCAAACCGTCTATGATGATCGACTACCACAGACTATAGATGAAACCGTCGGATTTCATCTACCACGCACCGTCTGTAGATGAAACCGTCTGTGATAGTCGACTACCACAGACGGTTTCGTCTACACACCGTCTGTGGTAGTCTTTTGCATTGCTAAATCTATTTCTGTTTATTGGCTAGCCTCAGGAAATGCTAGCCATGCCCTCTGAAACAAGCACATCCAATTCTCATTCATTTCAGAAGCACATCAAAATTGCATTCATTTCAGAAACAAGCACATCCAATTCACAAATCAATTAACTAAAATTAACCATTAATGTATATTAATTTACACACATGTACCATTATGTTCAATCTATCCCAATCAAGTTCAATCTGCTACACTGTGGAAACTCCCATTTAGATTTATGACCTGTCTGTTCAGGAATGACGCAAGGTGTGATCGAATTTTTATGAGCTCGCTCTGTTCCAACGCATTTAAATGATGGTCGCAACTTTGTCGATATGAAGGTTAAATTAGGGCTTATATAAATTGGTAAGTATATATGAAATAATTGTTGAAAGATTGACAAACCTGAGGATCATTGGTGATCGCGGAACCGATGAGTAGTTGCATCTTGTGGAAAACATAGTATCCATAGACGCTATGGCGGTATTGGCCGGTGGCACTGCAAAAATAGAATTGGTTAGTTCGAGAGGCATTGCTACGAAGTGTTATATAGGATTAATGTGTGCTAGCTAGCAAGTACCAGGTATTTTTGATCATGTCCCAGCGTTCTTCCCTTCATATTCCATCCTTTAGCATGTAACACGTCGAACACCCTACGTGACTCCAAGAAGTTAGCCTTAGCCATTGCAAAGGAAGGAAAGACTACAATAGAGTTTCTATGGAGGAAATGTGTTTACCTGATGATTAAACTCCGGATAGTTGTGAAGTTGTGAGTGGCCCTCTGTAGGGAATCTAGGTATATTACGTATTTCCGTTTTGGTATAATTACAATTAGAATCCAATGGTACCTACAGGTATGTCAGCATGGTCATTAAACCTAAGTTCGTGTTGCTTATAAAGTACAAATCAACAAGTATAGCCAGTAGTGCAACACTACTTACTTCTGGTTGTAGGGCAAAAGTATGAATTCCTTGTTGCGGTGAGCCATGAAAAAATCTATAACGTAATTCTCGACGAATGTTGCATTCGCCATGATGCTTTGCTCGGAGACAATGTGTGGGTCGAGGAAACCTACCGGTGATTTCCTTCTTTCGGCTTCACAGATCATGTATCTATTATACAAAAGCTAGGAGTTATATATAACATTTATCGATATTACACGAACATTGACCGTGATTGTACACACTTACGATTGTCCAAAGATCGTATGAGTGAGACGCCGAGCTTGTCGAGGTTGAAGAGACGAACAAGTCGTCGAAGGTCACCGTGAAGACGGCGTCTTGATACACGTGGTTAAAATGATCCTCCTTGAACTTGACGGTGACACCCGAGCGTCGTTGATCAAGCGGCTTGTTGGGTATTCCATGTACCATGTATGCAATTCCGTGCAATCCGGTCCTAAGGTAGGGTGTTTAACTTCTCGAGCAACGGCTCGCCTAGCTTGTATTTTCGGGCCAACGACAAGAAGGGGATATCAGGAGAGGACTCGATCGTCTTCGATTTGCCCTTGCCCTTGCTGCCTCGCTTTGTATAGGTCGACTTCACAAGAGACGACTGAGCACGAGGTGTAGATGCATGTGATCTGGCGGGCCCTTGCCATGTCGGTCTGAGTAACCGGTGCGGTCCAGTCCGTGGACTTGATGCCGCAGACATTCCCGTGAAGTTGACACCGAGCAGTAGCTCCAGCAGATGTCCTCCTTGGGCCCTTTGGATGAATGTTCCAACGGCTTGCCCTAGAGTCATGACCTCATCGTTTGGGGAATTTTGGTGGGACGGCCTCGAAATTGGCACAAACACCGCCCACATTCACTTTTGCGAAACCCGGTGCTAGATTTGCACGTGCACCAAAGCTCGATATCGGATGGATACACGCCCCAAGCATCTAGGGCAACAGAGACATATCTCACTTGGAGCTTGCACTTCCGAGCCACCCACGCACATAACGGTACAAAATTAGCTACTCCAACAGCCTATCAATGGATTGAGCATTCCGGAGATAATAATTATTACCGGATGTCATCGACGGAAAATCTATCATCACCTATTGTGGTAGGGTTAGGGTTGGACGCAGACTACTCGGATGTTTGGGTGGCTAGCGGTATAGTAGGCGAGGGCTTCCAACCGACTTGGCATTTGCAATCCCTAATCCTTTCCTCAAAGGTCTCTATCTGCTTTTGCTCGAGCATACGAATCCTTTCCTCAAAGGATTGAGTGACCTCTGTGTGACTTTTTCACCGACCTCCGCTCTGATTTTTTTGGTGAGCTCATCTCGAGGATGCACGAAGATCCTCTCGTAGCTTTGCATCGTGCTCGGCTTTGGCTCTCTTCCTACTCAGACGATCCGAGTCCGCTTGGAACCATTGTTCCCATGTAACAAAAACACCGGCGCCTCTCGTGCGACCGGATGCTCATTGTTTCCTAGGGCCGCAGAGAGTATATCTTCTCCCTATCGCTGGAATGAGCCTTGAGAAGATTGTGCACTCGGCGTTATCGCAATATAGCCCGACATGTCTTTTCACTTCCTATGAAGTTATGGAGTAATTACAAACTAGGTAGTTCGATATCTTACAGCGTTGGGACACTTCACGGTCTTCGGGTTTGGAAAGTACACTTCCCGTCAAGGCGAATACATAACCTCGCAAATAACCACCGCGTCGGTAGCGACATCGCTGATCTCGGAAATAGCAGGAGAGATTCAAACGCTGCTCGCTGCATTCTGATCCCTCCATATCGGGCTTTACCCGCATACCAGCGTGCCGAGTCGTGGGGGTGCTTGTTTTTTACTCGAGGGCCGTGTGTCAGACTTTCACTCTTAAATTCATCTGCGCCTTCTTCGCCACAAACTCGCCCAGACTCTTCCAAGAATAGATACTTGTGGAAGGCGCTTCAGATCCTTCTCCACGTAGTTCTTGACAAGCGTGCTCTTGAAGTTCTTCCACGCTTTGCACGCTGTAAGCAACGCGTGTCGTCGCCGGAGTCCGTGAGTTCTAGGGATCTCGAGCGATGCGAGAATTTCCGCCCGACAATGTTTTCGATGGTCCGCACCACCTTCCACGAATCGTAGGTGATCTTGACCCGTTCCGTGTAACTATTCCGACCATTCTCCGGAATGCGGATGCTTTCGGCGAGGATTGATAGGGTCCCTGCATCGATCGACCTCCGTGATGGTAAATCGCCCGTGGGCCTTTTCGATATTCCTCTTCTTCTACCGCGGTTGGATATTGTTCTAGAGGATGGTGCATCATCGGACACATGAGGTGGCGCCGACTCGAATGAGCGGAAGACATCTTCACAAGAAATAGAACATCATGTGAACAAATGAAATCAAGATAAAGCTAAGATTTAACATTTTGATATTGCTATCGATGTAGAGTAAGCATTCCAATTAGAGCTCAAGTACAAACCCGATTATCAAAACAATTTCAAGACAAGACTATTATCATCACAGAGCATTCATCTCAAGCCCACCACACCACATTGCAATGTATTCGAAAGCGAGATCAAAACAAATACCATATGAATAATCGACTAGAACAAATACAAATTCCTAAAACAAGTACAATTATCATGAAGGACCATGACAGATTATTGATAGAAATAGTTAGGAAAAGGGGCATGGGGTCGATCGGTCACTCGGCATTGGTTACCTTTGGGCCGAGGAGAAGGACGAGCAGGAGCAAGCAGAGCAGCAGGCGGTGTCGAAGGGGAGGCGCGCCGAGCCTGGGAGGAGGAGGCGGCGGGCTCGGGGCAGGAGGTGCGGTGGGCTCGGGGAGGCACGCCGGGGCAGAGGAGGAGGCTCGGCGGGCTTGGGGAGGCGGCCTTGGCCGAGGAGGAGGAGGAGGCGTCGACAGGATCGGGAGGAGTCGCGCGAGGCTCGAGGAGGTGGCGTCGAGGATGGTGGCGACAGGCTCGAGGGAGGAGGGAGCGAGAGGAGTTGAGAAACTTAATCGTTTGAGAGTACTGGCGGGCGCGGCAAACCCTAGCTAGAGTCCGAATGTAAATAGGGATGGACATCACAGACGGTTCTAAATTAGAACCGTCTGTGATACACACTATCACAGACGGTTCTAACTTAGAACCGTCTGTGATATGTGATGTATCACAGACGGTTTTAATAAACAACCGTCTGTGATATGTGATGTATCACAGACGGTTCTCACTTAGAACCGCTCATGATATATATGTATCACGAGCGGTGTTAATAAACAACCGCTCATGATATACATGTATCACAAGCGGTTTTAATAAACAACCGCCTATGATATACATGTGAGGCGGTTTGTAGTTCAAACCGTCGTGATATTATTTTGTATTGGTTAATATCTAGATCGATTCGCTTATTGGCTAGCCTCAGAAATGCTAGCCATGCCCTCTCAAACAAGCGAGTAAAAGACAAAAGTACATGTATATACATCCAATTCACATTCATTTGAGAAACAATCACATCCATTTCACAAGACAAATCAATTAATTAACTCAAATGAACTAAAATTAACCATTCATCGAACGCATATATACATATACACACATTGTTCAATTAATCTTTAAAAATTAGCCCTTCATGATGATCGACGCGTATGTAGCTAGTTTCGTCATGTTCTTCTTCCTCGACCCTTATGCCGCTTCGAAAGGAGGCAACTCGTCAAATTGATTGTATTCTTCCTCATCCACTACATTCTCAACTCCGACAATCCTCCTTTTTCCATGAAGAACTACGTGGCGCTTCTTATTTGCGGGTCGGTAACATAGAAGACTTGAACAACTTGGTTAGCCAAGACGAATGGTTCATCTTTGTATCCGACACGTTCGAGGTCCACGGTAGTGACGCCAGATTTGTCGACCTTCACTGTGGGAGATGGACCCAACGGCACCAAATAGGGGATCTTGAAAAGCACGAGTCGAGCACCCATATCTCCTCTATTTGCCCATAGTAAGAGCTCCTCGGCCCATCGGTACTAAATGCATCTATCGACGGACCATTATGCTCGTTAGTGCTTTTTATATCCCGAGCCTGCGATAGAATGTGTACCCATTTATGTCGATCCTCGCCATGTTACAATCGTAAATGTTGGCCCTTTTGCCAACCATGTTAGCATATCACTTGATGAGCTCCTAGCAAGTCACTCCTTCAACCATTGGTTGAACCGCTCATTGTGTTGTCTCGTGATCCAAACATCCGCCGCACCGGATTATGTTGTCAAGCACGCCCTTGTCTTTGGTCGATATACGGGACACTTCACCATGTGTTGCAAGACCGTGAAATGGGCTTGAGCATACGATCCATATTTGGAGTGATTGCTTTCCTTCGATGGTCCCGATACCCTCGAGCCTCCCCTCATGGCGAGATCGAGGCACACCTATCGGTTCGACTGAGCCATGTAATCGGCGAGAACACAATGACCTCTTCGGTTGCATAACCTTCGACGATCCGCCCCTCGCCGAGATCGATTCCGTACATATGACTTGAGAATTCCATGAACCTCTCGAACGGGTACATGCTACGAGGAACACGGGCCCGCACATCTTTATCTCCCTCACAATATGAACAATGAGATGGACCATGATATCGAAAAACGACGGAGGGAAATACATCTCAAGATCACATAGAGTCGTCACCACCTCATCCTGCAGAGCATCTAGTCCTTCGGGATCGATGACCTTCTGAGCAATTGTGTTAAAAAAATAACATAGCCTCATGATTGTCTCTCGGACCTTGATCGGCAAAATACTTCTAATTGCAACAGGGAGCATTTGTGTCATCAACACATGACAATCATGAGACTTCATACCAATTAACTTCAAATCTTTTATCGAAACAAGTTTCTTCATGTTGGCGGAGTAACCGGACGGAACTTTCACGCCATGCAAGCACCGCGCGATTCGGTTCTCTCGGCCTTGGACAGAGTGTAACAAGTAGGGGGAAGGTACGTTCGTCCTTTATCGGTCCTTGTTGGTGCTAACTCAGGTCTGATGTCCATATCAACCAAGTCAAGCCGTGCGTTGACACCATCCTTTGTTTTGTCACGAATGTTCAGTAAGAGACCAATCAAGTCGTCACATACATTCTTCTCTCGTGCATGGCGTCGATCACGATGGCGAACTTCTAGGTGCTCCCAATAAGGTAAGTCCCAAAATATTGATCTCTTCTTCCACATGTTCTTCTTACTTGTCCTCGATTTACATCCCTTTCCAAGCACAACATCTAAATCCTTAACCATATCATAGACCTCTTTTCCGCTTAAATGCCTTGGAGCCGAATCTGTCCTCCTTCTCTCCGTCGAATTGTTTCTTCATCCTACGGTATGGGTGAGCCCTCGAAGGAACCTCACGATGACGCATGTACACGGTTTTTGTGAGTGATTCAGCCACACACTCTCGGTATCATCTAGCAAAGTGAGTCTGTGCTTTGGCCCCTTTGTACTCGGCCGAAGACAGATTAGCAAGGGCGGGATAATCATTTATGGTGTAGAACAACAAGGAACGTAAAGTGAAGTTCTCTCGTTTGTACGCATCCCATACCCATGCACCCTTCAATCCACAAGATTTTTAGATCTTCCATCAATGGTGCTAGGTACACATCAATATCATTCCCATGTTGCTTCGCCCTTGGATAAGTATCGACAACAAAATATACTTCCGCTTCATACACAACCAAGGAGGAAGGTTGTAGATACAGAGCGCCACGGGCCAAGTGCTATGTCATTGCTCATGTTACCGAAAGGATTCATTCCATCTCAGACTCAATCCAAACCTTATATTCCTCGGTTCCGACCAAGTCGCAAACCTCCTATCGATGTTTCTCCACCGGGCGGAATCAGCGAGGTGTCTTAACTTTCCGTCATTCTTACGCTCCTCGAGTGCCAATACAACAGCTTTTGCATTCTTTGGGTTCGCAAAACCGCCTCAAATGGGGAATTACAGAAGATACCACGCCACCTTAGCAGAGGTCCTTTCTTCACCTCGATTCCTCGTCGTCATCGATTGCTTTTACGCTTGTATCGGGATCGTTGCACACGGACATATATGCATGTTTGTATACTCGTTACGGTAGAGGATACAATGTTCGGACATGCATGTATTCTTTCTACTTCCATTCCCAATGGACAAAGAACCTTTTGGCTTTGTAGGTGGTTTTGGGCAACTCGTTTCCCACGGAAGCATGTCCGCTAAGAGACCTAACAACTCGCGTGAAACTCTTGTCGGACCAACCGTTGCTTGCCTTCAATTTCAGCAGTTTAAGCACAGATGACAACCTTGTGTATTCCGACTTGCAGCCCGGGAACAAAGGTTTCTCTGAGTCCTCCATCACGCCCCGGAATTGAACATACTCCCTCTCATCACAGTTCCCTTCTGCATCACGAAGCATCTGATCTAGATTGTCATCGTGCAGACTATCCGAATCGGAACCACAATCGACATCATTCGGCGGCATATCGTTGACTTCCTGTATAATATGCATATTGTTGACTTCCTGTATAATATGCTCTTCACCGTGACTGGTCCAACATGTATAACCCTTTTTGAAACCCCTTCGAATCAAGTGTGCTTCAATTTGCGCTCGGTTGTTAAACATCTTCAGATTCTCGTAGTCAATGCATGGACAGTACATATATTCCGCCCCCTTATTCAACATATCCTCCTCGGCGGCTCTTGTAAAAGACACGCCATTAATGTACTCTTCACTCACACGGTTCTCGGTGTACATCCGACCGGTCCATCACACGGTTCGTATTGAAAACCCCGAAAATAAATAAAAGGGTGATGACTTTCAAAGCGTATTTTCCGAGGCTTAATTACGATTTTTCATTTTTACATTTTTCCGGATTTTATTAACTTACATGTGGGCCCTACTTGTCGGTGACTCATTTTTATTTCATGATTTTATTTATAAAATCTATGGCGATCCCACATGTCATAGACTCGTTAGTTTATTAACTAAATGATTAAAAAGCAGTAGGATTAATTTGAAGCTCAAAGCTGGGCTTAGGGGTGACATCGCATTGCTATATAGTCGTGGCTCTCGGCCCTAAGGTCTCGCCGAGGCGAACCGACGGTGATGTCCCATGGAGGTGCTCGAAACTAGCGATTTGGCGTAGCGCTCAAACTACTCAAATTAAAGGATGCTTATGCTTCAAGATCTCACCTCGATCACGAGGAAGGTGTCAATGAAAGTCGGGAAGGTCCAAGGCGTGGTGGGTCGTCGATTGGTGAGAGGCGGCGACGGAAGCTCCTCGGCGACAATATATAGCTGAAATGGACCAGCCGGCTCGGTGAGGTGAGGCGATGTACTCAAACAAGACACGAACGGCGATGGACCTACCGTAGCCCGAGATGGAGATCAAGAAGACTATATCTGTTGGCTGTGGAGGCGGAGCTATATATACATCTGTGATGAGTTAATTATCACAGACGGTTTTAACAAAAACCGCTCGTGATATTGGGTAATATCACGAGCGGTTCATGTTTGGAACCGCGTGAAGTATCCTGAGCGGTTCTAACCAAAAACCCTGTAATATTAGTAATAACGAGACGGTTCATGTTTGGAACCGCGTGAAGTATCCTGAACGGTTCCAAACATGAACCGCTCGTGATATGACATCTTCACTGAGCGGTTTTTAGCGCGGAGAATAACATGAGGCGGTGGGTAAACAAAACCGCCTCGAGATTGTGTTTATCTGAGCGGTTTCGATGAACCATCTGTGATCAGGCGTCCAGTATTAGCATTTCTGTAGTAGTGCTTCATTGTAAGTACAAGTAGACTAACTTGTTTGTGTTGATGCTTAGTGAAAGACAACACTTTATTAGTACAAAGTACATACTCTGTGTCTCCAATTGTGAATGAAGTGTTCAGATCTTGATTGTACTAAATAACTTCACAACTAGACAGCTATTGCTTTTTCCTAAATGGTTTTCTGTTTATACTTGTGTCCTGTATGTCAGCATTACTACCACAGATATGTGCTGCCAATAGTTTGGTTAATTATCTTTTCATGTAATATCAATTCCTTGCTTTTGTTGTAAGATGGCACTAATATTATGTTTTGTTGTATCTGTAGAACTCACAAAATGATGCTGGAGTAATACGTATGAAACCCCGTGATCCCCGTCGCATCCTCCATAATAACATAGCACACAAGATTGAAGCAGAAAATTCTGTGCAAATGGTAGCAGTGATATGTGCTTTTGTTTGATGTAACGGATAAGACTATGAAATTACTACTTGGAACTGTTATATGTATCATGCCTTATGCTTAGATTTTCAAATTTGAACTTGAATGTTGTGAGCTCGGGAACTGTTATATGTATCATGCCTTTTGTTCGATCTATATATATATTGTGAATTGTGGTATTTTTCTTGTTGTGGAATGGATGAATGGATTATTTGATTGCTGAGTTTTTTGTTAGTGCAGTTTAAAATTAAATGCAAAATTGAATGTACAAAATTAGTGAAAAATGGGTTGATGCTGTTCGGCACATTCCCGAGTGTTGACAAAAATTCCCCGAGTGTCGACACTCGGGAAATGGACCAAACATTCCCCGAGTGTCGACACTCGGGAAATATGCCAAAACGTTCCTAAGTGTCATTTTTGTCATACACTCGGGAAAGGTCTGCCACGTGGCAATTTCCCCTAGTTTCGTCGGAAACTTTCCCGAGTGTCATTTTTGCCATACACTCGGGAAATGTGTGCCACGTGTCAATTTTCCATGGTTTCGTCCCAAACTTTCCCGAGTGTCATTTTTGCCATACACTCGGGAAAGGCCGGCCACGTGTCAATTTTCCCTGATTCGTCCATCGCCTTCGGAAACTTTCCCTAGTGTTTCCTTCAGTACATTCCTGAGTGTCCACACTCAGTAAAGATTTCCGTTACGGTTGAACAAGCCGTTGAGGCGTGCTTTCTCCCGAGTGTTTTTGTTTCCCGAGTGTATATATATACACTCGGGGAAGTACTATTCCCCGAGTGTAACACCCGGGATACTGTTTTTACTCTGACTAATCTATCCCGAGTGCTCTTTCCCGAGTGTTGGCCTTCGGGAAATTATCTCCCGAGTGTTTTGCCTCATTTCCCAAGTGTTTTTGGCACTCGGGAAAAATCGGGATTCTGGTAAGCACTCGGGAAAAGTCGGGATTCTGGTAGTAGAGGTATGTTTAACCCTCTATGAATGAGCATGAAAGATAAATAGAACTGTGAGAGATTTGCACTTAAATATATAGAATTAAGTTTGGTAGTTTCACGCCTCTTGATATCATGCATGGTTATTTTTGAGAAATCCAATCGTTGGTACTCTTCTAAATGTGATGACCAACCTCTTTTTTACCTATTAATTTGTCATCTCACGGTAGTCCGAATTATATTTGTGACAAATGCACATCTCCGTGCTACACCTAAAGAGATTTTTCGAAAAGTTCCTCTATGCTTTTTCTAACAAACTTCCAAGTGTTAGTGCATCGATCCATTGGAAAAAACCTACGCTAGAAGATGAGAGAGCAGATGACATTGATGCTGATGCCAATTGTCTGTAACATCCCCATTTTTAATAAATAGAATTAAAATGCATTACATGAGCATGTATATTAATTCTGGAGCATTTGCACAAAGGATTGCATTTATAAATTCTAAATTAAAGTTAAACTTACAACTCAAATAGAAGCTCCAAAAGGTTATAGCAATAAACACTTGTGATCATCTTTGGGAAATAATTTATTTAACTCTTATAATATTTATCATGAATAAATATATTTTTTCCCAAATTTTTTGAAAACAAATCAACCCTAAGAAAATTCAAATCCCCTTTCATTAACCCCCACGGTCAAAGTATTAAAAATAAGCAAATAAAATATGAACAGTGAGTTTAGAAACTTTATTTGTGTATTAGGTCATCCCAGAAACATCTCTAAAAAATTTCAGATTTTTAGGAATTTATTTGCTATTTTTAATCAACTAGTCAAAGTGGAAGGTTTGAATTAAATCTTCAGTCAACTGTTGGACTCAAACTCGACCTAGCCCCCATGTTTAACTCGAGTCCGAACTGAGCCATTTGATTGGAACGAGCAAACTAAACCCGATCGGAGTTAACCCAATCAACTAATCAAACCAGCCGAGCTAGGCTCCGACCCACACGCAACTGAGCTGCTGACCGCTGGGACCCGCTTGTCAGCTGTATCTCCTACCCCATTGATGATGCCAGAGCGAGCACACCCGCCTAGTTTGACCACTCCGGAGCCTTCACCGCTTAACACCGCCTCCATTTCCGTCAATGCTCGAGCTAAAACCCCTCCATGCCTCCATTCTCCCTCATTCCTCCTCTTGGTGGCTGAGGAGGAAGAAGCTCATTCTTGCGATTCTCTTGGGTAGGATCCTCGCCACTTCATCCCTCTCCTTCTACATTCCTTGCTGTGTCCATTTGAGCTAATGAGAGCTCTTGCTTTCTTGTGTAGTGTCGAGAACACCGTCGTGCCATTCTTTGTGTCTAGAGCGCGCTCGCCAAGGCTTCGTCGTGCCCATCTCGCCTCTGGTGAGATTCTTACTATCTTATGGGCGTCACCTTATGTTTTATGGTATAACAATGCTTTCCCCTCAACTCATTTCACTAATGCTTATCAGGAGCCCGTTCCGGTAAGGCATTACCCAATTCCTCTCTACACCACCGCCCATTGGACCTCCTTAAGCTATCTCGATGCTTCATTTTCCCTCTCTTTGAGTAGAGTGTCCTCTCCACATGAGCCGAAGCGCCACTATAGCCATTGTCATCGGCCAGTCCTCACCGAGCTTCTCCGGCCTTGTCTTCACTCTAGTAGGTTCTCTATGCCTTGTAGATGCGCGTGCATGCACTTTATTGCTCAATGCATAGCCAAGTCGCGACATACAATTGTGGTCGTAGCTCACCGCCGCCCACTTCCATCACACCACGACTATAGGCCGTTCTAGCCCGTGTCGCCGATACCTTAAGGTGCGCATGGCTATTAGGAACCCATCCCTGGCCTTGGTTCACGTCGAAGTGGACCATGTGGATATCATGGGGATATGCCCATGATCTTAGGATGATGAGACAATTGGCAATGGTGTTGAGGGTTTGCGGAATCACCCATTTTGGCGTTGCTCCAGTTCTGTCAGGCCTCTAGCGGTCTGACCGGCCATGGTGGCAGTCAGACCGGCCATGCCTTATGTGGTTTTTCTGGTTTGGTGGCTGGCGGTCAGATCGGCAGGTGGCGGTCGAGCCGGCTGGAGCGGATCTGGCCGGCTTTGCTCGGTCAATGACCGGCCACTTTATGACTTTGGATTTTGGAGCTGGGCCAAAAATAGAGAGTGTAGGCAAGTGAGAGGGTTCTTCTACACTTGGTCCTATAATTTTTGGAGCCTCCAGGCAAAAGTTCTATTTGATTGAAAATTCCAGAGAGGTTCGGATTTCCAGGGGTGGAATTTTGGCTAAGTCCCATGTGGTGGTCAGACCGGCCTTTGGTTAGCGGTCAGACCGGCCAGTGGGCGGTCCGACCGCCAAGGGTGGCGGTCTGACCAGTTCTGGCTTGTTTTGCCGGCCCGCGTGGCGGCGTTTTAAGGTTATTAGGTCAAGTTCATGGTTGTCATTGCATATGTGTTGCATGATGCATGTTTTGGCTAACGTGGGTCAAGTTGTGAAGAACTTGTTCCCGAAAATGGTTTCTTGGTCTATTCTTCATGCGAGGTTGCTTGCGTGTCTATGATGGTCGTGATAAGGTGGATCAGGACTAGCTTGGAGAGCTGAGGTCCAAAACGATCAAGGATGCCAGGTGAGGTCTGAGGACTCAAGCGGGGCGTAGAATGGACAAGGATGACCGAACGGGCAGTTCGGTGCGACTGATTGGATCAAGCGGCGCGGGAGTCGTTGCAAGTACTCAGTGGTGCCGGTGGGATCCGGACAAGAGAGACTTGACGACATGGAGCTGTTGATCAACCTACACGTGGCGAAGCAGGCAAGTGCTTCGCGCAGATGGACTCGGTCTTTTGGAGAAGGATCGAGAAGGGGTATTTTGGTAATTTCACCAAATACCGCCTTGGTGACCTTTTGGCTAAACCGCGGCGCGGGTCGGCGCATGGTGAAGCGGTTTAGGTCAATCGAAGACGAAGACGGTGCTTTGAGATGCGTGCGTGTGTTAACCCATTGTGTGTTAGGGTTTAATGGGTGCCCTAATGGAATATTCTCTAGAATATAGCCTCCACTATTTTGTGTTTTAGGGTTTGGAATGAAAGGAGGAGAGCTAGGGTTCTAGAGAGGGATTGATTTGAGTGCTCAAGAGTTGAGCTTTGTCCTCCAAGTGGGAGTGGCTGTAAACAACAATCATCCATCTATCCAAATCAATCCAACTGGATTTCACAAGATGAGTCTCTATTTCGTTCTTGTGTTCATCCTCTCTATTTGATGTTTTTGGGGCTTTTCTTGATCCGGGAGTTTTTACTTGGTTTTTCCTCTTGATCTTGCTTGCTGGGATGTGTGGGGTATGATATAAAGCCATATTGATAATCATCCACCCACGAGCAAGTTTTTGGATCTAAGTTTAGGTTTTGCCCGGTTTTGGTGAAGAAAGGGTGATTTTCGGGGGTTTTGCTCTTGAGAGCATTTTGGCTTGATTCTTCTAGTGATTGAGAGTGCTAAGATGTATGGGAGACCATCCTTAGCCATTTTGGATTAATTCCTCCCACGAAATCATCTCAATCACCGTTTTCGCATTTGGCTCGGTTTTGAAGCACCCTTCGTTCAAACTGAAAAAGATAGGAACTTTGGCATGGATCTCTAAAATCTTTGATTGGAATAGGTTCCTAATCTCTTTAAGAAGGTGTGTCTCAAATTTCGTCGAGTTTGGCCTTCTGAGATAAGAAGTTAGACCAATTTGAGTTTTGGTTTTCAGTCATTTGTAAATTTTGGAGTTGTTTTGATGCCTCAAATAAATCTCCAAAGTCTGCTGTTTAAAAATCAAATTCAAAGTTCACTGCTTCACCGGCTCGGACCAGAGTCCGACTTGAGCCAGCGACTCGGTCGAGTCCACTAGCGGTACTCGGCTCGGCGCTCGGCCACCAACTCAGGGACCGTTGGATTCTCATCGTGTGGCCCACGATCGCGTAACCCTTCACCGCGCGATCCCTTCTCCGCCGCACGATTTAAATCGGACGGCCCCCGTTCGTCGTCCTCCTCTCGCCATCGCGCGCACGCCAGCGCCATGGGCAGAGCAAGTCGTGGGGGCGCAGCGTCCTGTCGCGTCTTCGTTCTGGCCAACGGGACTTCGCATTAAATGCGCGCCAGTGCACCGCCCCCAGGGTCGTCGAGCTCACCTGCTCCCATCGCCCTCGTCGCTCTCTGGACCGGTCAGAGCACCCGAGGCTCCCTACCGTTGTTCTCTCCCTCCGTTGCTACTTAAGCTCCTTGGCATCCTCCTTGGGCTTCTTTTCGACACCCAAGAGCTCTAGCTAGCACCCACTCGCCTTCTTTGGAGCTCCAAACAGCCCATTGCACTCGCCGCCATTTTCGCCGTGAAGCTCGTCGGTGGAACGGTGCTCTGTGGCGCCTTGCTCCTTCTCTGTTTCCTTCCTTCCTCTTCCCTCTGGAGTAAGCACCTAACTCCGATTGGTTTGCCTCTCCAGGTAGCGGCCGAATTCCGGATCCCCTTTGCGGTCGTGAGCACCCCTCTTCGTCTCCAACGACGGTGAGTGCTCCTCCCTTCGATTCCTCCCTCTGGTAGCATCAGTAGGAGGTGCGGAACCTTTCCTGATGACGCGGTCTCACTGATTTGGCCCAAGTCACTCTCTCCGCGTCTTCGTCTCCACTGCCGGCAAGCCTCTCCGACGCCAGTGCTCCTCCGACCTCTCCTGCCCCTCCGCGACCTCCAGGTATGCTCCTGGTAGTCCTTAGTGGCTTTGGCACCCGCTGGTTTAGCATTGCGAGCTGAATATGTTGTCGTGCCGCTTCGTAGCATCGCCGCCGCCTCGCCGTCTCGCTGCCGCTCGATCCACTCCAGCGAGTGTGAGTGGTGCGGGCGTGACCTGATGCTATTGTGCACCGTAGGTAACCTGGCACGCCGCCGTGCTTTAATGTCGCCGGCGGTGAGCCGTGGAAGCTGTCGAAGTCGTTGTCGGACGCGCCGTCGCGTTTTGGTCGAGTCGGCGTGGCTCCTTGTGCCCTCCATTTCGTGGATGTGCGGCTTAGATCTCACCGCGTTTTGTTCTTTGTCCACTATGGACCGTCCGTTTCGCGATCTGTGGTTGAGATTCGCTCGGGCATTCTTAGTTCACTGTGTGGGCGTGGTCGTGAGCCGTCCATCTCAAGATCAACGCCCACGACCACCTCGTCGTCTTCGGCGCGAATCCAAAGCGTCGCGGTGGATTCAACGAGGACCGTTGGATCCAAGATCAACGGTCCCCGTTCATCGTTTCCACGCGGCCGCGCTTGCGCTGTTCCCGTGGTCGTTGGACCGTCCGATCCAGGATCGACGGCCCACAATCGTCCACGTCGATTTCAAGATTTAGAATTTCCGATGGATTTATTTATGAACTGAAAAAGGTATTAATCTTTAGAAATGCATATCTTTTTCATGTTAATTCATTTTAGATGATTCGGTTGTGTTAATCCTGTTATAACCTCAACTTTAATCTAAAAATGTTTAGGAGATTAATATGACTCCAGAAAAGCATGAAATTGGATTTTAATCATTCTCAGCTTTATTAATTGCAATAAAATTTCTGTTAAATTGAAAAATGCATAACAAATTCAATATAAATCCTTTTTAGCTAAACCCAACTTTGTTAATTCTGTTATTACCTACACTTCAATCTAAAAATAGTTATAATTATGTTTTAGTTGCAATAATGTCCAGAATTAACTTTGACTTTGCATAGGCTTTAATTATTTCTCTAAAAATCATTGTAACTTGTAAAATACATAACTAATTCTCTGTAACTGATTTTGGAGTGAATCCAAGTTTGTTGGATTCCTCCATTAATGAAATTGCTAGGAAAAATAGTTTTGAACATGTTACTGTGTCTAGGAGAAATAATTATGCATTATAATTTTGTTCAAGTTCTTGTCTTTAAAAATTGTAGAAGTTGCAATGTAACCCCAAAAGAGTTGAAACCACTTCCATTAGTCTTAGAATGTCATTACCTATCTACCATAAGAATTTCATGTCCAGAAGACCCCTAGAAAATATTTTATGAACAGTAGCCCTTTTTAATTTAAATTGGATTTTTCTGGCCGAATTGAATTGTTTTGATCATATCTTTTGCATTAAAGATCCAAATCAGTTGATTCTTGTTTCTATATTCATGTTAAATCAATACCTTGCTGCTATAAAAATTTCAAATCATTCGGAGAACTTTTGCTGTTGGGTCTTTTTGCTTTTCTTTATTCTTATCGACTCTTTATCGCCTTTTCGTTAGGGTTCGACATTTGTGGTAATCCGAGAACGATCCTCCGCAACAAAGTGACCCTCAACAGCCAGGCAAGCAGTTTGACCATGATTCATCCTATAATTGCAAGTCTATTATGTTATTTAAACTCTATGTATGCATTGCTACTTTGTTTTAATTATGGTTAGTGGATCCTATAGTTGCATAATCTGTAGGAATACCATGTCTTTACTACCATGAGCCTAGGTTATTTGCTGTGGTTGGAGTTCGTGGATGAACTCCTATCACTTAGTAGTTGTGATTTCAAATGCTTAGCAATGCTTAGATAACGGTAGAAATGGGCGATCATCGGCTTAGTCGATGGTCTTGATCACACAAATCTAAATATTACTCCTTTATGTCCAGCACTTGTGCTTTGTTAATTTGTAAAGTAAAAATCTGAAAATAAAAGATTGTTTAGACTTGGGCATATTGGATGAATGGTGTGGTTTTTGGATTGTGGAAGTATGCCTAAGTCCCTAAGGACCGAAGTTACTTGCGCCTCCGTCTTGAGCATATTAGCGTACTAACCACACGAGGGGAAATGGGACCCTCTTGACTAAGTACTTTGGAGGTGTTAATTGGGGTCGCTCGGTTGGTGGTTTTAAAGATAAAATATGTGTGTGGTGTGGGAGGGGAGCATTAGCTTCCGGGTAGGTCGTCTAATGTCTCCTTCTCCCCGTGGGTTGTGCGACTCAGAATTAGCATTGTCCATTGGAAATGTCTCGTAGGACTTAGCCGTGCCAGCACACCTTTGGTAGTGTGCGTAAAGGAAAGGCGGATCGGCGTGTGGGTACAGTGGTACACCTGCAGGATAAAACTATTGAATAGCCTCGCCCTAGGTTATGGACACGCTCGGATCGCCCGTGAGAACTAGACTACAACATTTAATTAAAACTTGACTTGGTTGGTATGAACGGGGAGTTCATGCTATTGTTGTGGTGACTAATGGGTTAGTCACTTCTAGGTTGTTCATGTTGTTGTTATTATGTATTATCTCGTTGTTATTTCAACAATTAAAAATGCTTTGCCAAATTGCCTTCAATCTATTATGTTATTGCAAATAAATGTTGCTTTATGCTAAATGAGACATACAACCTCCACTTACATAAAGCTTGCATGTAGCATATGTTATAGGCCTGTTATCTTACACGTAAGTCTTGCGGAGTACTTTATGTACTCATCTGCCCGTGGTTGTGGCATTTTTGTGGCTTTTGTTGCAGAGGGAGAGGGTGAGATCCTAGAGCCTCACTTTTGTCCTCGTGTTGCGGCTTCTTGACGGCTAGCTTGGCGGTCCGGTCAGATGCCTAGGGGTTAAGGCACACTGATTGGCTTTGTGTTATAGCCATCTTTATGGCACTTTTGCTTCCGCTGTTATCTTTTTAGAATTGTTGCTATTTGGCCTAAGGGCCCCTCTTTTGTAATAGCTATTCCATATTAATATTAACTTCTGGTTTGTTGCTTATGTACTATGTGTTGTATGGAATTGATACATTCTTTTGTTGTGAGGTATGTATACTGCATTCTGGGGAGTATACATCTCTCGAGACCGGGGTTATTTGGTTGATAATACTAGGGTCAATTGGATGACTAAGTATTATGAGCCTAATAAATCCGGTGCTCACTATATCTGTCTTTGTTTGCTGTTCATCATCGGTGGCGGTCAGATCGCCAATATCAGAGGTCAGACCACCCCATGTAGCGGTCAGACTGCCCATTTGAGAGGTCTGACCGCTAGGCAAAAAATCGACCCGCCAATTTGAGAGGTCTGACTGCCCAACTCTTTGTGATTTGAGTTTTTGGGTTATTTTGGGTGTTTTGCTTGGGGTTTTGATTTGGGTTCAATACAAGTCCTCTGCGATACTTGAATGTTGATCTTCATAGCTTCCGTAGCTATTGGAGTGATATTGTGTTGAATCTAATCAAGGTGAAAAATTAGGCGTGCTCCTATTCACCCCCTCTAGTCGCCTTTCCGGTCCTACAGACCACATCGCCGGTGGCGAGGCTAGTAGTGAACCCAATACATTTTCGGGGTTTTGTCGGTATTTTGACTAGCACTGTAGCGAGACAATTAGCAGAAAATCTCGGTCGTTATGACCTAATTATTGCTTAGTTGTTTTAACGACTGGTTTAAATGACGCATTGAGTCTATTACATGTGGGCCCGAATTGGAATTAATGAAATGCGTTAAAAACTGTTTTGGCATAGAGACACTGACGGCCGGGTACCACCGAGTGAGTTCACAGTGTGCACGGTCCATAGACCAAGAACAGTGGATGTTGACCTTCGGTCCATGCACTGTACTATGGACTGAGCCTACGATAGGGTGGCCACACCTGTTAGCGCGCGTTTAATTCGGAAATTAAATGCAATAGAGTACTGTGTAATGGACCCCAGCAGTCAGCGATCGAGGCTAGGTAAGCTCGGGTATAAAAAGTGTTAAATGCTTTTAGAAATTCCGAAATGATTTTGACAAGGATCTAATAAATCCTCATTTAATTATTTATTTGTAATTCATATTATGGATAATAATGACGTCATATAGTTCTTGAGTATACCCCTTAATATTCATAAGGGAGAAGCTGGAGGTCATAAGTTCTTCTACGACCACCCCATAGTTGTAAATCTTTCTATGACTACCCCATAGTTATAAGTCCTTCTACAACTATAACGTGATCGTAAGTTTTACTATGATCAGTCTGTGGTCGTAAGCTCTTCTACAACCACCACCTAGTCATAAGTTCTTCTACGACCAGTCCCTAGTCGATAGGGTTCACAGATATGTGGGCCTAATCGATTAGGGAATCTTATGTATCGTATCCAAGGATGTGAGTAAACAATTACACTGTTATTCTCTTGAATAATGGAATAATTTAACTCCTTTGTTATGGTGATAACTGCCTAGCAACGTGGGAACATTACTACTCCCACAATAACCTCCAATAACGGCTCCACGATCTGGAACATTAAGGCGGTCTTTAAACTGGAGATACAGCGGTATATTTCGAATACTGTATAAAAGGCAGAATCATCAGGGCAATCAGGGGGAGATTTTTTGAGAGGCAATCAGGAGCACAAGACACTATACTCTAGTCTTTCTCTTGATCTTGCAATCCAGCATACTCAATACATACACACAGGAGTAGGATTATTATTCTCCTAGGAGAAGGCCCGAACCTGTATAAAAATCCCCATGTCTCCCTCTCTGTGTGATTTTGAGCCTAGGGAACCCCCGAATCAAACAATCTTTACATAAGTTTAGTTCTAAAACACTGACAGATTTATTGTTGCACTGTAAATTCAAACAACTTCAAAAATTCATAATTAAATCATTTTAACTCCAAATTGAGTTAAACCAATTTTGTTGGTTCACATTTTTAATGTAATTTCTCATGGAATAATTTTGAAACATGTCATTGCCACAGAAAATTTGAGAATTGGAATGGATTTCGGTAAAGAATTATTCTTACACTAGAAATTGAATTAACTTAAAAAATTCATAGAAAATGCATTTGAACTCCAAATGGGGTGATTCAATTTTTATTGAACATAAATTTTCATTATTTTTCTAACCATGCAATTATTATCTCCACCACTATTTTGGAAATTATCACTAAAGTAATTAATTCAGGTGAATAGTAACAGAATGGGATTTTCCAGCTTTTTCTCAAATGCTGAATTTTCAAATTGCTATAACTCTCTCATATAAACTCCAAATAAAATAATTCTTTCACCTAAATTCATCTAAAATCATAACATATCTACTGTATAAATTTTATGCATTTTTAAGCAATTTGGATTTTTTTTCACCTTTTCTCGGTGTTGATTCGATATTGTCTTTTTATAGATTCCGATTTGCCCGACGCGAACGACTATGCTACTAAGAGTGAACAATTAGACGTCCAGCAAGGCAAACATCATTTGAACTTTATTTTTGCATCATATTGATCCCAGCTTTTGTTAATTAGTATTTTGAAATGCAATGATATTGCTTACATGCTATTTTGGTATATTGATATGTTTATGAGTTAGGTAGTTATGCCCTATCCTTGCTGTTATCTTTGATATGTCCAGTACAAATATACTTAAGATTGGATGGTTGTGATGAAGTATCTATTTTGTATATTGAATGCTTGGCCATGCAAGTCTAGAGAATGCGTTAGTTCGATTGACGGGTTATCTCGTCGATCGTGGGAAACACCCCACTCTTACCTTTTATGATTTTGGTCTAGATCTTTGAATCTGGTTGCTAAGTCTATATTGGTCAAATTAAAAAGGATTTGGGTCTGGCCATGTGGTTGTTAGTGAGGGTGCCTTCGTGCACGAGACCTGGGTATGTGGTAGTCTTGTCTGGACCATTAAGGACCAAACTTTGGTAACGTCGTTAATCCAAGTAACACTCGTACTTCCACACACCGAGTTGGGAGCCGGCTTGATCATGTAAGGGGAGGGTTTATTGAGTTAAGTCCTAGGTGGTGTGAGGACATTTATGCTCAATCATCTGTTCGTAGGATCCAATGCGGTTTTCTATAATATGCATGGGGAGCACTCTTTTTCTTTCTTTATATTGTATCAGTATCTCCAACACAACTTGCGAGCTTGCTTAGCAAGCTCTATCAGTAGCTTGTACTAAGTTTGGGGTTCATCTCGCAAGGGGGACTCATCTCAATAGGATCATCTTGCTGAAAAGTATCAAATCTTGATTTCCCCGGTCGGCATACCTTAGGAAGTGTGTCATTATCCGGAGGCTTACGGGCTAATCGAGTCATGTGGGTAAAGTAGTACTCCCCTGCAGGGATAAATCTATTCGAATAGCCGTATCCACGGTTACGGACAACCATTTGGATTCGGGAGTCATTATCGTTAGACTTCAAATTAAAATTTGACTTGGTTACAACTTGGTTTCGGCATGAATGGGATATCCATGCATATTAGTTTATCAAAGTGGGCTGCCACTTTGGTATTGTTTGATATATATATATCTATCATTGTTATATGTAATTCTTTTACTAAACAACTTTTTTACAAAATGCCAATTTCAATCTAGATGGTGTAGGGATAAAAAATTGTGCGTTTATGCAAAACTAAGCCACTAATGCCTCTCTTTGGATAGCCACTAGCATATATAATTTTTAATTTGTGTAAGACCTACGAGTACATTTGCACTTAACCCGGTTGCTGCTTGCTCAGGTGAGGATAACGTTGCACTCGATCAGTTCATTAGCGCCGATATCGGCGACGCTAAAGAATTGTGCTATTCTTTAACTCCCAGTTGGTTGCCTTGGGTTTTTGGGCACACTTGCTAGACCTTTTGGTTTATTTACTTTGCTTCTGCTACTACTTAATGTACTTTTGTAATAGTTGTAGACTTAAGTATTATGGTATGTTACTTGATATGTCGATGTATGACTGTTGTATGCCTATGATTGACGTTGTTAAGGGTATGTGCGTGTTCATCACTGATCTTGGGAGCCAACACGAGACACATACCCGCTTTTTTGAAATCCCTTTTGACTTGTTTAACTGGGGACTCGGGCTGTTGGCGAATCGACTATCATGTAGTACACGCAGAGAAGCGGTATGCATGGTGTTCGTTGCTCTAAGCTCTATCGGGTCCTCCTACTTAAATGGAGTTAAGTTGGGTTTCATTTCCTAGGGCCCAGAGTTATTTCCATAAGACAGGGAAGGCCTCGGTCCTACGAAAATAACCCGAAGGTCCTCACACTGTCAGTTAAAGTTTGGCGGTGACATCGATATACATGGCGACGAGGCAATCTATCAAGAAGAATCGGTAGAGGGGATGTAGTGGAGGCAGGCGGTAGGACTCGTTGCAGCGAAGGGGATGGGAGGAGTCAGTGGAATCGATAGCAGTGGCGTTGTTGTATTGGCAGGGGGGACAAATTTGATGGCATCGGTACCACGTGGCACCGAACCTAGATTCACGACACGTAGCAAGTGTTATATATGCAGCCCCTATATGTTTGGTTGGAGGTTTCAAGTGCATCCAGGCCTGGTGCCACGTAGTAGCAGTGCTATAAAATTTCTTTCCAGGGGAGAGAGTCATTTCAGTTGGTGAGCGATTTTTTTATTTTAATGTGTGGTGGGTCCCACCGCTTGACGTCGTAATGTCGTGGAAAATCTGACCGGCTACATTGTGGATGTCCTTACATATGCTTCCTTTTCAACTTATGTTTTCAAATTCAAATGTGCCTCTCCTTCTCCAATGGTTGGATCCGGATCCAAGAGCCAAAGATTATATATATATATATATATATATATGAAAATGGTATAGTACGTGCTCCCACCTCTCGTATACCACTTAATTTGTATGATGATATCTCTTTATCTACTTGAGCATACTCCAATAATGATTATAAGATACCCCAAAGTGAGTTCCATGAAAAATTTCATTATATTTTACTTTTTATAGCAAAATTTGTGTATATACTTCTTTTACATATGAAAAAAGGGTATATAGCAAAAAAAAACCAAATGGCTCGAATGAAAAATTGTCAATTAAGTTGCATTAGAGTATCTTATAATTAGTATTTAAGTATAAAGAAGTATAATATATGCGTTTAAGTGGTATATTGGAAGTGGAAGTACATACTCGTGAGTATGAAATAGGCGTCATATATATATATATATATATATATATATATATATATATATATATATATATATATATATATGACTTGTATTTGTATTTGAATACAAAGAGAGTGTTTAAAAAGTGAATTTAATGATTACTCGATTCAAGATAACATCTTGGAAAAGGGTAGACAGTTACGGTAGAATCCGTAGGTAACTCCTTTAGCGCTCTTTTCAAGCGTATGGCAGTGACGACGTGCGACGTACATGGCTGCTCCTGGGACGTAGCACAGATACATGGCAGTAGCTTTGTCATGTTGCTGTTGGATGAACGTAACATGGTATACAAAAAGAGAACAAAGAATTTAACCCCACATACCCGTAGGTAGCGTACCAGTTTAACTACTGGCAGCGACAGCACGTACGGAAAAGGCTGCATATATCACGGACGTACAGGTCGAATACGTACATACGTCCAGAACATTGGTCAGATTAGATACACTGCCGATACACACGATGATCAATATATGCATGGTCTAATAAAGGAAAAAGGCTTCTTGTATGAAAACTGCAAGAAAATCTGGATCTAATTAACACCATGCACGTGAACTAAAGAATTTATTATGGCTTAGTTTGTGGCATATGTGCGTACATCGCCCTTTGCTAATCGTTTGCTACCGCTAATCAATATTTATTAGGGGTACGGTATTTGGGAGATGTCTAAAAATTAAACCGAAGTAACGAGTATTTACACACAAATTAGTAGTGCCAGATTTTCGTAATGTAATCTATGCAACCAAATTATTTGTGACGTACATTTTGCCATCACTACTTGCGTACATCTCGCTATATATGGCCAGCAAGTAAGCACAAACCATATGAACAAATAAACTTACTTTACAGTATGATGCGTTAGAGGTTACATTGTTTACTCTAGCTAGGTAATTAGGCGACCAATATTTTGCTTGCCATATGACCAACTAAACTTGCGCTATTGACTGGCTAGATCTAGTTTCATGCATTTTTCTCACTCAAACAAGACAACTAACATATGATCCACCAGTACTGCAGACACTTAGAACCTATGAAGCTCGGAACCGGACTAATGGTGTCTATGAGAAATTTTACCGTACATTCTACTAGTAGTATATGGTGGTAGTATAAATTAAATATAACTATTAATTTGTTAAGGGTGTAACATACTTTTCTTTGTATTATAATTTTATTCGTGAGTGTGTTATGGATTTTTCTAACTAAAGTTGAAAATATTATTCTTATGTCATACGATTCCCACATGAGCAGTTACAATTCTATTTCTACCCATCGAGATTCTACTACTCATACTACTAGGTGTAGTATAACTAAATCATAACTAATTTGAACCATTGGATAAAAAGAATTGACACCTTGTGTTTAATCGAGAGAGCCATAGAAGAGCTCCTATATATACTCCCTCTATTCTTAAATACATGACCTCCATCAGCTTACATTGTACTCTCTTAACGTCAACAATACAAAAAAGAGGGAGTATATCTCAACCGAGCGCAATTAAATTACCACATCCCTGTTGTGCAGCCATTTTACTCCGTACGCAAGCGCCCCGTAAACCGAACCGAGTTGAAACGAAACAGTAACCCTCTCACTCGCTGGCCACATGGTAAGGAAACATTCCTCCTCTTATTGAGTGCAGACGCATGCATTCATGCTGCACCAGCTCCCAAAACAGATGGAATATTTCCCCCAGATGTGCAGGCACCCTGCAGGCTGCAGCTAGGCGGGCAGGAAAGAAAGAAAGCCCTCGATCAAAACAAGAGAATAAAAAGCTGTAGCCTGCAAGGAGTGCAGAAAAGAGAACTTAAACAGTACTGTGGCATATATGCAGTTCCAGATCAGCATGCATGCAGTACGTACAACCTGTGAATGTGATCTATCTACCAATCTTATCGCGCGCAAACCATGCAAAACTCTTTCTCGGGATGCTACATCCATCGATGCGTATCTCCAGTACGTATGCTGTCTCGGGATGCTGCTTCCATCGATGCGTATCTCCAGTACGTATGCTGTGACACCGGCCGGCCCGTGAACTGCGGCCGCGTGCTAACTTAGCTGCAGGTATGCATGCAGCGTATGGTTGGGGATGTCGTTACGGTCATTTTGCTGGGTGACTTGTTTCTTCACTTTGATGCCCCAACTCAGGCACCCCAAAGTTTGACAATGTTGAACTGTGCTAGCGATTAGACGGGGATGAATAAGAGCACACTTTTTCCCTCCTGGAATTCGACTCTATTTTTACTTCAATAGCTATGAGAAGCTAAGAATATCAAGGTCTCAAAATCACAACGGAAGAAAAGAGCTGAAACCAAGAAAATCAAACTTTGATGCCCTCGGCCGGTCTAATTGCTGGGTAAGGGCCGGTCTGACTGCTTGGCTAGTCTAACCACTGGGTAATAGCCGGTCTGACTGCTCCCTCAGGCTGACAACACCATCAACACGATTTTGGATCCACAAAAGACTTAACTTTTGATCTAAAGATCCAAATCATCTGAGATTTCAGACATATCTCAACAAGAAGGTCAGGAACTTATTCCAATCAAAGATTGATATAATCATAGCCAAGGTTCCATGCATTTCTTGATTGAGTGCAAGAGGGCTCAAAACCGGAAGAAAACCTAAACTTGATCTAAAGGCTTACTCGTGGATGAAAGATGGTTAAGATAATCTTAGATCAACTTCTACAAGTCCTATCAAGCTAGATCACAGTAAAAGATAGGCAAAACCCCTAGAGCACAAGAACCCAAAATCACAAGAAAGAGAGCAAAAACTAGAGATAATTCATCATTGCACGAATTAATGGGATATATATTGAGGAGTTGAAGGTTTACAGCCACTGGACCACAGAGGATAAAAGACCCCTCATAAGCACCCAATCCCACAAATTTTCTCTTAATACATCTCTCAAACCCTAGACTCCTCTATTCTCTCCACTTTCCCCAAATCTCAAATTAGGGTTTCTAATCTTGGTTGAGTTGATGTGCAAATCCTACACCACCCTTATATAGTGGAGGCTAGATCTAGAGAAAACTCTAATAAAAACCTGTTAAGCCCACACACAAACGGGTTTCACACTCACACACGCTTCTTAAAGCGGATGACGATCCAGGTCTCCTGAATCTATTTCTTCGTAATCTTGTGCTCCTCGTGACCTAAAGCGCTTCTTCTTTGCGCCTTCATGCGCCGCTGTTTCTCCAAGAACACCAACCTGGTATTTTGGTGAAGATACCAAAATACCCCTTCTTGATCCTTTCATCCTTGACCAGTCCAATCTTTGCAAGTAATCCCATACTTCGCCACGCGTAGGTTCATTAATGGCTTTCCTCATGCCGGCAAGTTTATTCCATTCGGCTCCCACCGGACCGCCTCAACACTTGCACCGGCTCAAGCCACTAGATGCAATCCATTGCACCAAACTTCTCGTTCTTATCATTCTTGTCCATGTTGCGCCCTACTTGAGACCAACTACTTCACCCATCATCCTTGATCATTCTGGACCTTGATTTCACGAAACAAAGCCCTAATCATCCCCGTCGTTGATCGTAGTTGACTCCAAGCATCCCTACACAATAATAGACTAAGAAATCGATTTCGGGTACAACTTCTTCGCTACTTGACCCACGTTAGCCAAAACATGTATCATGCAACACATATGCATAAATTCCATGACCCTAGATCAAATCTCAAAATTTAGCACACCACACTATGCATGAACCGCCATAGCTGGTCAGACCGCTGCCATTAGGCCGGTCAGATTGCCAACCTCTGCCCATTCTGAATGCGCCCGATAGGTCTAACGGAGCTCCCCTGGTAATCGGGGACCGGTCTAACTTCCGCCGGTTTGACAACCATGAAGTCGCCGGTCAGACCGCTTCCCAAAACTAGAAAACATCCATCTTTGGACTTTTCAATTAAACTCTATTTAGTTTCGCATCCAGTTTCCATTTTCAATGGAACCTAGTGCAAGCACATCCCCAAACACTCACGCATGTGTTTGGTGTTCGTTTTTGCACAATCTTGTAGCGTTGGTCTGACTACCCCCAGGACTGGTCGGACTGCCTGATGCCTAACAACAAACCGACAATTTGCAAAATCGAGAGTTCACTCCCCCAAACTCGTTGACAATGATGCTAATTGTTTAACACCTAGATTAGGACCAAACAACATATCTCTACAGACAACTATATATATTGTTAATTAACCGTTGTATAGTCCAGTTGGTGTGGCACTTGATTGGGTTGATTAAGGCTCGAGTCTATTTAGGAAAGTTCACAGACATGCATGTCTACTCAATTCCTCGGCATATATAGCCCACAAGTCTCGCGATGGTCTCAATATATTTCCTCAAAAAGATGCTCTAGACATAGATCAAATCCAGGATATTATCTTGAACCTTGATGTACACTGAATTTTATGCAAGGAAATCGTCGCATCGATGGATTGATGAGCTTTATCGATAGTGTGTGTGTCTATATATATATATATATATATATATATATATATATATATATATATATATTGTGATGTGTGTGTGTGTGTGTGTATATATATATATATATATTCTTATATAGGACGTCCATTTTCTTATATAGATACGTAGTTTCCCACTTCAATATACTACTTAACTACGAATATATTATATTTCTTTATCACTTTCAATATACTTAAATACCGATTATAAGATACTCCAACGTGACTTGATTGAAAATTTTTCATTAGAGCCATTTATTTTTCTTTGTATACCCTTTTTCATATATAAAAGAAGTATATACATAAATTTTACTATATATATATATGAAAATGGTATGGTACTCTTGAGTACGTACTCCCACTCGTATATACCACTTAAATCGTATGATGATACCTCTTCATCTATTTGAGTATACTCTAATAATGATTATAAGATACCCCAAAGTGAGCTCCATAAAAATTTCATTAAAATCCACCTTTCATTACAAAATTTGTGTATATACTTCTTTTATATATGAAAAAGGGTATATAGCAAAAATAAAGGGCTCTAATGAAATTTTTTCTATCAAGTTGCATTTAAAGATCTTATAATCGGTATTTAAGTATACTGAAAGTGATAAAAAAATATAATATATTCGTTTTAGTGGTATATTGGGAGTGGGAGTATGTACTTAGGAGTATAAAGGCGTCTATATATATATATATATATATATATATATATATATATATATATATATATATATATATATATATATATATATAGACACACACACACAAACAATTGAATTTGGACAACTAGATCAAATAGAAAAATAGAAAAAAGTCCACTTTTCAACCCTGGACTCTAAATCAACGCGCTCCTTGCCATAGGTGCAAATGGAGATTGATGCACTTTGTTGGACCCGGAAAATTAATTCAAAATCCTATGTGTTTACCATATATGCTAGCCCCATAATCAGTAGCTAGCACACATATATTACATCGTTGCATCACATTCATACACTAGTAAATAAAACAAAGTAGTACATAATATTAAACAGTCATACATAGGTTTAGACGACCAAGTTTTACACAAAGGGGCTAACCGACCAAATAGCTCACATGAATTGAAGTACCTTCAGCGGAAATAAACCATAAGTAAAACATAATGGGCCCATATGATATACCTTAGCCCACAGACAACCGACTGGGGTTAAAGCCCTAGAACTCACTGTCATCATCACCGAAACCTGTGGCATAAAAGTAACCAACCGAGGGGTCTTCTTCAACTTGCTCTCATAGTATTCAACAAGAAAATGTGAGTACAAAATTGTACTCCACAAGACTTAAGCAATATTTAGAATTCATGCAAGCCGAGACAAAGGTAGTGGCTATCTGAACTAGGTTCCTTTGCATAAAGCAAGCTTTCATTTGCAATAGACATAATATTTTCTCAAGAGCAAATTATAAGAACATGTGACATTGATAAGAAATAATGAATAGTAATATGAGTACATGATTCAAGTGACTTTCCTTTGCCACAACATTTTCATATTGGCGATCATTTGCCAAAACATTCTAGCATGGATTCCCACCATCCATACACTTCCCAAAACTAATTTAAAATCATAAAATCTAACCAAGTGCGGTATTACCAAGTGATGTCTATGACCAGGGACACAGCTATTCGAATAGATTTGAGATCTCACTCTGCAGAGCATGTACAACTTTACCTACACGATATAACCAACTCATTGTGTCAGTGCAATTTCACTCATCAAGATAGAGTGCGACTGAGATGTTATAATGAGGCCTTTACAAATATCTTGCTCTAACAATAAACCACCCTATGAGCTTACTCCTCAAGATTTGGATGCCCTTTGCCATCATCAAGAAGGGTCATAGTTGTGTTGGTAAGCCTTGCTATACCCGAGCAGGAACCCCTACAGATATTTATATCCTTTACCATGCCTTAACGACCATAGATGAATGTAACATCCACCACCTGTGTTTTAAAGCTAGGACTCAATAAATTATTTAGCCAAATCCATCCCATTCTGGAACATGTGGTTCTACAGTAATTCTTGGGTTAACGGCACCAAGTTCGGTCCTTAAGTAACTCGGACAAGCCTACAACAAACCATGATCTCGTGCTAACCACACCGTTCTCAGCAAACTTGCTCAAGTCTAAAACCATTTTCATTGTCGCATTTTTAACAAAAATATCATAGGTAACACCTTTGTCCATAATTTGCTAGGTGTCCAAAATTTAGTTAAACCAATTTTCTACCAATTGACCCATATTGACCTAAGCATTGCTAAGCATATGACGCCTTTATCACCATAAAAATCCACCAATAATTTTGACAACATTGGATAATATTCCAAATGTGACAATGGTAGGGACATCAATTTTCCAAGGTAGGGGTCAATGCAACAAGTAGGTGATAACTAAACACTAAGCATGAACATATTCATTTAACCAAAATAAGCATGCATAGTAGTTTGAGCAAACAGTGTAGATAACATTGAAATATGGGATCAATATGGTCAAAGGAGGGTGCTTTCCTTGCTCGTTGAACACTGGTTACCACCCTAGATCAACTTCGAACGATTCCAACACGTTGGTATCTAAACGGGAAAAGCCAAAAAAACAAATGAACACCAAATAAATTAAAACAGATACCAAAATTGATAAAAATAGCACTAGAAAAAATAGCATGAGTTTATAAAAATTTAGAGACAAAAATCATTTTAATCAGAGTTCGTATGAGGCAGAACGGGTCTTCTAAAATTTTGTCGAGAGAGAAAATCCTAGAAAAACAAGAGAGAAAATACTGTGCTCTAGGGTTTCAATTTTTTAAACTTAATTTCTAGTTTTCTTTCTAAAGAAAAACCAAGTTTTATTGCGTCATCGGACTAACGGGTGGGGCCTAGTCCACGGTTGTTGGGACCTGAACACGCAAATCCAGACCCTCTGTGTATTCTGAACTAGTCCCATGATTAGTAGCTAGTTCACATAGTGACAACATCGATGAAAATCATATCCGTACAACAAAATAGCTAAGAAATAATAAAATTATTATTAAATAGAAGCAGCAGACCTTAAGGTCAAAGTTTACATACTTTGATATGCAAGGCTTAAATGACTAATAAATAAATCCAGCAGCGGAAGAAGAAATCTCGTGGTGGCTATCCGACATGCCCACAGACAATCGAATGGGGAGCGTGTCCTAGTTCGCATAGTCTTCAACGTACTCCTCGTAAAACTCTAGATTCCAAATTCTTCCTCTACAACTGATCAACAATGGCATAAAGCCGTGAGTACATAAAGTACTCAACAAGTCGCAAGGAATGGTATGCAAATAATATTCATGCAAGGCTTGAACATGGAATTGCGGTAGGGTTCTTTTTGCAGAAACCAGTATGGACAGTAAATACAATAATTAGATTGAAATGCATAGTTGAAAAGAATAATAAATAAATAGACAATTGCTTTGAAACAACTAGTGAACCTCCCGCTTACTTCCCAACCAAACCACTATCCAAAGTTTTATGAAAAAACTCTATAGCCCATGTGAAATCACTAGGAATTGTCCTTAACCAGGGACACGACTGCTCGAATAGTTTAACACTCTGCAGAGGTTGTACAGCATTACCCACAACAGATAATCAACTTAATATATTAGCCAAGACACGCTTTTGTAGGCGTGCAGCTAAGTGATTATCATAAGCCCTTTAGAAGCTCTGACTTGACACAGTTCTGCCTGCTAAGGTTTCACCACCGAATGGACCTTGCACCCATTCGGGGGCCCCCTCTTGTGCCATTGTGAATACTATTGGTGATATGTCCTAGAGGCAATCTTAGAGATGATTGTATCATGTCTATGTATATAAGTTATTGAATAAATGTTATTATGTGCCTAGAATGAATTATCAATTATAAAAATTAACAAGTATGTGACTTGTTGTGAAGCTCTTTAACCTACATGATGTCATTCTAAATGTATCCCTGGTCAGATGTCACTGGTTGGAACACTAGTGACTTATCAGCCGGCACATGTATTGATTGAGGACCATGTTTCATCGGTCATGGATATAGGGATATCAAATCAATAATGTGAACACATGTTAGAGAACATGGTGTTGGATTGACCCACCTTGAGACACTATTGAGATTGTTATGATTTTATGTGTCATCAGTTGGTCTCAAGAAATGATGATGTATAATCCTTAGACCTGAGATCAGCATGGATTCCTACATGTGTAATAGTACACTTAGGGGTTGCCAAACGCTACTTTGTAACTGGGTAGTTATAAAGGTAGCTTTCAGGTATGCTATGAAACATGCAGAGGAATATGACTGGTCGGATATGGGATTTGCCCCTCCTAACATAACATGAGAGATATCTCTGGGCCCCTCGATGTGGTTAGATAAAGAAAGTGCATGGCCATGGCACTAGTGGTCGAAGAGTCGACCATGTGAAGTTATTCGTCACTTGATCGAGAAAGTATTGAACAGTCTATGGATGACAAAATATCTCACTTGGAGTTCAACCAGATATCATGAGGCAAAAGGACAATACACAAGTAGTTCATTTAATTCGACCAGATACAGACTGGTCGTACGGAGATACGAGCTAGTCATAGACTAGTCGAACATAATTACTAAGTGGTCGTGAATTGGTCGTAAGGAGTTACAAACTTGTCGTGACTAAATGTGAACTGGTCGTATAGAGATACGAGCTGATCATGAGTGATAAGGACCTGGTCGTATATCATATTGCATCAAGGTTCGTCCGATATAATTCATGTATATTCGGGAATCGTTATGTCCTGCTAGGAACCGCTAACGACTCATGGTCGGAAAGGTGTTTTCGAGTCACAACCAATTACGCATGAACCTACAGGATCACACACTTAACGGGTTAAAACAAATGAGTTCAGATAAGATCCGTCATGGGCACTATATAAGGGGATGCATGAGGCTATTGAGAATAGACAGAGATGTGAGTTGCTCCACCGAAACCCTAGTTGCCATCTTCTCGAGAGACCTACCATATGAGTTGGTGCTAGCACACCAGCGTACAGTGTTCCATCACTGGACGTGTGGATACCATAGAGGCGCTACTGCGGTTGCTATTGTGCTCAAGGACGATCGACGATCTACACAAAGAAACTGTAATATCTCATTTAAATATAAAACAAATAAGTGACTAGTACTAAAATTAAATATAATTAGAAAGAAAAATTCATAATTTTAGAGGAGTTTTAGAACTCGGGCCTTTGGCCCATAGCTCTTTAGGCCCATGTGGGGGGGAACCAAACCCTAGCACCCATGTACTGTAGCGCCGACAGGTACTGTAGCGCACCCATGTATTGTAGCATTTACCCTTCCCTGCTGCTTTGCAAAGAGGAGGAGAGGAGAAAGGAAGGAGAGGAAGGAAGAGGAAGAAGAAAGGAAGAGGAAGATGAAGAGGAAGAAGAAGGGGAGGTCTTCACGAAAAATTCAGCGGCGTCCAGTGTCATTCTTGAGGGTAAATTCGTGTCCCCCATTAGTTTTGGTAGATCGTTCTTATACGTAATGTCTCCATTAGCTAGATCGTAGTACTACTATGTAGATCGGTTGAATCTGTCTATCTGTTGATGCGCGGTTTTGAGTTAGATCCGAGCAGATTCAGAGATTAGTGTCTCCTGGAGATAGATGGAAATTTTCGTTAGATTTCCATAAAGTGCTAATTCATATTTTTTTTTGCTAAACGGTTAATTAGTTATGAATTTTGCAAGACTGGGTGCTAAATCAGTCTCAGGGCTTGTGGAGCGAACATAGATCTATAAATTTAATCTTGGAGATAGCTAAATTAGGTTAGTTGGTCTCCATGAGATTTGTAGGTATTTTCATTATGATTCCATAAAGTTAAATGTCATAATTTTTGAATTTCTAGATCAGAAGATATGAATTTTAGAAACTAATATTGTAATCTGTCTCTCTGTTGTGGACAAAAGAGATTTACTTGACTGTTTGCAACCTGGGTTGCACAGTGGGAATATTTGTGATAATTTTATTGAGATAGATTGTTTCCTTTAGTTTCCAGATAATATTATAACAATGTGTTTGGTTGTGCCAAACAAAAGTTATGAAAATAACAAGTTAGTAGTACCGAAGATGATAGATCGGTCTTCGGGATTAGAAACAAAGGCTTAAATGAACTAGTTTGATCTTTTGATCACTTGAGAAGTTGTAGCTAGTCTTGTGTAGGTTCTAGGAAAATTAGATTCATGGCTTTTAGAGTTTTGACTCAAAATTTATGATTTTTTCCTTAATAGCTATCTGTTTGGACAGATTTGGGAATTTGAGAGTGTTTTGATTAAATGTTCGGATTGCGATTAGGGACGCTTGTTCTCGTTTTGTTCCATTGCAATGATGTACACTTTTGGTTGGTGTACTTAGTATATTGTTTTACGGCTGCTAGGTGGTGGTGAGCCCCGGGGCTAGAGCTTTCCATCATTGTCTTCCGTCTCACTGTTGAGGCAAGTACAATTGAATTGTCTTGATTGTTCTTTGTTCCACTTGATTGATGAATATGCAATGTGTAATTTTTGTATTACTTGTTTCCCTTCATAATTGATATACCATGATTCTTCGATAATATGTTTATGTTCAATATATTCATTCGTTCCTTCTTTCATGTTCACCCACGGGAGTGGATAGTGAAGTCCTATCATTCTGATATGGGCAAGTACTTTGTGTAATGTACTGATGTTGTCCGTTCATAGTGTTTTATATGTTCATGCCATGACTGAGTACTATGGTCTGTGAGTAGGTTTAATTTATTTCTGTTTCATTCCATGTATGTGAATCATGCTTCTTGAGTTTTCATCTTACAAATTCATATATTCATTCATGCATACATTGTTCATGATTCACCCATGGGAGTGGGATGTAAAGACCCATCAATTCCAATATGGGCACGTAACACCCACCATTCCAATGTGGGCAAATTTGGATCCCCGTTATGAAACATTCTTCATATGGGTCTTGGATCCCCGCATTTTGGATAATACGAGCCTGAGTGAATACCGACGGGTGTATCACTGACTATACCGGTATAGATAGAAGAGAAGATCATGCATTTCATTTATTCATATGATTTCTGCCATTCTACATTTGAATTCTATTCTATGGTGTTATATTCTTATTCATCCATTCTACATTCGCATTTTATCCTGTGATTATTATGTTCTTATTCAGTATTATTCATATTGTTCAGTTGTACTTGCTGAGTCGTGGACTTATTCTTACCATGTTTATTTGTTTTAGGTAAACATTGAAGATGGCATGCTTGGAAGGGAATAGTCATGAATCATTCATTCACTTCACACTATTTACTTGTTAATTAGATGAACTTGTTATTACTTTTCATTCGATAATCATTGGATTGTAGTAAATGGAGTTTGATGGTTGTTGTTAACCTTCCTTATGATATGATTGAATTAGTAATTGCCTAAGATCTTCGTATAGTCTATTGATAGGTTTATCATAGATGATTCAATTTGATTAGGTAATTAGAGTTTGATATGTTGTTGAATTCTGATTCAATTCTTACAATCATTCTATCAATTGTTGATTCTTATCCGTTATTAGCTGATAGATTGCTGCAATTATTTCGTATTATTGATGTATGTTAGACTTTTAGGTAATATCTTGGCTTCCGCATAGCCAGTGTGTTACAGGAATGGAATAGGTTGCTGAAGGATATGATCAGCGCAGAGGACGCTGGACAATCGACTATGACCAATACATCGACACGTTCGATGTTGGATCAGGATAATCCAACTCTTCTTCTGCTGCATTGTGTGTCTAGTGGTAACGATCTATGATCCCTTGCTTACATGGTTTCCTGGTTTACGTGATAGAATTTTTGCATTGCTAACTAGCATAGCCTACTCGTATCCCTTCAAATATCCCTCGCAGAATTCACGCTTCCAAAAACAGAACTAAAATCAAGACATTACTAATTAATTAGCCAGGTCCATCCCATACTGGACATATGGTTGTACGATAAGGCCCAGTTCAATGACGCACAAGATTAAGTCCTTGGTGACTACTCACGCAAGACTACCTTATCCCAAAACAATGTGCCTCACGCACCCCCTTTACTGCACAATCACTCGCCTAAGTATAAACCATTTTGTTCACCCAAACCAATGACAACCCTGTCATGGCACAAAATTTTATAATAGCGACATCGCACCACAATCAGTACAACAGTGACCTCACACCCACTACTACAAAACAGCTAATACTGGATGCCTCATCACAGATAGTTGACCAAAATTGTCTATATTAAACACAATCATAGACGGTTTTGGTTAGCAACCGTCTATGTTACTTTTTGCCTAAAAACTATCTATGAAGAGGTATGGGTTAGCGACCGTCTGTGTTACTTTCTGCACTAAAAACTGTCTATAAAAACCATCTATGTTAATATGAACCATCTAACTTCTCACCCTCTTCACAGATGGTTTGTATTAAAAACCGTCCATGATAATCTCATTTATTGCAGAACCAACCCTCACAGATCGATCTGTCTTAACTTCCTACTCTATTCTCACTGCTGCTGCTAGAGGTGAGGCTTTGAGGTGATTTGGTGAAAGGAGACCACGTGGATTTGGTAATTTGTTCTTGACTATCAATGGTTAGTACATAATTAATTTGTTCCTTGCATTATATTCTAGATGTAGCTTGGGAAAGATAGAATTGAAGATGGTTTAGATCAGTAAATGGAGAATTGAAGATGGTTTAGATCTAGCTTTTTGTATTGTTTTGCAAGTGTATGTTGCATGGCTTCTTGCCATCTAAAATTGGGCATGGGCTATCTATAATGTGTTTGTAATGAACCACCTGCCCCTAGGGTGCATTGGTGTTTTTTCAATTCATTAGAAATACATATTTCAAATGACATATCAAAAGTTGCATCTATAGTATACTAATTAATTAATTCAATATTTAACACCAAATTGTTATATGCGCTGTGTAGATGGATCGAAGCTGGATGTACGCTGGCAACCGTGTAAGTGAAGAGTACATTAATGGCATGTCTGCTTTTACAAGAGCTGTCGAGGAGGATACGTTGAATAAGGAGGTGGAATATATGTACTATCCATGCATTGACTGTGAGAATATGAAGATGTTTAAGAACCGAGCGCAGATCGAAGCACACTTAATTTGAAGGGACTTCAAAAAGGGCTATACACGTTGGGCCAGTCACGGTGAAGAGCAGATTATACAGGAAGGTAGTAATAACAACATCGTCGACGAAGTCAACGATATGCCGTCGGATGATATCGATTGTGATTCCGATTCGGATATGCTACACGATGACAATCTAGATCAGATGCTTCACGATGCAGAAGAGAACTGTGATGAGAGGGAGTATGTTAAATTCCAGGGCTTGATGGAGGACTCGGAGAAACCTTTGTTCTCGGGCTGCAAGCTGGAATACACAAGGTTGTCATCCGTGCTTGAACTACTAAAATTGAACGCAAGCAACGGTTGGTCCGACAAGAGTTTCACAGTGCTATTAGGTCTCCTAGCGGACATGCTTCCAGAGGGAAACAAGTTGCCCAAAACCACTACAAAGCCAAGAAGGTTCTCTGTCCATTGGGAATGGAAGTAGAAAGAACGCATGCATGTCCGAACAACTGTATCCTCTACCGTAACGAGTATGCAAACATGCATGTATGTTCGGTGTACAACGCATTCTAATACAAGCGTAAGAATCAATCACATGACAGTGAGGGAATCGAGGTGAAGAAAGGACCTCTTGCTAAGGTGGTGTGGTATCTTCCTGTAATTCCCCATTTGAAGCGGTTTTTTGCGAACCCAAAGGACGCAAAACTGCTGCATTGGCACTCAGAGGAGCGTAAGAATGACGGAAATCTAAGACACCATGTTGATTCCGCCCAATGGAGAAACATCGATAGGAGGTTTGCAGACTTTGGTGCGGAACCGAGGAATATAATGTTTGGATTGAGTACAGATGGAATAAATCCTTTTGGTAATATGAGCAGTCGACATAGCACTTGGCCCGTGACTCTCTTTATCTATAACCTTCCTCCTTGGTTGTGTATAAAGTAGAAGTATATTTTGCTGTTGATACTTATCCAAAAACCGAAGCAACCTGGGAATGATATTGATGTGTACCTAGCACCATTGATGGAAGATTTGAAAATACTGTGGATTGAAGGGGTACTGGTATGGGATGCGTACAAATAAGAGAACTTCACTTTATGCTCCTTGTTCTACACCATAAATGATTATCCTGCCCTTGCCAACCTGTCCGACTAGAGTACAAAAGGGGCCAAAGCATGTACTCACTGCTTAGATGATACCGAGAGTGTGTGGTTGAAGCACTCGCGTAAAACCGTGTACATACATCACCATAGGTTCCGTTAGAGGGCTCACCCATACCTTAGGATGAAGAAATAATTCGACAGAGAGAAGGGGACAGTTCAGTTCTAAGGCATTTAAGCGGAAAAGAGGTCTATGATATGGTTAAGGATTTAGATATTGTGCTCAAAAAGGGATGTAAATCGAGGACTCGTGAGAAGAACGTCTGGAAGAAGAGATCAATATTTTGGGACTTACCTTGTTGGGAGCATCTAGAAGTTTGCCACTGCATCGATGTCATGTATGTAGAGAAGAATGTATGTGATAGCTTGATTGGTCTCTTACTGAACATTCGTGACAAAACAAAGGATGGTGTCTATGCACGACTTGACTTGGTTGATATGGACATCAGACCTGAGTTAGCACCGACAAAGACTGATAAAGGATGAACGTACATTCTCCCTACTTGTTACACTCTGTCCAAGGCCAAGAGAACAGAACTGTGTCACTGCTTGCATGGTGTGAAAGTTCCGTCCGGTTACTCCACCAACATAAAGAAACTTGTTTCAATGGAAGATTTGAAGTTAATTGGCATAAAGTCTCATGATTGTTATGTGCAGATAACACAAATGCTTCCTGTTGCAATTATAAGTATTTTGTCGATCAAGGTCCGATAGACAATCATGAGGTTGTGTTATTTCTTTAACATAATTGCTCAAAAGGTCATCAATCCCGAAGGACTAGATGCTCTGCAGGATGAGGTGGTGATGACTCTATGTGATCTGGAGATGTATTTCCCTCCATTGTTTTTCGATATTATGGTCCATCTCATTATTCACATTGTGAGGGAGATAAAGATGTACGGGCCCGTGTTCCTATGTATCATGTACCCGTTCGAGAGGTTCATGGGAATTCTCTAGTCCTATGTACATCGACCAGGACAAGGACGTGCCTCGGTAACAGAATCCGGAGCGGCCGGATGTTTGGATCATGAGACAACACAATAGTTAGTTCTGTAACACCTTGGCTATTTGGAAGCCAAGGTGTCACCTAAATAATCTAACATACAACCACGATGCGGAAGAATTTGAATAAATTATCATCTAATGGCATAAACAGATCAATATTTAACAGGACCATGGCACGAAAAAGAGTCTCAATACAAATACTTATATCAAAAGAGGTGATCAAAGTTCTCAAGCAGTAATAAATCAACCATAACATGGAGAAGGTATCCTTCCTTCACCATATAAATTTATTTATTACAGTTCATTAATTAACGAATGAAAGATAGAAACTAAATCATATTGTTGAACTTGAATATGGTGAATTGCATGATTAGTGCGTGTCTACTCCTCTCGATAGAGCCAAAGATCAATGATCACCTAAAATAAACAAACAAAGCAAGAATGAGTCCGTGACTCAGCAAGTACAGTGAATAAATGAACATACCACAAATACGAACAAGACCTCATCATTAAAGAATGCGAACATACACGAATGAATATATGGATGAATGGAATGAATGGATTTAATGAAAAGAATGGACTGCACACATGCTTATACCGGTATAGCTAGTGACACACCCATCGGTGTTCACTTAAGCCCGCATTTAACAAAATACGGGGACCCAAATCCCGTATGAAGAACGTTTCATACGGGTGTCCAAATCTGCCCACATTGGAATGGTGGGTCTTACGTGCCTATACTGGAATTGATGGGTCTTTATAATCCACTCACGTGGAAGGAACATGAAAGTGTATGCTTGTATTGAATTATGAATTATGAAAGACATCATATCCAAACATAGAAATAACACATAAGAAAGGAACATAAACTTTGAATATTCTCATGGATCACAAAAAAACACAATATGAACATCAAGCATTCAGCGTTCACAAATCATAAGAATATCAAGGTACTTGCCTTTCGCGATGCGTTGCGGTAGTAGGCAAAGAAGATGCCCCTAAACCCGAAGCCTCTCCGCCTACACAAGTAAGTACTCAAAATAAATACAACATGGTACATTACAATACCAGTATCGTTCTACAACACCTTCCCAAACACCCAAGAAATCGCCATAAGCCCTATTCTGAAAAACAGGCAACATAATCATCTAATCGAATCTGGACAGCAGAACGGAAATAACCATAACTATTGACCTGGGACTCAGAACGAGGTGAGCCCAGTTCCTAACAAAACTTAACAAACATATCTACAACATTCTAGTTGGCGAGACGACCCAAATCGGCCAAAATCAAATGATAGCAGGCAGATGAACTTGAATGACAGCTTCTGTCCAGATGAAGCGGACAGCAGTAAAGAACTGGTCACAACTTTTGATCTACAACTCCGATTAGGGAGTTCTTTATCATTCTGAAAAGTTTATAAAAATTTCTACAATAACCTAGTTGGGTGAAAACCCTGAATCTGCTGTTAACAAACTCATAATTTAGGAGACAACTTGACAGATTAATCACGTCAGAATTATGGACAGTCGGAATGAAACTATCATAACTTTTGATCCGTACGTCGGAATTTCGTGTTCTTAGCGGCCACGGAAAGCTAAGAACAGAATCTAAATATCTCTAGGAGGTGGACATCTCAAATTCGGCTTCTAAGAATCCGAAATCGGCCACGCAATCTACTGGACAGAATTGAATTTCTAACAGCAGCAAATCGATCCAATCAACTAATCTAATTTCACATCTAATCATCATCAAACAGCGGAGAAAGCACCTCATTACCCTTGAAGAACCCTAGGAAGACGCTGAACAATCTCCCCGAAGAAACTCTCCTTTCCTCCTCCTTCCTTTCCCTTCTCCTCTCTTCTTCCTGATGGCCGGCAGCAAGAAGGATGGCGCCGGGGAGCGGAGGAGCAGCAGGAGGTGGAGCATTGTAGCACGGTGGCACTGTAGCATGGTGGCTACTGTAGCGTGGCGGATACTGTAGCAAATAGTGGCTAGGGTTTGGTTCCCTCCCCTCCCTTGCCTTCTAATGGGCTGCCAGCCCACTCATGGGCCTTGGGCCGCTATGGCCAGCTCCTCTCCTCTCGAATATGGGTTGGTGGCCCATTTCTCTCCTCAAATTCTGAATTTTGAACTAATTCCTTCTCTAAACTTTGTTACAATCGAAATTGAATAAAATTCTCTCCGAACAAGTTTTCTCTTACCGATAATATTATCTCTAATTGAAATTTGGGGTATTACATTCTACCCCACTTAATAGGATTCGACCCCGGATCTACTCACCGGCCTTCTCAAAAGAAAACTATGACTGGAATTAAACAATGACAAACACGCACCCATTGTGAATAAATCCGGATATTGTTCAAGCAAGATCTAAACACCATCTTCCAAGTGGCCTCTCTCTCAAACTGATGAGACCACAACGCAAGGATGTAAAACAATGTCTATCCTAACACTCAACCCGGCAATTTCAGGTACAATCATCAGAAGAGAATCGAAGGTAAGATCCTACTCGATGGTCAACATCTTTAACGAAATCCCACGCTTTGAATTGCTCAGTTACTCGATTAACACCAGAACACACCAAACGTTGCGTACTTCACGAATGGACCCGAGACGGTCAAAGTGATATGCCAACTTCCTAATTTCTGCAACTGTCAGAAACGAATGTATGTACTTGGGCCAATTTCCCTTCTGGTACGAAAGCACACAAAATGCTCAAAATTGAACCCTTCATCTAACAAGGAGCACCTCTTTTAAACAAGAATGCACAACAGAACTCGTTCTTAAACAGCTATTTTACAAAGAGAATCCAACTGAAATTAAAGAGTTCTCATCGCATCCACGCAATGCTAACTCTCCACAAAAAGGGTCAAATCCAAAGCTGACAACTCATCACAAAAGCAATTCCACTTTCTAAATAGGCAGTTTACGATTGAATACCACGAAAGCCAAAGGAGAAATCACTCGAATACCCAAACCAAACACTTCTTTTGCTTTGTCTGAATTGGAGAGAATCAAACATGCTAACAAAGCGCCAACTCAAAGTGCGGAAGACACCAATCAACAACACAAAACTCAAACAAGAAACAAGAAAATGCTTCACCACCTGAGGAAACATCCTTTTTCTCAGTCTCTCTTTTAGGAATAAAGTCTCTCTCAAACCTTAGAATTCGAATTCATCACATACCACACGGCTCAAACCTCTAAATTTAACATCCTCAAATTATGCTTAAACCAAATACATCATCCACACCTTTGCGAGAGAGACTCTATTGATTCCATGAACACTCTAGACAACTCCTTCAATCGATTTAAATTAATTTGTTAGAAAGCCCCAAAGCACCTCAAAAAAAAAACCCACGCAATCCCATCACCTCCAACTTTCAAGAATAACACTTTAGAATCCTCAGTATACACTCATGTACTACATCAGAAGAGTTCTATCAATGCTCATTCCACTGCTTTAGAAATGCCATTAATCTATTTTCTCTACACACCATCAGTGGGCGACCAAAGGTCTAGCATAAAAAATGCAAAGCCCAATTTTAACCACCAAAACCTCTGCAACGAACTTATCTTATAACAGATAGAGAAATCATCATATTGAACATGCCCACAATTCTAACGTACTCACTCATTGACATCATCAGAAATCACCCACCCAAACTCGCAATACTTTCCAATTGCGTTACTCATTAAAATTGATCAAGGTTTCTATACCTTTGATAATCCCCAATATTTTAACATGAACTAAGGTTCTGGAATTACACCATACCATAGGTTCTACTTGGTCGTACCACTATCCGGTTTTACTCATTGAAACCAAGTCATACCTGACATTAGCTCAACACTTCCTACCATCTCCAAAGTTGTCGTAACGACTAGAGTTCTCACAATTCTATCCTCATTAAACTACACCAACACAATTCTTATACACAACCGTATAAGGTACCCCATCATGGTACTCTCATGAACTGACCAATATTTCCCATACTTGTAAACAATTTCTAAGGTTCCACTTAACATGAACGAAAGATCTTGAACCACAACCACTATAGGTTCTATCAATTGCAATAATGACATTAGTTGGCCCTAAGGACAAAACTTTTTGTTTAAGTCAAACCCTCGCCAAGGGTTACTCCAAGAAATCAACTTATCACTTATTGCGTTTCAAACAACTTGACTTTCAAAGTCTCACAAAGTCTCTCGATTGATCACCACCAACCGGTGCCACTAAACACTCTAAAGGGTTTTATAGAACAAATCCATAATTTATTTCTCAAAAGAAAAGACAATTGAAAACGATTCGAAAGAAAACGTTTGCCACTCGCATTAAGCATATGACCAAGGGAAAATAGTCAATTAAGCAATGAACTCGGAAATCATAAAGAAAGTCCACAATTGAGGGCACAAGTCCCGCACGAAGAAAACATCAAACCTCTCTTGAGAAGAAAGTGTTGCACTAAAAAAAAATCGAGAAGCTCTAATGGCAAAAGCAGAAAGTTTAGGTACACTTCAAATAGACCGTAAGTTACATAACTTGGCGTAAAACTCAAATACTTCTACTACACTTTTGCCTTTAACAAAAGAAATATTCTTCTTTGATTGAAACATCACTTTGCCAACTCAACTAAGGAGCCTTAAAGCTCAAAACTCAAGAATCACTTAAGAACCAATAGAACATTCAAATACATCATTTTGGTTTGAACTAATTTCAGATACCACCTAACACTACAATAGGACCAACCTATTCTAACACACACTTGCATCACATATAACATGTGTTGCAGAAAAACTCAACTGCAACACATATTTTAATGTTGCTATGACCCATGTGTAGAAAGTTCCAAACATACCTAGGTCTAGTATGTTACAACACTTTGTAATATACGTTACAACACTTGATAGAGGTGTTGCTAGGGCAATCTACAAATTTTATGACCCATTGAAAACCTAATGTTATATTATTAGTAAAAATAAACTGGTAATTACAGTAGTAGGAAAGATACGATACTTCGTTGTTGTAATTCTAATAATATGGATATAATCAAGGACAAATATTACGCGGTAAAAACTAGCAAAAGGTGAGTATCTATCGATAATAGTTTTTTTTTTGCTTGCAAACTGTATGTCGAATAAAATTTGCATTGATTGAATGTTTGTCGGCAATTGATAAGATCGATACACAAAATTTTTAGCACAGATGGAGAAATCCCTAGGACAGAGTTCAATATTTTGATGAGGTGAATGAAAACTTTAAAATTGGTTGGCCCTGAGAAACAAATTCACCAACCTCTCGCCGCCCTCCTCAAATCCTCGGCGCCGCCTCTCCGGCTCCCGCTCTCGCGACTCCTTTCTAGCAAGCACGCGCCCTCCTCCAACACTCCCGCCGCCACCCTCGTGATCCTCATCTGCCTTCCCCAACTCGATCAATCCCTAACCGCCACCACCGGGGAGCACCAAGCCAGGCCAGTCCGCCCCCATTAGGCCCATGTAGCACCCCAACCATAACTCCCTCTTGGTGCTGGCCTCCCTTCGCCTCGGCTCCTGCATGGCCGCATCCCCCGACCGCTCCTTCCCCGCCCGATGCCCCAAGCCCTCCTCCCTCGGCCCCCAGCGCTCCTTCCGCCTCCTCCCTCTACCCCCATATTCCGCCCCACCGCCTCGCCTCGACAGCCCAGCTCCGCCCGCCGCCTCCTCCCTCTACCCAATGCCTGAGCCCTGCTCCGCCCTCCGGCCCCTGTGCTCCGCCCGGCCTCCTCCCTCCGTCGGTCCGCCCGACGGCCTCCAGCCTCCTCTAGTCCTCCCTCCTCATGGCAGGTTCCAGAGATCTGAACCGGAAATCTGCGCGCAACCGACTTAGCACTTTTTATTTATTTATTTCTAAGATCCTTATCGAATGTTGAATCATGTCAAGCTTGTAATTTTGGAGCATTTCAATGGATTATAAATTTATAGCACACATCATTTTTGTTTTCTATAGGGCATCGAGTTAGTCGTCCAACTTGTCGACTGATTGGCATCACATTGATAATGGAGGTAAGTGTTATTGAGAATTATTATTTGTGGATTGATGTTTTGGCGGGTGCATATGGTTGATGTTGCTGCCTACGGAATTCTTTGGTCCTAATAAGACCGATTGGTCTTGATGAGACCATATAATCAAACTATCTTTGATACATTGCGTTGGTTAGAAAATACGATGTTCTTTAAATGATTGTAGATAAGTTTAGCTCATCGGTAAGTTATTAAAGCTTGATTGCTAATAAATATATATCATTGTGGGATGCATTTATTTGTTGATCGGCATAGTAGGTGCAGGCATATATCGCTTGTAATTTCTTTCGGATGATTTTATACAAACTTTGCTTATCTTGTGATATTCTACCTAAATAACATAAGCCCTAAATATTAATATTCCATTCTTGTCGGAAAAAGCATAAGTCTTTGGTATAAAAGTTTTCTAGCGAGAAAAGTTTATTATTGTATGTTATTGCCAAGCAAGACACTCTGAAGTGCATGCCAATGTCTTTGAAATTCTTTGTCTTGATGACTCGATGTGCACCTCCATCTCTTCTTTGCAAAGATATGCAGCCCAAGGTCTCCATCTTTTATCTTTGTTATATGGTTACAATTTAATCCTTATTGGGCAATTTAAGAAAACTTTTTCCAAGGAACCAAGTGCAAGTGGATATTTTGGGTAGTGGACGAGAAAAAGATATCCATGCCATTCTTCCAATCCTTTGATTTAGTTATAAAGAGGTTTAGAGTGCAGTCTAACTCTATCTAAAGAGGTTTTAAATGTTTGGGGACAAATCGCCACCCTATACAAGCGGATTTTTTCTTGTTGATTTTCCTTTTTTGTCACTTTTAATCTTTCTTTGTTATGTTCTATGAAATTTCAGTTTTGTTGGGAGGTTATTCCTTCACCAATTCTAGACCTTACATAAATAATATGTACCATAGTATGCTAGATCTTCTTTCCATTGTCATGTTCTCAAATTTGGGTGATTTATTGCTATAGCTGACATAATATTTTAGGCGATTTGCTGAAGTTATTGGACACTTATGCTACTGAAAATGTGTTGCCTCGACATACGTATGTTTACCGCCACCTCTTGGAAAACATCATCTGAAGGTACTAGATAATGCAATGCTTTTTTACAATTGCCCATTTGGCCATTTCAAACTTTCGTGGACTAATTTTTATTGCTCAAGCTCTTCATTTCCTATATGGATGGATTTATGTATGGAATCTACCTTTTAATCATTACTCATGTTGAGTTGCCTGCTCAGGATGGTAGTTCTGTGCTCATTGCCTTGCCGCCATGCCTACTGTCTTCAAGCACGTCTGTTGGCTTGGATTGGTATGCACTAGGTCTCTTATTTTGTAGATCTTTACTTTTCTAAGAAGGAAATGAGGTCGCCAGGAAGAAGAAGCGACATTGCACGACACCATGGGTGCTATGATTTGTGAAGTAAGGTCGATTCACTCATTTTTAATATCATCGATATTGTTCTTCCAAGAGACAAACTATTTAGCTTGAATGAGGGAGTTTTGATGGTATCTGTAGTTCTAGAACACATGAGTTCTAATTTGTTAATGGTGCAATAAATAATTAGCTAAACTTGAACCTGTTGTACACTTCACATTGAAAGATATTTGGGGAAGTTAAACTAATATATAATCGCATTGAAACCATCAAGTTGTCTATTTGTTTTTGGACTATATATAATGATGGCGTGTGGCACTATTGAAGATGTCCAAAAGACATATATGCTGCTGTATCCATTCTATGTAATGTAGATTATCAAAAGCTAGGTGCTTAGAGGTTTTTTTTTGTATTGCTTCTTATTGCGGTCATAGTGTTTCAGCTTTCTAGGAAGAGCTACAAACCTCCAAAGAAGCTGCTCATTGATAAGGTGAAGTGTTCTGCTTAATGCTTACTGAACTGTATTGGTTAGTTGCTTTCGGTCATCACATAACATGTCGTGAAGGGTAAATTGCAAATGAGATATAGTTACAACAACTGATATACTACTATTTGATGCAGTTTTGCTCGATCACATGCAAGCATTCATGGCAGCATTTAGGAGACCATGAGATCCAAGTTGCGCAGCAAGATGATGATGACCTTGGCGATAGAGATGCAGGGAAGAAATTGCTATTGCTCTATTGAGATCTCTGTGTTAGGGTTCTGTGAAAAGAAACAGAAAAAGAAAATGAAATTTGTGCAAATTGTGATTTGTGAGGCTGTGATAATGCTAATCTTTTGCCAATTGTGCATTCTAACTAAATGTGATGTGCTAGCATTATCCTTTAATTCCTTTGTTAAAATTTGATCCTCTGTTAATGAACTCTATGTTAGTCTGATAATTAGTTGTTATTGCTAGGCGTGTTACATCTAATTTCTTGAATTCTACCGTGACTACCTACGCCATACTTTTATTTGGGACAAGCAGTAAGCAAAGATGAGGAAAGTGCATTTCCTGTGAAATTGCTACATGTACTCAGTATATGAGTTACAGATCTATCTTTTATCTCTTACATGTAATTAACAAATGTAGGCATCAATTACAAAATTCAATACAATTTTTTTTGTACGTCAATGCTTATGGCTTCCACGTTTTAGCATTAAGATCTGTTAGATTTCATGCATATAAAATATTTGTAATATCTAGTGGTGACAGTTTTGTTGTATCCTTTATATCTGTTGCAGCTTGGCAAGAAAAATATGCATTGTCAGTTAGGCTTGCTACAGGTAATTTTTCTACTTGCTCTGCCTCTACCTTACAAAAATGTGATGCTTTTTGCAGTGGGATATCAACAGAATCAGGCAATTTCTTGTAGTAATTATTTGTATGCCCACTTTACTGGTATAAACAATTGGAGTGTTGGAATGCAAACTTTTGGAATCTCTCTATTTGACCTCAATTTTTCTTTTCTTCATATGTAAGAAAGTAGATTGGTCATTCTCAATTAATTTAGTATCAATAACAGCTTCTTGGATTGTCCTTGGTGATTGCTAGAACGAAACCTTTCTTTGCATCATGTCTACTAAGTTCAACACACAACCTGTAAGTGTACCTAAGCATTGAATGTCTTGGCCTCAAATGCCTTGATTCTTTTAGTAGATTGCAATCCTTGCATCCTCAAGTAATAGACTACAAGTCAAAGTAAATCCAACTATCATTTGTATGCATGTGAAAAAGTTGTGGCCTTGGAATCTTTTGTTACATTACAATAGCTCTGCAAAATTACAGCAAAGCATGTTTCATGTAGTTTGATTTAACTCATTTTGTCTTTTAGATACTAAATAAGTGTTTTCCCTGCGTTCCAGATTTGCATCAGATTTTATTTTGTATATAAAAATAAAGTATTCTTTAACTTGGTCACTGCAGTCTTGTTTTCAGCCTCAAAGAATGTCCTTAAGCCTAATTTCACTTCCCTTATTGTTCTTTTGCAGGTGGTGAGCAACTTGATAGATGCATCTTGATTGAAGTTCATATTTCAACATGATCGAAACTTAGTATATATTTTGATATATGTATATCGTGTGTTCTATTTTGGTAGTAAATAGAGCTTTATGGGATAAAAAAAGAGATCGATTAATTGTGTTGATTTTCTTTGGTCTTCTGCAGCAACACTAGCGTACCCCTATGGCTCAACTCGGGCACTACCATCATATGGACAAACACTGGTGCCATCTTCATATGGATAACTAGCTCTTTTGCTATGTAGTTTTTTTCTTGAATTTGGATAGTCATTTCAAATTTAATTTGCCATTTGCATATACTAAAAGCAGAAAAATTATAGTGAGAAAACTTGGTCGTGACCATGTGAAAATACCATTACAACTCTAACTGATCAGTATCCAACAGAGGTAATACAATCTTTTATCAACACTTGGACACTAAACAATATATAATATACTATGGTTTGAACTTTGGAGCTCTTGAAAGCTAGATTACCATAGTGCCTTCTATTGTTCTTAGACTCACTAAACAATATATAATATACTATGGTTTGGACTTTGGAGCTCTTGAAAGCCAGCTTACCATAGTGCCTTCTATTGTTCTTAGACTCAAGGCAGAAAGGATGCAATGTATATATTTATTGTGAGCTACTACTTTGTTCATCATAGGAAAGAACTATGAAATCACTAGGAGTGGAACCTTTATTGATTAATGTTAATTTTCAAAGATGGTAGTAGGCATAGCTTTGCTAAACCATGTGTTTCAATTTTAGTGAGTTAGACATGTCCTACATTATATTTACATTCTTGTAATTTATTGTTATCCTTGCAGGTTGAAAAGATCAATGATTGAATTACTATATTTGGATGCTTATATCGTCAATGGATCAAGAAGCAAGGAACTTCATGAAGAAAATAAAGTAGTAGTTAGATTTTATATTTTAGGACTCAAATTTTACTCTTGTTCCAAGCTCTTGTATTGACAACAAATCAATTGTTTTTGTAATGTAGAATGATGTTAACAATACCTATATTTATTTTCTTAATGCAATGCAATCTACTTTTTGAACATTGATCATATTGAGTTGTGTTATACATTCTGCAATATGACATGCTTACTTAGCAAATAAAAATTCTTTGTAGCAATTATAATTTTTACATACGTAGCACATAAATGAACCGTATTTTTCCTATATACTAAGTTGTGTTGCAATATATCAATTATATGTTGTTAACAGGTGTTAGTTATGTTTTGAAAATATGTGTTGTTATAAATAAAAAATTGTGTTGCAACGTTGCAACACCTTTTCTTTTATATAACAACACCTAATTTGTGTTGCGGTAGACATACCTTATAGCAACACGGCCAACAACATCACTTATCACATGTGTTGTTATCCATCCTAGCAACACATATTTGTAGATATAGCAGCATATACGTGTGTTGCTATAACCTAGTCCTGTTGTGTAATTCATCAGCTCTAAAAGGTCACTAAAGCAAAACTTGAAATGTTCTCATTTAAGCGATATCACTAATGGCGATCAAATTACTTTATCTCTGAAAAGAATTAATATCAATCTTACATTCTTGTTAATTTTAATAACATCATTAACATACAGTAGTACCAAGAATCATCAGACTTTATTATAGCATCCTAAAGCTTTTCAAAAGACACAAAAGCCACATGGTTGAAATAATTTTTTTACTTTAACAAGATCATACTATGCAATAGCAATCTTGTAAGGTACCATATCAAGACCACTTATGAAATTCGTCCACTCAGCTGTTGGTATTACGCCACACCAACATCAGCTCTCATTATCAATTGACAAATGCATTAAACATGTAAGAAGATATGGTGCTACTCGATTCACCAACAATCTATCTAGACCTTTAATCAGGTTTCAAGAATTTTACCACGTCAGGCATAGGTAATTCTAGCATTTATGAAAGATCATCAAGAAATTACCCAACTATGCTACCAAGGACATCGATTAAGATTAACTATGCAACATACCATTGACCCAACTTGGCATCCTATACATGATCAATTACCTTGTATTCTTACAACTTATCATTTAGCACAACAACCATTACAAAAGATTGTTAACACTTTCCTTCGTAAAGAAAAGGTTCTGAACTTCAACACTCCAACTACCCCAAAAGAATTGAATGGAATCAAAACCTTATTCAATGAACTCTGTAAAAGAAATAATTTCCATTATCCAAAATACCAAACGTATAACCAGTCGCCTTTATCAATAGGAAAGATAGGATTCTCATGAAAGAGAACAATCTTGTAAATAACATCCCTTACAAGTAGTAAAGAGAGCTCGACAGTTGGAAAGACATTAATTGCCCTGAAAAACAAATAGGGATCAATGAAAACCCATACCCAACCATTTTGTTTGAATACAATCTCCAACTTAACCACAACAAGGCATCACAAAAGGATCTTAACACTTTCCTTGGAAAAGAGATGTACTAACTTCAACACTCGTAATGATCCAAAAGAAATACATAGAACCAAGGCTTTCTCATATTAACAAACTTGTAATAGAAAACTTTCATTAACCAAAATATCAAACGAATACATGAATCATTCTTTTCCAATAAGAAAGAAGGAACAATTGTGAAGGTATCAATCTAGACAATTAACCAAAATCACAAGTAGTGAAAGCAACTCAACAAATGAAAAACAATAATTATTTTACGAATCATTAAAGACCCATTGGGACCAATCAACTATCTTGAACCACGATCCCAAGAGAAATTTATCAACCACCACAAAACAAGTATTTTGCCAAATTCAGAAATCAAGAAAGAGAACAACTTTCTAAAAGCAACTCGAGCTCAACCACGAAACTATGGTACTCGGGTAACTACTCCCTAACCACACACCACGAGCAGTGGTGTAACCGAGTGAATCCTAGAGTGACAACCACGTCCTCAACTTCTTAACATCCGTTATCAGCAGCGTAACCAATGTAATTAGCTATAAATATATAGGATCATCTCATGACAATCATAGAATAAATTCATAGATATAAGATATCACATCATATCATAGATTAACAACAAGAAAGATAGTCTGAAGCAATTCAACAATTGCTCAACAAATGAAACATAATAATGGAAATGCGGAAACAATGAATTACCCAACCCCACCTACTGTGCACAGTGTGTCATTTTAATAACTTAATTACCACGGACCTAAAGCCCGCTCTGATACCAACTGTAACACCTTGGCTATTTGGAAGCCAAGGTGTCACCTAAATAATCTAACATACAACCACGATGCGGAAGAATTTGAATAAATTATCATCTAATGGCATAAACAGATCAATATTTAACAGGACCATGGCACGAAAAGAGTCTGAATACAAATACTTATATCAAAAGAGGTGATCAAAGTTCTCAAGCAGTAATAAATCAACCATAACATGGAGAAGGTATCCTTCCTTCACCATATAAATTTATTTATTACAGTTCATTAATTAACGAATGAAAGATAGAAACTAAATCATATTGTTGAACTTGAATATAGTGAATTGCATGACTAGTGCGTGTCTACTCCCTCCCGATAGAGCCAGCATCAATGATCACCTAAAATAAACAAACAAAGTAAGAATGAGTCCGTGACTCAGCAAGTACAGTGAATAAATGAACATACCACAAATACGAACAAGACCTCATCATTAAAGAATGCGAACATACACCGAATGAATATATGGATGAATGGAATGAATGGATTTAATGAAAAGAATGGATCGCACACATGCTTATACCGGGTATAGCTAGTGACACATCCGTCGGTGTTCATAAGCCGCATTTAACAAAATACTGGGGACCCAAATCCCGTATGAAGAGCGTTTCATACTGGTGTCCAAATCTGCCCACATTGGAATGGTGGGTCTTACGTGCTTATCTTTGGAATTGATAGGTCTTTATAATCCACTCCGTGGAAGGAACATGAAAATGTATCGTGTATTGAATTATGAATTATGAAAGACATCATATCCAAACATAGAAATAACACATAAGAAAGGAACATAAACTTTGAATATTCTCATGGATCACAAAAAAAACACAATATGAACATCAAGCATTCAGCGTTCACAAATCATAAGAATATCAAGGTACTTGCCTTTTCGCGATGCGTTCTTGGTAGTAGGCAAAGAAGATGCCCCTAAACCCGAAACTTCTCCACCTACACAAGTAAGTACTCGAAATAAATACAACATGGTACATTACAATACCAGTATCGTTCTACAACACCTTCCCAAACACCCAAGAAATAGCCATAAGCCCTATTCTGAAAAACAGGCAACATAATCATCTAATCGAATCTGGACAGCAGAACGGAAATAACCATAACTATTGACCTGGGACTCAGAACGAGGTGAGCCCAGTTCCTAACAAAACTTAACAAACATATCTACAACATTCTAGTTGGCGAGACGACCCAAATCGGCCAAAATCAAATGATAGCAGGCAGATGAACTTGAATGACAGCTTCTGTCCAGATGAAGCGGACAGCAGTAAAGAACTGATCACAACTTTTGATCTACAACTCTGATTAGGGAGTTCTTTATCATTCTGGAAAGTTTATAAAAATGTCTACAATAACCTAGTTGGGTGAAAACCCTGAATCTGCTGTTAACAAACTCATAATTTAGGAGACAACTTGACATATTAATCACGTCAGAATTATGGACAGTCGGAATGAAACTATCATAACTTTTGATCCGTACGTCGGAATTTCGTGTTCCTGGTGGCCACGGAAAGCTAAGAACAGAATCTAAATATATCTAGGAGGTGGACATCTCAAATTCGGCTTCTAAGAATCCGAAATCGGCCACGCAATCTACTGGACAGAATTGAATTTCTAACAGCAGCAAATCGATCCAATCAACTAATCTAATTTCACATCTAATCATCATCAAACAGCGGAGAAAGCACCTCATTACCCTTGAAGAACCCTAGGAAGACGCTGAACAATCTCCCCGAAGAAACTCTCCTTTCCTCCTCCTTCCTTTCCCTTCTCCTCTCTTCTTCCCGATGGCCGGCAGCAAGAAGGATGGCGCTGGGGAGCGGAGGAGCAGCAGGAGGCGGAGCACTGTAGCACGGTGGCTACTGTAGCGTGGCGGATACTGTAGCAAATAGTGGCTAGGGTTTGGTCCCTCCCTCCTTGCCTTCTAATGGGCTGCTGACCCACTCATGGGCCTTGGGCGCTATGGCCAGCTCCTCTCCTCTCGAATATGGGTTGGTGGCCCATTTCTCTCCTCAAATTCTGAATTTTGAACTAATTCCTTCTCTAAACTTCGTTACAATCGAAATTGAATAAAATTCCCTCTCCCGAACAAGTTTCTCTCTTACCGATAATATTATCTCTAATTGAAATTTGGGGTATTACAAGTTCAACCAATAGTTGAAGGAGCGATTCGCTAGGAGCTCGTCAAGTGATATGCTGACATGGTTGGCAAAAGGGCCAACATTTATAGTTGTGATATGGTGATGATACGACATAAATGGGTACATTTTCTATACGCAGGCTCAGGATATAAAGAGCAATAACCAGAATAGCGGTGTCCGCATAGATGCGTTCAGTACCGATGGGTTGAGGAGCTCCTACTATGGGCTCATAGAGGAGATATGGGAGCTTGACTACTATGAGACCCCGGGGTATTTAGCTTATAATGCTTAGTCATCCAATTGATTCTAACATCACAAACAAAATATCCCGTGCCTCGGGAAAATGTGTACCTCCCAGAATTGCTGTACACACACCTTTTTACAAAATCATGCATCAATTCTATACAGGCACAAAACCAAAGTAAGAACTAAATAAACAAAAGACATACATAATAGAGATATTACAACAAGGGCCAACCGGCCACAAGAACAAGCTAAAGTGCTAAATAACAGCTAGAGAACTTAAATAAACAGCGGAAGCAAAAGCCATAAGATGGCGATAAACAAAAGCCAATCGGTTTGCCATTACCCCACAAGGCAAACTGACCGGGCCGCCAGCTGGTCGTCAAAACGAAGTCCATCTCACAATAGTTAATGCCGTGGGGATCAACCTCCTCTGCAACAATTAATTAAGCAAAGCAAATGAGTACAAAAATATACTCGCAAGACTTACGTGTAGTGTAATATATAGCCTATCCACATGCTACATGCAAGCTTAATCAAAGGAGAAGGCTCTAGGTTTATTTTCAGCATAAAGCAAGTTTTTATTTACAATAATGTAGTACATTTAAAGCAATTTTGCAATCTATTTTTAATGTTTAAATAACAGCGAGTAACAACATAATAACAATAGATAGATGACAACAACAACCTGGAAGTGACTAACCCAATAGCCACCACAACAATAGCAGGAATTACCCATTCATACCAACCAACAACAAGTTTTAATTGAAAGGTTGTAGTCTAATTCTTGCGGGAAATAACCAAGCTTGTCCATAACCTAGGACGAGGCTATTCGAATAGATTTAACCCTACAGGGGTGTACCAATGTATCCACACGTGAGACCGCCTTTTCGCCAAGCTATTAAGCACACTTCCTATGGTATGCCGGCATGGCTAGTCTTACATGACACTTTCCAATGGAATGCATTAACTACGAGTCGCCCATATGGAAGAAGCCCATACGTTGATGCGGAGTCATCGACTTTGACAGGAAGATGATACTCACCATCCTTATAAAGGATGATGCCCCTCGCAGTGGATAACGCTCCACCACTACTCACCCTAAACACCTAACACCAGTTTTTTTCAACCCAACACACACACACGACCACCATGCGACTCAAGCTAATACACACCAAAGTACTAAGTCAAGAGAGGTTCCATATCCCCTCGTGTGGTTAGCATGGAAAAGTGCTTGGATCATTGGCGCAAGTAATTCGGTCCTTGTTGACTCGGGCACCATTCCAGTCACACCCAACAATCACACCAACATGCCATTGTGCGCAAGTCCAAAATATTTTATTTTCAGTTTTAGTTTTACAAATTAACAAAGCACAAAGTGCTGGACATAATGGAATAGTAAGTTTTGTGTGATCAAGGTCACCGACATACGTCGACAACCGCCTAATTCTACTGGGTAGCTAAGCATTTCTAAGCATGACACCGAAAAGACAATAAAAGAGCATAATTCAATCACCGGGCTCTAATTCACCGGTGAGATTAATAACTTATATTTAGTGGTAGGGGATAACAATTTAAGGGCAACCATGCAATAGGAATAACTACCTCTAATCGGGAAAATTACTTTGACACAAAAGCATGCATGTATAAATAATTTGTAAACAAAGTAATAGATTTTAAAAGTAATGGGATTAGTATGATCAAACTGCTTGCCTTGCTAAAGTTGCTCAACCTGCTGCAGAGGAACACTCTCAAAGTCAACGTACTCGTCAGAACCTAACGAAAGAACGAAAAAGAACCGATAAGAACGAAGAACACCGAAAAGACTCAAAACCAACTTCAGCGAAAAGCCATGAAATTTTTACAGCAGGAAGATCATGATTTTTAAGGAATTTAGCAACAAGAACCAATTAATTTGGATTCTTAATGCAAAAGTTAAGGCCAAAACAAAATCTGCCTGCGGGAAAATGCTGAAAAATTCACTTCGGTTACTATTCATCCGAAATTAAATTTTTGGCACCAATTTCCAGAGAGGTGTTGCACCTGAGATTTTTACAGTAAATAGAGCACCTCATGAGATGAACAACACAATTGGATTCACCTCATTTGGATCTAGGATGCATTTTCTATGATTTTTCAAAGACATGAAAAAGTGCACAAGTTAAATGCATTTACAAAACTTTTTAAAAATAGTAGCATGCCTAAAACCTATTTTGCAAATAAGCTTACTAACAGAGGAAACCAACAAAGTCGATTTCACTCAAAAAGGAGCTACAGAGGATTAATTATGCATTTTTCAAGTTAAATGAATTTTTAAAGCATTAAATAAAGCTAAACTAATTTTAAATCTATTAACACAATTTTCTGGAGCAAAAATAAGCTCACAATCATTTTTAGATTAAAGCTTAGTTAAAACCACAACTATAATGAAATAGTTATGCAATTTTAAAGTTTAAAGGAATTTTTAGTTAACAAATAACTCTTACCGGGTTTTTAGAAAACACAACCGAAAAGGAAAAGCATGGGTCATTGAGATCAAATCCAATGGCCCACGCGCACCACAGCACAGCGCACACGCGCTCCACAAAAAGCGAAACAAACCGATAGATCAAGATCCAACGGCCCACCGCAATCGAACCTTCAAACGGTCCAAAAGTTCAAACGAACGTGGGTTGTCGATCTCGTGATGAGCGGCTCAGAGCGAAGCAACGTTCGGACGGTCCGAACGTTCACGCAATCTCAGCCGTTGATCAAGAATCGGACGGCCAAGGCTACGGGGAGGTCCGGGGTCCGAAGGTCCCGCAGATCTCAACCGTAGATCTTGAAATGGACGGCTGACGTTCGGTGGTCCGAACGTTCACAGCGAGCTAGATCGTTGGATCTAGATCGGACGGTGAAAGTTCGGTGGTACGAACGTCCCACACGATCTAAGCCGTAGATCAAGAAATGAACGGCTAAGGTTCGGTGGTCCGAACTTTCCATGAGATCTAAGCCACAGATCTCAAAATCGACGGTCCACGATGATGACAACGCTGCACACGCGCCCGAGAGGGTTTAAAGACGCGGGCCCCACTATGAGTGGCACAGACGCAGGAATTAAGATAGCCAATTAATACTAAGCATTGATTAGCCGAGGATTAAATGATGATTAGCATTAATGAGAGGATATTTGTCTTAAAGGCACGCACAGAGAGCGAGTAAAGGCACTGGCCCACCCGACAAAGACACAGGAGCACATTTAAGGACAGCCATTAACTTCTAAGTCATGATTAGCACATTAATGGATGCAATCTCGGTCCTTAAGACAGCTACTGTTCCTGTGCGCGTCTGACAACGGGACCGAGGGCCTTCCACGGCTCATCGCCTACGACGGGGACCACGCCGGCGCAAACCAAAGGCCAAAATGAGTCCGCAACAGTCACGTGCATCCACTGGTGGAGGTGGTGACCACGGAGGAGGACCACATCGGCGGTTAGCCGGAGATGGGCGGTGCGGCAACGCATGGCCAAACTCGAAAAGCGAAAATGAAGCTCCGCAGCGGTTCAGGGAAGCGATGCCAAGCTTCTAGGGGCTACTTAGAAGGTTATCTTAGCACAGAGAGGAACCTAGGAGGTCTGAGGAGCTCCGGTGACGGTGAGACTTGCCGGCGCCGAGGAAGAAAGCGAGGAGATGACGGTCTGAGCAAAAAGAAACCCAAAGAATGGTAAGGTTAGCTCCACAAGGGCTCACAGAGGGTCCATGAACAATGAATTGGAGAACAAGACCACTTATCGGAGATGGGGACAAAAGGGATGCACTCGGCCAAAAAGGGGGCAAAACTCAATTCAAGCTCAATCCTGAAAAGGCAACTTAAATTGAGTTAGGGGATAAGCTCAAGGTGATGAGAGGCTCACGACAAAGCAAAGAGATTAGAAAGAAAGCCACTGGAACACTGTCGATGATGAGGGAGCTCCACGGCCGACAATGGAGGATTTGGGGATCTCTGTGAATTGAGCACAAAGAAACCGAGAGAGAGCTAGGGTTTGCAAGGAGTGTTTAAAGGAAGCTAAGGAGGAGCTCAGGGCTCTTTATAGCAGAGGGAGCAAGGATGGAACACGGCAACGCTCCACGGGTGAACTTCGGTCCACAGCTCTGCCATGGGCGAAGTGAGTGACGGGAGCAGGTAAGACCAAGACTTTAGAGGGCGGCCACTGACACGCATTAACTAGCTTGAGCAAAGAGCCGTTGCCAAGGACGGAGGGGAAGGGACAAGGCACGACTGCCCACTCCATGGCTCTCTGGCGCGCACGAGCGCACGCGACCAAGGAAGGAGACGAACAGGGTGGCGCGGCCCCACAAGTCGGTGAAAGAAACCAAAAGGGCTCGGGCCAACAGGAGTGATTAGAAGTCCAAAGGTCTCAACGAACGAGGACCGCACGATGAAGATCGAACGGCTGACAACGAGCACGCGATCCACATGGCTGAACCGGCGCGGGAATGGTTGGGTTCAACCAAGAATGGATGTTGGGCTCGAGTCTGACTCGAGTCCAACAGAGGGTTTGACTTAGGGCTTGAATTACAAGCTGAAACTTGGAGGGATTTTTAGAGATAGCAAACTAACTCCAAAAATTATGAAATTTTGACTGGAGGTTCCTAGCTCCAGGATGAACCTTACATAAAATTTCTAGAGATTTTTATATAGAGCATTTTTCTCCAAACATTTTTCAAGGTTTGGATCAAAGGTTTGACCAAGGAATGAAAGATTTGACTGGACATTTTGAGATAGCAAATAATTTCTAAATTTTTTGAAATCTTTCAGAGGATCCACAAGGGTGATCTGTAAGCTAGGAAAAACATTCCCAGGAGATGATCACAAGATTTGTTTTTAAAAGTTTTTAAAAGGGCTATGCTTCTAAGCAAATGAAGCATTAGGTTTTTGAATTTAATAATTTCTTTGAAAAGGTTCCAGAAAATACAAGTAACCCCAAGATGCAAGAAAATTTTTAATTTCTTCTCATTTTCTTACATTTGAAACACAAACCTATTTTCGGGATGTTACAAAACCTACCCCCTTACAAGAATCTCGTCCCGAGATTCCATTCACTAGGGGTAGAAGGACGGGTAGAAAGACTTAGTCGCTTTGTCAAAATCCAAGATTCTTCCCATAACCAATCACTTGACCTTTAATCAATACCACTATTAACCCAGAAATTTTGGTTTAGCCACCTCTCATTGTTGTCCACCCAATTAAATTCCATTGATCAAAATGGGATTAAAGCACCCAATTCCAACCTAGTTTTTCCATGATTTAAACATTAACCACCGAACTACTTGCTTAGCAGAAAATTTCCCAACCATTATAATCTTAGGCTTGGGTTGATTCCCAAAAAGGCCACTGGTTTACTCCAAAATTTTAACAACCCCAATAGTGAGCACCACCACTATTGACTTACTCACCTTTGATCACAATTTCTAAGGATACTTCGAATTTTAAACAAAATCATGCTCACATACTCCGTTATACTTGTTCTTCCAAATTTCTATCATAGGGTATCCCCCATAATTTCCAACTCGTGAGCATTAAAGATCCTACACTTTATTGTCCACAATCCACCCATCTACATATATCATCAACCATTAATCATTTATTTGTTGATTCCAGCAAGTTTCCTCTCAATCAATTCAATTCTTAGCAGAGGGCACTCTTAGGCAAAATCCAAATGCCTTTCCAGGCAAAGTTTCTAAGTCTCTGCTTTTTAATCCCTTTTTGACCGCATGGTCAATCCACTTGTAATAATTTATCTATCAAATACTTTCAAACAACCTTTTAAGGTTTAATTCCCTCATCCAATTGCCTGCAACTAAATCTGATACAACCCATATGGTTTGATACAGCTTCAGTTAACAAAACAATCCATTCCAGATTTATGGGCAATTCAATTCATTCTAATAATCACAAATCCATGATCTGATCAAAACATTTATCCAACCTAGCCAAGATTTCCTCTAAGTCCAGGTTTCTTATTCAATCAATTCTCAATTGGATTTACACAATCCACCAATTTGCTCTTTTATATTCCATTGCAAACAAGGCATAGCCTCCATTTGTAACACCCCAGTCCGACAAGGGCCTGGAATGCTACTAAACTAACATGTTAACAAAATTAAAACAGAAGACAAAATTCTAAATTTCGACAGAACCTCCCCTGTATAGTTAACTATACCGGAGGTTCCAACATTCATAAATGTCAAGACAAAATAAGAATCAACAATTATCAGAACCATCACAGGAGTATATCTTGAACTCAAGCAATTATATCAGAAGGATCAACTAAGTTCACACGCAGTACATAATCAATCTTAACGGAGAAGGGTTATCAACCACAGCCAACATTACTTATTACAGTTCATCATTAATGAATGATTAAATCGAACTAAAATGTAATCCTAGACTTGATTAAGGTGAAGTGAATGAGTAGTGCGTGTCTACTCCCTCCCAATGGAACCAACCTCAAAGATCACCTAAAAGAAACAAACAACGCAAGAGTGAGTCCGAGACTCAGCAAGTACAGTAAATAATTAATACATAACAACCATGATCATGATAACACCATTGAAGAATATGAAATAAGCACATAACGAACATTTGAATGAATTGAATGAATGATTTGGATGAAATGAAGGGACTACACACATGCATATACGGTATTCTTTGGTGACACACCGTCGGTGTTCACCTAAGCCCGCATTTAACAAAATGCGGGGATCCAAGCCCCGTATGAAGAACGTTTCATACGGGTGTCCCAAACTGCCCACATTGGAATGGTGGGTCTTACATGCCCATACTGGAATTGATGGGTCTTATATATTGATCCACTCCCGTGGACGAAACATGAATTGTGGATGCATGGTATGACATATGAATATTGAAAAGACATGCTCTCTAATCATGGAGGTAACACATATGGATTGAATACGAACATTTAAATATTAACATGGATCTTAGAAACACAATACCAACAACAGGCATTCAACATTTTATAATCATAGGAACATTAAAATACTTGCCTCAACCGTGAGACGGAAGACAACGACGGAAACCTCTAGCCTCGGGGGTCACCACCACCTGGCAACCGTGAATTATACTAAAAATCAACCAAACTTGCACAACATTGCATTGGAACAAAACGAGAGCAATCGTTCCTAAACGAAACCCGAACATTAACCGATATACTCCCAAAATCCAAATCTGTCCAAATAGACAGCTATTAAATAAAAATTCCATAAATTTTGAGTCAAAAATCCAAAAGTCATGAATCCAATTTTCATGGAATCTACATAATCTTAGCTACAACTTCTCAGGTGACCGAAAGGTCAAAATACCACATGTAATGCTTTGTTTTTAATCCCAAGACCGCTCTGTCATCCTCGGTATCTCTAACTTGGGAAAATCATAACTTTTGTTTGGCACAGCCAAACTCATTGTTCTAAGACTCCCTGGAAACTAAAGAAAACCAGCTATCTCAATAAAATTATTAAAAAAAATATTCCCACTATGCAACAATGGTTTCAAACAGCCAAGCCTTTCACCTCTGTCCACAATAGAAGGACAGATTACAGTAATAACTTTAAAAATTCATAACTTTTGATCTATCCGTCCAAAATTTTTGAACTTTACCTTCCTGGAATCAGAATAAAGTTATCTAAATATCTCATGTAGATCATTGGACCAAATTCGGCCATCTCCAATCTCTAATGTACAGAACTACGACCGCTGCACAAATCCTGAGACTGAATTAGCACCCAATCTTGCAAAATCCGTAACTAATTCATCCTTTATCCAATAATTATGATTTAATAATTTCTAGAAAGCTAACGAAATTCCCCATCTATCTCTAGGAGACCCTAAACACTTAATCTGCCTGGAACTAATCTAATCTCGCGAATCAACAGAACTGCAGTACTACCGATCTACGACAGCAGGATACTACAATAATTAATCGGTAGCAAAACACATCTATAGAACCGAACTAGCTATTGAGAATCACGATCTTACCCACGAAATCCTCCGTTGGACCACGTTGTAGTCCTCATGAAGATCACCCACACTTTCTTCTTCTTCCTCTCCCTCCTCCTCCCTTCTTCCCTCTCATTTCTCTTCCTTATGGCCGGCCAATCTGCAGGGGAAGCACCGAAGGAGAGGGGAGTGCTACAGTACCGTGCTACAGTATTAGGGTGCTAGGGTTTAGTTCCCCCCACATGGGCCCAAAGAGCTATGGGCCAAAGGCCCGAGTTCTAAAACTCCTCCAAAATTCTGAATTTTCCTTTTCTAATTACTTTTAATTTTAGAACTAGTCACTTATATGTTTTATATTTGAACGGGATATTACACCATCAATCCCCACTATAGGATCTAATCCATCACCAAAACAATATAATTATCCTGGGCTGAAAATATATCCTATATTCATATCCTTTTTTCACAGTCAACCCCCAATTTAGTGGATTAAATCATCAAGGGATCACCCATCCAAGGTGATCTTGCAATTCAATTATAATCTCAATAATCTGAATTATTAACCTCCTTCAGATCAAGTCACCCATATAACTATCTCAGTCTTAATCCAACAATATTCAATCGATGGCTTCCAAAAATCTATGGATCCCCAAGCAGCATTTAAAGACAATTGTCGCAATAAATCATCCCCAATTGATCCCAGTATACCATCCCTGGGATAACTATCCCCCACAAGGATAAATCTCCTATTCAATTCTTAAGGTCATACATTACATGACTATTCAATCGTCCAATCATTCTTCATTCCAAGAAATACTACAATCTGGTCAAATACTCAACCACCACCTCACAATTCTCAAGTTATCATCATATTGGTTAGGACATACTTACAATCTAAATCCATAAGTGAACTCACAAAATTCAATTTCTCATAAGCCAATATCTCAGGGCACTAAAATTCACTTCAACCCTTCTAATATCATAATAGAGAACCATGAGTACTAATCCAATTTATCTTGTTATCAGATAACATACTAATTAGGAAATTCCACCAACATCAACCCAATATCAAGGATTAAATTAACAATCATGGTTTACTAAATCACATCCTTCTCTTTACCGATCCCGTTATTGTTCAATTAATTAACATGCGACTTCCATTAAGGAGATAAGAGGGAAAGGCAAAAGGGCGAGAAACACAACAACAGAGAAACCACTGACTAAGGGAAAACGACATTCCCCTAGTAAACGCACAAACAACAGTAAGGGAAAGAACTCAAAAACTCTTGCAAACAGGCACAAGAACCGACACAAAACCACAAGACTAAGACCAACTTCTTGGAGCGACTAACCCGTATTGAAAGAACGAGCAATCGGTTGAGAAGGTAATATTCAGAACACCACTCAAGATCTACACATCTAAAGAGCAAGGTAAAACTAGCAAAATAGGTGTTAGATACTTAGCCAACTAATATCGCATCTTACCCTTTTATTCCCACAAGTTTTAGTTGAATTATTCTTTTATTATCAACCTTATTTACTAACTAGAGCTCGCGGTCCAGAGAAACATTGCTTGCTGTCCAGATTTTGAATCCAGCTCCAAGTGCTTCTGTTCTTCACAAAAAGGGCAGTCAACACTTCAATTTTACAACTCTCATTGGTTCCCCAAAACCTGAAATTAAACGATAACAACTATCTTTTGAAAGAAGGAGAGGAAAACAACTTTTTAAACTCAATCCAGAGTAAGGTGAGATGAGCAAACTAAGATAGGTAAGGAGTAAAATCTGAGAATTTACTTAATCTTTCATAAACCATTTTATATTTTGGAACTAAGTTTTTCCAAAACATCCTAAAGACGACCAAGCTAGGGTTTCTACGGCCATTACGGCTCTGATACCAAACTTTGTGAGACCCCAGGGTATTTAGCTTGTAATGCTTAGTCATCCAATTGACTCTAACATCACAAACAAAATATCCTGTACCTCGGTAAAATGTGTACCTCCCAGAATTGCTGTACACACACCCTTTTACCAAATCATGCATCAATTCCATACAAGCACAGAACCAAAGCAAGAACTAAATAAACAAAAGACATACATAATAGAGATATTACAACAAGGGCCAACCGGCCACAAGAACAAGCTAAAGAGCTAAATAACAGCTAGAGAACTTAAATAAACAGCGGAAGCAAAAGCCATAAGATAGCGATAAACAAAAGCCAATCGGTTTGCCATTACCCCACAAGGCAAACTGACCGGACCACCAGCTGGTCGTCAAAGCGAAGTCCATCTCACAATAGTTAATCCCGTGGGGATCAACCTCCTCTGCAACAATTAATTAAGCAAAGCAAATGAGTACAAAAATGTACTCGCAAGACTTACGTGTAGTGTAACAGCCTATACATATGCTACATGCAAGCTTAATCAAAGGAGAAGGCTCTAGGTTTATTTTTAGCATAAAGCAAGTTTTCATTTGCAATAATGTAGTACATTTAAAGCAATTTTGCAATCTATTTTTAATGTTTAAATAACAACGATTAACAACATAATAACAATAGATAGATGACAACAACAACCTGGAAGTGACTAACCCAATAGCCAACACAACAATAGCATGAATTACCCATTCATACCAACCAACAACAAGTTTTAATTGAAAGGTTGTAGTCTAATTCTTGCGGGAAATAACCAAGCTTGTCCATAACCTAGGACGAGGCTATTCGAATAGATTTAACCCTACAGGGGTGTACCAATGTATCCACGCGTGAGACCGCCTTTTCGCCAAGCTATTAAGCACACTTCCTATGGTATGCCGGCACGGCTAGTCTTACATGACATTTTCCAATGGAATGCATTAACTACGAGTCGCCCATATGGAAGAAGCCCATACGTTGATGCGGAGTCATCGACTTTGACAGGAAGATGATACTCACCATCCTTATAAAGGATGATGCCCCTCGCAGTGGATAACGCTCCACCACTACTCAAGTCTCGTAATCGAGTTCCACATCCTAAGGATATTCCGAGTAGGGGATATATTTTTTATGACGAGCGTCTTCAAAAAGTATAGTAGGACCAAGTTGAGGGGCTTTATGAAATTTAAGATTATGAGACGGTGTATGCCAATTTTTCTCGGTCAACCATCAGTGTAAGTACTCGATACCAAACATTTTCATATTTGAAATTTTCCTTTTCACCGTCTTTCTTTGTTTAGAGAGCTCTTGAACAAGTTTCCATCAAGCAGAAAACCATAGGCAACATGTTTTGTCAAGAAGTAGCAAGTCGAGCTCATTAACCGGCAAGAAGATTGTAAGTATTTCAACCACCAAGTCAATACTCTTGTATACTCTAACTTTCTGGAGGTTTAGAGATGACAAAAAGACCTTAATTTGTGTACTCAACTATGTAAAAGCCGAGACATAGAAGCTAAGGGATGAAAAGAAGACCCATCAAGAAACTTCAGAGGCAAATTCGCAACATGCATTTTGCAAAATGAAATAAATAGTAAGTTTTGAACTTAAGACTGTTCATCTTAATGACTTTCTTTTCTTTCTCTAACTTTGGTTTTTTTAGAAAAAGAGGTCAATATGGGTAAGCTCAAAATCGAGGTCGAATCAAAGGCGTTGGTAGTCAACGAGCTCACCTGTATCAACAAAGAAAAAGACAAGAGCTTAAAGTCGTGGGAAGAGAGGTGCACAAAGAATGCTGCCTCCCACAACAACGAGGTCAAGAAACTTGATTCTCGACTAGTATGTAAGAAATTCTTTACCTACGACTAGTTTTGTTTGCCGGTATTTTTGAAGTATTTTTCTGACTTGTCGTACTCTATTTTCAAAGCAAGTAGTCAAAATAAAATGACTCCAATAAGCTTCAACTCGTAGTTAGGAGAAAATGAAGTCGACGAAGATCAACCTTCAAGACAACATTTCCCTCCTTAACAATGTGTTTGGAGGACTTCTTCTTGAAAACACCCTGATTGCCCATACGAGTGCCATTGGACAACAAGTCAAAACTTTGCAGGAGTCGATAACAACTCTGAAGACTAATGAAGCTGACTCGATAAGAGAAGCGGTTGTGAGTGCAGTGAGTTATGCTCGGTGAAACTTAAGGCACGGATCGTAATCTTAGCTCGCAACCAATCGGGTTTATTTCGACTTCCTCAAGAGGCAAAGACGGTGATTGAGGAAGTGCAGCCGGTCAGTAAGAAGGTTGTGGAGGAGATGCAAATTGGATTTCCTTCATCAGAGTAGTTTGTAATAGGGAATATTATTGTAAAGATAATCTCTTGTTTATGAATAAACCTTCTTTTTCCTACAAATTGTCTCATCGAGTAGTTAGTAACTCATAAGACGATGAATAGAAAAAAAAAATCTTTAAGACTAAGAATTGAAGTCATATTTATAACTTGATCCTAGCCCCCGACTATTTGCTTAGTTTAGTTATATAAACTACGTAAATAGTGTAAAAAGGGTTTGCTTAAGAGGGGTTTATTCGACTTTTGTTCTTGATCACGACTATTATGCACTGGTTACAAGACTTAGTAATAGATTGACACTAGAAAGTTCCTTCTAGTGCACCAGATCACATGCAGAAAGGAAAGACTTCGACTAGGTGAGTTGCTTTCTCCGACTAGGTGAATCAAATCGAGAGCATCAACATTAGTTGGACAAACTAAAAAAGTGTGCTTAAAAAATTTGTTCGACCTTTCTTAGTGTAACAGCTTAATTTTCATTTTCAGTTAAAAATAAAATTTCATTATCTTTATGCAATTTTCTAGAATTGTTTAAATTTTTAGAAGCTTTATCCTATTTACATTAAAGCCAAAATAAGTTATTTGCAAAATTTAATTACCAATTATAAGTTGGAAATATTTTTAATAAGTCCAAAATAGATCAGAGAATTTCTGTGAATTTTTCCACAATTTTTGGACTTTATTTGCTATTTTATAGAATCTATTTTGAATTAAACTAATTTATGAAATTTATAAATCAAAGAAAATATCAAAACAATAGTTGGGCCGAATCTCCCTCGGTCCGGCCTGTTTTTCCTGCACGCGACCCATTTCTCTGGCCCGGAACACCCGTGCGTGCCTTTCCCTACGCTCTCTGCCCAGGTGGGCCCCACCACCCACGTCACCGCCCATGTCATCATCTTCCACCTTCCTTTCTTCTCCGCCCCGATCACACACGCCTCCACCATTACTGCGTATCGGAACTTTTCGAACTCAGCGAAATCTTCATCGCCTCTCTAAGATTTCACGAGCATTTAAACGTCATATCAACCCCACATCCGTTTCGACTTCTCCCCATTCCTTTTTCGCCTTCAACCCCCACCCCCCTAAAACCCATCGATGTCCATTTCGAGCTTGAGCTCACGACGATTCAAACCTTCTCGGCCACTATATAAATGTGCCTTGGGTTTGCCTCTCTCCACTCATCCCAATACCAACTCCCCACGCCTTCCCTCTCCCTAGCACCCTAATTTTGAAGTACCTCTCGCCGCTCGAGCTTCTTCAATCGGTGATTCTGCCGCTAACGAGCATGCTCGGCCGCCTCCACCCCCTCTACAAAGATCTCTCGATCCCGCCACCTGTGCGCGCACCACCACACCGAGGACCTCATAACATTGTCTTCGTCGGAGCCTTAAACCGCACCGCCAAACCTCGTTCGTCGACGACCTTTCCGCTGCACCTCTCACAATTTTGGTAAGCACCGAATCCGCCTTGGCCTCCTCTCTTGTTCACGCACATTCGCGTGGCTCGCCATCGCATGAGCTACCGATGAGCTCGTAGCCACACCACCGTCGGACCTAGGTTGACGTGGCGTGCCCACATCAACAATACATCAGCGCCAGCTCGCTCCTACCGCCCTCGTCAGCGCCATGTGACCGCTATGCCAAGAGGTCGTACAAAGACACGATTCCTTTGTACTATTTGGTGAGCTGGGTCCATGGTGGGCAGTTGATTGCTCATGGACCTAGTCCATTGACTGACAGGCCCACATGTCATAGGTTTAAATAATTTCCATAAGAAAAATAATTCTGTCCAGAAATCAAAATCCACCCGATGACATCAGCATACGTCATAAAGGGAATTTCCTTTAGAAAAATTAATCAGGAAATTCTATAAATTCCTTTTTGGTATATTCTTTACGGTTTAAACTTCCAAGAGCTCGTTCTTCTTCATACGAACTCCAAATTCAACGATTCAAATTTCTAAATTCATCTAAATTCAAGATCTAACCAACTCAACTAAAATGATTCAATTTGTATTTAATTTGAAATTTTATTTGAATTTATTTGTTTTTATATGAATTTGGCTTATTTTCACAGATAGATTTTGGACGATTCCGAGGAACCTGAGTTAGTTGAAGAAAAATAATTTGATTAAGGCAAGTTATACCTTTGACCATTTTGATCCTATTATTTTAAATTATTTAATTCTGTTTTAAACTGTTATTGCATGCATATTTCTATTCAGTTATTTTAAATTTTGGTTTTAAATTCCTGGCTACTCTATGTCCTTTGTATGGCCAATGTTGATGTTTGAATTGTCATTCCTTTGTCACCATAGTCAAATTAAAATAAAATTTGAAAGATTATATGCTTAGACAATGCTTTGACCAAAATCTTGATTTTGGGGAGTTTAGCCAAAGTATTCAAATTTGATTCAAAATTGAGTCTATGGTATTGTCTTACTATGGAAAGCTTAGAAAATGCTTTTACTTGTGAAATAAATTAAAATGGTTTACACTTGGGCACAATGGATGTTGGTGTGGTGCACGTCAATGCACATGATCGATTCATTTCAATTATCAAGTCTAGGGTTGTGGAATGTTGCCCAAGTCAGTTAAGGACCGGTCTTCAAGCCGCATCTTACTAAGCTCTATTGTACTACCACATGTCTAGAATGGGATAGATTATGCTTATTAATTTCTAATACCTCACTGTTAAATGTGCCATGTTGTTGTGTGGGTGTTGGTTAGACAGTATTCCCACTTGGCGCAAGAGGGTGCTTCCAGCAGGTGGTTAGTCCAATGGAAGTGAAACCTTAGCGGGTATATTAACCTTGGGGTAGGACATGGTAAAATCCTAGTAATAATTGCTTAGTCGCACACCTTCGGAAGCGTGTCTTGGCCGACATTAAAAGAAAATTATCTCTTGTGGGTAAAGTTGTACATTCTCTGCAGAGTGTCAATCTATTAGAATAGCCATATCCATGGTCATGGACATGCTGAGCAAAGCCACTCACAGTTAGACTTTGATTTTTGTTTTAAAATGATTTTAGGAAGGGTAATCCTTGTGGTAAAATTGGACGGTTAGCCATGTGATAGGAGGGTATCCTTCACCATTCTTATATGGAGGTTATCCACTATAAAATTGCCAATTTAAAAAAAATCTGATTTTAGTTATAGATTAAAATGTGCCCTGAAACTTAGTAAGAATATTTAGAACTGAAAATAATGATTTATGCAAAATGAACCCTATCAGCCTCACTTGATTACACATGCATGCATTATATTATGTTATTGGGTGTAACTTGCGAGCATGGTTGTTTGTGCTCACTCTTGCTGAATAAATTATTCAGGTGAAGATTATTATCAAGATGGTGAGGATCAGGATGACTAGGCTACGCCCCTAGAGGATTGCCTGTGGCGAATCATGTGGCCTACCTATTTATTTATGTTTCCGCTGTATCTTTCTATTCAGCCTCAGGCCCAATTGTAATAAACTCTTATTATCAATTAATAAGTGTGTGATATTATTTTGCTATCACTTTTGTTTGACTGTGTACACTAGCTATTCCTAGACTAGTGTAAGAAACACAGAGAATCCAGGATCCTTCGTTCCTAGGTTCGACACTTAGTGAATTCTATTGCGTTGTACTGATAGCAAGAGTTAGAAACAGCATGATGCCAGGAAGTTCCTTTTAGTGGGTAAGACCACGTGCAAAGAGGAAAGACTTCGACTAGGTGGTCTATCTTGTTCCGACCAGGTCAAATGAATCGAGGTTACCAAAAGTAGTCGGACAAATTATAGAAGCTTACTCCACATAGAGAATTTTTCAAAAAGAATGAAGAAATAAACTATGCCAAAAATAACTTGCCATAAATTATTTTGACCATATTTTGTTGAACCGAGTTTCTTTTTGTTGGTAGCAAAAGTTAGCAACGAATCGACGCTAGGATGTTCCTTCTAGTGGGTGAGACCACATGCAGAGAGGAAAGTCTTCGACTTGGTGATGTGACCTTCCTTCGACTAGTGTAAAGAAAACCAAGATGTTGAAAAATTATCGAAAAATATCATCAAAGCATTGCTCAATGTAAGACAATATAGATTGGAGAAAGCATAAAATTTATTGCGAAAGTAAGAGGTTACACATAGAATTTGCGTAATTAGTCGATATTCCAAGAGTTAGAAAGGATTCGGCCATCCTCCATTGCAAGTCGTATGGAGCTTGGTTGCATAACTTCAACCACTGTGTAAGGACCTTCCCACTTGGGGGAAAGTTTGTTCCAATTAGACTAGGATTGAATCTTTTTCAATACCAAGTCACCTACAGTAAGGCTACAAGGCTAGACCTTACGATCATAGTATTTGTGCAGAGTTTGTTGGTAGACTGCCGAATGGATTCATGCTTAATTTCGCTTCTCTTTGAGTAGGTTGATGTCATCTGCTCGAAGTTGTTTCTGGCTAGAGTCGTTGTAATTTTTGACTCTTGTCGATCAATCTTTAGTTCGGTGGAAGCATGGTCAAATGACCCCAAAAACTAGGAAAAAGAGTGTTTCACCTGTAGTCCAGCTAGCAGTTATGCGAATTGCCCATAATACTGAGGGTAATTCTTTTACCCAAGCCCTTTTTAAGCTAGTCGAAGACTCATGTTTTGATTCCCTACATGATTTGGTCGTTCGCTCTTTCAAATGTCCCATTGCTTTGCGAGCGGGCGATAGAAGCGTAACACAGTTTGGTACCCAACTCTTTGCAAAATTCTTGGAATTTTTGAGCTCGAAAATTGTGTACCATTATCTGTAATTATTTGACTTGGAACGCCAAATCGAGTAAAAACACTTCTTATCATAAACCTCTTGGCTGCTTCCATTGTTATCCCAATCACAGGTTCGACTTCAATCCATTTTGTGAACGTATCAATAGCCACAAAAAGGAACTCGAAGCCTCCTAGTGCTTTTGGGAATGGTCCTAGGATATCAAGACCCTAGGTTGCAAAAGTCCAAGAGAGAGGTATGGTTTGCAATGCCTGAGCCAATTGGTATATTTGTTTGCTATGAAACTGGCATTGTACACACTTCTTAACCATCTCTTTGGCATCATGGAAGGCTATTGGCCAGTAGAAACCTTGTCGAAAGGCTTTTCCGACCAGCATTTTGTAAGAAGCATAAGTTCCATAGATGTCTCTGTGTATTTCGTAAAAGAGATTTAATCATTCTCTCTACGATATTCATCGCATGAGAACCTCTTGAGTACCTGGTTTGTTGAGGACTCCTTCAACCAAAGTATACATTTTGGCCTTGCGGGATAAACGATCATCCTCAAGTTCGTCATTGGGTACTGTACCGTTCCGAAGATACTCGTAGATGGGATTCATCCAAGTACTCTCGTATTCTAGAGAGGCTGTCTCAATAGAAGATGTTTATGGCGTTTCGACTAGAGACGGCTTCTGGAGCAGTTCCAAGAAGACTCCTATTGGTACTTGTGATCGGAAAGAAGCCATTTGAGCTAACTAGTCAGCGAGAAAATTATCCTTTCGAGGGATATATTGTACCTCGAAACCAAAAAAATGCTTTTCAAGCTTCTTGACTTCTGATAAGTACCGGGACATGGTTGGATTAAAGCACTCGTACTCTTTTCTGACTTGATTCATGACTAGTTGAGAGTCTCCTCTCACAAGTACTCGTCGAATCCCGAGCTCTTTCGCTGCTCATATACCAACCAACAAACCTTCAGATTCTACCACATTGTTAGTGGCAGTGAAAGTTTAATTGAATAACATACTTTAATGTCTCTTTTGTAGGAGATTCTAGGACCACTCACTCTGAGCCACTTTATGTAAGTGACCCATCAAAGTACATTGTCCACGGTCGTGGGATTCATACTAGGGATCCTGAACATATTCATAATTTGTCCATTCGACGATAAAGTTTGCCAAGATTTGGGACACAAAATGTAGGTCGAACTCCCCAAGTTCAACCGACCATTTTGCCATACCTCCCGCTGCTTCCCTATTCTGGAGGATCTCTCCTAATGGAAACTTAGACGACACAATTATCTTGTGCGCTTGAAAATAATGCCTTAGTTTTCTTGAAGACATGAGGAGGGCATATAAGAGCTTTTGGACATGAGGGTATCGGTCCTTAGGCCCGTGTAAAACTTTACATACGTAGCAAACTGGTCGTTGAACGTTTTTACATTCGACAACTTGTGGTGTGGCAGCTAGATATATTAAGAGCGTCTCTTCTAATTTTGGAGAAACCAGAACAGGACCACTCGTAAGATACCTCTTGACATCCTTGAAGGCATTGTTTGTGTCCTTTGACCATTCGAAGCCCTCAAGTTTCCTGAGAAGTTTAAAGAAAGGAAGTCATTTTTCTCCCAGACGTGCGATGAAATGACTTAAAGCCATCTTGTATCTTGTGAGTTTCTGGACTTTTTTCTTCGTGGTTGGAAGACACATTTGTTCAATGGCCTTTATCTTTTCAGGATTTGCTTCGATTCCTCGTGCGGAAATAAGGAATCCAAGCAATTTTTCTGAAGAGACTCCAAACACACACTTCTTAGGATTGAGTTTCAAATGGTGTTTTCTGAGATTGTCGAATGTTTCTTGTAGGTCAGAAATATGCTTAAGGTGCTTGATGCTTTTTACGACTAGATCATCAACATAAGCTTCCAAGCTTCGGCCTAGTTGAGGTGAAGCACCAGCATTTTTAAACCAAAAGTCATTTCGACATAGCAAAATATTCAAAATGATGTAATAAATCTGGTCTTTTCTTCATCATCTAGGTACATACTTATCTTTTGATAACCAGAATATGCATCTAGGAAACTTAATATTTTGCAACTAGCAGTAGAATCAACCAATTGATCAATACGGTGAAGAGGAAAATCATTTTTTGGACAAGCTCTATTGAGATTAGTAAAGTCTACACACATACCGTACTTACCATTAGACTTTCTAACCATTACAAGGTTAGCCAACCACTTTGGGTGGTCGACTTTTCTTATAAAGCCTCGCTTTAAGTAGCTTGTCCAATTCGATCCGATAGCTTCTCATCGATCGTGTAAATCTGTAATTTTTATTTTATGGGTTTCTTGTTAGGCCGTAAAGCTAGCCTGTGCTCAATCACCACCCTGAGGACTCCGGGCATGTTGGAGGCTTGGTATGCGAAGACATCTACGTTAGCTCAAAGGAAGGTGATGAGGATGTCTTCCTATTTAGGGTCAAAAGTAACCCTAATGCGAACAGTCTTTGAAGGCTCCTCTAGACTCAGCAGAACTTGAGTCGAAGGCTGACTCTTCCTTGCTTCTTGAGTTGGTGTTTGGACAACCATCTTAGGAGATTTTTGGTCGCATGTAAGCGCCATCTATTTATCACAACAGACTGTGATTACTCATTTATGACCTGACATCTTAAGACATTGGTAACCATAATAAGCAGCCATTAGGAATCGTGCCAAAGTTGGTTGTCCGAGTATGGCATTGTATGCCATGTTGAAATCGACCACATCAAAAGAGATTTTTTATGTCCTAAAGTTATTTGAAGAGCCAAACGTTACAAGAAGAGAAACTTGGCCAATGGGTTGGGCCGAAGAGCCTGGTATAATCCCATGAAATGAGTATCGTATAGGTTTTACCCTGGTCTTAGGCATTTGCATCTCATCTAGGGCACTCGTAAACAAAATGTTTAATAAACTCCCACCATCAACTAACACATAATTTACTCGACAGTTGTTGATGGTGGGCTCGACCATGATCGGGAATCGACCTGGTCGAGTAGAAGAGTTCGGACAATCACCCTTCTCGAAAGAGATGGTGACTTCCGACCACTTTGGTAATTTATTGACAAGAGGAGGGTCAATGGAGTTTACCTCATATCAAACAGCCTTGAGCTATCGCTTTGACTCGTGTGCCTAAGATCCTCCATAGATATTATTGATGCTATGTTTTGGATCTTGAAACGGCATCTCCTCATTATCGTCCGACTACTTTCGACCACTTATTTTCCCTACCTCCTTGAGTGTAGGAAGAGGTCCTTTGCCGGTGTAGTAGTCCTCAAGTTTTTGTTGGAAAACTCGATAGTTGCGAAGATCGCATCCTTCCTTTTTATGGAAAGGATACCACCTAGGCTTATCATTCTTCCGTTCTGGGCGTTTTCCCTTGCCCCGGTCGGAGTATGGCTTGGATCCTTGAGGCTCTTTATCGCTTACGACTAAGACTTCCTTGGAGCTATTGGCTTGGGGCTTTTGGCCTTTGGTCTTGCTCTTAGACTTCTTTGCCTTTTATCCTTCTTCTTGCTACTTTCACCTGCTTCTTGAGGATTTTATCGTCTCTATCAATGGTTCTGTTCCACTCAACCGCTTTTGTAGCAGTTGCATATCGGTTGGCCATCTCAGAAAGCTCGGTAACAATAGCCGGAGGATTTAAAGGGATGTCTTCTGTAATTCTTCTACTGCGAACTCCCTACTTAAATGCTCTCATAGCAGAAGAATCAAACACCTCAGGTATGGAATTGCGAACCTGATTAAAATGCCTAATGAACTAGCGCAGGGTCTCATGGGTACTCTATCTCATTCTGTGCAGGTCATCCTCCTTTCTGGGACAGTTTTAGGTACCCTGGAAATTGGCCAGTAGTAGATCATAAAGATACTGCCACGAATAGATCGACTCCTATGGTTGATTTTGTTGGAGATATGCCCTAGAGGCAATCATAGAGATGATGATATTTCGTTGTATCCATGATTTAATAAATGTTCATTGAATATTACCTTTGTGTTGATTAACAAGTATGTGACTTGTTTGTGAAACTCTTTACTTGTATGGTTATTCTAAAGTTGTCCCTAGTCGGAGTTCATGTGAGGACACACGTGAATGATGGATTAGCACATGTATCGTTGATAACCATGTTTCATGTGTCATAGACATGGAGATGTCAAACCAATAATGTGGACACATGTTTAGAACATAGGGTTAGACCGACCCAACATGAGACATAACAATTATACTTATGGTTCTCTCTACACAATGTGTGCGCCTTTGTCCTTAGACCCGAGATTGTCGCATGTACTTGAGATGTGAATCGACCTACTTAGGGGCTATCAAACGCTACTCCGTGAATCGGGTAGTTATAAAGGTAGCTTTCGGGTTTGTCATGAAGCATCTGCGAGGCATGGTCACGAGATGGGATTTGCCCTCTCTACCCGAGAGATATCTCTCGCCCTCAAGTGATCGGATCCGTAAATGCATGGCCATGCTACTTAAGGTTAAGAGTTAACCTAGTAAGGGATTCCGGATCACAGATCGAGAAAGAGTGGTCACTTGGAGCTCAATCGAATATCGTGGAGGCAAAGGGATTGGCATGTACATAACGCTGTGATGGTTCGTCCGATATGATCTTTGTGTACGTTTAGGAGTTGGCACGCCTTGCTAGAGGCCGCTACCAACTATTGACCAAGTATGTATACTCGCGTCATGTCTAAACATACGTGAACCTATAGGGTCACACACTTATGGGTTGAAGCCTAATTCGGATTGGATCCGACTAGATCGGGCATTGAGTCCTAATGGGCCTCTATTAGTAGAAGCCCATTGTAAGGACGCCTATAAAAGGAGGGCAAGGCGCCTGTGTTGAATGATGAGTTTTTGTGACATCCTCAAACCTGGCCGCCACCCTCCCACGCCCTAGTCGCCGCGGATCTAGTAGTCCGGCGGCGCCGCTTCCTCCCGCACGTGGATACCTTTGAGGCGCCAGATCAGAAGCGTTTGGACGAACCGCAAGAGAGGAGTCAGACGTGGGACGCCGCGACGAGGACGAGGAAGTAATACGACTACTCGCCTTGACATGTCGCATCAACTTATTACGACTACTCGCCTCGACGCAGTTGCATCAATTTCCGCACCTGCGCGTCTAGTGGTAAGACCGTGATCTATAACTGCAGTGATCTTGGTTTACGGGTAGAATTTTTATTATTTTGCGCTAGTGTAGCCTACCCGTAGCCCTTCAAGTGGTATTAGAGCGTTTGTTGCCATGTTATAGGTTCGGGTGATTTGCATATGGCGATATGTAAGTCGGTATGATCGATGTGATCGATTGTATAGTTCTGGTAATGGATTGATCTGGTTTCCGTGATCATGCTGCTAAGGTCGTGAAACAACATACCCCTACCGGTCGGATTCGCCATCGGGTAGACAAAGGACACGTAAAACCGGCCGCGGAATGCGAAGATCAATATGATTGGTCGAATCGAACCTAGATTGATAATCGATGTACCGTGATCGCGGCGATCGGGCTCCATGAGCCAAAAGTTGTCTCGGTTCTCAAACCACGCATGTCGCACGCAAAGATCAATACAAATTGGTCGAATCGGAACAATAGTCGATTTATGGTAAATATGATTTGCCGATCAAAATCCTAAGTAAATATGATACCGCGAGGGGCGCTGCCCCTTCGAACCCCGCGGGGGGAAACCCCCTCGACCCCTTATCCGGTAGATTGCGATTCTATGCATAACTTGTTTTTGCAGGATGTATGTGACCAGTATGGCCTAATGTGTATGTGATGCATGTTTGTAATATTTTCATGACCTGCGTGTCGTGGGTTCGGCAACACGGCTGGAGCCATTGTGTTGTCAAAGTATTGTATTAACGGCCTGCGTGCCGACTTGTGATGATTCCTTGTATCCATGTATTTTATTACTAGCTGTTATGAGTAATAGCTTATATTAGTACTCGGAGGACACATCACTTGGAGGGATGGCACACATTAACCATGGAGATGGAGATCATCAT